>BTHU01000004.1:97702229-98452229 GCA_036184795.1 Tokudaia tokunoshimensis | reverse complement strand
CCACTTTCTCACTGCATATAGTTTCACAAGACTCATGACTGGTATTATCGACTGAACCAAGTACCCATGGATGCTTGGAGCATAGGCCCTAAGGGGAATCTTACTAGTATTATCCTGCTATATAGAAATAGTATAAAACTGTCTCTTAGTTTTACCTTTAGAAACAAAGAGTAGTACAGCCTTTAAAAAAGAAACCTAATTCTTATATTTAACTATGTCAAATGTGCTGGCTCACAGAGTTCCTTTTCAACTATTTTCTGTTTTAAGTAGCATGTGTTTTCAGATCTGTTCAGTGAGAGTGATAATACCTTGAACCCCTCGGCATTCTCCTTATTTATTTTCTGTCTCTTAGAAAGCACAGAGAGAATGGTGTCATTGTTATTATGAGATTCTATCATCATCAGTATTGTGAGGGTTTGCTTTGTCTCAGGGATGTTTCTAGTCCTTTATTTTTATTTTAAATTCCCATCTGAACTTCTTGTAATTATGTCTGGCCTGAGAAATCTGTCTTTACTTCTTCCATTAACTAGAGTAAATTCCAAACAGGAAACATTTTATGGTCATGTGTATATGTGCATGGTGTGTGGAAGCATGTGTTTTTGCATTTATGTGGACTGTACATGTGTATGTAGGTACCTATGCACTTGTGTACATGTTGATGCCTGCAGTTGATCTTGGGTAACTTCCTGGATGGCTCTTTATTTGCTGAGACATGGTCTTCACTGGACATGGAAATACTAATTCTCACTAGTTTATCTATCAAAATGTCTCTAGGAATCCACTATTTTTTGCCTCCAAAATGTGAGATGTATAAGTCTGTTAGGTCTTCCAGATTTCTAACTGAGTTTGAGGGATGAAGACTCTCATCCTCACACTTCATTTACTGGACATCTCAGCCTCCATTAGAAATGTTTAAAACCAATTTCCAGTTTGGAATTTTTTTAAAACTGATAGAGTATATGAATTCATTTCCTATGTCTGTGCATTTATGTGATTGTGATTAGAATTTTCAGAGGAGATTCTTATATGGCTCCACTAAGAGAAAAATGAGCACAGGCACTTGTCTTAACTTTACCTTCTGGGAGTCTTTCAGTTCACTGGTGGAGGTGTTGCATACAGTCTCTGTCTCACTGTGATCCTTTATATCCTATACTTTGTCTCCTCTCTACTCTAGTAGCCGTAGAAACAGACACAACACACAGCCAGAAAAGACAGATAACCCCGGTGTTCTGCTCTACTTTGGGTTTTCATCCTTCATCATTTCTGAAGACTTTTTCTGATTATCACTAACACAATCATGTTTGGGCACACTGATGCATGGTCTGTCTGACTTTGTCCACAGTTACTTTGAGCTATTTTCTCTGAGAATCTCATCAGCTTTCCTTGTAAGTTGTTACAATTGTTTAGCATTGAGTTATTCTCCTGGGAAAACTATTCTCTCTCTCTCTCTCTCTCTCTCTCTCTCTCTCTCTCTCTCTCTCTCTCTCTCTCTCTCTCTCTTCTCCCTTCCTTCCTTCCTTCCTTCCTTCCTTCCTTCCTTCCTTCCTTCCTTCCTTCCGTCTGTCCATCTGTCTCTATGTCTCTATGTCTGTCTCCATGACTATCTCTATGTCTGTCTATGTTACACTATTCCTTGACCCCAACATTCATTAGGTGCTAAATGATATGATAAATACCTTACTGAAGTACCAGATGATTAAGGAAGACATTTTCCACTGGGTCCAGTTTGACTTTACAGGTTACATCCTGAAGAAAACAATTCATGAAAGAGTTGAAAGTTTAAAGTAAAAATATACTTTGTATCTTTGTTTGATGATTAGCATCACTGATACATTCTACATCTGCAAGTTTGTGCAGTATATTTTTCAGAAAGAGGTACTATGTCTAGTCAACTCTGCCACCCCAGTAGCGAACCTAAATATACTTGTTAATATTTTATATGTGGAAATAAACAAAAAGACTCAAAGATCAGTAATGATTAATGACTTGCTAAACTGGAATTACATATTTTATATAGGACATAGAACAAAAGCAACCACAAGTAAATGAATCTATTTTAGAATTTCTTGTCACATAAATTGTCGTACACTTACTGGATTTCCAAAATGAAATGAATATTTCTCTTTCTCTCTCTCTCTCTCTCTCTCTCTCTCTCTCTCTCTCTCTCTCTCTCTCTCTCTCTCTCTCTCTGTGTGTGTGTGTGTGTGTGTGTGTGTGTCTGAGATTTAATATTTCTAATGGATAAGATCTTTTTAACAATTTATTTTGTAAGTTTATATATGAAAAGTTTATGTTACATTTTACTTTTAAATTATATTATGATTTAGTTACTGCTTTTTTTCTGATTTAGTTGTGCCTGCAACTTTGGATTCTTACATAATACATGGAGCTAAAATATCATTTTAAAATTATCTATTTTTATTTATGTATAAGAATCTGTACATCACATGTGTGCAGAGCTCATGGAGACTAAAGGAGGGCATCAGATGTTCCTGGAGCTGTCATGACAGGTGGCTGTGAACCACCTGAAGTGTGTGTTAGAAGCCAAATTTGAACACTCTGGAAGAACTGTATGTACTCTTAACTATTCACCAGTTTTCTAAACATCCTTACAGCCAAATGTAAATTCCAGACCTACTGGCTACATCTCCATATAAATCTAAGACTTTTCAAAAATTTTATACTTTCAAGCATATCCCATGAAAGGTCTGAGGGAGCTGGAAAGACTTTGAAGAACAGTTCTGTGGACACATGCCCATGTCGGTTCCACCATACCTCAAGTTAGGGGACCAGTATTCCATTTCTTGGAATGGGAGAGATTCTATATTGAGATGCACTACAGGATTGCCTTCCAAAGGCCTATTTCATCATGGTAAAGAACATGTGACAGGAAAATGAGGCTAATTAGATTTTGCATACTTCAGCAAGCTACCACACTGCAGGTTGTAGACCTCAGTTTAGTACCACACACCCTTGCATTGAAGCATTAATTTTCTATGAGCAGAGACATGAGCAGAGCAAGTTTCTATCTCTGACTCCTAATTATCCTTTCATTCAGCCACGTGCATTATTTTAGACCTGCCTACAAGTTGATCATGAGAAACTGTAGTGGAAACAGAGATGAAAGTGCTCACCAAGGACCTGACACACACAATGTGTTCAGATTTAGAAGTGCATGTGACAATGTCTTGAAAACACTCAGAGATACAGAAAAAATGCCAAAACTATAATGCTAGTTCAGCTGTTCAGAGAACAGCTTTGTCAATGAACTCAGGACAAATCAGTAAGAAGTCTGTCTTCTTCAAATACACGCTAAAAGAGTAACTGTCATTTCAGCCATCAATGGTAAGTAATTTTAAATGAAAATTCTATGTGTTTACCTTCACAGTGTGGATTTAAATCATAAACATGCTAATGAAACATCATTTGACTGAGAAAATGGATATGGAATCAGAAGAACATTCTACCAACTAGACTGTGAAATGTAGAGAGGAAAAATTCAGTAGAAAAACTGAAGGAAAGGCATAAAACATTTAGACACTGACTATTCAGAAAGGCATTATGAAACTGCTGACTTCCAACCAAGTTTTGCAATAAAATTAGCACATCGCCCTGCATGGGAAAATGGACTCAAGCCAAGCTGTGTTCTCAGCCTAAGCAATGGCATGGGATTTGAATGCATTGTAGTTGGCAGAGACTAGGCACCTGACAGGACTGGAGATTAGTGTACAAACGATGGAGCCAGCAATGAGAAGACCCAATTATCACCATGTTTGAGTTCAACATTCTTCCTTGCACTTGAGTTCTGAGAATGGATGTCATCCATCCAAAGCATTTCTGGAATCAACTTTTCTTGTTTACAAGGTGTTTCAGGATTACACTCAAATCTCCATAAACTCTTCTTGGAATCTAGTTAGGAAGAGATCTGCTTCACATAGTAGAAAATTAAGATTGAGGGAAGCACATGGGAGCTCAGTTTAGTAGCATTTCTACTTTATAACAGCAGCAGTCTCACCCTTATTATGTCCATGCAGTCTTCAGGCAATATGATAGGCAGAAGTGTTTTGACACTTCTGAAGTCAAAAGCAAATATGTAGGATCCTGAGGCAAGAGCCAATAGCATTAATGAATGTAACACAGAGATAACCGTGGAGAGGGCAGATGATTTTAAAATCATTTGGATCAGAGTTGGGCCATGTCATTATCATTAACATAGTTTTCTTTAAAGAGACCAGAATAAATGTAGTTAAATTTCATATCATTATATATAAGTACTCATGTATCAAAACACAGGGTACCTTTGGATCTCCCTAATAAAATAATAGAGATTGCAATGTCCATTAATAAACACTAAGCCACTCTTCAGAGATTCTCATCAGAGAGTCACATAGTATGCACATGTATAAATCATATATTTAGCTGTACAATCTTTAAAGTCTTTAGAGCTCTTAGTTTAGATGCTTATCTAATCAGTCTCCCTCAGAGAATAGTATTTTATTTACACACTAATAAATAATATTTTATGTTCACATCAACAAATAATATTTTATATTCACATTAATAAATAACACAAAATACCAAATTTTAATGATGCTGAGTCATTAATTAAGCAAGGATGAATGTGTTTCCTTAAATACTAAGCCATCACTAAATAACCATTGTGAAAATGATACAGGAACACAGGCAAATGTTCCTGATAAAATGTCAGAGGAAGACATTGATTGATATCAGTTTTTCAATTACCATTATGAAAGCAGAAAGAAAATAATAAAAGAATAGAAGCATAAAAAATTAAAAATTGTTATGGGAGATGACATACTTTTCTATTTAAATTTTTGTTTTATAATCCTATATTTGTAATCAACATTGACAAATCAATCCTCATTTCAGATGCTGATTTCCTAGCCTGCTGCCGCATTCTGAAATGTGGCTTAATCTTCCTAATCAGATGAGAAGCTTCTACCTTCACTTGGAATTCTGCACACTTTCACCTGAGAAGAAACTCTCTACACATTTGCAATGAGATTTCATGAGAGTTGAGAAAGTGCTGTAGTTTGTGCTGGGTAGTAGGAGTGGGGCCTATCAGAGTAGATATACGATCATATAGCCCATGCTCTCAGAGTTGACATGTAAAACATACTATACCGAGTTTAAGTATTTCTAGGGCAACTTATAGAATTATTAGTTAAAATTTATAGTGTAAAGGATTTCTGAAAAGAAGAAAACTGCCTATTGTACACTGAGGCAGGAGGATCAAGAGCTCAAAGGAAAAAATGAAGTGCAGAAAGAAAACATTGTGTCAACACAGCAGAGAAAGGGCTGGGAGAAGACACTGTGTAAACACACAGTGTGGGAAATAAGAGGGGCAAAAAGATGCATAACTGATACTCTGTGATTCGTGGTGAGAAGACACTGCCAATAGGGTGCTGTAAGAGATGAGACCACAGAGAGATTCTGAGAGGAGCCAATGTCTCTGGACACAGTTGTGAGTGGGTGATCATGCAGCGGCTGTGAAGAAATTCCTGTAAAGGTGTGAATTCTGCTCACTGACTCCACCTCTGCTGTCATTCTCAAAAGAAGAAAGGAGTGTACAATATTGTCCACCAGTAGAAGTGTGGTCACCTTAACATTTAAACTTAAAAGAAAAAAATATGATTCATTTATATTCTCAATATCCATATGGAAGATTTATTTCTTCAGGTATTATATTCACCATTGATCTATCTATCTGTCTGTCTGTCTGTCTATTTATATATCTATCTGTTTGTTTAGATGGTAGTCATTCTGGCTGCAGGATGATGAAATCTCAATGCAGCTTACATTTATACTTCCTAAATGACCATACTCTTTGAGTATGCCTTGAGGTAATAATTATTGGCTATTTCACTTTTCTTTTGGAAAAACAACCATAAAATTGGTGTGCCAGATCATTGACTAGAATATTTTTTGACAGCTAGCTTCTAAAAAAAAAATGTTCCTCCAGACTACATAAAAGAAGAAGTGGGATTATTAGGGAAGAGGAAGCATGCTACAGGGACAAACGTAAGGGAGGCTAAGAGGGGAACATAAGAGATTAAAATATTTAACATGCACAAGCAACACTATTACAGTGCAGATCATCATTTTGTGCAATTTGCACATGCTGAGACACAGTAAAATAATTGTTCAAATATATTTTAGTTCCTTACTTGATATAAAATGAGATAGAAAACAGGGCACAGAGGATAAAAATCCTACCCTCCTACAGTGGCTCTTTGAACATTGTTGAAAACAGCTCAAAGTACTGGGTGAAGGGCAGTTAAGGATGCATTAAACATAGTTTCTTGGCCTCAGATGCTCACAACATAGTTTCTAGAATACTGCAGTAAATAGATGGAAGGCAGCCCTAAGAGCTTTTGATCTGTTGCTACTCTCACTTTCTTGTCCTTGGACTGAACTGCAATTTGCAGCTGAGAGATGTATGGGCCAACTGCACCTCACAGTTTCTTCTCAGTGCCCTCTCCAAGCTCTTCCTTGTGTTTGAATATTGGGGCACTGACTGTTTTGTTTCTCAAAGGCCCATGTGTGAGATAACTCTTACAAGGCATGGCAACTGATTTGGGTGTCTCTGTTAAATGCGTTTACTGCATGTGACATCAGCACAGCTGATACTGACAGCTTCTTTGAGTTGCAAGCACCCCTCTAGCACACCTGCTTCAGTGTTTCTATCTCCATCCTTTCTCTGTCCTTGACTGTTAGTAACACCAAGCAGTATGTCACTGCTCTGTGTCAAACTGCACATCACCCTGCACCTACTAGTCCATCTTTGCATCAGGTCTCCAAATCACCTGCAGTGACAAAATCTTTAAAAAGTAAAAAGGATTCAATTTGAAAATATGGAAAAAACCAGTGAATAATAACACCTGATCACAAAGTGTGCATGAAGGGAAAAAAAAAATTCTACCCAATAACTTCAACTTTGAATTAAATGTAATGCAGAAAGGTTAAAATTAAATGACTCGGTAAAACAAATGTCCAATCCAAAGTTTTTTTAAAAAAAGATTTAATATATGAAACTAAAGAAGAAATTATCACAATGATCAAGTCCAAAAATTACTACAATTCTGAAATAGTTGGATTAATGTTCAGGATTATCAGAAGAATACAAAAATGAAAGGCAAACAGACAAAACAGACATGGCAGTTGAAAGAAATTTTTACACACTTTTAAAATTTCAGAATATACACCCGTAAAGAAGCTATATTGTAGTTGCAGAAAAAAAAAAAAAAAAAAAAAAAACCACTGATGGGGAGAGAGCCAATCTGATGGAGGAATTTTTTTCGGCTGAAGTTCCCTCTTCGTAGACAACACTAGCTTTTCTCAACTGATGAATTAATAACCAGAACAGTGGGTTGGGAGGAAATTTGTTGGGGTGAACACATGTGGAATTATAGGGAGGAACAGACAGTGGACATGATTAAGGCATATTGGATCTCTGCTTCATCTGCAGCTGGAGCCATGAGTCCCTCCATGTGAACTCTTTGATTGGTGGTTTAGTCCTTCGGAGCTCTGGGGGGATTTGTTTGGTTGATATTGTTGTTCTTTCTATGGGGTTGCAAATCTCTTTAGCTCCTTTAGTTCTTTCCCAATGGGAGGGGGTCTTTGGTCCTGTGAAGACCTAGTGTAGGTGAATTCTAGGGTGGGTGGCTGGATGGGGAAGCACCCTCATAGAAGCAGAGGGAGGCTGGATGGGATAGGGGATTTGCAGAGGGGAAACTTGAAAATGTAAATGAATAAAATAACCAATAAAAAATATATTGGATCTATGTATGAAGTTTTCAAAAAATAGTTATGAACAAAGTTTAGGAAAAAGCTAACTGGCCCCAGGGAGAGAAGACACACCTAACACTTGAGAGATGTGAGGCTCCAGGGAGTGGGGAGGTCTGGAGGGGTGGGGTGGGGTGTGGGGATGTCCTCTTGGAGACAGGGGATAAGGTATGGTGGCTGACCTGGAGGGGTATAGCATGACTGGACTATAGAAAAGACTAAATAATTTTTTTAAATGTAATGTATACACACACACACACACATGTGTTTATGTGTGCGTGTGTGTGTGTGTGTGTGTGTGTGTGTGTGTGTTTGTATGTAGCTAGTTTATGGAGTCTGGTAAGTCCTATATTTCTCCTATAAGGGTCATATATACCATCATGTATTGAAAATATCTGCTTATGTTTGCTTACACAAACATGAAGTCATGGGCCGGTATCATCATGCAGTGGCTTAGACTAGCTAGTACCAGTCATCAGGAATGCTTGTTAAAAACTGATTTCCACACAGGATAAATATCAGTCAGTATCTGTTGGTTCTGAATAATCGTATTTTTTTTTATTTTCTATATTCTTTATTTACATTCCCAATGATTTCTCCTTTCTTGGTTCCCCCCTCTCTGAAAGTCACATAAGCCCTCTTCCCTCCCCCTGTTCCCCAGTCAACTCCCTCCCACTTCTCTGTCCTGATATTCCCCTACACTGCTACATCCAGTCTTTCCAGGACCAGGGGCCTCTCCTTCCTTCTTCTTGGAAATCATTTGGTATGTGAAATGTGTCTTGGGTATTTCGAGCTTCTGGGTTAATATCCACTTATCAGTGACTGCATACCTTGTGTGTTCTTTTGTGATTGGGTTACCTCACTAAGCATGATATTTTCCAGTTCTGACCATGTGCCTAAGAATTTCATGAATTCATTGTTTTTAATTGCAGAGTAGTATTCCATTGTGTAAATATACCACATCTTCTGTATCCATTCCTCTGTTTATGTTCCTCAATGGAGGAATAATCGTATTTCTAATGACTGTTTCTGAGAGGAGAGTCAGTTTTCTTTGACATATGACCCCTATTAGGTTGCCCAGCCCCCAGTGTGTATGATCACATTCCCAGGTACATATGTGCAGCATTAACTGAACACTGAGTTGTTTACTAATGTTGACAAGAGTGGAGAGACTACATACTAGGAACTACTGACTTCAAATTTCCAATCTTTCTGAAACTAAAAAAATTATGCTTTTTGAGGTATTAACAATAAAAAGACTTAAGAGTAAGATGGCAGAGAAGCAGCTGTGGCTCGAGAAGAAGGAAGATCAAAGTGTAGGGGCTTAGGTTCTTCCGAGAAGGGGAAGAAAATACTCACAGAAGCAAATATGGAGATAAAGTATAGAGCAGACACTGAAGGAAAGGCCATCCCGAGACTGTTCCACATGGGGATTCATCCCATATACAGTCACCAAACCCCGACACTATTGTGGATGCCAAGAAATGCTTGCTGAAAGGAGCCTGATATGGCTGTCTCCTGCAAGGCTTTGCCAGAGCCTTACAAATACAGAGTTGGATGCTTTCAGCCAACCATTGGACTGAGCGCAGGGTCCCCAATGAAGGAGTTAGAGGAAGGACTGAAGGAGTTGAAAGGGTTTTCAACCTCATAGGAAGAGCAACAATATCAACCAACCAGACCCCCCAAAGCTCCCAGGGACTACGCCATCAACCAAGAAGTACACATGGCTACAGCTACATATGTAGCAGAGGATGGCTTTGTCAGGCATCAACAGGAGGAGAGGTTCTTGGTCCTATGAAGGCTAGATAGATGCCCCAGTGTAGAAGAATCAAGGGTAGGAAGGTGGGAGTGGAGTGGTTGGAAGAACACCCTCATAGAAGCAGGGGTAGGGAGGATTAGATAGTGGGTTTCCTGGAGGGGGGTAAACTGGGAAAGGGGATAACATTTGAAATGTAAATAAAGAAAATATCCATATATATCCATCAACCCTCATCAGAGAGGGAGGATTCAGACTACACTTGTTCCTGGCTGGCCTGTTCCTACTAATGCCATACAGCATTTGCTACACATACAAGCAAACATTTCCCAGGAACAGAACTGAGAGGCAGCCAACACTGCATTAACCATCTCAACCAAAGCTGAAAAGCCTTGTTTCAAGAGTGGCTCTAGAACTTTCAAAGAGAACAAATCTGAACTGTTGCAAGCAAATACAGAGGACAGGATAGGGAAAATATGAAGGTGCTAATGAAAAACAAAAACAAAACAACCTTATTGCTAAAGACATCACTTACTTGTGTCACTGAATATGGAGAAAAGTGAGATGTCCAGCTAGTAGCTCCATCCCTGCTAACTAGCATTCAAATGCTGAAAGGTATTATACACACTACCATAGGAAAAAAGTAAACATCTCATCCACCTATAAATCCTGGAAGACATACCCACTAGTGCAATATTGGCATAAATGTTATGGGAGTAACCAACCAGTTTTATTGGACTTGAGACCCACTCAATGGATGGAACTCATACCTGACACTGTTCATGAGGCCAAGAAATAAGACTAGATTGTTCATGGACCTACTGCTTTTAATCTGCTAGATGATCATAGAATAAAATGACATATAAGGACATATTGTTATACACAGCAAATTAGTGCATTGCTGAAAACTCACTAGAGAATCTTCTTGTAGTAGATTGTAATTAACAGAGGCTCAATTAATATTGATACTATTAACCCTTAAAAATTTTTATAAATTATACTTTTTAAAACCTGTATTCCCATATTGCTACCTTGGTATGAACACAACTGTGCAAATGTTTCCTGATGCAAGATAATGTAGGGACTTACTACAAGAGGTAAATCAGGAAAGTTACCACTCTCTAAGGAAAAATATAATTTATAATGTAGACAATCCCTTGACAAAAAACATAAATCAAAATAAAGTGGGAAAAAGAAGGAATGTGAGACAACAGCACACCACAGTACCTTTCCAACTCTATCACTCCTGCTAATGGAAACTCAAGAACTTTGTAAAACTAAAGTGTCGGAAAGAATTCTGAATCATCCTCTTTTAAGAATCAATAACCAGATAGAGGATTCAAATAAGCATAAGCAGAGGGGTGAAGCAAGGAAATCAATTCAATGCTCAAAATGAGAAATTTACTGAAAAGAAAAAGTTACATGCTTGTAGAACTACATAAATTATGTATTTGTATAAATAAGCCAGGAAATTGAAACACGGAGAAATAGTAAAAGGGAACTTATGAAAATAAAAGAATCAATTAATAAAAACAAATCAGAAAGGATCATCAACATATAAGACCAAGCAGAAGAATGAATTTTAAGCGTGAAGAATGAAGTCAAAGCAATAATGCTTATTAGCGGTGAAAAAGAACATGTCTTATATACTCACTAAATCTGCAATACATTCAAGAGACTAAATCTAAGAATTCAAAGTACACTAGAAAAGAACAATACTATATAATCTCACAGAAAATCTGTTGAATGAAATTATCTTACAAACCAAGAGCAAAAAACAAATATCCAAACACAAGAGACATTTACAACTCTAAATAAGCATAGCCAGATAATAACCTCTTCAATACACATCATAGTGAGACATAAAAAAAAAACCACAAAATAAAGAAATAATATTAAATTTTGTAAGGAAAAAAATCCAACTCACATAAAAAGGCAGAGATAACAGAATAAACATAGAACTTTTATGAGCAACAAAGTTCAAAAATACGTGGAACGATATATTTCTGCAGCAGTTAAAGGCACTGGCTGCTCTTTCAGAGGACCTGGGTTCAATTCCTAGTGCCCACATGGTGGCTCACAACAGTCTGTAAGCTAGTCCATGGGACTCAAGTTCCTTTTCTGTTCTCAGCAGGCACTAGGCATTCACGTGGTCCAAAGACATACATATGTCATACACATAAAATAAAATGAAAACTTTAAAAGGTACAGACTAGCTAATTGGGTTTAAAAACAAGATTCAACTACCCCTTGACCCTAAGAAATGCACTGATGGCTAAGATCAAAAACACAGGAGACAGCAGTTGTTGGCGAGGATGTGGAGAAAGAGGAACACTCCTCCACTGCTGGTGGAATTGCAGGCTGGTACAACCACTCTGGAAAGCAGTCTGGCGGCTCCTCAGAAAACTGGGCATGACACTTCCGGAGGATCCGGCTATACCACTCCTGGGCATATACCCAGAGACTTTACCTGCATGCAATAAGGACACATGCTCCACTATATTCATAGCAGCCTTATTTATAATAGCCAGAAGCTGGAAAGAACCCAGATGTCCCTCAACGGAGGAATGGATTCAGAAGATGTGGTATATTTACACAATGGAATACTACTCTGCAATTAAAAACAATGAATTCACGAAATTCCTAGGCAAATGGTCAGAACTTGAAAATATCATCCTTAGTGAGGTAACCCAATCACAAAAGATCACACATGGTATGAAGTCACTGATAAGGGGATATTGACCCAGAATCTCAGAATACCCTAGACACAATCAGCATATCAATAGATTTCTAAAAAGATGGAAGGAGAGACCCCTGGTCCTGGAAAGACTGGATGTAGGGGAACGCCAGGACAGAGTAATGAGAGGGGGTTGAACGGAGAAAAGAGGGAGGGAAGGGGGCTTATGGGACTTTCGGGGAGGGAGGAAACGGGAAAGGGGAAGTGATTTGGAATGTAAATTAAAAAAATAAAATTAAATTAAATTAAAAAAAAAAAGAAATGCACTGAGATAGCAAAGAAATTTAAAAAAAAATGAGTTGAATGATGGAAAGCAACCAACCAACTGAACAGAATCCATAAAATGATTGAATCATGTTTCTCACATCTGATAAATTAAACCTCAAGTGGAAAACATGTATAATAAGGTATAAGAAGAGACACTTCATATTAATAAAGAGAATACTCTATCATAAAGATATAATAAATATAAACACTTATATACTGATTAAATATCTTAATTTTAACACAGAAATTCTGACTCATTAATACTAGATATTCAATTTTTCACTCATATTTAAATAGGTTGTGTAAACCAAAAGTCAGTAAAGAAACTTCCAACCTAAAGTTTATTGTAGATAACTAGAATTAACTGGCATCTAATATTATCCCATCCATTAAATGGGGAATGCACATTCTTCACAGCAACACACCTTCCCTAAAATTTATACATTATAGGTCACAGGAAAAATCACTCACAAATAAAAATACTTGTATAATTCCTTTTATTTATCAGACCACAATGGAATAAAATCAGAAATCAATATGAAGAAAATATCAGACTATACAAATATAAGAGACTAAATATACTTTCAAGTCAACAGTGTAATACTGAAGCTATAGTTGCTCACATTATTGAATGAAAGAATCTTCGATAAATATCCTAATGATGCAGCTCAAGGCTTTCAAATACAAACGAGCATATGGCAAGACACAGTAGAGCAAACGAAAAAATTCAATGAGGTAAATCCTTAAAAAAGAAAAAAAAAGAATCAATCAAAGAATGATGTCTTTGAAAATATTAACAAGATTAACAGTCTCCTGACAAAACTCACAACAAAAGGAAAGATAAGACTCAAAATACTAAAGTTAAAGTTTGAAAAGGATTTATTCTTTTAGAGTCCAATGAATTCTTAAGACTCATTAGGAATCAATATCTGGAAAACTTTTCCTCCCAAAACTGGAAAATTTATAGGGACTGTATAAATTTCCAAACTCATGTAATCTATCTAAATAAAATTTTGAAAACTCAAATAATTTAAAGATATTCATAGTATATGAGATTGAAGCAGTGACTTCTAGTCTGTGTGCACTCTTCCTTTTTTCCTTCCTTCTTTCCTTCCTTCTTACATATCTTCCCTCTCTTCTTGTCCCCTTTCACCATCCTTCTCTTCTTTCCTTTCAGTTTTTTGTCAAAATCTTTTCTCACTTTTATTTGCTTATATTCATTGTACACAGTAAGGAAACTTTTTTTATTACTAGAAACTTTTTTATCTCTAAGGATAGATCATGTACTGTGTGGTCATATTGACACATTCATCTACTCTCCCCCAACTCCTTTACTTCTTTTCCCTCAGGCAATTGTCCTATGTAGAATGTTCTATAGATTTTAGGATGAAACTTATTAAAATTGATAAACACATTTAACAAAACTAAGTGATCAAATCTTAGCATACAAATAAATTCTTTCATTATAAAACAAGCAAAAGAAAATTCAAAGTATTTTAATATTAAAAACTAATATTAAAATCTGAAATATTATAGAATATTCTTATGAAAATGACAGTTATTCACTATAAATGGTAAAACTTTTGGATTGAAATCAAAGATTACCTTAATGGTGAATACTATAACATTTCAATTAAGTAGAATTTTTCTATTTCTTTCTTTCCTTTTTCCTTTCTTTATTTACTTATTCACTTTACATCATGATTGCAGCAACTGCCCCTTCCCTCCTCCCTGCCCCATCTTTACTTCAGGTGCTAACCTTCTCCAGGGTGATCTGTAAATTTATTGTAGTACCAATTAAAGTGCCCAGGGAAATTTTTGGAAATATAAATTGACTAATTTTCTTGTTGAAATTAAAAAATATCTAGAATAACTAAAACAAGATATGAATATGATGATCAAATTTTAAGACTGTATTATTTGATTTCAAATGTTTATAGACTTCAAATAGCCAACAAATATATTACTGAAGAAAGACAAATGAATAAATGAAATAAAGTTATTCAGAGTTAGCATTCAGAAATGTCAATATTTCTTAACTTTTTATGATCTAGACAGTTTGGGTTTATATTTATGATTATGATATTTTAGAGTGAAAGAAAACCATTCCTGGGCATATACCCAAAAGATGCTTCACAATCCCACAAAAGAGACTTGTTCCACTATATTCATAGCAGCTTTATTTGTAATAGCCAGAAACTGAAAACAACCCAAATGCCCCTCAACTAGAGAATGAATAAAGAAAATGTGGTTCACTTACACAAAGGAATATTATTCAGCTATTAAAAACAAGGACATCATGAATTTTACAGTCAGATGTATGGAACTAGAAAATATTACTCTAAGTAAGGTAATACAGACCCAAAAGGAATTACATGGTGTGTACTCACTTATAAGTGGATATTAGCTAAAAGGACAGTATACTCATGTTACAATACACAGAACAAAAGAACTGAAAAACTAGGAGGGCTCAAGGTAGGATAACTGAATATCACTCAGAAGGGTAAATAAAACAGTCATCTGAGGTGCCTGGAGGGTGGGACGTGGATGGAGAGAGTATAAGGAGGTGAACATGAATATCAGATTCAGGGAGAGCCTGGGAGAGATGGCTGAGAGAGTGAAGAGAAATCAGCTGGAGTCGGGGCATCTCTAGCACATGCCAGAGACCTGGGATGCGGGGAGGCTTCAGGGAGTCTGAAAAGATCACTTTAAATGAGATTTCTTGCAGTGGACTCCTAATAAATTCCAATATATGGAGCCTGAAGTCACCTCTTGTAACCAGCCCAGGACTCCCCTATATTGGGGTATCAAGCCTTCTCAGGACCAAGGGCCTCTCCTACCTTTAGAGTCATCTGTTCAGTCTCCCAGGATATGCTCAGCTCTTCAAACATTTTGGTAGAATGCTCTTCATATTTCCTTTTAGATACACCAAGATTATAACTCACATGATGTTCCTTCTAATTATACCATACCAGTGTATATGATAAAACAATTAGTTTACATTTTCTTGTTGTTTATAAATTTATATATTTTTTTAAATTAAATTTATTTTCTTTCTGTGTGAACATGCCATGTTGAATGTAGGGAGTGTCAGAAAACAACTTGGGGCACTCACTTATTTCCATCCTTCCTTCCTTCCTTCCTTCCTTCCTTCCTTCCTTCCTTCCTTCCTTCCTTCCTTCCTTCCTGTAAATCCCAGGAATTTAACTCAGATAATCAGGCTTGGCAAAACATGTCTATATCTTCTGAAACATCTTACTTCCCCTGAATAAATATCTTTTAAGATTCTTGCAGAAAATTCTATTAACTAGTTTAAGTTACACTAATATTTTATAACCATGCACAACATTTGGTGTGCTCTTAATTTAAAATATTTTATATATTTGACAATGGTTTCATAATCTTATTCCTGTGTAATTTTTATTTTATTACTTTTTATATCATTTTATCTGCTGATAGATCATCATCTGAATTAAAAGTACAAATCCTACACATTTATATTGAATATACATACTTTGTTGGGTTATCGTATAATATTAAGTGTTTTTAATTGCTATTTTTGGTATTCAGCTAGATAATAGACAATAAGGATAAACAGACGACAACATTGATGGCAGACCTGACATTATAATATATTTGGAACCATTTGAATCCCAGATTTATTTAGGAAAGCCTGTTTATGTATTAGGTAAACAAACATAGTATGTTATGAACTCTATCTAGTGTTAAATTTACTTGGGATCATTTACTTAAAATATAGGCTGCTGTTCTCATCATCTGATAACTATTGGATCAATGATTCAGGGAACAAGCCAAGAACAGTGCATTGTTAATGAGTACCCCAGTGGCTGATGAGTACAGACAACAAATGATAAAAGTTGATTATGCATGACACATACATAAGAAAAATTAAAAATGATTCTGTTCTCAGATAAGAAATGAAGCCACTAATGATTTTCAATAAATTAATTTATTCTCTGATCATTGTATTACTTTTCAGTTAAAAATAAGTTCTCACGGGATCCCATCATGGAGCAAGAGTCCATCAAATTTTTTCTACTTCAGCAATTATAGAGATTTAAGAAACTTCTGAGTCTTTGATACTTTTGATGAGCTCCATAAGTTTGGCACTTTGGGGAATATTTCTTCTTATGGTGGTTGTTCTATTGACGTGAGGAAGAGACAGAGGAGCCCTGTGAAAGTGGAGTTATGTTATCAGGGAAGTAGAAAAATATTAATTTATTTAAAAACAGGACCAGCTATATGATTTGTGCAATGGCAAGCAAAACAAAAATGCAGTGCCCTTTGTTCAGAAAGTGCTCAGACTGGTGAAACCTTAGTGTTAGCGTTGAGGCATACCTGAGGGGCTTCCAATCAGAAGAGCCTCCATACCTTAGGGTTGCAAGCTCTCAAAGCTGGCCCAGTACTTCACACTCAAAAAAAAAAAAAAAAGATACCATTTAAAATTAATTGTAACCTCAGCTTTTCATGTGCCCACTATCATTATGCATAGAGTTTTGAATGAGATGGCAAATAGTAAAACTTTTTAAAGGATGTTCATTTCTCAAACACTCTTTCCTCGGGTGACCTAATTATTAACTTTTCTAAACTTAAAGCATTTCTTGCCAAGTGATTTAGATTTCTCTCATGGATTCTTCTTTGCCACTCCAAATGATCTTTTAAAATATGTTAATGTTTCTATGTAGTAAAATCTTTGCAAAAATAAGGAAACACACATGAGGGTAATTCCAAACATAAATTTTTAGGATGTCCACAAAAGATAAAAGCTATTTAAACCCGTTACAAATCTTCCATTGTTCTGGGAAACAAGAAGTCTTTTTTTTAATCTCTCAGAATTATTCATTCTAAAGGGGTTCAAAGGTTTGAAACTTGGGATAATTCTGACTTTGTCAGGTTTCTTTCATTGTTGGATTCCTTTCAGTAGAAGGAAAAATGTATTCTCATTCACCAGAAAGTTATTAGTGGAATTTTTTCATTTGAACACCATTACCACTAGCAGAACACATTGCTATTTTTTTCAGTAATAAGGAAAGGGACTTTTTGTAAATGTTAGAGAACAAGCTTTTTTAAAGTTCTTCTGAATACTGGATCTTCGAAACTATTAGACAAGGCTCCCAAATAAAATGCGCTCTCTATCTCTCTCCACCTCACATCTGTGTAAGTTCAGGATAGAGTGACAGAGTGCTCAGGATCTCAATTCTGATAGATACTACTGTATCTCTGAGCTTTCAACAGCCATCCCAAAAACTGTTACTCAAACCATCTAAGTATCTCAAGTCATAAATTCTCACTGTTAACAAAACCTTTGTTCTTTATTAAGGGCATTAGAACCCATTCAGGTTATTTCTGAAAGATTAAAGTCTCCAAAGAGACTAGTCTTTGGAGATTTATTAGTGTTTCTGTTTTTGTTTATCCATCAATTATAGCAATGAGAAGAGTGGAGGTATTTTATCAGATACTATGTTATAATAACATTAAATTAGACTTTCTGTCAACCTATGAAGTAAATGTCATCCCATTCCGAAGAGTTCAAGCACAGCCTGGTTCACAGAGTGAATTCCATAGCAGCCAGGACTACACAGTGAAACTCCCTGTTTTAAAAAATGACTATAAATAAAAAATAAGATGGGGAGAAACTGAGAAAGATATCTAACTACTCCCTCTTGTACCCATACACACTTAAGTATACATTAAACATGAAGCTACATGCACACATGTAAATAGACACTAACACATAAATATCATACAAGTATACAAATAAATACATTTTAAAAATGAGAGCCTACTCTAGAGTAATAGTGCCATTTTCTTTGGTATAATTCATTTTTCCATAAAAATCTATGTATAAGCAATTGGTTACTATTGTAGTAAAACAGTAATTCAGATATACTGTTACTAGAAAGATTAACATAGCCAGAAGCTGGAAAGAACCCAGATGTCCCTCAACGGAGGAATGGATTCAGAAGATGTGGTATATTTACACAATGGAATACTACGCTGCAATTAAAAACAATGAATTCACGAAATTCCTAGGCAAATGGTCAGAACTTGAAAATATCATCCTTAGTGAGGTAACCCAATCACAAAAGATCACACATGGTATGAAGTCACTGATAAGGGGATATTGACCCAGAATCTCAGAATACCCTAGACACAATCAGCATATCAATAGATTTCTAAAAAGATGGAAGGAGAGACCCCTGGTCCTGGAAAGACTGGATGTAGGGGAACGCCAGGACAGAGTAATGAGAGGGGGTTGAACGGAGAAAAGAGGGAGGGAAGGGGGCTTATGGGACTTTCGGGGAGGGAGGAAACGGGAAAGGGGAAGTGATTTGGAATGTAAATTAAAAAAATAAAATTAAATTAAATTAAAAAAAAAAAAAAAGAATATAAACATCTCTAAATTCTTGTACTTAATTCAAAAATTCCTAAACAATAAAGTTGGTCTCCTTTGTATGTGATGTACACATAGTCTTGATCTTCAGGTTAGTGAAAAGTTTTTCAGATTTCTTGAATGAGTGCTCTTTAATCACACTTGAGAAGAAGGCAAGAGTGAGGTTCAGAGTGGCTCACAGAATGAAACTCCAGGTACACAAAGGACTAAGGATATACTAGAGACAATGAGACCAAGCACAGCATCCCAAGAGGAGATAGATCCAGGAAATATCTCAACACACTTGTTGTATTCAGTACTAATAATACTATTTTACTTCTGAAGTGTGTACTCATGAGGTTATAATAAAAATTATTTTCAGTAAAATTTATAGCCATGAATTTAATTTTAAAGACTTATTTTACTTATATATGTTGTTCTTAAACTGAGTAACTTCCCATACATCTAAATGAGTAATCTTTGCACTTAATTCCTTTCAAAGATGATAGTAAAAGCACAAAGCAAGTGGTTATAATGTTACTGTCAGTATTTCTTAGAAAATTTAGAAGCTTCATAATTATTAGTGGCAATGAAAGACTGTGGTTTCTAAACTGAATCCACTTTAAAATAGTGCAAAATGATGGTGGAAAAGAAGGGGTCGTGGACAGCTAAACCCTAAACTGTTCAGCAACAGAAGGAAGATACTTTGAACAATTAATCTCAAGTTGGTTTAGAAGCTTCGTCTGCACATGTGAATAAGAACTGAGGCAAAGAATATCTCAAAGGGCTTCACCTTTTCCCAGGGCCTGCCAGTCATATGACTCAGTGTGAGTCCAAGTCATTGAGAGTTACACTGCATTATAAATTTGCAAAAGCAATACTCTCCAAAAGACATCTAGTTGTGAAAGGTTGAAACATATGGATATGATACCCTACCTAATGGTCAACTGCCATCTCAAAACTTAATACAAATCACCTAGCATTTCAATTCCCTATAGCAACCTTTCATTACACATGTCTTTCAGCTGATTGAATAAATGCCTACCTTAACAATTAACTATTTAAAAGTTAATGGAAGGTAAAATAAAAGGTTAAATGAGAAGTTGATCCTTTATTCAAATATTCTTTCTTTACAAAAATCAGTTTTGTTAGCATTTCAAAGGAGCGTGAAACTCTCTTAATCCTTAATCATTATGATTTCTTAAGATATAAGATGATCTGTCACCATTCTAGCATCTGTGGTTTAAGCTATATCTTTCATTGTAATATTAGTTCATTGAGACAGATCATGAGAGAAGGTTTCTGGAAAAAATTGAGGACATTCATTTGCTAGGACACATTACTATATATCAGACAAAATCCATGTACAAAAGACTGATTATAGTACTCCAAGATTATAGCTGAGATTTCAAAGATGAAGAAGATAGGAAAAGCTAATATGCCTTTCCTTGCCTTTGAAGATATTTGTGCAGGTACTTAGCAAAAATGAATCTCCTTTCTTGCTGAAAAATAATTAACACACTCAATCTTGTTCTCTTTATAGCCTTTGGATACAAATTTCTGGTTAAGCTAGAGTTTACTAAAACTGTCTTCAAAGTTTTTAATATAAAAACTCTACTAATATTTAGAAGAAATGGAAAAAATAAAGCTATTGTTTAAGATTACTTCAAGTGTATATTCATAGGAGTATTAGCTACTGTGATACAAACCATGATAAAATTATTATATAAACAAGGGGAAATTTCTTGGCTTAAGTATAGCATGAAGTGAAAAGCAAATTGTTTAATTTCTCTTTTATAATTATTTATTTTGCATGGGTGTGAGCTTAGTATATTCTGGAATTTGTTATTTCCTTCTATTATATGGTTGGGTCTGAACTCATGCTGGAGTCAGCAAGTCCTTTTGCCCACTGAGCCATCTCACAAGCCCAGAAACATATCTCCTGTAATATGATGTAAATGTTACATCAGTGTAACAAAAAAGAATTTGAAGTTCAAGACTGAGGACAAAATTAAAATCCTTAAAATCCTATCTTAGAAGACATTGGATAACTCCTAAAGTGATTTCTCTTTGATTTATATTCACATGTTAAGGGTATGATTCATCTAAAAGAACTTACATCAGCTAGGTAGACTCCACTCTTGAGAGATGAATGTGTTTACAATTAATTAGAAAAGAAACTTCATGAATGTTGTCTGTGACATAAAAGTGAAGTGTTAATACTATGAACAGGGAGAAAAAGAGATCATATTTTCACTGAAAAAAAATAATAGTGGGAGCAACTTTCATCATACAGAAGGTTACTTATATCATAAAGAAGGTCCAGCGTTCAAAAAACCATGGGGCATTTTCTCCTTCCCATTTACAGGTTTCCTTCCATTTGATTTTATCCAGATCAGCACTGGTCTAAGGGGTGGTCTAAGTAGGTTCCTCTATACTTTCTCTGTCTTGCTCTGGAGTTTGTTAAGATAATATTTGCAGCTTTGTTCTCTTGGTATATTTCTTAGTCTTATACTCTCTTCTAGCACCTTCTCTCTGTCTTTTGAGGCAGAATAGTGTCTCCTAATCCTTCAGGTCTAACCTTTTCATTCTCAGAATCACAGTCTGGACAATGTTATTTTTCCTTCAGTTAAACCATCTACAATTAAGCTTGAGTATATCATATATTTCCTCCAAACATGCTTGTGTTACTGTTCTCTTGGTTAAACACACACACACACACACACACACCTGATAAGAGCAAATTAAAGTTAGAAGGCATGTTTGACCTCACAGGTGAGTGTGCATTTGTTCACAGTGAGGTAGGAATGGAGGCAGGAGCATGAAGCAGCTAGCCACTCGCCATTCACAGCTAGGAAACAAAGGGCAGTGAATGCCGACATTCAGTTTGCTTTCTTCTTTTTATTCAGACCAGATCCCCAGCTCATAGAATAATAGCACCAACCACATTTAATGTAAGTCTTCCTGACTTAATAACATAGTCTAGAAAATTCATCATAGATGTACACAAAGGTTGGTGCCCATGGTGATTCTAACCCCTGTTAATTGGTCATTAAGAATAACCATCACAATATCTGGTACATCAAAAATATGACCAGGCAGCCGATGGTTGTCAAAGAGGTGAGTGGTTTATTTTAGCCATCTTTGAGTCATGTGAGTGAGAAAATTCCTGTGCATATAATTTGCAGCATGAAAGGAAAAGCATGCTGATTAGTATTATACTTAAACATTGAATATGTACTTGGATATAGTATAGTATTTTTTGTTTGTTTGTTTGTTTTTGGTTTTTCGAGACAGGGTTTCTCTGCATAGTCCTGGCTGTCCTGGAACCCACTCTGTAGACCAGGCTGGCCTCGAACTCAGAAATCTTCCTGCCTCTGCCTCCCAAGGGCTAGGATTAAAGGTGTGCACCACCACTGCCTGGCTTAGTATAGCTTATTTTAAAATATTCTCAAATCACAGGTAATAATATAAGCTAACTAAATGTAAAAACTTTGCTATTGGAGAGAAGGAATAGAGTTGTAAGTAGATATTGAGACTGATCACACATACACACACAGAGAGACACACAAACACACATTCAAACATACACTATAGGGATTAAATGTTATTACTTATGTAACATTTTCTCTGGAAGCAATGCCATTTTCAAAGACTGTGACAAGTGATTTACATAAGATACATGATAGTAAAACTTGATGATGGGACCAAATGTTTAGGAATAGCATGATGGTTTCTCTTTCTTGAGACCTTTTCTCCTCATTAACTTTCAGCTCCTGGAGTACCACATCTTGGTCTACTGGTTATAAAACTAGTCCATTAATTTTCTCACTCATTCATGTGTTTATCACTACAGTGTTTTCATTTTGAACTTAAAGATAAAGGGAGCTGGTACATATCAAGAACAAAGGAGAAGGAAAAGAAGTGGAAGAGGAAGGGAGGAAGAGAGAAGATAGATAGATAGATAGATAGATAGATAGATAGATAGATAGATAGATAGATAGATAGATAGATAGATAGATAGACAGACACACATACACACACACATGCATACATACATAGACTGCTTCCATTTATTCTAAACTTGATTTAATGTCTCCACTTACATATTATTCAAATAAAAAAGATTGTTTTCCCTTGAAGATCTTTCTGACTATATATAATAAGTTCTAAACATGACTTAATGTCTTCACATACATATTATTCAAATAAAAAAGATTGTTTTCCCTTGAAGATCTTTTTGACTATATATAATAAGTTCTAAACATGACTTAATGTCTCCACTTACATAATATTCAAATAAAAAAGAAGCAGTCTACATATGTATGTATCAGCATCCAGTAGTAGCTACTGAGGAGCCATTCCCTCATCAATTTTGGAATTTTAGCTCTCTCTCTCTCTGTCTCTCTCTGTCTCTCTCTCTCTCTGTCTCTCTCTGTCACTCTCTCTGTCTGTCTCTGTCTCTCTGTCTCTGTCTCTGTCTGTCTCTGTCTCTCTCTCTCTCTCTCTCTCTCTCTCTCTCTCTCTCTCTCTCTCTCTCTCTCCTCATCCATCCATCCAGCTAGCCAGCTAGCTATCATCTATCCATCTGTCCATTCGTCCACCCAAGTTTGGGTAACATGTAGAGGAAACTGATTTACTGATAGCTTTGAACCTTGAAAATACAGTCAGTGTGTTTCAGTCCCAGGAAGCACCCCCTAACTATGTCAATAAATATTTATGGAAACATTGCAGAGCAAGAAATCACAAGGCAACACAGGGTGGCAGAGAGTCCATGTCAGTCCAGTCTTTTGTAGCCTTTTGTAGCTTACTCCCATGAAAACAAGCTCAAAAGTCCACAGGATCTCTTTTATCATTTCAAAAGAGAACACTTATCACTTTCACTGACTTCCCAGTAGGTTCCCATATTCAAGGTCCCACTACTTGCTAAGATTGCTGTATTGGAGATGGAGCTTCTAATTATGAAGCTTGTGCAGGCCAAGTGCATCTGATGGACAGCATCCTGTACATGTACAAGTGTGGGACATTTCTAGAAATTTCCATTTCTAGAAAAACTTTAAAAACATAAGAAACAAAGAAGATAGAAAATAAGAAAATTTATAATATCACAAACATATTTGCCTTTCCATTTAATTAATGTACTTAATATAGAATTGTACTTTTCAAGCATGGGTGTGGATGTGAACTTAATTTTTAATCATATAACAATTGCTCCAAGGGATTAAGTGAAAGGATGCATTAGAAGTTTATTCTTTGTAATAAAATTATATGTGAGTAAATATGTCCTTATTTATGTAATTAAAGATTTAATCTTCTCTTCCAAAAGACCTATGGAGGACCCAATCCTCACAAGATAAGGGCTTGTTTGTGCATGGTTTTGCAATAAATGTAATTGGTTGAGGTCATTCTACAACAATCAAGGCTCTAAATACCATTAGCTTCATTCCTAAAAGATAATATTAGAATATGAACATAGACATGAGAAGAGAACATCAGGTGAAAGGAGAAACTAAAAAGATACAGTAACAAAACATCAAGGGTTACCATGGAGTCCAGATACACAAGAGGGAAGAACACATGCATAGGAAGCACGGCCCTACTGATATATGATGTTTGTGCTTTGAAGGGAAGAAAGTATTCTTATCTTTAATGCTATGTTGTCAGTATTACTTTGTTACAGTAGCTTTAGGGAACTAATACATATAATATTAAAAAACTAATATATATGAAGATTGCTTTAATTTTAGGAGAAAAATAACATTTTAAAAATTCACACAGAAAACATGTTTCTCTGACCGAAAGTAAAGCATACAGGCACAGAGAAATCTAAAAGTCACAGCAGAAACTGAGAGCAAGGAAGAAGACTGTAGCTGACACAGGTTAGGATATATGGGTGCAGGGAGTTATACAACTGCAGCTGGAAGTTGTGGACGCAGGGAGGAAACTAAAACTAAGCCTGCATAAAGCTTAGTTGGGGGTAGGGGTCCCATACTATATGGCACATGTCAAAGAAGCAGAGAGGGGGTCGGATTTGACCTAGAGTGGGATATTAAGTTGCAGAGAACAATACCAGCTGGGACCCGTTGTGGAAACTTACTGACATAGCCTGAGGCCGGGAACACCAAATCTCAAAGAATCAAATGACACCTCAAACCTATTGCAACTTAGTCTCTCCTGATCATTAAGAACAACTCTACTGAAAGAAGAAATGTGTGTTTGTGTGTGTATGTATGTGTGTGTGTGTGTGTGTGTGTGTGTGTGACTGTATTTGTTTGTGGTGAGCATGTGTGCCCCTGTGTGTGTGTGAACATACATATACATGTACATATGTGAGAGAGAGAGAGAGAGAGAGAGAGAGAGAGAGAGAGAGAGAGAGAGAGAGAGAGAATAAACTAATGTGCAGAACACAGTGCAGAAACACAAATAACAATAAAAACCAAGTGATGGGTCCTCCAAAATCACCAATCCCATAGACACAACCTCAGTGAGAATAACTTGGAAGAACTCCTGACAAAGCACCCAGGAGTGATTATAATTCTGTTCAATTCACTGTAAAGGAATAAAACCAAAAAGCTGAATAAAGTTAGGGACCTGATCCAGAATATGAAAGCAGAATTGATTAAAACACAGAAATGCTGGAAAATGCCAAAACTGAAATGACATGATGCTAGAAATGAAAAAAAAAAAGTTTGCAAGACAAATTAAAACCTAATAGGCAAGTCTCATCAATTGTATGGGAGAGTTAGAAGACTGAATATCAGGACCAGAAGACAGGATAGAGGAATTGGATTATGTAGTAAAGATGAATGATAAATTTTAAAAATCTATTATAAATGACTGGGAAGGAATCACCTCCTATGATACAAATGGAAGAAATGAAGACATGCGTGGTCATGCAGCCTACACTCCAGAGTTGACTTCAGGAAGTATTTGCACCTGAAGAGTGGGAGAAGCATGCCCAAGGGTCCACAGGGGAGAAACAGGCTAAGAAAGCACCACACAGTCTATAATGTGACACGAATAAATACCCTTTTAAAAAATATCATGAAATGCCAATGGTCTCAACTCTCCAATCAAAAGATACAGAATACTAGGTGGAATTAGAAAATAGGATTTATCATTGTACTGTCACAAGAAATGAGAGGTGTCCAAGACAAACGTGCCTTAGGATAAAAGCAAAGGAAGAAAAGTATCCATGTAAAAGGAACTCAGATAGAGGCCAGAATTGCCATTCTAATATCAGACAAAGACATAAAGTGGAAACTAGTCAGGAGAAATTAAGAACATCCCTTTATACTCATTTAGGGGACAGTTTCTCAAGAGGAATTTAGAATTCTAACCACATACAAAAACATAGGTGCACCAAACTTCATAAAACAAATGTCAGCCGGGCGGTGGTGGCGCACGCCTTTAATCCCAGCACTTGGGAGGCAGAGGCAGGAGGATTTCTGAGTTCGAGGCCAGCCTGGTCTACAAAGTGAGTTCCAGGACAGCCAAGGCTACACAGAGAAACCCTGTCTCGAAAAACAAAAAAAAAAAACAAAAAACAAAAAAAACCCAAATGTCACTAGATGTAAAGCCACTGATTAAACTCCACAGAGTAATAGTGGGGAACTTCAACATTCTACAGTCATGAATACATAGATCATCTTAAGAAAAAACAAAACAGAAAAACAATAAAATTAACAAACAAAAATCAAACAAAACTAATAGACATCAAACACTAAGAATACATATTTTTCTCAAAATTATATTGCTTTCTCTAAAACTACCACACATTAAGGAAACAAATAAATGAACAAACAAAAATCCAGATGCCTCCTTATCCAAGTGATTGTATCCTTTGCCTCACAAAAGTTTTTCTGTTTTACTAAATCCCATTTATTGAATGTTGATCTTGATGCCTGTTGCTGTCAGTGTTCTGTTTAGAAAGCTGTCTTCTGTACCATCAGGTTCAAGGCTTTTCCCAATTTCTCTTCTTTGTAGGTTCAGTGTGTCTGGTTTCATATTAATGTCTTCAATCCACTTGGAATTGAGTTTTGTGCAGGTTAATAGATATGGATCTATTTGCATTCTTTTACATACCAACATCCAGTTAGAATAGCACCATTTGGTGAAAATGCTTTCTTTTATCCATTTTATAATTGTGGCTTCTTTGTCAAAACTTAGATGTCCATAGTGTGTGGATTTACATCTGGGTCTTTGACTTGAATCCACTTATCAATCTGTTTTTAGGTCAGTATCATGAGGTTTTTATTACTAGTGCAGATACTCATAATTGGTCAAAGTCGTGAGAGTGTCTGTGGAACACCCAGCCCTAAAGGGGCATCTATATCAGCCCCTTCCCCATCCCTACCATGTATGCATAATTTAGACTCTGAAATAAAGGCTTTATTGAATCTAAGCTAGCAAAACTAAGTAAACTAAAATTATTCTGAAATATGGAAAAGAAATTAAATAAAGTAGAAAGGGTATGAAAGACAAGTAGAAAGCTGATAAAGAATGCAATTCAAGTTTAACAAATACCACAGAAAAGACAAAAGAATGAATGGAGGAAATGCACAAAAGTAATGCAAGATAGCTTCACAGTTAAAAGTATCAACCCTTAGGAAACACAGCAAACCCAGAGTACCATTACTTTATAAAGGATATCAATAATGCTGATATTGATAAAACAAAGCCTGAGATGGTGGTAAGCAAGGTTGCTCTTTCATAAACATATTATGGAAATATTACAGAGGAGAATGCAGTTTATGCCCTAAAAGAAAAAAATAATGGGACAATCAATTGTGTTAGTTACTAAGTTTGCACTGCAGAAATCCAGCACTTTCTCAAGCCCCAGGGTCTAAATAGGGACGGAAACAGAAAACAAAATTTTCTCTGATATCTCTGGCACACTCTGAGAAGACTGACTAGGGTTAGGGCTCCATATAGAAGCCTCTCTGAGGGGACAGAATTGCAAACTGTACCTGGTGATAGACAGGCATTGGGTGGACAAGAATCAAGGATGATAAAACAGCCTTTCACTCCAGCATGAAAGAGAGACAGAATTGCCAAATCCAATTCTATTCTATATATCTCCCCCAAAAGGCAGGTTTCTCTTTTGGTGCTCTTTGATTCCAAAATGTAGAAAAAATGTGAGGGATAAAAATGAAAGAGACAGAAAGAAAATAGAAAACTATGGTTTGGGGGCAGATGAAATTTCACTGAGAATTTTAAAATTCCATGGAGAAGTTTAAATCCTGAGGGAACACAAAGACCAATGTGGTTATGCTACAACCATATGTTAAAGAAACTATGTATTAAATCCTACATTTAGTAAATTTTACATATATAAATAAGCACTGAACTTTGATTATTCCTGAATTTTGGTCAGATTATTCTTGAAATCATTAAATAATCTGAGAAAGAATCATATTAGATATAATTTTTTTTAATTTTTAGGGTTTTAAAAAATGACTGATTATTTTAGGGTTTAAAAATGTTTATTTGCCGGGCGGTGGTGGTGCACGCCTTTAATCCCAGCACTTGGGAGGCAGAGGCAGGAGGATTTCTGAGTTCGAGGCCAGCCTGGTCTACAAAGTGAGTTCCAGGACAGCCAGGGCTACACAGAGAAACCCTGTCTCGAAAAACCAAAAAAAAAATGTTTATTTTATGTATATGAGTGCTTTGCCTACACATATACCTGTGCACTTCATGTGTCTGATGACCCCAGAATCCAGAAAATGTTATTGCATCCCTTGACACTGGAGTTACAGATTGCTGGGAGTTGCCATGCGGATGCTGGGAACTGAACCTCGGTTCTCTTATGAAAGAACTAGGGGTTCTTAACTACTGAACAATATCTCTAGCCCTATAAGCCACGATTTCTTGAGTCACAGAAGAAAGTGACTGTATTGGCAATGTGGTCAGTTGTGACTTTGATCAGTCAGTCTTGGTATTGCCCGCTCACTGGGAATGTTTGGGAATCTTCAAAATGCAGGCACATGTTTTCCACCCCAGAGACTGATGACATTTGTCTTGACATAGCCCAGAGCTAGATATTTATAAAATTTCCCAGGAACTGTAATGTACAGCCTAGATCAAGACTCACTGAGTTGTAAGTAGGTAGGAAGCTTGCAGCAGGGAAGAACACATTACCACCTACAGATTACTGAGTGATTTTCTTACCTGAGGTTAGTCACAGTAATCTGACACCTCCCAATTGAAGGAGCTATGTCTCTATGACTGTATGTGAAGCAGATACACACGGAGCCTGTCTTTCAGGTTGCTTATCCTCTGTCTCTTGGACATTATGTCCATTCTTACACTAATCTAATTTTCCCACCAACAAAGTTATGATGAAACATAAATAAAAAGACATGTATCAGTAGTAGACAACTTGTGGTTTTGTAAAGTGTGGATTCCCCTAATAAAACTTTGCTTTTATACCACTGCAGAAATAAACATTGTATAGACATTTCAAGACAGTGAATATGTAAAATGAGATGGAAGTATATGTCTTAATTATACCATACAGATTTCATTAATGAATGTGTAAAACAAGTTCAAAGCATAAATCATAATTATATCATCCACATTTTATTCCATTAATATGGACTGAAACTATCTGATAGTGTTTCGTGTGATCATTTTTACTCTGTTTAAATGAAGGCTATGATGATGTCCTACTGACAAGTGCCCAAGAGGCCAGCTTCTGAGAGGCCTGTGGGAAGCTGAAAGCACTTTCCAAGTGATGAGGGAGACTGGCGTCTCAAACCCGATTAACAAATAATGGGATGTGTACATCCCAACCTCTCTAAAGAGAAACTCTCCTGCAAGCCTCTTCTTACTGTTTGTTTTTGCTTAAAATACTATTAGAAGCTCTTCTACTCTTGGAACAGGGCCCATCGTCTCGTTGTATCCATTATCAGCCACAATAAATACATTTGTTCTCAGAGATTAAGGCACTTTATTTGCGGCTGTGCACTTCTGTCAAGTAGTAAAAAGAAAATATCAACTTTTATGTGTTCCCTTCGATATTGTCTTCATACAGTACCAGCTCTTTATTTCCATCTCTGGAAAAGAAAAAGTGTTCTGATGGTGCAGCTTGCCTTTGAAAAATCAATAGTTAAATTTAAAATGTGATACCAGTTGAAGTACAGCAGAGAAGCTTCTTCAACAAATTAAATAGGTGGACATGGGCTGCACTTTGCGACTTTGAGTTTCAAATGACCTAAAAAGGAGGCATAATGACAGCAGCCCAAAGATGAGTTAGGAGACTTCAGCAGACATCTACTAAGCCACAGACTGACTTCACTGCTGAGTGAGTGGGAAGAGTTCATCTGTCATGAATAAAAAAACAAAAACAAAAACCATGGGTGCTTACTGTTTGATTCCAGCATTTACAAGCAGGGTAACTTCAGGCAATTAACGTAACCTATCTATGGTCCATAGGCAGAAGCACAGATTAAACACACACACACACACACACACACACACACACACACACACAAACATACACACAAATAAATATATATTTTTGTTAAATTAATAAAATTCTTAAGTAGACCTTACCACATACCACATAGGCATTCAACACCTGTCAGGTCCATGTCCCTACTGGCAATTTTGTCCTTAAAGTGCAATACAGTTAGTGAAAATGACTATATACTCCTCAAAGAAGTGCTCCTGATTAGTTTTAGTTTAGTGAGTTGTGACCTTATTTGAAAGTGGGCTAAATACTTAGCCACTGTCTACTTTATATGCATGTTGCACTTTGCCTGCAAGGCAGTTAAAAGCCTCTGCCATTGGTTGGCACTTCAGTCTGACAAGTTTCAAAGCAACTTTTTCTTCAGGAAATTCCCTGGGTCCTATTCCAAGAGATGATAATTAAAACAAGGTTAGTAGCTATGATTTCCATTCATATTGAAGCATTCGGTGGTGTCTTCTTGATTTAAAAAAAAAAACAGTAATATAATGATTTCTCTAGGACACAGTGTTGGAAATGTGATTTTTTTTGTCTTGCATGAGAGAATCTGGAAGCTTGAAGTTTCAAGAATGACAGAATTATCACTTGAATTTCTGGCCTTAAGTATGGATCATTATTCTGGGAATGTGTTACTCTCAGTTGATCAATGTCTTTCTGGCATTACAGGTAGTATTTTTTTAAAAAAAAAATGAGTAGTGCTGTGGCCGAAGACTTCATTTTTGTATAATAACATAAAATTTCATTTTTGCATAATAGCATCTATTTACCAGAAATTCTTTTTTTTGTTTTTTTTTTTTTTTTTTTTTTTTGGTTTTTTCGAGACAGGGTTTCTCTGTGTAGCCCTGGCTGTCCTGGAACTCGCTCTGTAGACCAGGCTGGCCTCGAACTCAGAAATCCGCCTGCCTCTGCCTCCCAAGTGCTAGGATTAAAGGTGTGCGCCACCACCGCCCGGCTCAGAAATTCTTATTAATAAACTTAAAAGGAATTAGATTATTTGAACCATAAATGACAGACATGATTAACTAACCTCTCTCCTCTTTCTCTCCTCTCTCTCTCTCTCTCTCTCTCTCTCTCTCTCTCTCTCTCTCTCTCTCTCTCTGTGTGTGTGTGTGTGTGTTTGTTGATATAATTAAGAAAAATTAAGGACTGAACCAATAGATGATATCTGTAATAATAAATGCAATATATAATAGTTTTGACTGCCATTGCTATTGTTCAGTAAAAGATACTTTTATTTGACCCTTTGGTTTACCATGAAGGCAGAGTCTAGATCATGCAATGACCTGCTGTGGAAGGGACTGATTTCTAACTTGTATCGTACATTTAGTTAGTAACTTTCTTTCATTGATATTGTAGCAGGCTGTAGCTGGATGTTCCTCAAAGGCACATATGTATGTTGAAAGTATGGTCGCCAGCTAGTGGTAGTAATGGATGTAAGCCTTAGGAGGTTTGGGCTATCTGCATATGTAGGGCACCACGAGTTGTACCTGAAACAGCAAACTGGGGTGTGTTTCATTCCTTCATCAGCCTTCATGTTGCTTCCTACCACGAAGTGCAGAGACTCCTTAGCCATGATGTTTTTCCCCTCAGTCCTAAAGCAGTATGACAAGTCACAAATGGGCTGGAAGCTCTGAAACCAGGAACCCAAATGTATCTCTATCTATTTGGTTCAATTTTGTGGGTAGTTTTACAAGGTGACAGAAAATTGACTGACACAGGTACAAATATAAATAGGGAGAGCCTTTTAAGAAAGTAGTGTGTGAGGAGGTTAATTTAAAAAATAATCTAACTTGTATCAAATATTTAAAACTTAATACATGTGTATGCTTGCTCAGCCTTCAGTCTTGCTAGTCCCATGCCATCTGTGAAATGACAGTATGGGCTACCTCTTTTTAAAGGGTGACTGTGAAGTTCCAATAGAAAGGGTACATTAGAATGTCTCTATTTCATCTCACATGTAATCATGATCATATTATCCTTTCTGTCAACACAGTTACAAGGGAGGTCATGCTTACTGTCTTACTCACTATTCCTGGAGCAGACAGGATTTGAGGTGAGCAGAGAAAGACTTACTCCCTTATTTTTTAAGTGCTCAGTCTAGCAAAAGGTGTAAATAAACACATGCTAATTATAATACAAGTCATTTACTTGGTTCGATGGTCTCTGAAGATCTTATTTGGGTTTCCTTTTACGTTCATAGCCTGATTTCTGAAGCTTGCTTCTCTCAAATCAAGATCATATTTTACAGTTCAAATACATATCCATTCAAGCAGCTTCCAAAGTGTCTTATTGGAGCAATGATCATGTAGCACTTACAGCAAAGGGATACAGCAGGGGCAGCGCTGTCTTGACAATCTTTAGTTATTATTTGAAATGAACATGGGCAATAAAGCAAGTAAGGCTTATCTCTTCCTCTTTATGACCAATTTCTTTCACCGTCTCTAAAGTATAGTTTAAGTAGTCTGCCATTAAACTCAGTTCAGAGATTTGGGTCCTTAATACCTGGCTCATTATCTTAAACAAAACTCCCTTATAATACCATAGGGAGTCACAGCCGTCTTCTGAACAGATTGCATTTATAGAATCAATTCCTCTCTGTGTACCTAAGTAGACATTTGAAGTGTGCATCCGGTCAGCCTTCATCAAGTCTGCCACTCCATCTCTTTCATTAATAAAACCAGACACTTTGAATTTCAGCTGTTATGGGCCCAAAGAAATCTGCATTATACAAACAGAAGAGTGACTGCTGAAGTATCCTGTTCCTGTTCTTCCTTATGGATATTTCTAAAATGATTGAATTGATTTGGTTCCCCAAGCATGATTGTGAATTTTTCCCTCACTCTTTTCAATCATACTAATAGACAAGAAGGTAGTATTTTCCCACAGATTTAAATTCTGGAGAAATATCTACAGATGATGTGCTCAGAGCTTGACCTTCTGCCTTCCCTGTGGAGTTTCTTTAATTCTACTACAGATTACAAAGATGCCTGTTTGTCGACATTCATGCAGGAGCTTGATAGAATCACACTCTTCCAGGATGCCACTTATGATGCAAAGGTGATATTAGCGGTAGCAGGTGGAGTTCGCAAATAAGGAATCTAAAGCACTATAAAGTAAGCAAGAGACTGAGTGCAGGGATTACTAGGACACCGAATGAAAAAAGTTGTAGTAGTCAGTAGAAGTAGAAGGAGGCTCTGTTGGGGAGGAAGGGACATAAAGGGGGAAAAAGACAAAAGAAGATAATGAAAAAGAAAATGTAAATACCTGAGCATGTTTTTCTCAGTGTGTAATGTAGACTTAACATGTCTACAAAGAAATATGATATATGTATATGACATGGAAGCAGAAGGTGCCTGTTAGGGAGGAGGAATGGGATCAGCAGGAGACAGCAGAGAAAACAGGAGTAATGAGGGAAGGACTTGAGAGATGATCAATGGTTTAAACACACAAAGATGCCGCAATGAAACACATTATTTTGTACTCTAATAACATTTTCAGTTTTCAAGTTTTAGTCTGGATGTGATGGTGCACACATCCATGACTACCCCTATTGTGCTTCTTCTTTCTTCAGAGGTTGTTGCTCAGACTGTGAAGCCCACACCCACTGCTCCAATCTCACCTTGTTGGGATGCAGAGTCTGAGGCCCTGTTCAGATAACTGCAGAGGAATTTACATTTTGATGATAGTCCTGAGTGGCTCAATGAAAAGAGGTGAACATTCATTGTTTAGCAAATGCTCCCAGGAACGGAAAAGTATCATAATACTATAAATATGTTTGCAGAATCATGCAAGGCACAAAAGACACAGATAGTTCAGCCCAGCTGTGAGAGTAAAGGACTCAGTAGCTTTATAAGTCTTTTACTTCTATGAAATTAAAAGACTCAAACTAGAGAATAACCCTTACCTCTTCAGACAGTTAGTACACCTAAAAGTTACAACTTTTCAGTATTTTCTAGGTTCCCTGTTCATTTCTCCCTGATTTTCATTGTTTCATTGCTATAGAGTTCTGAATCTTTTCTGTCATTTATGTTACCCTTTAGGAGTAATTTTTAGAAAGTTGTTTTCAAATTGTGCTTAGAAAACATTTTTATGTCCTTCCAAACATATAAATTAATTAGTGTTTCCTAAAAAGTCAATTCTCAGGCTTCTCTCTGTCATTGCTAACTTAATCCTTGCCCACTTTAAAGTCTAGAATCCATGTTGCAGATCACCTCTGGCAATAATCAATTTTGTATCTGATTTTTTTCAGATTCTTTGAAGTCTCAACTAATGGATATCATAACAGTGGTTTTGTGTGTCTTAGTTCTCCAGTAAAAATCACTACTAATAAGAGACATAACAATTACTATTATTATTGCCCACATTTATAAAGAATTGCTGTGTGCTAGGCCAAAGACTTAGCTCCAGATATGAATGTCAATCTCATAACCAAATGAAATTCTTGCAATTACTATATTAATGTTATCATTGAAAATCCAGTACCCAGAGGGAGGCTCCAAGAATTTGGCAACACCAAACAGCTGGCAGAGTCCAGGATTCCATGTAGATTGGCTCCATGTTCTGTTATGAACTGATGTGGCCTTATCATTCAGGGAGAAACATGAAAAAAGTGAGCAGTAGTAAAGATGGCAACATAAATGTTGAAGTAGAAAATACGAATTAATACCTTTCTCACTCCTTGGAAGATCCTTCTGTTTGGTGACCCAGGTTTCTGGGATTTTAATCACTTTTGAATTTCTAAAAAATGGATTTACAGAGTGACAGTCCAGTTTAAGTCTCAGGTCTGTTCTCCAAATTGTCTTCAGTGTCATGATGGACAGGAGACCCTTCACTACTACATTCATCTGAATTCCCAGCAACAGTGAAGGTTGTCAGTGTGCGTGTGTGTGTGTGTGTGTGTGTGTGTGTGTTCCCCATTTTATCCAGCACTTCCATGAGATGCTGCATCAGTTTGTAAATGATGTGATTGACCAAACCAAGCATAATTTTGTTGATAGTTTTGGCTGTTTATGTTTTTCAAAATCCATGCTCTACTTAAAAAACAAATTTAAATAAAACAGTGAAATTGTCATGGAATAATAAAGATACATATAGAAATCTAGGGGGCATCATCTCATCAAAAGAAGCAAAGCCCTAATTGCTAATGTGTTATTTATGAATATAACTTACACTGTTCATACAGTCAAGCCAACGTTCCAGTAAGAAAAGAAGCTTAGCTGAATTCCATTGATGTAACCCTGACAGTCCAGAAAGCTGGATTAAACAAATGTTCTAGCCCAGATGCTCAATTGAATGCATCCAATTATTCATGCATTTGAATAATGCTAACACTTTATCTGATAATGCTAGTATGCTGTTGTTGGTTTTGATTTTCAACGTTATTTTTACAATATTTATAGGAGAATGAAAGGCAAGAAGAATTAACTCTGTTGTGTTTTCTCACAGTCTCTTCCAGTTCAACACTGAAATATCTTGGATATTTCTGAGTGCCCTAGACCAAGTCCATGATTTCTAGGGTCTGGGATAAAATTAAGTGTTAAGGAAAGATAATGTCAATTTGCAACTACTCTGAAAATACAATTTTCAGTTAAAGTTTTTCCCCCCCTTGAGCTATTGTTAAAAATTTAAAAGCACCTTTTATTGAACCCTTTTAAAAATAGTGTGTGCATTGCACACTGTATCAGGAGTTTGCAGGGTGCATCTCATTGAATAAGGCCCCAGAAGTCTGGTAAGAAGTTCAGTTGAGGTCAGCCCCCTGCAATAGGCCCAGATCCCCATCCATACAGTAGTCTTGAATCAAATCCCCTTTGACCGTGTAACTATATAACCCTGCCAACTTCAATTGTTCTTTGACACATTATATTTCTGTTGTCTCTTAGCAGCTACAGATTGCATTATGTGATGGCATTCATCAGAAGGGACTAGAAATCTTCCAAAGAAAACAAAAAGACCCTCTTATGTGTGACTTTGCAATTCACCAGAAAACATTTGTTTATAAATCTCTACTTATGATGTTTCTGTGTTGCTGCTCCCAAGCTTGTAACTTTTATCTATCCAATACTTATTTTCTCTGTAGTGATTCTCCAAATTCCTGTAACAACAATGTCCCCTTTCTCTTATATTTTTGTCTTTTTATGCTATCAGAACTGTCTGTCAACAAGAAGTATAAGCTACCGCAATGGTTTACCCATGTTATAATTTACCTTGCCAAGAATAATCTGGTTCCTTGACATATATCCTAAAGGTGGGCTGAAGTTCCAGGCATCACTTTGTTAGAATTCTAGCCTCTAATAACCCCCAAATCTCAATTGCTTACTGCAGATCTGTTCTTCTTAACAATAAAAACCATGTCTCCCATTGCTATATGCTCAGAAAAAAAAAATCCTCCAATTATTGCTTTTCTTCCCTGGTCCATGTCGTTCACTTCGTGGTTGATAACACTGCAAATCAAATAGCAATCAGAATAATGAGCTGCCACCAGTTGGAGTCAGAGTTGGTGTTACATATTGTCAAAGATTGTTCACACTAATCAACTAATAATGACATCGCCACTTGCACCACGCTAAACAAAATTTTTTCCGTTGTGCAACACAATTACCAGTAATAACCTGGGAAACCTTTTCGTGCTTGAGGAGTCTGTCTCAGAGATCATCTGGAGACTTTATCAGGGAATGAGCTGGAAAAGCCAGAGCCTACCAGATGGAGATTACTCTTAGGTAATTAACTAGACGTAGCTCCTTTGGGTCTATAACGTTTTCTAACATCACAAGACATTTCCTTTAGCATAATGATGTGTCTATATTAATACATTAGATGGGAAGTAGATAGACAGTGTTAAATATTAAACATTTCATACATGAATTATATTATTAATAGCCTTTCTTTAGCTTTTTCATTAAAAGGCATGGTAAAAGTGACATTCGACAAACAAATTTAGAGGCATTAATATTAAAGAGAAGACAATGAATTCAGAGTCATGACAAAATGCATTATTAGTTCTTTTCTCAAGGGAGTCATAGATTCATGATTATTAATATAGTAGTTAAGCATTTACTTTGAAATGAGGAACCTAAAAATACATTGAATGAAGTTGTGTGGGGAACCTTAAAGATTGGTTCACTTCTCTATGTGAACCAGTCTGCCTAGCAATGTAAGGTTACACAATAAATGAGTGATTGCATTGACAGTGACACAGACATTTTATGTTTTGTTTTAGAAAACACTTAAGAAGATGAGGTTCTTTCAGGAGTGGCAAGAGTTTCATTAGGTTAAAGAAGCCATCCCTCCAGGTGTCACAATCCAAATTTGTGGTGGAAAGGATGAAAATGGCGCTGGATTCAAGGTGAATGAGTCTGACAGGCTGACAGGCGGCTACATTTTCCTGGTTTTGAAATGCAGATCTGGCAGTGATACAAGTCCATGTTGATATTTCAGGCCTTATAAGCCATTTTTGTCTATTTGGCACCTGGTTTCCTTAAAGTCTTTTTACTAATGGCACAAGATTAGAGCAAAGTAATATACAAGAAGCTCTGATTGGTTGATTAACTCATTAGCACAGGCCAACTATTTGCAATACTAATAACAATCACTTGGGATATCTTATAAGACCTGTCACCTCACCTGTAACCCCAAAACTGGGAAAAATATCTACCTCGCCTCAAAGAAATTCACATTAATGATGGTGAATGATATGTAAAAGATATCTGCTTTACAAGAACTATTTATTAAAGATCTACTGACCATAGATGTGGGTATGTAAAAGAATGAGTATATGCAGTTTTGTTGTATTATTTATTTCTTTATTTTGAATAATCATACAAAGCATCATGCTTAATTATATCAGATTCAGAAATACTTGGGGTTAGCTATTTATCTCACACTCCCCCCTCATTCCCTTTCCCTTGCATTTTTCCACCCCCAGGAGCTCCATGGCCATTTTCATGTCCTGTGTGATAAACAGCTCTCCTACTGTTTATTCAGTAGTTTTTCTCTTATACTTTGGACCTCTTTTTAGTTTTATAGCCTATACCCACCCAGACACACACACATGCATGCACACACACACACACACACACACACACACACACACACACACACAAAGCCATGCTCCATATATAATACAATTTGGGGCTTTCTGAGGCTGGCTTAATACACTTACTATGAGTTTCAGAGCTACCCTTTTTCCTGCAAATTTCCTAATTTCATTTCTCTTAAATGCTGAATAAATTCTTATGTGTACATATCCTACATTTTCATTATTCTTCTGTTACAGTAAAAAATGAAGTCTTCATGTATGTGGAGACATACACTCTCTTCTTTAACACTTAATCCAGGTGGGCAGATCAATCACATGGCCAAGAGACATTAGGCAGGGAGGCAGGTTCACTTTATTCTTTACTGAACAGGATAATTATCCCTTAATGAGACAATAAACCTTTTCTTTCCTAAGTTCCTGCCCCTACTACAATTGCTTCAGGGCCTCATGAGCCTCTCTGTTGGGTTTGTGCATTGTTTTGAGTCCTGAATCAGAAAGAACTTTTCCTTCTTTCTCGTAGATGCTGGCCATAGCTTAAGTATAGTTTTCCTGTTATTTGGTACTTCCTCACTCTATCTTTTTTTTTTTTTTCTAAGTTTTTTTATTTACATTCCAAATCATTTCCCCTTTCCCGTTTCCTCCCTCCCCGAAAGTCCCATAAGCCCCCTTCCCTCCCTCTTTTCTCCATTCAACCCCATCTCGTTTCTCTGTCCTGGCGTTCCCTTAAACCTCCCCTTGCTCCCATATGGATACTTGTCAACCATGCAGCTGACGTCCATGCTGAAGCAACTAACTTAAATGGTTTTGCATTTTCTCTTCCTCTTCTCTATCTTCCTCTTCTTCAGGTCAGCTGCTATGATTTATAATTTTCCTGCCCTCAGATTTTACATTTTAACTCCAAGAAAGTCATGTAGAGCTTCTGCTTGAGTCTGTTCTTACAAACTTTGATTGGTGGAACTAAGGACTCCAAGAGTGAATGCCAATTGCCCTTATAATGTGTGATGACTTGACCATGGCTCCCAAACCTTCCAGTAACATATTCATTTGTTGATAGATGTCTGGGCTGATTTCCTTACTCACTACTGTGGGCAATGCCTAACTAACATGGATGTGCACGAATCCACCTGACCTAATAGTATCATGGCTACATGAAAGGTTTATTTACTTTTTACTTTTGGAGAAATTTTCACACTTGTTTCTCCAATGGCTGTATTTCTAATCCTTTGAAGTGAATAAGAGTGAATTGAATAAGAGTTTCCTTTTCCCACATATTCTCTCTAGCATTTGTTTTTGTATACTGATTTGATGATTACTATTCTGATTAGGGTGAGATGGAATATATGTAATATGTATATATATATACATATTTTTTGTTTATTCTTCTCTCATATATTATATTTTGACAAAAGTTTCCCCTCCTTCTCTCCTCCCAGTCTCTCTATTTCCCCCTCTTCCTCCCCTTCCACTCCTCCTCCCATTCTCTTCAGATAAAGGCAGGACTCAAATGGATATCAACTATGGATATCAAGTTGCAATATGACTAGGCATCTCCCTTCATATTAAAGCTGGACATAGCAACAAAGTATAAGGAAAGGGACCAAATAGTGGAAAATTTAATTGTCTCCTCCTCCTCTTCCTCTTCCTCCTCCTCTTCCTCCTCCTCTTCCTTCTCCTCTTTCTCCTCCTCTTTCTCCTCTTCCTCCTCCTCTTCCTCTTCTTCCTCCTCTTCCTAACCTTCTTTTAGCCAGTCATGTTTGGTTCTAGGTTCTATCCTAGGTCTCTGGGCTATCTAGCTTCTGGGTTCTTGCCCTCTAGGTAATGTTAGGGGTAAGATCTATCATTAGGCATGGGTCTCAAGCTTAGCCGGTCATTGATTGGCCACTCCCACAATTTCTATACTACCGTTACCCCAGCAAATCTTGTAGGCAAAACAAAATGTAGGTTGAAGGTTTTGTGGCTGGGTTGGTGTCTCAATATCTCTGCTCTTGCCTGGTTATAGGAGATGGCAAGTTCAGGCTCCTTATCCCCCATTTCTAGGAATCTTAGCTTAATGGTATAGTTGGGTCGTGAAGTAGACAGTTTTCTGTTTTCTTAGAAACCAACATATTGATTTCCAAAGAGACTGTACAAGTTTGCACACTCACCAGCATGGAGGAGTGTTCCCGTTGCTACACATTCTCACCAGCATGAGCTGTCAGTTGTGGTTTTGATCTTAGACATTCTGACGGGTGTAAGACAGAATCTTAGAGTCATTTAATTTGCATTTCCCTGTTGGCTAAGGAGGTTGAACATTTTCTTTAATGCTTGTGGTCATATGAGATTCCTCTTTTAAGGATTCTCTGTCCTCCATTTTAAATTGGATTATTTGGTTTGCTGATATCTTGTTTCTTGAGTTCTTTATATAGTTTGGAAATTAACCCTCCAACAGGGTTAAAGGGGTTAGTAAAATTTTCCCATTCTGTAGGTTAACATTTTGGCCTGCTGACAGTGTCCTTTGCCTTAAGGAAGCTTTTCGGTTTCATGAGGTCCCATTTATCAATTGTTGGTATTAGTGCCTGCACTATTGTTCAGTTTAGGATTTGTCTTCTATGCCAATGCATTCAAGGCCATTCTTTACTTTCTTTTCCATCAGGTTCAGTGTATCTGGTTTTATGTAGATGTCTTTTATACACTTAGACTTGTTTCATGCAGGCCAATAAATATGAATGCATTTTCATTCTTTTACATGCCAACATACAGTTAGACCAGCACCATATTTGAAGATAACTTCTTTTTTCCATTGTATAATTTTGGCTTTTCTGTCAAAAATAAGATTTCTATAGGTATGTGGATTTATTTCTAGGTCTTTGATTCAATTTCATTGATCAACTTGTCTGCATTTATGCCAGTACAATTAGGGTTTTATTACTATATCTCTATATCTCTGTAGTAATTGGAAATCAGGCATAGTGATAATACAAAAGGTTCTTTGATTGTACAGGATCATTTTAGATCTCCGGGTTTTTTTCCCCATAAGAAGTTGAGTGTTGTTTTGTTCAAGATCTGTGAAGAATTGTATTTGATGTTTGATGAGAAATGTGTTTAATATATAGATTACATTTGATAAAATGGCAATTTTTGCTATGTTAATTAGACCTATCATGAGCCTGGAAGGTCTTTCCATCTTCTGATATGTTCCCCAGTTTCTTTCTTCAAAGACTTGAAGTTCTTATCCTATTGGTCATTCACTTGCTTTGTTAGAGCTGACCACAGTATTTTATATTATTTGTGGCTAGAGTGTACTGTGCTGTTTCACTGATTTCTTTCTCAGCCCATTCATCATTTATATATAAGAGGACTAGTGATTTTTCTTTTTTGTAGTTGATCTTGTATCTAGCCACTTTGCTGAAGGTATTTATCAGCTATAGGAGTTCCCTCATAAAATCTTTGAGACTGCCATGTATATTATCATATTGTATACAAATAACAATAATTTGATTCTTTCCTTCCAATTTGTAATGTCTGGATCCCCCTTTACTTGTCCTTTTTCTCTAGATAGAGTTTCAATTATATATTGAATAGATAGGGAAAGAGTGGACATCATTTGTCTTCTTCCTTATTTCAGTGGAATTACTTTGAGTGTCTCTCCACTTAATTTAATATTGGCTACTGCTTTGGTGTATATTGCCTTTATGATGTTTAATTATGTCCCTTGTATCTCTAATCTCTCCAAGACATTTATCATGGAAGGTTGTTGGATTTTGTCAAAGTCATTTTTTAGTGTCTATCAAAATAATCATGTGGGTTTTTTTCTTAGTTTATCTATAGGGTATATTACATTGATGTATTTTTGTTTGTTGAACCATCCCTGAATCCATGGGATGAAGCCTACTTGATTATGGGGGATGATTTTTTTGATGGATTCTTAGCTTCAGTTTGCAAGTATTTTATTGAATAGTTTTGCATCAATGTTCATGAGAAAACTTTGTAATTCTCTTTCTGAGTTGAATCTTTGAGTAGTTTAAATATCAGGGTGATTGTGTCCCCATAAAATGAATTTGACAATGTTCCTCTGTTTCTATTTTATAGAATAATTTGGCTTTTATATATATATGTATATATATATACATATATATATATACATACACACACATACACAGAGTCTTTTCAAGCTCAGACTCTAGAAATTCACAGAAGGAAAAAAAAAAGACTATCCACAAAGCAGTGGCTTTGTTCTTAAAGATCACACATCTAGATTCTCATTCTCAATTCTTTCTAAGCACAATACAAAAGAGATGACATTTACATATAGTATATGTCTTACATATTCACGATTCTAAACACTCCCTTTCCCCTCACCCACTAGCATATGTAGAATGCCAAAAGGCCACTGGTAATGCTGCTTGATTTTGCTTCATTGTATATACTTTAGTATGGTCAGAAATGTGTGGCATCTAGAAATAGAGGTAATGATAAATCCATACATTACTTGCATTGTCTCTTATGAGTTGTTTTTTCATTAATTAACGTGGCCAATTTTGAAGACAACTCTGACATGGTGAGAAAAAATTGTATGTGTGTACGTGTGTGTGTGTGTGTGTGTGTGTGTGTGTGTGTGTGTGTGTGTGTGAAATGTTTTGTAGAAATCACTTAGGTCCATTTGATTCATTATGTCATTAATTTCATTATTTCTGTTTAGTTTTTGTCTGGATGGCCTGACCTTTTTGAGAGTGGGGTTTTGAAGTCTCCCGCTATTCAAGTGTAGGATTCATTTTGTGATTTTAAACTTTAGTAATATTTTCTGTAAAAATGTGGATGCCCTTGCCTTTGGAGCACACATGTTCAGAATTGAGACACCACTGTAGTAGATATTTTTGCTTTGATGAGTATGAAGTGACCTTCCCCATCTTTTTTTATTTCTAATTTTGGACCAGAAATCTACTTTGTTAGATATTAGAATAGCTATACCAGCTTGCTTCCTGGGTCTATTTGCTTGGAAAATATATTTCCAATCCTTTACTCTGAGTTTATGTCTGTCATTGATGTAGAGGTTTGCTTCTTACATGCAGCAAATGGATGAATCCTGTTTTTGTATCCATTCTGTTAGCTTTTGTCTTTTTATTGGGGAATTGAGTCCATTGATTTTAAACAAGAGCAGGGGTCTTCTGTTGGAGTTTTGGTTCACAGTATGGAGCCAAGAGAGGGGGCATTGTTGGAGACAGCTGGGCTGGCTCTAAGAAGTGTTAGCTGCAGTGTGTGGAATCTTATCTGGTGTTCCTATACTGGATTTGCCTCCAGTAGAGAATGGGTCTTCTGCTGGTTATTGAACTGAGGGGAGGACTTAAAAATAGTTTTAATGTGCATTTCCTTAAGGGTTCAGGATGTTGAATATCTTCACTTATCTTGTGAGAACTTCCAATCCATGGTATGCATGAAAGCTTTTGAAAAGATCTACACCGTACACTGAACCTTCTGGGATGCTGTTTAGTTGATTAAAACTGATTGTGGTTAGTTTGCAATGTTGTAAGTCCAGAGTCAAATTATATTGTGTGAATCTTTAGTGTCCTTAATAGCTACCTATTGCCTATCTGTCTGTGTGGTATAGCATTGTTTTTGGCCATTTATAAATCCTCTGGGATAAACAAGAAGAACACTATGTGCTTGTCTCTTATTGACAGACACTATAAGGATGCTGGTACATTCACTAACAAGTAGGAAGTGAAGCATCTTTGGTATTGTCTCAGATCTTGCAACTAGGATTGTGACCCTTGTATCAGCAGTTTGAGAAGCTTTTGGAAGCATATGAGAAAGTCTTCTAAGCAACCCACACTAACCTGCTAACACCACAATTTTAACAAAATTATTGAGAAATTAGTATACACTTATATTTAACAAGGAATTTTCTAGGGATGCATCAATAAAATTGGGTAGTGGTAAACCATCTGACTTACCTTATTAGGTTCAGATATTTGTATTTGTGTGTGTGTGTGTGTATGTGTGTGTGTGTGTGTGTGTGTGTGTGTGTAGCTCCTGTTTATTCATTACAGTCTTAAAAATCTGTTCCTTAATGAAGTATGTAAAGAAACTGAAGTACTTAGTACAGAACAAGGACTATATCAAGATTAGATTTTTTTTTCCCTGTCCCTTCATCTTCTCTAACACTGAGCAGCAATACTATTGAAAAACCCAGCTGGATTTCTGCACCAGGGCTGTCAAGAATGCTCATCGCAGTTATTTGCATGTTAAGATCTATGTGTAGGTGTGTTTCCAGGTATGTGTTTGTCATGACTGCACACACAGACCATGGACTCTAATACATGTAACACATTCATGAGTGAGGCACTAGAGTGACTGAAAGGTCTCAGCCCAGATGCACACATGTTGATTGTCCAGTCAAGTCTTGCTTTTCTTTCTGTCTTTTGAATTTTTTAGTGTCATGCTCTAAACAGTTAAAAAGAATTTTGATAGAATCTTTTACATTGGACTTATGCAGATCATAGGAGACAACCTAGAGTCTATCAGGTTTACAGAATTTATGATTTTTTTTATATTTTCAATTTTTGCATTAGTTCTTTGACAGTTTCAAGTTTCACACAAAGTGTTTTGGTCATATTCACACACCCCAACTCTTCCTAGATTTACTCCCTTTCCAAATCCACCTGACTTTGTATCTTAAAACAACAACAACATCAACAACAATATCCTTCAAGGCCAATTTGGTATAAAGGACTAAAGCAAATAATGTAGCAGGAAGCTTTTACATATTTTTGAATTGTACATTTTTAATGGTCAAATTTACTATTTAATTCAGAAATTTAATTGTATGAATTGCATAAACATCAATTTTCTTAATATTATAATTATTTTTATTAGATACATTCTTAGCATGAAATATATTTTCTTGAATGAAAAAGTATGATTCACAGTCAAAATATAATTTGTATAATTATTTAATTACTTATTGGCTCTATATAGATGGAAAGTCACACTATCCTTTAGAATAGTAACTGTTTAATTGTATTATCCCATGATTCCAAAGAGCACTTTCTATATAATTATACCATGCTGAGCACCTAGATTAAGTAAATCCAGAAGGGACAAAATAATCCAGACTCACTATAAACCTTATGACTGATCCAAATGTTCCCTTTACATTGATGCTGTTGTGGAGAACTCCTGGTGTGCTCTCTTCCCCAGGAGTGCAGATTCTCTGAGCTAGTCTCCTATCCTCATTCTGCACGTCTTTTTGTCACTGAAACTTGGCCTCACACATATTTCTTTAATTCCTCCCTCCTATTGCTCATAATCCTGTCACTGAGTTTTGTGTTTGACCTTAGCTGACTTTGTCCAGTTATATTGAACATTTTATTTTATAAAAGACCAAGTTTCTTAAACTACTTCATGCCTTTATTTCTTAACCAATTATACTATGATGTGTGGCAATGAGAACTCGGAGTTCTGATTTATTTATTTTTTAAAAAAGGATATTTTACACAAGTAAAAGGACTTCTTGCATCACAGAATATAAATTATTGCATCCTGTGATTTGTCAAAACACATGTCACATGTCCATCTTCTGTTTTTCATTAGTTGGGGGCTGAGAACAAATACACTTTTATTAATACTTTGAACAACTAGAAAACTCAGGAGGATAAGGAAAAAAGTTAGGGTTATGACTTTGTTTCCATCTTTCTCCATCAGGAGCAGATTCCTCTATCTTTGAACTGCATAATAGATTTTGTTGTCAATGCAAGTAATTTTATGCAGACTTTTGTTGGATGTTAAGTGCATGACAGGCCCAGAAAAGCTGCTTAACATAGTATCTTGTGAAAGCAGCCAGTCTAGGGAGGGAGTATTGTTTCAAGTAGTGTGAGAACAGTATCTGAATTCAAGTCCAGGAATAATTTCTAAGTATATCTCCACTACAAGTGAAATAGATAAGCAGGCACTAAGACAATGAAGCAGAATTTATACATTAAATTGTTACTAAGTATGACAGCATTAAATGATTTGCATGATGCTTGCTATAAATTTCTAAAACTGTGTGATTCTTCCCAGCATTATTTGAAATTCTAATATTTGGCTCAGTTTTTAAAGATGTGGAACTGAGGATATAACCTGCTCAAGGCTACAAACATAATGGAATTAATCAAGCAACACTTACAGAATTTAAACATAAAAGCAATATTTCCTCTACTTCCTACTGTCCCCTTTAAACTCTATCAAAGGATACAGTTCTTCTACAGCCCTGAGGCAACACAGAAGATTTTTTTTTTGGTCACTGGTAAAGAATAGACAGTTTAGGTCAATTTTGTTTCAGAAACTTATTAATTAAAATGCCTATTCCATTATAATCATTACAGCTATAGACTTGATCAAAAGTAAACTAGATTCTATGTTCTCTGGCTAGAACCACTCTCTGTAGGAAAGTAGATATGGTCAGCCTTTTCCTCTCTGCTTACTGGCCCTGCCCCCTTGTAGATATACTTTGAATTTCTCAAGGCTATGGAGATACAGATTGAGGGAATTGAGGTTAGCGATCCACAGGTCTCCTTTGGCAGGCATAATTGTGAATGGTCATTCTGCAACCAGGCACAAGAGATGTAAGAGTCTGTTTTCATTTGGAACCATCTCCATGACTTTGAAGATCTACTATCATCGGCAAACTTGCTGCTGTTATTCTCACTTACGATTTTTGCTTCTTGTCCAAGTGAACTCTAAAGATCATTTATTCCTACAGGCAATAGACTGTTTTTTTTATCTCACTTGCAGCTTTATCAACTCTAAGGATTTGACACTAGAACATCATTCTCTTTTATATGGCCAAAAAGTTGTCCCTATTTCTTTCATTACTCAATGGATATTCTATACATAATTGAGATGTAATTACATTGTCCTCAACTATGAAGAAACACTCTAAAAGCACACCATCGAATGATTTTATTGCTGTACAATTGTCAGAATATACTTACAGAAAACTAGGAAGTATAGATCAACATGCTATATGATCTTCTGGTATAACTGAGAAGCACAATATGCAGAATCTGTATGATGCTGTTGCCAGTACAGTAATACCTAGATTTTTATATCAAATGTTTTCTTTATAAGTGGAGGGAGAGAAAATTAGATAGTGAAAGAATACCACAGTAAACAGGGCATTCAGCTCACCTAGTGGTTTTGAACACTGTTTTAAGTACTATGTCCTATACATAACAGTATGTGCTCTATTGTACATAACTGCCTTGTCAGTAGATAAGTTTCACAAACATTACCATCAGCATGACAGCAGAACATTACATGAGTAAGTTACAATGGCCAGCGTGTTACAGGGCTATAAGGATTCTCAACATCATTGTCATATCATGGGATCACTGCCCTGTATGCAGTCATCACAGACTAAAATGCCATTAAGTAATAAATGACTGTACTAATTTAGCAGATCTTTAAACACACAAGACACATAGCAAACCCATTGTAATTCTGTAGAAGAACCTTTGATTAGTCTTAAGTTGAAAAATAAGTATTTGTTTCATGTCCTTTGTGTATGAATGTTAGATATAAGTGGAGACACTGGGAGAATGATGGGTGTAGGATTGGAGAGATGATTCATCAGGTAAAGGCAGAATTTGATTTCCAACACCACATTGTGGCATAAAACCCTCTGTAAATCCAGTTCCAGGGCAGTTGATGCCTTCTTCTGACCTCCTTCAGTACCAGGCGTACATGTGATATATACAATATAGGAAGGTAAAATACTAATACACATAAAATAAAATAAATCTCAATTTAAAAACTTTTAAAGGTGCATGTTAGCATCTTTGTCTGAATTATTTCTTTCCATAAGTCATTCTTTAACATCATAATAATTATAAGATTTATGCAAATGTGATGTCTCAAACTGCCAAGGTATTTTAGGTTAAACTATTGCAAACTCTATGTATAGTTGTCTACTTCAACTATCTAAAATATAGGTTATGACACTTGAATTGAACTCATGTCTATGACTGTTCTGCCCCTGTTTGATAGGGAGTTGGTAGAAGGATGATTCGGCTCATTCACCCATTTTGATTCAGATGTACTTCATGCTGATTTCTGAAATATACTATAATTTAGCAAGTCAGAAATGAGTCCTTTTTGCATTTCTCAGTCAAGTCCAATTATACTTTCTTGTTTCCATCTTCATTATATGACTAGACACAACTCATTCCTTCAAACTATCAATAAAATGAATATAGAATCTCAAACAGAGACTCCCAAGGCATGTGATTTCAAAAGTAGTAAAGCTGTAGAAACAGACACAGATTTCTCCCACAAGTCCAGTGAGGGAAATAGTTAAGAAAAATAAAAGAAAATATAAAATGATGCAATTATAATAGATATTAAAGAGTTTAGAAAATGTTGTTTTCCCTTCTTATGAAATCTAAAATGACAACTGCCAAGGGAAATTAAGAATAGAAACTGGTGATAATATAAGATGTTGCATTTACAATGAAGGAAGGTGAAAAATGGATAAAGTAAGTAGAGGAATTTGTAGGAAAGGTGCTCATGCTGTTTTTATGCTTGATAAACATTCCTTTGGCATCCTTCAGTCACTCAGATTCTAGATGAACCAAACAGGAGGCACCTGCGCTGCAGGCTGTCCAGTAGTTTGGTGCTCAGCGAATACTACACGAGCAGCTCTTACTGCTGCCTGTTTTACATGCTATCATCCTATGAAGTTTTAAAAGAAACATTTATAATGTGTATTCACAGGTTTCCTATCTAGCATCACAGTTTAGAAGTAGATAACTGATAGTAATTTCTAGAGGGTATCATTTCCTATGGGACAAGAGTTGCAGGTAATATTGAGTCACTATGTAGGTGCTGGGAGTTGAAACTTGCCCCTGAAAGAACAGCCAGGGCTTTGAATGATTGACCAATCTGACTAGAATCTGAAATATACTTCAAATGCATAGCATTGAAAATAAATGCATAAAGATTTCTGGTTCTCATCTGAATGTCAAAAGAGCTTTACATTATATCTATCTTGTTGATTTTCTCATAGAACCAGGTCTTGGTTTTGGTTCTTTCTATTGTTCTCTTATTTACTAATTGGTTAATTTCAGCCCTGAGTTTGACTATTTCCTGTCATCTACTCCTCTTGTATGTGTTTGATTCTTTTTTTTTCTAGAGATTTCAGGTATGCTATTAAGTGGCTAGTATAGGTTCATTCCAATTTCTTTATGAAGGCACTTAATACTATGAATTTTCCTCTTAATATTGCTTTCATTGTATCCCCTATTTTCAGTTATGTTGTGCCTTTATTTTCATTGAATTATATTTTCTTAATTTCTTTCTTTATTCTTCCCTGACCAAGCTTTCATTGGCTAGAAAGTTGTTCAGTTTCCATAAGTATGCGGGCTTACTGTTGTTTTTGTTGTTATTGAAGTTCAGCCTTAGTCTGTGGTGATTTGACAGAATTAATGGGATTATTTCAATTTTCTTTTAGGTGTTGAGATTTGTTCTGTGTCCAATTATATGATGAGTTTTTAGAAGGTTCTGTAAGATGCTGAGAAGAAGGTAGTATATTAATTTGTTTGGGGGTGAAATATTCTATAGATATCTGTTAAATCTATTTGGTTCATTTCTTCTGCTATTTTCACTGTGTCTCTGTTTAGTTTCTGTTTCAATGGCATGTTCTTTGGTGAGAGTGTCATGTTGAAGTCTCCCACTATTATTGTGTGAGGTTCAATATGTGTTTTGAGCTTTAGTATATTTTCTTATGAATATAGGTGCCTTTGCATTTGGGGCATAGATGTTCAGAATAGAGAATTCATCTTGATGGATTTTTTACTTTGATGAGTATGAAGTGTCCTTCCCTATCCCTTTTGATTACTTTTGGTTGAAAGGATATTTTATTGATTATTATAATAGCTATTCCAGCTTGTTTCTGGGGACTGTTTGCTTGGAAATGTTTTTTCTCAGCCTTTTACTCTGAAGTAGCGTCTGTCTTTGTTGCTGAAGTGTGTTTCCTGTATGTAGCAGAATGAACAATCCTGCTTACATATCTTGCCTGTTAGCTTGTGTCTTTTTATTAGGGAATTTAGTACATTGATTTTGAAAGATATTAAAACCAATGATTGGTAGTTCCTGTTATTTTTGTTGTTGGAAGTGTTATTATGTGTCTGTGATTCTTTTCTTTTGGGTTTGTTGTGAGATGATTAATTTCTTGTGCTTTCTTGGGTATAGTTAACCATTGGAGTTTTCCTTCTGTTATCCTCTGAAGAGATGGAATATTTGTTTTGTTATGAAATATCTTGGTTTCTCCTTCTATAGTAATCGAATGTTTTGCTGTGTATAGTAGCTTGAGATGGCATCTTATGGTCTGCATGACATCTGTCCAGGGTTTTCTAGTTTTAGCATCTCTATTTAGAAAACTGGTGTAATTCTAGTAGGTCTGCCTTTCTACATTACTTGGTCTTTTTCCCTTACCACTTTTAATATTCTTTCTTTGTTCTGTATATTTAATGTTTCTATTACTATATGGTGGGAGGATTTTCTTTTCTGGTACAATCTATTTGGTGTTATATAGGCTTCTTGTATGTTTATGGTCACCTCTTTCTTTAAGTTAGAGTTTTCATCTGTGATTTTTTTTTCAAGATGTTTTCTGGTCCTTTAAACAGGGAATCATCACCCTGTTCTATATCTATTATTCTTAGGTATGGTTTTTCATTGTATCCTGGATATCCTCCATGTTTTAGGTTAGGAATTTTTTACATTTGAAATTTTCTTTGACCAATGTATCAATATTTTCTATGATATCTTCTAGACCTGAGAGTCTTTCTTCCATCTCTTATAATCTGTTTGTAGTGCTTGCATCTGTAGTTTCTGTTCTCTTTCTTAGCTGTTCTATCTCCAGGTGTGCCTGCATTTGTGATTTCTTTATTGTTTCTATTTCTATTTTTAGGTCTTGGACCATTTTGCTAAATTCCTTCACTTGTTTGGTTATATTTTCCTCTATTTCTTTAAGGGATTTATTTGTTTCCTCTTGAAGGTCTTCAAGGGAATTACTTATATCCTCCAAAAAGGCCTCTATCATCTTCATGAGATAAGATTTAAGGTCAGAATCTTGTTCTTCAGGTGTGGTAGTGTATTCATATTTTGCTGTGTTAGAAGAGTGGGATTTTCATGGTGCCAAATTGCATTAGCTTCTATTGATTATATTCTTTTGCCCTCTGGTTGTCTCTGGTGTTAACTGGCCTGGGGGTCTCAGACTGAAGCAGGAATCCTTGAAAGCAGTTGGAGTTATGTATCACAGGTTAGAGCAGACCTCCTGGGAAGCAGGTAATGTTGTCTCTGGTTAGAGAAGGACTCCTTGCAAGCAGGTTTCTTTTGTCTCTATTTACAATGGTTCTTCTGGAAGAAAGTCAGGGTTGTAGGGTCAGGGAGCAGGCACATTGATCTGTCATGGGTGCAACTAAATAAAACATTTTTAATACAAGCAATTTTTTTTTAGTCTCTCCAGACAAATATTGTATCTGAAAGAGACTGCATAATTAAAATAAAAATAGACAAATATTAGGAAACTCTGCCTGGGTAGAGAAGCTGATGGTCCTGAAAATAGGACAATCTTTAGCCTGAAAGTTGAATGGATTAGAAGTTCAGATTAGCATCATTTCACATCCTCTTTCTCAGAGTTCCCATGCAGGATCCCTAGAATCTAGTGTTTCCAGGAAGGTAAGGATGTATCCATTGATAAGCATACAAAGAACACACAGTTTTGGCATGTGAAGGATGAACAGTATCGTTGTATGAGGGTTGGGAGAGAGGACCATGGATCTCTCTGCAATAATGACTTCCACAACCTAAGAGGAAATATGATGCTTTTAAAATTAAAATTGGATTAGCTATAAATATATACTGCAAAGCTAGATCAATCAAATACTTATACAGGTTCATTTGGCAAGCTAAGAAAGGAAAGAAAATAATTTCACACACAGGATACATAGAAGGCAAAATTGAAAGAGAATAAGAATAAATATAACACATGGGAAAAGTTAAATATTGCAGATATTAATCCAATTATATTATTAAGCTTCAAGTTTATCTCATTTGAGAGCCTGTGGTATGGTCTGCCTTAGTGAATATTTCATGAGATCTTGGTAAGAATTCATCTTACTGTTTTCAAATGGAGTAGCTGTAAATGTCCATCTGACTTAGATGGCTAATGGTTCTGTTTAATTAAAGATATTCCTGCTAATTTTGCCTATGGATCTAAATATATCTTCAAAGGAACAATGTATCAAAACTTACATACAGGGAAATAAATCACCTGATTAGCTCCACATCAACTAGAAAAACTGCATCAATAATTAATAGTGTTGCAGAATGCAAAGCAGTAGTGCTCACTGGAGATTTCTACTAAACACGTAAGAAAGGAAGGACATCATTATGCTCCGATCTTTCTCAGAAAAAGAAGCATAAAGAATTCATTTTAAAAGTTTATGTGGTCAATATTTACACAGCACTAAACAAGGAAAGAAATTACAATAATACAAAGCTATTAGCAACAGTCTCTCTTCAGTACAGATGCTAAATTGCCTAAAAAGATAGTGAAATAATGTTGAATGAACTAAAGATAGCAAAGTAATTTACATCATGATCAAATTTTATTTGTATATATTACCCATGGACATAAGGATTTTTTGGTATTCAAAAATCAATGTAATCCATCAAAAAACAATCCAATGAAAAAATAAATAAATTAATGGAGCAAAATTGATGAAAACCAACATCAACAGAAAAAAAAACCCAAATGCTTAAAAAAGAAGCAATGGGAGGATTTATCCCAACTTGATAAATAAATTATATTTATAAAAATCCTACAGCTGTCACCAATTTAAGTGTGAGGAACTAAATAATTCTCCTAAAGGAAGGAGCTAAGGCTGTTGTTGTTTCTTAATACTTCATTAGACATTGTACTGAGTCCCATATATCCCAAAATATGGGAATGGAATAAAACAAAATGATGATTTTTTTAAAAAAAAATAAGTTCAAATAGTGATAGTTTGACTTCTTCCTTTCCAATTTGTATCCCTTTGACCTCTTTTTGTTGTCTAATTGCTCTAGCTAGAACTTCAAGTATTATATTGAAAAGATATGGAGAGAGAGGGCAGCCTTGTCTAGTCCTTGATTTTAGTGGGATTGCTTCAAGTTTCTCTCCATTTAGATTGATGCTGGCTACCGGTTTGCTGTAAATTGCTTTTACTATGTTTAGATATGGGCCTCGAATTCCTGATCTTTCCAAGACCTTTAGCACGAAAGAATGCTGAATTTTGTCAAATGCTTTCTCAGCATCTAATGAGATGACCATGTGGTTTTTTTTCTTTGAGATTGTTTATATAGTGGATTACATTGATGGATTTCCTTATATTGAATCATCCCTGCATCCCTGGGATGAAGCCTACTTGATCATAGTGAATGATCGTTTTGATGTGTTCTTGGATTCGGTTGGCAAGAATTTTATTGAGTATTTTTGCATCGATATTCATAAGAGAGATTGGCCTGAGATTCTCTTTCTTTGTTGGATCTTTGTGTGCTTTTGGTATTAGCGTAATTGTGGCTTCATAGAACGAGTTGGGTAGTGTTCCTTCTGTTTCTATTTTGTGGAACAGTTTGAAGAGTATTGGTGTTAGGTCTTCTTTGAAGGTTTGATAGAATTCTGCACTAAAACCATCTGGACCTGTGCTTTTTTTGGTTGAAAGACTTCCAATGATGATTTCTATTTCTTCAGGAGTTATAGGATGGTTTAGATGGTCTATTTGATCCTGATTTAATTTTAGTATTTGATATCTGTCAAGGAAATTGTCCATTTCCTCGAGATTTTCTATTTGTGTTGAATACAGGTTTTTGTAGTAGGATCTGATAATATTTTGAATTTCCTCAGTTTCTGTTGTTATCTCTCCCATTTCGTTTCTGATTTTATTAATTTGGATACTGCCTCTGTGCCCTCTGGCTAGTCTGGCTAAGGGCTTATCTATTTTGTTGATTTTCTCAAAGAACCAACTCCTCGTTTTGTTGATTCTTTGTATGGTTTTATTTGTTTCTACTTGATTGATTTCAGCCCTGAGTTTGATGATTTCCTGCCTTCTACTCCTCTTTGGTGTATTTGCTTCTTTTTGTTCCAGGGCTTTCAGGTGTACCATTAAGCAGCTAGTGTATGCTGTCTCCCATTTCTTTTTGGCGGCACTCAGGGCTATGAATTTTCCTCTTAGCACTGCTTTCATTGTGTCCCATAAATTAGGGTATGTTGTGCCTTCATTTTCATTAACTTTCAAAAAGTCTTTGATTTCTTTCTTTATTTCCACCTTGACCAAATTATCATTGAGTAGAGCATTTTTCAGCCTCCATGTGTATGTGGGTTTTCTTTTGTTTTTGTTGCCATTGAAGACCACCCTTATTCCATAGTGATCTGATAGGAGGCATGGGATTAGTTATGATAGTATACTTAAGCGACCCAAAGAACTCCACCAGAGAACTCCTACAGCTGATAAACAACTTCAGCAAAGTGGCCGGATATAAAATCAACTCAAGCAAGTCAGAAGCCTTCCTATACTCAAAGGATAAGCAATCTGAGAAAGAAGTAAGAGAAATGATACCCTTCACGATAGCCACAAACCATATAAAGTATCTTGGTGTGACTCTAACCAAACAAGTGAAAGATCTGTATGACAAGAACTTCAAGTCTCTGAAGAAAGAAATTGAAGAAGACCTCAGAAGATGGAAAAATCTGCCATGCTCATGGATTGGCAGGATTAATATAGTAAAAATGACCACCGTACCAAAAGCAATATACAGATTCAATGCAATCCCCACCAATATCCCAACTCAATTCTTCATAGAGTTAGAAAGAGCAATTCAAAAATTCATCTGGAATAACAGAAAACCCAGGATAGCTAAAAATATTCTCAAGAGTAAAAGAACCTCTGGGGGAATCAGTATCCCGGACCTCAAGCTGTACTACAGAGCAATAGTGTTAAAAACCGCATGGTATTGGTACAGTGACAGGCATGTAGATAAATGGAACAGAATTGAAGACCCAGAAATGAATCCACAGTCCTATGGTCACTTGATCTTTGACAAAGGAGCTAAAACTATCCAGTGAAAAAAAGATAGCCTTTTCAACAAATGGTGCTGGCTCAACTGGAGGTCAACATGCAGAAGAATGCAAATTGACCCATTCTTATCTCCTTGCACTAAGCTCAATTCCAAGTGGATCAAGGACCTCCACATAAAACCAGACACACTGAAACTAATAGAAGGGAAACTAGGGAAGAACCTTGAACATATGGGCACAGGGGAGAATTTCCTGAATAGAACTCCAATAGCTTATGCTCTAAGATCAAGAATAGACAAATGGGACCTCATTAAATTACAAAGTTTTTGCCAGGCAAAAGACACTGTCAAAAAGACAAAGCGGCAACCAACTAACTGGGAAATGATCTTTACCAACCTTACATCCGACAGAGGGCTAATATCCAATATATACAAAGAACTCAAGAAGTTAAACTCCAGAGAGGCAAGTAACCCTATTAAAAAATGGGGTACAGAGCTAAACAAAGAGTTCTCACCTGAAGAATATCTAATGGCTGAGAAGCACCTAAAGAGATGTTCATCATCCTTAGTCATTAGGGAAATGCAAATCAAAACAACCCTGAGATTCCATCTCACACCAGTCAGAATGGCTAAGATCAAAAACACAAGAGACAGCAGTTGTTGGCGAGGATGTGGATTAAGAGGAACACTCCTCCACTGCTGGTGGAATTGCAAACTGGTACAACCACTCTGGAAAGCAGTCTGGCGGTTCCTCAGAAAACTGGGCATGACACTCCCGGAGGATCCGACTATTCCACTCCTGGGCATATACCCAGAGGCTTTACCTGCATGCAATAAGGACACATGCTCCACTATGTTCATAGCAGCCTTATTTATAATAGCCAGAAGCTGGAAAGAACCCAGATGTCCCTCAACGGAGGAATAGATTCAGAAGATGTGGTATATTTACACAATGGAATACTACTCTGCAATTAAAAACAATGAATTCATGAAAATCCTAGGCAAATGGTCAGAACTTGAAAATATCATCCTTAGTGAGGTAACCCAATCATAAAAGAACACACATGGTATGCAGTCACTGATAAGGGGATATTAACCCAGAATCTCGGAATACCCTAGACACAATTCGCATATCAATAGATTTCTAAGAAGATGGAAGGAGAGACCCCTGGTCCTGGAAAGACTGGATGTAGGGGAATGCCAGGATAGAGAAGCGAGAGGAGATTGAATGGGGAAAAGAGGGAGGGAAGGGGGCTTATGGGACTTTCGGGGAGGAAGGAAATGGGAAAGGGGAAATGATTTTGAATGTAAATAAAAAAAACTTAGAAAATAAAATTAAAAAAAAAGAAAAAAAAGTTCATATGTGTACAGCACACAAAACAGATATTCAAGAGTAACAGTTATTCTTATGTCCTGCAAATAGTAAGCACATACATATTTTAGAATAAAACATAAATATACAAATTTCAACAATTTTTCCACATATCTGCAATGAACAGAGGAAATTGAACTCAGCACAATGACATTTATATTTAACACAAATGAAGGTGAAGTACCCAGAAATGACTTTTCCTTGTAATAAATATTTTAAAATAAACAATAAAAAATTTATAGAGAAATTATAAGCTTCAGGTAAAATACATTTGATGCAATCTAAATATGAGTATATATTCCTTATTTTAAATAGGAAGCATCTACATAATCAAGATAAAAATTCTTCTCAACTTAGTCTATAGATTCAATGATTGTACATATTGAACAGATTCATTCTCCATCAAAACCACAGAAAATTACTTTACTAATACCAATAATCATATTTTGAGTACACGTAGACAATATGAAAGACATAAAATAATCACAGTATATTGAAAAAGAAGAACAAGAACTATGAGTCTGATGCTGACTGACTTCAGGACTTATAAAGCTACAGTAGTTAAGACTGTATACTTTTGTATTGGCAAAAGTATAGACAAAAGATCAATGGAACAAAAGAGAGATCTTGGAAACATTATCTACACAAACAAAGCCAATTGATTTTGAACAAAGGAGTTGTGTCAGTTCAATGGAGAAATGTAGTTTTTCCAATAAATAATACTAACACAACTAGACATATGATAAAATATAAGGAAAGTGTCTTAGTTAGGGTTTCTATTCATGCACAAACATTATGACCAAGAAGCAAGTTGGGGAGGAAAGGTTTTATTCAGCTTACACTTCAACACAGCTGTTCATTACCAAAGGAAGTCAGTACTAGAACTCAAGCAGGTCAGGAAGCAGGAGCTGATGCAGAGGTCATGGAGGGATGTTTCTTACTGGCTTGCTTCCCCTGACTTGTTCAGCTTGTTCTCTTATAGAACCCAAGACTACCAGACCAGGGATGGCAACATACAATGGGCTCTCCCTCCCCTTGATCACTAATTGAGAAAATGCATTACAGCTAGATCTCATGGAGGCATTTCCTCAAATGAAGCTCCCTTCTCTGTGATAACTCCAGCTTGTGTCAAGTTGACACACAAAACCAGCCAGTACAATTGACCCCTTGTCAACTTGACACACAAACACAACACTATTAAGCCTCAACCCTTACTTTCTTATTCATCTCCAAGATCTAAATAACTTTAAATGTCCCACAGTCTTTACATATTAAAAGTTCAATCCCTTTAAAATATCCAATACCTTTTAAAATTCAAACTCTTAAAAATTCAAAGTCTCTTAACTGTGGACTCCACTAAAATACCTTCTTACTTCAAGAGGGAAAAATATCAGGGCATAGTCAAAATCAAAATCAAAATCAAACTCCAACCGTCCAATGTCTGGGATCTATTCATGATCTTCTAGGCTCCTCCAAGGGCTGGGTTCACTTCTCCAGCTCTGCCCTTTGTAGCACACACCTAGTCTTCTAGGCTCTAGCTGTCTGTACTCCACTGCTGCTGCTGTTCTTGGTAGTCATCTCATGGTACTGGCGTCTCCAAAGCACTGCTGTCTTCCATTGTAACTAGGCTTCACCAATAGCTTCTCATAGGCTCACTTCATGGTACCAAGCCTCAACTCCTTTGCATGACCCCTACAGTTCTGGGTCATCCATCAATTGCAACTGAGGCTGCATCTTCACCAGTGGCCTTCCGTGGCCTCTTACAGTGCTGAGCCTCAGCTGCTCATGACCCCTTCATGCCTTCAAAACCAGTACCATCTGAGTGACTCTTACACATTACAAGTCCAGCCTCGGCACAAGGTACAACCTTGCCTATCTCTGGAACACAGCCTCTGTGCTCTCAGAAAACACTTTCCAGAATATTTCACCTCAATGATGCTGGTCTCTTCTTAATCACTGCTAATTTCTTAGCTCCAGCTGACCAGCATCAATAGTCCCAGTAATGCAAAGTTTTCACTTTAGTAGTTCTGGTATCTTGTTAATCACAACTGATTTTTCAGCCTCAGCTAATCAAAACCACAAAATCTACACAATCAAAATAGCAACGACCCTGATAAGAGTCTTTAATTTTCCCTCTGAAATTTCACAAGCCAGGCCTCCATCTTCTGCACTGTTCTCAACATTATCTTCCAAGCTCCTACACAACATCCCACAGAGCTCATTTTTAGATATCTTCTTTATTTTCATTTCAAATGTTATCCCCTTTCCTGGTTTCCCCTCTGAAAACACCCTATCCCATACCCTCTCCCTCTGCTCCTCTTAACACTTAATTGATCTTCTAGTCATAAATTCCAAAATCCTTCCATAGTTCTTCCCAAAACATGGCCAGGTTGTCACAGGAATATCCCACTATGCTGGTACCAAATTTGCCTTAGTCAGGGTTTCTATTCCTGCACAAACATCATGACCAAGAAGCAAGTTGGGGAGGAAAGGGTTTACACTTCCAAATTGCTATTCATCACAAATGGAGGTCAGGACTGGAAGTCAAGCAGGTCAGGAAGCAGGAGCTGATGCAGAGGCCATGGGGGGGGCGAAGGGGGGAGGGGATGGATGTTCCTTACTGGCTTACTTCCCCTGGTTTATTCAGCTTTTTTTATTATAGAACCCAAGACCACCAGACCAGGGATGGCACCACCACCCACAATGGGCCCTGCCCTTTATCACTAACTGAGAAAATGCCTTACAGATGGATCTCATGGTGGCATTTTCTCAACTGAAGCTCCTTTCTCTGTGATAACTCCAGCTTGTCTCAGATTGACACATAAAACCAGTCAGTACAGAAAGTTTAACAATATATAAAGGATATGATCACAAGTCTTGCACTTTTTCTTAAAGTTTATCAGGGGATAAATATAAGGTATAAAGATATACAAGCCTTAGACAATGATATGGAAAAACTGAAGATGACAGGATCAGATTGACTAAATGTAATACTCCAAACACCACATCTGAAAAAAACAAACAAACAAAAAAACACAACAATTGCTAAATTGCTCTCTGAAAGACACTGAGGAGATAAACAGAGAATTCAAGTATGATTTGTAGAAAATATTACATAATATATACATGCATTCATACATACATAAATACATTCAAATACATAATACATTTATGTATATAGAGATGCCTCAGTGGTAAGAGCACTTGATGGTCTTCCAAAAGACCCAAGTTTGAATCCCAAGATCCATGTCAGGATGCTTACAATCTCCTGTAATTCCAGTTTGAAGGTTTCCAATGCTCTCTTCCAATCTCCACAAGCGGCAATATATATGCATGCCCCTAAATACACAGAGAGACACATGGACACACAAATAAATAATAAAATGTATTTTAAAATATCTGCTGGAGCAAACTATATCTAAAACACACAAAAAACTTCTCAAAATTAAAAAATTCAGTAAAAAAGTAATTTAACAATGAGCAGGAATTCTATATAGGGACCTCATAGAAAGGATACATAGATATAGGTAAATTCAAATGTGAGTAGCACCATTTGTCAATAGAAAACTGAAAGGTGTCTGAAATCCAACAACTTAAGAGTATCAAATACAGACAAGGATGCAGAGTACCTGACTTCTCACTGGTTGGTTAGACAGGAAGTATTTTATTTACAGTTAGATAGAATAATGTTTTATAAGAAATAATGTCTTGATTCAACAAAGCATTAATTTGTTTTCTTCCCACACTGGACAAAATGGAGTATAGCAGACGTAGTGTGGTTTGGGAATGGATGGTGGCAAGCCAAGACTATGATAAACTCTTGTACCTATCTTTCGTGGTTGTCTTCTGATCACGGATAAGCTAACCTTTAAAATGTTGTGCAACCAACATTGTCATGGTGAACAGGCTACATCTGTAAGGAATTCTTGGAAGTGTCTTGCTTTGGTCACTGTTTAAAGTTAGTAGTAAGGAAGAAGGGGGAAATGGGTGCTCTGACTACAGCTGCTGTACAATTGGAGCTCTGGCAACCTAACATCTTGGCTTTGTCCCCCTTGGGAGGTCTGGCCAGCAACTGATCAATGCAGAAGTGGATGCTTGGAGACATTCATCAGACTGAGCTCAGGGACCCCATGGAGGAGCTGGTAGAAGGACTGAAAGAGAAGAAGGGGATTGCAATCCCATAGGATCCACCCAGTGCTCCCAGAGACTAGACCATCAACCAAGGAGTGTACAGGGGGTGATTCATGACTCCAAATACAAATGTAGCAGAGGACGGTCTTGCCTAACAACAATGGGAGGGGAGGCCATTGGTCCTGTGGAAGTTTGATGTCTCAGCTTAAGGGGATGCTGGAGTGGTAAGGAGGAAGAGGGTAGGATGTGGGGGCCCACTCTCATGGAGGCAAACAGAAAGGGGTGGAGGTGGATGTGGGATGGGAGGGGCTGTGGAGGGGTAACCTGGAAGTGGGATATCATTTGAGATGTAAATAAATAGAATGATTAATTTAAAAAAGGGGGGAAATTGAAAATTCCTAAGTATCCTTCAACTGATGCATGACTAAGACAAATGTGGCATGTGAACATTCTGTGATATCATTCAACTATAAGGAAAAACTAAAAAGGTGGAATTTTAATGGTAAATGGATGGAACTTGCAAATATTATATTGAGTAGTATATCCCTAATTTGAAAGACAAATGCAGTATGCCTTCTTATTTGTGGATCCAAGCTTTGAATTGTTTGATTTGAGCCTGAATATAACCTGTTGGATAAAGACTGAGATAAATATAGGAACAAGGAGAAGAGAAAGGGTCCATGAAACTCCAGAGAGGAATAGAGGAAGATATAGATGCCTTTAAGAGGAAGCAGAAGTAGGGCAGGAGGTGAGGATGTAACTAGGGAGAGGGGAAAGAGGACAGTGCAAAGGGAGAGGGAGGAAGAAGATTTAATAACACTAACGACATTTTAAAAAAAGATATATGCATGCATGCAAGTAACATATAGACTCAATTGGTTATAATATTGATTATATATGTATATGCAAATGTATATATGCACCTAGTAAAAATAAGAAAAGAGACCATGAATTTGAAGGAGCATGGAGGAGTATATACAGTAGTTGGAGGGAAGATAGGAAAGAGAAAGAGATTGCAATTCAATTACAATCTCAAAAACAAATAAAAATGCCATTTGGAGCCATTATTTTATAAACATACCTTTAACACACACACACACACACAAACATTAGGGTACACACACACACACACACACACACACACATACACATATCCTTACAGAGAGTTACATCACATGAGTTGAGCATGCTCTTCCTCAAAGGCACAAACAACCTCACAAAATTCTTAGTGGCACTCATGGAAAACACCCCTTGCTAATTTTGGATTGGAGGAAATCAGTGAAATTGTCTCCCAGAACTTGGAGAGACCCTCTTGCTGAAGATACCACTCACTTCAGACACAAGCCTTGAACAATCAAGCTGAAAGTGACCTGTCAGTCTGCACTCCAAGGACTAGCTCTCATAGTGTTCAATGGGAGTTGTGTAAGCTGGCAAGTGAGGAAAGCACTCAATATTTCTACGCTACTGTTATACCTTCAAATCTATCTGAATTTTTAAATACATGATAATTTGGCTATACCTGCTTCCAACTTCATTAAAATTCTAAAATCGTTCTAATAGTTTATAATATTAAAACCAGATATCGTTCAATGCACTTTACTGCATTATTGAGATTGTAAGCCCCCCAAAAAATCATTTTTAAAACAATCCAATTAATTGGAATGATTTTTTTTACATGAGTCAACTTGACAGTAATTCTAGCATCTTAATCTGGAAAATTTGGCCTTGGTATTGTCTCATGAAACTCTCTGCTTTCTTTCCTCCAGGGATCATGCTACACCAATCTTTTGATGCTTCGATGAAATCAATCCTCCTATAACTGTTTTCTTATAAGTATCTTTGGACCCTGTTCTTTTGACTGAATCACAGACAGTGATGTTTTCAAGCCATGGCATGAATTGAAACTTTAGAACATGTGAAATCAGCATGTATTTAAGTGACCATGATAGCAGACACCTGGCTAATCAAAAGGGAGCAAACCTCATTCCAATACAATTATTTCAATTACTGTGAATAGGCATATAGTAGAGAATCTATTCTCAGGGAATAAAGATGTGTGCTTTTGAGTGAAAACTGTTGGAACTTTAATATTGAAGCCAGATGCTAGTGGATGGATTTGCACAAAGAAGACATGCTTATTTCCACAGATACTCTCCCATTCTTGGGCAAGTTCAAATATTCCTGTGGCTACAGTTTGACTACTGATAGTATTCAAATTTTCGTCTTTACCTCAGATATCTTTCTTGATCTGTAGCACTATATATCTAATAGCTTGGTAGATACTTTTGAATATAAACATAAATTCTATACTCTAAACCCATGAACAAAATTTTGATACTATTCTTCCCTTTCAGCACATGTAGGATTTCTCATTGTGACGCAGGAACACCTTTTGTAACTGCAAGCATGTTCATAGATTTCTCCCTCAGCACCTAGATGAGACCCATTTTCCTTCATAACCTAGGTCACTGAACCCTGTGAGACAAGTTTTCTTATCTCAGGAGATTTTCACACTACCTCATTGATGTTTAATTTAATTGGTGTACAACAAGGCTAGTATCATTTTTCCACCAAGGGTTATTGATGCTGGATTAAACTGGCTAAATTTGTGGAACTTACCCTTTCCCATAGATCAATGCTTCTCAACCTGTGGGTCATGATCCCTCACAGAGGTCATATATCAGATATCCTTACATTACAATTCATAACAATAACAAACAGAGTTATGAAGTGGCAATGAAATAATTTTATGATTGGGGATCACCACAACATAAGAAACTATTATAGCGTCACAGCATTAGGAAGGTTGAGCACTACTAGCACAGGTCCACAAATTTATAGATATGAATGGGGTTATATAAAAGGTCAGTTCAAAACTTCATTAAATAGTGAATAAGTGAATAGATTCTATTGACTTGACTTGCCTTGGAATCATTTTAAATAATGAACCCTTTGGAACTTTGGTCTGAGTTAATCTATGCCTAGGCCCTGATAGGGTGCAGCATGATTGAGTACATGACTTCTAATACACATCCATAGATGACATCCCTGGTACAATCCTGAAGTGTAAAAGCCTAAAGAGTGGGAATTCAAAAGCAGTAATTTGAAAGGCTTATTTTGACAATATCTTGTACATGCATAATATCACGTTTTACAAATCCTGCTTTCTTTTCCTTGCATCTTGTCTATCAAATAACCCTTTGTACTAAAAATAACTCTTTCGTTGTATTCATAGTTATAAAGACTGGAAATATCACAAGATTTTCAATTCCAATATAAGCAATGGAAGTCTTGGCAGGCTGGGAGAAGGCCACAGCACATTTTTTCTGCAGCCTTTGTGCACAGGGATAGCTGATACTGCTGTGATGGTAGCATATGCATGCAATTTGCCTCCTTGTCACCATGCTAACTGATGCTTTTGTTAGCTTCCAGCAACAACAGCACACTAGCCTGAGGAAATACAATTCACCTATGATAGATGAATTGTGTATATTTACTTAGAAGTGATGTTTTTAATTTGTAGATGAAGCAGTTTTCTTTGAACTGAAACTTTTTTTTTTAACTATGCAGGGGTAAGAGGAGCACATGAGAGATAGATAGTAAAAAGAAAAATGACTTCTTAGAAAGTTGAAACATTTCAGATCCAAGAGATTTCTCTCCACAGTTACAGAAACAGTAACAACTGCTGGGGTATGGGTGTGATTCTGATCATCCGAGGGGGCTAAGTGACAATCCTTGGACCTGTTTGCTGCTCGCAAGTCATGAAGAGTATTACAAGGTTTCAACTTTCTTGAGTTGCCAACTGTGTTGAGACTGGATTTGCAATGAGGCGGCTGCATTTGTGCCATCCTCGTTTATGATAAAAAAAGGATTGGTTCAAAAGTTGGGCATTGATAGAAATATTTCTTTGGACTGTTGAGGGCTCTCTATCTGGCACGAGTAGATATGCAAGCATTTTCTCTCACATAACAAATATACAATAAAGTAGTGGTGTGCAGCTTCTCATTTTCTTTCTTATTATTAATTATTTTATTTATTTGTAAATCAAATGTTGTCCTCCTTCTTAGTCTTCCCTCAGCAAACCCTCTGCCCCATCCCAAGCCTCTTCCCTTTATTTCTAAGAGAGTGCTCTCCCACTCACCCACCTCACCGCTCTAGCATCTCCCTCCTTTGGGGCAACAAGCCTCCACAGGATCAAGCCCTACCCCTCCCAATGATGCCAGATAAATCAGTCCTCTGCTACATATGTATCGAGAGTCATGGACCAGCCCATGTATGCTCTTTGGTTGGTGGTTTAGTCCCTGGAATCTCTGAGAGGTCCAATTAGTTGATACAGTTGTTCTTCCTATGGAGTTGCAATCCCCTTCATCTCCTTCAGTCCTTTCCCTAACCCTTCCATTGGGGTCCCCAGGCTCAGCCCAATGGTTGGCTGTGAGTATCTGCATCTGTCTTAGTCAGGTGCTGGCAGAGCCTCTCAGAGGACAGCCATACCAGGCTCCTTACATCAACAAAAGTGTTGGGTTTTTGGTGTCTGCGGATGGATGGATCCCAAAGTGGGGGCGGTCTCTGGAGGCTTTTCCTTCAAACTCTGCTCCATTTTTTGTTCCTGAACTTCCTTTAGTCAGAAACAATTATGATTTAGAAATTTTGAGATGGGTGGGTGGCCCCATCCCTCAACTGGGGACCATGTCTATATACGGGAGATGGTCTCTTCTGGTTCTATCTCCCTGCTGTTGAGCATTTCGGCTAATGTCATCCCCATTGGATCCTGGTAGGCTCTCTCATCCCTGGCGTCTGGGACTTTCTAGTGGTTCCTCTTGTTCCCTGCCCTCCACTGCAATATATTTCTATTCATTCTGCTAGCCCTCTTGGACTTCTTTATAGTCTCTTCCCATACCTGATCCTGTTCCCCCCTTTTTTCCCTCTTCATCCTGTCTCCCACCCAGGTCTTTCCCTCCCTCTGCCTTTCATGATTATTTTTCCCCCTTCTAAGTAGCATTGAAGCGTCTAAACTTTGGCCTTCCTTCTTGTTAAGCTTCATATGATCTGTGAGTTGTATCTTGGGCATTCTGAGCTCTTAGAAATAGTTCTTCCTGAAGACCCAGCCAGACCACTCCTGGGCACATACCCAAAAGATACTCCACCATATAACAAGAACACCTGATCCACTATGTTCATAGCAGCCTTATTTGTAAGAAGCTGGAAACAACCCAGATGTCCCTCAACAGAAGAATGAATATGGAAAATGTGGTACATTGTGGTACAAAATGAAATACTACTCAGCTATTAAAAACTTCATGAATTTTGCAGGCAAATGGATGGAAATAGAATATCATCTTGACTGATGTAACCTAGACCCCAAAGGGCATACATGGTATGTATTTGCAGTTTCTCATTTTCAAAATCTATGCACCCAGGAAACTGAGGCAGGGTGATTGTCAAATGTGACGCCAAAATAGGCTATAGTTTACAAAGACATTCTAGCTTACAATTGACAAAGTAAACACAATAAAGCACTATTAATTATTATTTGGAGATTATTAAACTAGCTTTAAAATATCTTAATGTTGCATTCAGATTTGAAGGCTGTTCAAAAACACTCAGAAAATGGGGCAACCACCACCCCAGTTTTGCAACTAATATCTTAACTGATATTAGTTAACTAATTAGTTAACTAAACTGATGAGTGTAAGTTTCAGGAAATAATTCTAGGAACACCAGGTTGCTCTTGCTTCTCCAGCTAAAATGACAACTCAAAAAAAAAGGTCATAAACCATTTTCTTCAATGCCTCTTTTAAAATTATGTACTGCTTAACCATTAATGGATTCAAATACAATTTATCTCTCAAAGATTCACGTTTAGCCTGGATCTCAGTGTGGCCATATTGAAAGTTGGTACAAGGGAGGATGAGGTGGTGTCACTACAATGCCGGTCTCCTGGAGTCAATTCCTAAGTTATGAAAAACGTGAGCCTGACCTCTGATTCAGTCTGGCTTGTTGTCTTTCCATATGATTTTCTCCATATAGCCATTTCACTCTCTGCCTCTCTTCTATGTAGTAATGCATCACAGGGAGCTCTTGATAGAGGCCAACATATGAAATCTCTCTAGTTTGGACTTCCCTTTCCAGTACAATGAGGTAAATCAACTCATTTTCTTTTAATGTAGTATATATTCATATATAAAATAATATATTCATATTGTAAAACAAAGAATAAATATGATGGATGTTGTCAAGAATTGAGTAATTACCTGAACAACTACAAGTACTTTATGTAATAGATTTTTGTATTTTCTCTTTCTGATGTTTACTTTTCATTATATGTATAGGAGGTGGTCTCTGTGTGTTTATCTGAGTTCAGGTGCCTTGAGAAACAAGAAGATGGAGGCTCTCCTGTAGATAGAGTTGTAGGAGGTTGTGGCTGCTTGACATCATTCTGGGATCCCAAACTTGGATCCTCAATGAGAGCTATGTGCTATAAGGTAATTGATAGGTTTCAAAGATGATATGAAGGTGCTCTGAATTAAAAATAAATTAGGATATGGCATATTAAAAGGACTCCTACAGGGGCCAGAGAGATGACTCAGCAGTTAAGAGCACTTGCTGCTTCTACAGAGGGCCCAGGTTGGATTTCCATCAACCACATGATTACTCATAACTGTCTATAACTCCAGTTCCAAGGGATGCAGTGCCTTCTGATGACTTAGGGCACCAATTATACACATGCTGCACACACATATTGTTTGATTTGAACTGTTTTTCACACCTGCACAAGCTGGGAAACCCTATTTGCACTGTTTCCACTAACCCTACCCTCTCTGAACAACTCCAAAGGGATAGCTCTAATATCTCACTTCTGCATTTCTGGCAGCTGATACATCTAGCTGTTCTGATATGACCAGTCCACCCAATTGCCTGGTCAAGTGCCCAGCTTCTGGTGATACTCGGTCACATTTTCAGCTCCTGACTGACACATCACCATCAAATCTTGCCGAGAACTATAAAAGTTCCCTTCCATAACGCTGAAGCATGACTTACTTAGTTAGGTTCTGGTGAACCAACTTCAGGGTTGTATCAAATAAACCTGTGTTTATTTACTTTAATTCTGGTCTGATCTAGCCAATATTGCATTAGCGGAAAACATATTAGATATATGCAAGCAAAACATTCCTGCATAAAATAGATAGATAGATGATTGATAGATAGATAGATAGATAGATAGATAGATAGATAGATAGATATAGATGATAGATAGATAGATAGATAGATAGATAGATAGATAGATAGATAGATAGATAGATAGATAGATAGATAGATAGATGATTGACAGACAAGCATGCAGACAGACAGACAGACAGACAGACAGACAGACAGACAGACAGAGAGGCAGGCAGGCAGATATTTAAAATAATAAATAACTTTAAAGACTCTTGCTGATGTACGCTCAATGGCAGACTCAGACCCTCAGTGATCCACAGGCTCTTGGGTCTGGGTGCTAATGTTTTCGGGACTGTATGCTGAAACATGATTACTGGAAGACCTTCTGCTTGCATGGAAGAATACCTCAATACTCAGAGGGTTGCAAACCTTGTTAACAATAAATTCTGCAGCAGAAATTAGATGCAGGTACACATGTTATGATCAACACCAAGAACAATGGTCCAGAAATAAGCCAACAATCTTTTTTATTTATTTTTCATATTTTTATTTACATTCCAAATGATTTCCCCTTTCCTGTTTCATCCCTCCCTGAAAGTCCCATAAGCCCTCTTCCCTACCCCTGTTCCCCATTCAACCCCCTCTTGCTTCTCTCTCTTGGTATTCCCCTACACCCAGTCTTTCCAGGACCAGGGGTCTCTCCTTCCATCTTCTTGGAAATCTATTGATATGTGAATTGTGTCTTGGGTATTCCGAGATTCTGGGTTAATATCCACTTATCAGTGACTGCATACCATGTGTGTTCTTTGTGATTGGTTTACCTCACTAAGGATGATATTTTCAAGTTCTGACCATTTGCCTAAGAATTTCATGAATTCATTATTTTTAATTGCAGAGTAGTATTCCATTGTGTAAATATACCATATCTTCTGAATCCATTCCTCCATTGAGGGACATCTGGGTTCTTTCCAGCTTCTGGCTATTAAAATAAGGCTGCTATGAACATAGTGGAGCATGTGTCCTTATTGCATGCAGGGGAAGCCTCTGGGTATATGCCCAGGAGTGGTATAGCCGGATCCTCCGGGAGTGTCATACCCAGATTTGTGAGGAACCGCCAGACTGCTTTCCAGAGTGGTTGTATCTGCTTACAATCCCATCAGCAGTGGAGGAGTATTCCTGTGTCCTATGTTTTTGATTTTAGCCATTCTGACTGGTGTGAGGTGGAATCTCAGGGTTGTTTTGATTTGCATTTCCCTAATGACTAAGGATGTTGAACATTTCTTTAGGTGCTTCTCAGCCATTCGATATTCTTCAGGTGAGAACTCTTTGTTTAGCTCTGTACCCCATTTTTTAATAGAGTTACTTGGCTCTCTGGAGTCTAACTTCTTGAGTTCTTTGGATATATTGGATATTAGCCCTCAGTCAGATGTAGGGTTGGTAAACATCATTTCCCAGTTTTTTGCTTGCCGCTTTTTCCTTTTGACAGTTTCCTTTGCCTTACAGAAACTTTGTAATTTTATGAGGTCCCATTTTTCAATTCATGACATTAGAGCATAAACTATTGGTGTTCTGTTCAGGAAATTTTCCCCTGTGCCCATATGTTCAAGGTTCTTCCATAGTTTCCTTTCTATTAGTTTCAGTGTGTCTGGTTTTATGTGGAGGTCCTTGATCCACTTGGAATTGAGCTTAGTACAAGGAGATAAGAACGGATCGATTTGCATTCTTCTGCATGTTGACCTCCAGTTGAACCAGCACCATTTGTTGAAAAGGCTGTCTTTTTTCCACTGGATGGTTTTAGCTCCTTTGTCAAAGATCAAGTGACCATAGGTGTGTGGATTCATTTCTGGGCCTTCAATTCTGTTCCATTGATCAACATGCCTCTCACTGTACCAATACCATGCAGTTTTTAACACTATTGCTCTGTAGTACAGCTTGAGGTCCAGGATACTGATTCCCCAAGAAGTTCTTTTACTCTTGAGAATAGGTTTAGCTATCCTGGGTTTTCTGTTATTTCAGATGAATTTTTGAATTGCTCTTTCTAACTCTATGAAGAGTTGCTCCTGAGTGACTTTGGAGCCCTGATGTGCCTTGCCCCAAGTGATGTAATACTTGGGAAATCCTTGCTTACCTGGAGACTCAGAGTAGTCAAACCCTGGAGCAGAGGTGTCTAAGGGGAGTCTGGTGCGCTCTTTCCTGGTGTGCTTTCTCCAGGTGTGGGTCCCTCTGCAGGGCAGATGTCCCACTGCAGAGCTGGCATGTAGATGACCACAGAACTGCCCAGCTCTTGGGTGCAGGGAGCTCACAACTGGCTGTGTCCCAAGCAATGTTATGCTCGGTTATCCCTGCACCTGGAGGTCCCAACTGCTCTGTTTTCAGATCAAAGATGGTGGAGTGTACTGTGTATCCTCTCAAGCCAACACTCTTAACTGGGCTCTAGAAGGACCACCAATAAGTATTATCAGTATTCCGACCCAGTCTAGGAGGACTCACTGCATTCACTTGCATTTTACTGTAAAAAACTCACGAAGTTATTACCAGGAAAGCCATAAGAACATGTCTTCATGTTCCTGTTTATGAGGAAATTTCAAAATGAAGAAAATATATAAGAGGTTTATATAAAAATGGAGTCCAGTTTTTTTTAACCTTGATACAAAAACTAAGTAATAAAGAAAAACACATGTTAAGATAAAATTATCAATATTCTTAAAATGCCATAATAAAGATTCCTTTTTTGTTTTTCTTTATTCTTCACTCATACAATACATCCTGACATAGGCTCCCCTCCTCCTCCTCAAAATATCCTATCTGCCCTCCAACCCAGATCCACTGGCTTACCTGCTTCCCTTTAGAAAATGTCAGTCTTCCCAGTGATATCAACCAAACATGTCATATCAAAATTCAATAAAACTAGCAGAAAGTCAGGCCTCAGTGGGAGAAGATATGGAGTCTAACCCTTGAGAGACTTGGAGCCCCAGGGAGTGAGGAGGCCTGGAGAGGGCCTGGGGCGGGGGGGTGGGGGGGTGGAGACATCCTCTTGGAGATGGGGGAGGAGGAATGGGATGAGAAACTGTAGGAAGGCAAACTGGGAGTGGGCAACAATTGAACTGTAAAAAATAAAAGTGATTAAAAAGAAAAGAAAACAAGCACTTCACAATTCTATGCAAAAGAAAAAAAAAGAAAAATTGAAACAAATCTGGTACACCCTGTTGTCTTTCTATATACACTGACATGTCACTTAATAGGACTGCATACTGAGAAGGTATCCATAGGATATGTCATCATCATGAGAATAGCAGACAGAGAGAGACAAATGGTGTGAGTCCTTCACTCAATATTACATCTTGATGCGATCAAGAGTTATGGACACAGGACAGATGTGACCATTGCCAGTGGGACACGGTGCACCAGAAAGAGTTTATCCTGCAACCACAGCGAACAGAACATTAGCACAGTTGTCAATACAGGTGTTGTGTGTTCTACACTGTGGATTGTGGCACACTTTTATACATCTACCAGCAGCAGGTGTCTTCAACTGCTGAACAAACACGTGGACAAATAGTCACATTACACCAATATTACATGAACAGTAGCACTAGGAGAGGATTTATTTAGCTCCATTCCAATCTTAAGGCATCACTGCTGTGTGTGGTCGTCCCTAACTGAAACATTGCATGAAGTGTGAGCCAATGACATATGAAACTCTGTGTGAGACAACACACTATCAACAGAAACTGGGCAAATGGGGAAAATGAGTGTTCTGAAATAAGAAATAGTGAATGACATATAATGTATTCATGTTTCGTGAATGGTGAGATTAGTGTTGAGTTAAATGAGAGAGAACAACTTTTTCTAAGAAATTCTGTAAGAATGCAATGGAATTGTTGGCAAGATCAAAACAAATGTCTGTCAACACTCACTCCTTATCAAGATAACACGACAATAGATTGGAAAGCCTCTCAAGTTTGCCAAGCAACTGAACCAAAAACTGTAACAGTTTAGCCTAAAACATAGTAACACAAATGCATAAAAATGGTAACAATTTCTAGCACTATCTCAATAGTAACACTTTGGAAGTAGCTCCCCTTCCAATAATAAATGTTCATTTTGAAAAACATATATTTATAAAATGCATTTGTAGGCAGCCATTTAAAATAAAGACTGACATTTTGGTCATGTGAAATATTTTTATAATGCACTGCTAATTGGTTTAGCAGTTTATTTCTTCAGCTTGCAGCTACTCCTGTCTCTTTATTTTGCTTTGGTTTTTGAATTTTTAAAAATTTTGATACTGATTCCCACACATCAGTTTTCAGCATCTCACAAAGAAAAGGGAGAGCTCAAAGGGCCTGATATCTTTTCTAAGGGACTATTGACTGTTTAATTGTGACAGGGCAAGGGACTGTAAATAACATTCCACTCAGGTTCATTCAGGAAACCCTCTGTGTGTGTGTGTGTGTGTGTGTGTGTGTGTGTGTGTGTGTGTCTGTCTGTCTGTCTGTCTGTATGTATGTATGTATGTATGTATGTCTGTATGCCTGTCTGTCTGTGTGTATACGCACAGACACAGACATACACAAAAACAGATACAAACACACTGCCACTGCCACACATCAGATATGAAAATAGGAAGGCGCCATTTTTTTTCTTTTTTAAAATAGAGTTTTAATGAGAGCAAATTGGATGAGACAGGGTAATAGAAGGCGAGGACTAAATTACATTATATACATATATGACTATAAGAAAACAAAGTAGTAATTAAAAACGACAAGAAAGATTAGAAAATATTCCTTCCAAATATTCATTGTGTTTAGTGTTTTATAAAAAGAACCAGGAAATTTCTCTTCAATTTTAAAAATTCATTTTTACTGTGTTATGTGTATATATAGCTGGGTCTGTGCAAATGAGTAAAGTAACCTTGAAGTCCAGAAGAGGATGTTGAGTTCTCTGGAGCTGGAGTTACAGATGCTTGTGAGCCCCCAAGTATGGGTGCTGGGACTTGACCTCAAGATCCTCTGCAAAAGCAAGAAGTAGGCTGAGTGCACACGAGCTGGTAGTCTGTCTTCTTATCACCAGATTGTAAAGTGTGAGAACCTCATACAGAAGAGAGGATATTGCCCAAATAAGGATCTGAGTCACTGCAGTGTTTTCTCTCTCATTCATTAATTTCTAGAACATATGTTAGAGAGGAAGTACATCAGCCCTTTTGGAAATCATGAGTGACTTTGTAATACAAATGTTTTCTCAAATCAATGAAAACATTCAGTGGCAGAGTTATAACCACGCTGTGTTACTGTTTAAGAGGGATGTGTTTTGATGGGTTTTCTGTAAAGTTAAAACTTTGTGACAAGAAGTTTTAACATGACCATAGAGTTTCCAGTATTACTATTGTTATAAGAAACATATGTAAACCAGAATTTACAAAGCTCAATAATTCATAATAAATGGAAAGAAACTCAAATATTAAATGATAGGATAACTGGTAATCTGTAGATTTTATTCCCACATATTAGAAACTCATATAGTCAGTGTATAAATAATTTAAAATATTTTTAGTTGATTAAATTCAGAGTGAAATTCTGATCTTTAATTTCAGTTTGTGTGTGCATAATTTATGTACATACAAACTGAAATCATAGAAGCATATATGTGTAGGATATATATACATATATATATATATACATATATATACTTGCCCACACAGATTATGAAAAATATGTATTCAAGAAAATTTATAAAAGATGGTAGACATTTCTAAACTGTATGAATACTGTAGTTTCTGTTTTTCTATTGTGTATATGTAATAAATTAATAATCTCAAATAGCATGATAAATATAACATAAAGTACTTAAGTCTGAAATAAAATTTGACACTGTGTTAACTTTCTTTATAAAATTCATGCAATCATTGTATTTTAATACTTCAAAGGTTTCTATTCAAGAACCCATGTGAGGTTTTCATTTTTCAAGTGTCTAATTTAAATTTCAGCATCAGTTGGTCTCCATTCTCTGAATTATCCAGCTATAATTACTGTGATCAGATTCTGATCATTAAAGCTATTAAAGTTTTGCTGTAACTTCCTCTCTGTGACATTTAAACAGATCCTTTCCTTTGGGCCTTATCTGTGAGGTATGATCTACCTTGTCTGGAGAACTAATCCAAGTATAACTGAAAATATTTCTGTTAATTAGTATGTTCAGAGCCATATGTAATACTAAGAGATTGATTTATTCTGTGACCAATTATCATCTTCTAATCTGCTTGCCAGTGTGCATCATACAGACTTCAATTTAATGTTATCTAAATTTCTATGACTTTAACAGAATTATTTTTATAAAATAAATCTTCAAACACACAATCATTTAAATGATTCTATTTCTGATCTGGTATATCTAACCCTTGACAACAATGGTCCAGTTGATCATATTCTTTCTCCAAAAGAGGTGAGCAATCTAATTGATTTTTTTAACTCTTTTAAATATTTATTATTTACAACATATAATTATTAATGAGTTCTATGGACCCAAAAAATAGCTAAGATATTCAAACTGTTTTTCACAAACGAATATCAGGAGAGACCTAGAGTTACCTCAAACATGAAGCACAAGTATGTTGAGAGCTGCAATAGAAGAATCATAAAGCACTGTGCCAAAACAGAAGCAGAAAGGAATATTTATTAATCAATACATGTGGACTTCACTGAAGTAAAGACACTTCACTGAAAAGGACAGACACCTTGTACATTGATATGAGTTAAGTCTTTACACACCAGAGGTGGTGGGATTGCATTAGATTGTGTGTTGACCAGTCAACATGATGATTATTTGTTGCATGCAATACTCCAAGACAGAAGGCTTGTCAGCAACAAAGAGAAGAACATAAAACTTCTCCATCACGGAAAACCAGGAAACCTCACCTCCTTGAACTGGGTATAGTAATCAGAGTTTTACACATTAGGGACATTGGTTTTCTTCCTGGGTTGGTGTCTCCATTCCTCACACCACTGGATACAATTAAATCCATCAATAATTATGGCTCACATTATCATTTGAACTATACCAGAACTCCTAAAAGCTACAAGAGACAATATTTCTTAAACAATGTATTTAAAGAGCAGTATCCTACCCAGTATTACCCCCAAGGAGTCTGAATCATTTCATTAGTGTTTCATAACTGTACAAAATAATGGGTTTCATCGTGACATTTCCAATGCGTGTAGCATGCTTTGATCACATTTGATACTCCCCATTTACCTCCCTTGACCCTCTTTCCCTTTCTGTGACCCTTTCTTTTGCAGTACTATTCTAGAAGACATTTATTTCTATAGTGTTGATCTGCTTTTTTGTTTTTGATTTTTGGGTTGTGTTTGTTTTTATTTTTAGAAATGTCCTTGATTTCTTTTTTACTAATTGTTTTATTCATTTACATTTCAAATGATATCCCCCTTCCCGGTTTCCTCCTCATCACATCCCCTCTTCCTTTTGCCTCTATGAGAGTGCTCATCCATTCACTCACCTACTCCCACCTCACTGCTCTAACATCCCCCTATGTTGGGGCATCAAGCCTCCACAGGATCAAGGGCCTCCCCTCTCATTGATGCCCGACAAGGCCATGCTCTGCTACATATGCAGCTGTAGCCACAGGTCCCCACCATGTGTACTCCTTGGTTGGTGATTTAGTCCCTGGGAGCTCTGTTGGGTTTGGTTGTTGATATTGTTCTTCCTATGGGGTTGTAATCCCCTTCAGCTCCTTTAGTCCTTCCCCTAGCTCTTCCATTGTGGTCACCAAGCCCAGGAGTCTGACCTTGAATAGAGGATGTCACATTTCAGACACATAATTCCTCAGTTAATCAAGAATATCTGAAACTTTTAGTTATTTTTTCAAATGATCAGAATTACTTGACTAATGTGTTTTTTTTGCTAAGCCTTACTATTTTATTTTATTCTGCCTCAGAAATCAGTTTCACTGAATGGCGTGTATGTATTTGTGAGTCCTAACCATGCCTCTAACTTCACTGTAATCAGTTGGTATAACCTAGCCAGAGCCAACTAAACAAAAGTTCAACAAAAATGGGAAAATGTGTTTCAGAAAATAGCTGACTCCACGAAAGCTAAGCCTGAACAAGGTGTATTTATTCTGAAAAGCATCCATTAATCAGGACTCTGTCTACTTGATTGAATGCCATTTCTTTAAAAAGCAGCAGAAATCCATTTAAACTAACTTATGTGTAAAAGAGAATTTATTATAACAACAGGGAAGTATTCCACAGGGTGTAAAGCAAGACATATAGCTGATCACACGAGGATGATACCATAAATGGAAAGTGAGCAACCAAGACAAGACTCCTTCCACTGTGACTCTCGTTGCATCTTGACCCAATCTCTCCCCAGGCATCACTTGCTATATTGCCTTCCAATCTGCTCTATTTTGCCTCATGTGATTTGATATGTCCATATGTCCAAGTGATACTGAGATGACAGTCATGCTTATGAAGTTGACTGAGAGTCTTTGAGAACAGTATGAAGGCTAGTGCCACTGGAAAGCCAGGGAAATCTTAGAAATGCATCCATCAGAAACCTGTTGAAAATATAGCTGGTCTATACTCCCTACCCAGATCCACACTTTACTCTCAGTGTCCCAATCAGTGGCTAAGCATGGAAAGAGATGAGAGCTGAAGGTTATTCCAAAGGAGGAAAGACTGCTTTTCAGGCTTCTTTGGCTTGAAACAGATCAATCCTTAAAACACCATTGCACTGAAGTAGAGATGGAGTAGTGTCATCTCAGCATCATCTCTTGACTCCAGTGTAGATGTCAAGCCATATCACCCAAGGTCCCCAGCACATGTTCAACTGCCTTCTTCATGGTTCCTCTCCCCAGGGACTGTGCTTGTCTCAGTGAATGCTCATGGAAAAAATAAATGGAGTTTTAAAAAACTTAAAGTAAGATAAATTGCATTAAAATAAAAGTGGATCCAGTTCAAAAAGAACTTGAAATAGTTTGATTTATATTTTCTTTGTTGAAAGTGAAGAATCTTCCTTGCTTTCCTTTTATTTTCTTATATTTTATTTATTATATTTATTTCATTATATAGCTTGTTTTTACCCTTTGGGGGAAAAATCTATATAGCATATATAACACATATATTAGAAAAATAAAATGCAGAAGTTAAAAGCAAGAAAATAAAATTAAATTCTTAAATTAGTATCATTGTTCTCCTACATATTTCAAACTTTTGATTGTGGATTTGAATATTTTCAAATTAAATAAAATATTTGAATAATTTTGTTTACACCAATTCTGCCATTTGTTTTATTTTATGGTTCTGTTATTGTTTCATTGGTATTATTATTTTAAGATGGGAACTTGTGAAACCCAGTTTATGAGCATGCTGCCCTAGCCTTAGATAGTTTTTATATCCTCCTTATAAATGTCATTCTTCTAAAAAATTATTCCCATTTTAAAATGTTTATTTTATGTGCATAAGCATTTTTGCCTGTATGTACATGCACCAAGCGTTTAAATGTTGCTGGTGGAGACAAGAGAAGATCATCAAATCCTCTTGAACTGAAATTACAAATGGTCATGAGCTGTATCTTGTGTGCCTGATGCAAACCTGGGTCCTTCAGAAAAGCAGACAGTGTTCTTAACTGCTGAGCCATCTTACCTTTTAAAGACTCGTTTGTTCTAATATTTTTAATCGTTCAACAGCTTCATATACTTTTGTTAAGAGCTTCAGGCATTTTCATTCTCCTTTCCCTTCTTTATGCCCTAGAAGGTCTTTGGATGTGATCCTCTGCCAGAACAGCCATGTTGCTGGATTAAAATTTCTCTACATGCAGTAATATCTATTTTTTCTTTTTCTTTCTTTTTTTTTTCTTTTTTGCACATGACATAATTTTATTCTTTATAGCTGAAAATGCTCCATTAGGTACACAGACTTTATTTTAATTAACTGAATATCTATCTATGGATACCTAAGCTTATTCCCTAATTTGATTATTATTAACACTACTTTTTTTAAGAAGAAGAAAATATGTGAGATCCTGAAGATAAAGGCCTGTAACATGTCATTCTCTGATATTGATATAACCAGTGCAATCATTATTATTACACAGTAACTAGGGTAACTGCCACTGGGCCCACACAAGACTAGTTTTAGCAAGAGTCAAAGGATGAGAGATTCATGGGACTCTACCTTAACCTTACTTATTGACTATTGATATGTTCAGGGAAAAAGGAAAATCACTGTTATTAGTTGTGTTTCTTCAACCAAGCCCAGAAGATGCCATTCGATAGTTCTAAATCCCTGATCACAAAGATGGTTCAGGTTAATCTCAGTGGGTTCCAGAGTAAAAAAATTAGTCATGAACATGAGCGAGATATGTTGCAGTGTGGTACAGATACAGGAGTTCACATGGCCAATAGGCACATTTTATGTGTGCAAAATTGTTAAAATGAATTAACATTCCACATTATGAAACTCTTCAAAGAAAATAGGTAAGTACATTTTTGTGACCTTCAGAGTTTCTTTAAAAATAATTTCCAGAAAATGAAGACAACCTACCAAATAGGGCAATAAAAATCTTGTGAGGTGTGAGCTACTTGTTTACAATTAAAGCACCCTTGCAACTCAATCATAAAAAGACAAAAGAGCATTTCGTCAATGGGATTGAAATTTTTCCAGAAAGGTAATTTTCAAGAAGGGTAATTAATTTCCAATAAGGATATGAAAATGTGCACAAAATCATTCACCTTCAGGGAAATTCAAAGCAATACCTCTTTGAAATACTGCTACATATACTCTAAACTAGTTACAGTTGAAAAGACAGACAGTGAACGCTGATGGGCATGCAGACACATCAAACACTCACTGGATTAGAAAGTGAAATGATATAGTCTCTTTAGAAACTATTTTAAGATCCTCTGAATTTTCAATGCGAAGTTAACATATAATGTAGCAATTCATACATAACTGGATATATAAACGCATGGAAAATCTATATACAATAAAAATGCATTGATATTCATATATATGTTTTGCATAGTCAATGCATAGAAACAACTCAAATAATAACAGATTGGTAAATATATAAAATACAATTCATTCACAGTGGAATGGGTGAGTATATAAACTCACCCATAAAAATAGTGCAATATTTAAACAGGCTATAGTTTAGCCTGTTGCATCATGAAATAGTTGCATCATGAAAGAGTTCCATCATGAAAAATGCACTAAAGGACACATGCTAGTAATTTCATTTAAAGGAAAATTTCCTAAATCAATAAAGAGAAGATATACTTGTGGCTGACTTTGGCTTGGATGTATGTAGCTCATTGAAGATGGTAAAAATATTCTAGTATTCTGCAGTATTGATGGTTATGCCAATATACTAACAGTCATTAACTATATGCATGATATTCATGTACATTAAAACATAAAAAGTGAATGCATTTAAAAAATATAAATGCATTTAACAACCTGTTTAAAGTTAGCATTTGCCAGACTAGTTTTAAAAATAGACACTAGTGTATGCTCCATACAGCAGATACTAAATATATAAATAAATTCAAAGAAATAGAGAAAGGTATATTATGTAAATACTATCCTATTCCATATATCTAAATGTGGAAGTTACTTCAGAGTTTTAAAAGAGAGAAGTAAAGGACATAGAAGTGAAATTACAAAGTGCACTGATGGTTCCACAGTCAGAGAAATGAGCCTGAAGCACTATGAAGACTATAAAGCACGCATAAACTGATGACACGGTACTTGAAAATTATGAGCATAGTGACAGGCAAAATATGTATTTGTAATCCCAAGCATGGTATCAGTGTAGAGGATGCTTAGTGATTCCCTTAAGGGGAAGTCTCATATTCTAGCTGATTTATTACTCCCTATTGGGTTGTCTTTGGGTCAGTCATTTAATACATTTTTCTCATAAACAAAATTTAATGGAATCACTTGGGAAGCATTTTGTGAAAGTTTGCCGTGATTATGAGTCTCCCTGAACTTGTACCAGGAGGAGAAATGAACACGGAGAAAGCTGTAATCCAGTTTTCAGCACACATACTGACTGTGTGCATTCTGTGCCTTCACAACACTTTTAAGGAAGATTTAGGACAAGCCAAGTAGCCCTACAAAGGCTTCCTAGAGTCCTAAGTAGAGGCAGGCAGTGTTAACAAGGCATGCTTTCAAAAACATACCCAGACAAAGTTAATGGACCATAATATTCTGTCCTGCACTTACAAACATGACTCTTCTTACCTGTGAAAATTGGAGTTGTCTTTATTATGAAGAAATTATAATTAAAATATAATACATTATAAAAAGAGTAGAAGTAACTTACCAATTATATTTACTAAGTTAAGAGATGAAAGCCTAAAAATTTACCCTATAATCTGTATTTGGGTTTTTGCCTAGATAGAAAAATTAGTTAGAATTTGTAGTCATCATTTGTTTCATATTAGTATTACTTAGTAAGTATTAATGCTATTTATTGCTTATTTAATCACCAATCTCAGCTACTGCATGGGATTATCATGCTTAAATATCTCAATACTAATAACATTTTAATTTACTCTTGATACTTTATGTTCATAAATAATACTCTATTGAGTGCTTGTGTTCATTTCAAGTTTCAATATTTTGAAATATTTCCTTAAGTCAGTTTTGCAAATGTGAAACTGACACATTTTAAAATCACAATTTAGTGCTCAATGTACATAACAAGATGTTTTCCTATACTTGATGAATAGACTTAGATTGAAACTTGCAATATATAAATTTTAATGCTCCATAGTTTATACATTTGTTCAAAGGCTGACACACTCATTCTGTACCCATAAAGTTTCACCATCATGACTGTCTAAATATAGACAGAACAAGAATCGCATCAATAGACATGCTAACATGGATGGAGAAAAGCCTATGAAGCCTCTACCGTACACAAAAACTACAGGCAACTAAGGAACGCTGGGAGTAGAAGAAATAGTCTTCTCCAAGGGAGAACATATTGATTACTTATCCAACACCAAATGATCATTCATGAAAATATAATAAAAGTATCAATATATAGATGGAAAAAAATGATGTTTTGATCCATCTTTTTTATTTGATGCCAAAGTTTAATCTGTGCAAGTGTGTGACTATTTGTATAACATTTACTCCCATTGGATGTGTCAATCTGCTCTCTCTGTCTCTGTCTCTCTGTCTCTGTCTGTCTGTCTATCTGTCTCTGTTTCTCTGTCTCTGTCTCTCTTTCTCTCTCTCTGTGTATGTCTATGTTTCTGTGTGTGTGTGTGTGTGTGTGTGTGTGTGTGTGTGTCTGTATGTGTGTGACTGTGTGTGTCTCTATGTGTGTGTTTGAGTAGTCTGGGAACCTGAGATGTAACACATGCAAGGTAATGTCCTATCACTGACCTATACCCAAGTCCTTTCATCATATCTTAATTTGATGACAGAGTTTTCACTAAGTTATTTATATAGGCATTTAACTCACTTTGCAAGCCCAGGTTGGTTTTGAACTTGTTACATTGCAGCCACATTCCAAAAATAGAGGGGATTTGAGACTTGTACTACCAGTCCTGGCTTATCCATTTGTTCATTTGCAGAAATGGTAGAGTTTTTGACCACAGAAGTATCCTAATCCTCATGTTCCAAGTTATATTCTTATGCTACTTCCTACAGTTTGAAATAAATCTGACCTATGAAGTCCATTTTTTTCTTCACAAAATTTAGAAAATGTATAGCTGAGCTGTATCTTTACTATAATCTTCACAGACGGTAGGAGTATGCTTTCAATCTTTTCTCTATATAAAGCAATTAGTGAAGACACTGCTCTGTCAGAAAAAGACACTGTCTATAGTGGGACAGTAACCACTGAATTTAATTGCAATCCCTGACTAATGCTTGCACAGTTAGGTCCAAATGTCTAGGACAGGAACAAAGAGAAAAACAAGGAAAGTGGAAGCAGAGTTATGGTCTAAAACTACATAATAGAAAGTGATAGAATTTATTGAACATCTTTTGTAAATGAATACCTTTCAGCACAGTTATAATCAAATCTGAATTTTTTTCTTGCCCAGCTGATAAGAGAACATGAGGAACAGAGATTAACAGAAAATGGGTAGTGAGTTGGTGATGAAAGAATAATACTGCAAAATTTCCTTCAAAAGGGACCTCCAGAGAGTCAAAGAAAGTAGCTCAGTCAAAATTAGTCAATAGTATTCTTTTGGCTCTGGATTGCTTAGGGTATCTACAGTGTTTCCTTATTCATATACATTTTAAGATTGTTTTTCATTTCTAGAAGAATGCTGTATTTTAGTTGTGATTGCATTGGTTGCTTTTGATATTTGGTATAACGGTAATTTTCAAAATATTAATTCTATCAATCCATGACCACAGGATGTCTTCCATTTTCTTGTGTCAATATAGATCGCTTCAGAAATTTCAAGTTTTTATAGTAGAGATCTTCAATCCTCTGGATTAAGCTTAGTCTAAGGTATTTTATGTCTATGATGCTATTATAAATAAGAGGATACCCATGGTTTCCTTTTCTGTGTATTTTTGGTGGTATTTAGAAGTTCTACTACTTCTTGTGAGTTGATTTTGTACATAGCTTCTTTGCTGTGATGTTTAATATTTCTCAAAATTTTCTGGTAAAAATTTTGTAATCTCATATGTATATCATCTACAAATAAAGATAATTTAACTTTGGAGGGATTGCCGTTCCAGATTTCAAGATTATATATTATAAAGATATAGTAATAATTAATATGGTTTGGCACAAAACAAACATATAGTTGAATGTAATAAAATAGAAGAGCCAACATGAATGCTCAAAAATATATCAATATGATATGGAGGAAAGTCAACATCTTCAACAACTCATGCTGGGAACACTCTATGTCGATATACAGAAGAATGAAAATAGACCTCAATTTATCACTCTGATTAAAAATTAATTACAAGTGAGTCAAAGACCTCAACTTGAAAACTGAAATACTAAAATTCCTAGGAGAAAATATAGGCAGTGTCCTACTTAATATAAATGTAGAAAATGAAGAACATCAAATGTACTAAACAAAGAAAGAATATTAAAAGCAGTAAGAGGAAAGGGCCAAGTAACATACAAAGGAAGACCTATCCGAATTACATCAGACTTCTCACCAGAGACTATGAAAGCCAGAAGATCCTGGGCAGATCTCATGCAGACACTAAGACAGCACAAATGCCAGCCTAGACTACTATACCCAGCAAAACTCTCAATCACCATAGATGAAGAGACCAAGATATTCCATGATAAAACCAAATTTTCACAATATCTTTCCACAAACCCAGCCCTGCAAAGGATAATAGGTGGAAACCACCAATACAAGGAGAGAAACAACACCCTGGAAAAAATGAGATAGTAACCTTCTTGCATCAAACCCAAAAGTAGATAACCACTCAAACATAAAGATAGCGTCAAGAATGGCAGGTGGCAATAATCACTATTCCTTAATCTCTCTTAATATCAATGGCCTCAATTCTCCAATAAAAAGACATAGACTAACAGACTGAATACGCAAAAAGGACCCAGCATTCAACGATCATTCACCACGGTCAAGTAGGGTTCATCCCAGGGATGCAGGGATGGTTCAATATAAGGAAATACACCAATGTAATCCACTATATAAACAATCTCAAATAAAAAAACCACATGGTCATCTCATTTGATGCTGAGAAAGCATTTGACAAAATTCAGCATCATTTCATGCTAAAGGTCTTGGAAAGATCAGGAATTCGAGGCCCATATCTAAACATAGTAAAAGCAATTTAAGCAAACTGGTAGCCAACATCAATCTAAATGGAGAGAAACTTGAAGCAATCCCACTAAAATCAGGGACTAGACAAGGCTGCCCTCTCTCTCCATATCTTCAATATAGTACTTGAAGTTCTAGCTAGAGCAATTAGACAACAAAAGGAGGTCAAAGGGATACAAATTGGAAAGGAAGAAGTCAAACTATCACTATTTGCAGACAATATGATAGTATACTTAAGCGACCCAAAGAACTCCACCAGAGAACTCCTACAGCTGATAAACGACTTCAGCAAAGTGGCCCGATATAAAATCAACTCAAGCAAGTCAGTAGCCTTCCTATACTCAAAGGATAAGGAGACTGAGAAAAAAGTAAGAGAAATGATACCCTTCACGATAGCCACAAACCATATAAAGTATCTTGGTGTGACTCTAACCAAACAAGTGAGCGATCTGTATGACAAGAACTTCAAGTCTCTGAAGAAAGAAATTGAAGAAGACTTCAGAAGATGGAAAAATCTGCCATGCTCATGGATTGGCAGGATTAATAAAGTAAAAATGACCATCTTGCCAAAAGCAATATACAGAATCAATGCAATCCCCATCAAAATCCCAACTCAATTCTTCATAGAGTTAGAAAGAGCAATTCAAAAATTCATCTGGAACAACAGAAAACCCAGGATAGCTAAAAATATTCTCAAGAGTAAAAGAATTTCTTGGGAAATCAGTATTCGGGACCTCAAGCTGTACTACAGAGCAATAGTGTTAAAAACTGCATGATATTGGTACAGTGAGAGGCATGTTGATCAATGGAAAAGAATTGAAGGCCCAGAAATGAATCCACACATCTATGGTCACTTGATCTTTGACAAAGGGGCTAAAACCATCCAGTGGAAAAAAGATAGCCTTTTCGACAAATGGTGCTGGTTCAACTGGAGGTCAACATGCAGAAGAATGCAAATTGACCCATTCTTATCTCCTTGCACTAAGCTCAATTCCAAGTGGATCAATGACCTCCACATAAAACCAGACACACTGAAACTAATAGAAACGAAACTAGGGAAGAACCTTGAACATATGGACACAGGGGAGATTTTCCTGAATAGAACTCCAATAGCTTCTGCTCTAAGATCAAGAATTGACAAATGGGACCTCATTAATTTACAAAGTTTTTGCAAGGCAAAGGACACTGTCAAAAAGACAAAGCGGCAACCAACTAACTGGGAAATGATCTTTACCAACCCTACATCCGACAGAGGGCTAATATCCAAGATATACAAAGAACTCAAGAAGTTAAACTCCAGAGAGGCAAGCAACCCTATTAAAAAATGGGGTACAGAGCTAAACAAAGAGTTCTCACCTGAAGAATATCTAATGGCTGAGAAGCACCTGAAGAGATGTTCATCATCCTTAGTCATTAGGGAAATGCAAATCAAAACAACCCTGAGATTCCATCTCACACCAGTCAGAATGGCTAAGATCAAAAACACAGGAGACAGCAATTGTTGGCAAGAATGTGGAGAAAGAAGAACACTCCTCCACTGCTGGTGGGATTGCAAGCTGGTACAACCACTCTGGAAAGCAGTCTGGCGGTTCCTCAGAAAACTGGGCATGACACTCCCGGAGTATCTGGCTATACCACTCCTGGGCATATACCCAGAGGCTTTACCTGCATGCAATAAGGACACATGCTCCACTATGTTCATAGCAGCCTTATTTATAATAGCCAGAAGCTGGAAAGAACCCAGTTGTCCCTCAATGGAGGAATGGATTCAGAAGATGTGGTATATTTACACAATGGAATACTACTCTGCAATTAAAAACAATGAATTCATGAAATTCCTAGGCAAATGGTCAGAACTTGAAAATATCATCCTTAGTGAGGCAACCCAAGCACAAAAGAACACACATAGTATGCAGTCACTGATAAGGGGATATTAACCCAGAATCTCGGAATACCCTAGAAACAATACGCATATCAATAGATTTCCACGAAGATGGAAGGAGAGACCCCTGGTCCTGGAAAGCCTGGATGTAGGGGAATGCCGAGACAGAGTAGCGAGAGGGGGTTGAATGGGGAAAAGAGGGAGGGAAGGGGCTTATGGGACTTTCGGGGAGGGAGGAAACGGGAAAGCGGAAATGATTTTGAATGTAAATAAAAATACAAAAATTAAAATATATATATATAAAATATTTAAAAAAATAAAATTAAATTAAAAAAAAAAGAAAAGGACTCTCTCAATGATACTCTATTTGCCCTTAAATTGACAGGAGAGAAAACATGATAACATTTAAAGCTTCTATATAGCTAAGGATACAATCAAGTGAAGATGAAATCCAAAGAACCAAAGGTATCCTTTGGCAGCTATGTATCTGGCAGAGGGTTAATATTAGAATATACAATAAGTGAAAGAAAAAACCCAAAGAAACAAACGATACAATTAAAACATAGACTAAGGATCTAAGATAGACCTCTCAACTGAAGAAGTAAATCTGCCTAAGAAATCCCAGCCCCTCTACTCCCTGAAAGCATTTGCCACAGAAGGGGCTGAAGGGAAGTAAATGAAGGGGTAAATTAACAAAGGAAACTATCAAGAGAGTACAGGGACTTTCTCCAGAGTGTAGAAATACTTTTGCTAACTGTATGCTAAATAGTAGGTTTATATCTAGAACATGCAAAGTTCCACAAATTTGTATATACAAAAAATAAACTTGCTCAATAAATAGGCCATGAAATGTATGAACAGTTCTCGGAAGAGGAAAGCCAGTGAGAAACCTCTATGCTGCACTAAAAGGAAGACCAATAATCAAGCCAATGAGAAGTTCAAAGCCTGTGCTGCACTCAAAGAAGACAAATAATCAATTTCCCATGGACAAGTTTGAGGCCCATGATATTCTTTGATGTTGTAACACAGTGTCCTCTAGTCTCACACAGACACAATACAATGTCTGAAAATTTGTTGATTATTATAATTTGAATGAGGTGTACTGCTTACTGGGATATTGCTGAATAACTTGCAATGTCTAAAATAATCTTCTCTATCTTGTCAATGTCACTTTGAGATACTTCACCACAAGGAAAGTAGCCAACTCAAACATTGTGTCCAATAGAGATGTAAAGAATTTCTCGCCCATGGAAATAACAAGTGGGAAGTTCAGGTCTACTGCTCTACTGAATTTTGCCTGGTTTGGTAACATTTCAATCTTGTCCTTACTTTTTAAGTTTCTATTTCTTTACATCCTTAAATGTATAGTGCCCTTTTGTTGCTGAAATTTTTATTATTTAAAGTCATCACACAAATTCTTGGTATTTTTTCATGTTGGCTATGATTTTAAACACTTTGAAAATTATTTTTAATAGTATATATCTGTGTTAAAATTTTCGGGAAGCTTCGTATTTGAAGTTAATGAACCATGAATCCTGCGTGGAAAGCAAGGTACCAAATGGAACTTTAGCTGGCATAGGAATTCAGTGGACTGTGTGCCTCAGTAGCTGTTTCTGCTGCCTCAGCAATATCACTTCAAAGTTATTTCTGCAGTTCTCTAAGCTTGACCGAGTTCTCATCCTACACAGTCAATCATACCACAACATACACTGTAGAGCCCACTCCTTTGTGATGATTCTCTTTTCAGACGCTGAAAGTTTGCTTAGCGAAAATTGGAAGTATTTACTATTGCCTTCTTTTACCTTAGTTTTTGAAGGAAAATAAATTTGCTGAGATGCAAGATTCCTCTGGGTATAACTCAGATTTCCCATGTCTTAATAAACCCTGTAAGACTCTGAAGAGTGCTTCTGAGTCTTTGTTGGATGAGTGTCAGAACACAATGGGCCTTAATTAGGATGCAATCTGCCGAACTGAGAGCTGCTGGTACCTGGAAGCTGGAGCAATTTTATATTATAACATTAACAAAAGGAAGCTGACAAAAAAACCACTTTTGGATATTTTAGGGATAGAAAGCACTTGATTATAGTACCAAATTATTTCAAATCTCAGTTCACTCTTTATTAGTTATTGGATATTAGTAGGTTTCAGAAGGTCTCTTAATCCGTTAACCCACCACTGTAACATTTCCAGCATGGCTTCTGTGATAATGTCAAGTATGAATTTCTGTTCAAATCATTCTTGCAATTCACGAAGAATAGTAGACACAAAATTATGTAAAAATGGATTATACTACTGTGTTCATGTTTTTGAACACTTGGTCTCCAGCTGGTGTTGTGGTTTGGAGAGTTATGGAATCACTAGGAAGTAGTGCCTTGCTGGAGGAAATACATCCCTCAGGGTAAGATTTGAGAGTTTGTAGCCTAGCCCCACTTCTATGTCTGTTTTGTGTTTGTAGTTCAAGAAGTGGTTTGTAAGCTTCCACTTTCTTGCTCTGCCTCTCTTGCCAGGTATAGACTCATTCTCTGAAACTGTAAGCCTCTGATGTTTTGAATGAGAATTACCCCCATAGGATCATACATTTGAATGTTTGTTCCACAGCTGGTGAAACTATAGAGTGTGTGATCTTGTTGCAAGAAGTGTGTTACTAGGTGTGGGTTTTCAGGTTTTAAAAACCTATGCTATTTATAATTAACTCTCTTCTGCCTAGAGCTTATGGATAAGGATATAAGCTCTCTCCTATTGCTCCAATCAATGCCTGCATGATTGCTGCCGTGTTTCCCTTTGAGATGATCACGGACCTTAACTCTCTGGATTTGTGAACCCCAATAAAAGTTTCTTTAGTTGTGGTGTCTTATCACAACACTAAAATAGTAACTATGGAGGCCCAAATAAAATTTTTCTTCTATGAGATTTCCTGATTATATTTTAGCTAATACAACTGTAGAATGTAGCTTTTGTCATTTAGCATTATTATACATGTTTATAGCAACATGTTAAATCTATATTGCCAGTGTAGCATGGAAAGCATTCACTATCTCACAAAAGGCATTATTTTCAAAGCTAATAATTCAATTTTTGCCCCAGCATATTTATAATGTGTATATGCCATCAACTCCTTGTTTTTAAATGAACATCACATCTCTAAATTTTAGGTGTGTCTTGATGACTGAATGACTTACTTCATGGTAAATTAAAACTTGAATGAAAATATTGTATAAGGAGAAAGAAATGGTTTGGAAGTCAGACTTAAGATACTTTATCCATGTATGAATATTTTTACTGGAAGATAAGTTGGGAGAAATTACATATATTGTATGTAAAATAATGCATTCTGACCCCTCAAAGATATGAGTACAAATCAAGAAAATGTAGGTTTTTATCCCTTATAGAGTAAAAATACAGACATTGAATCAGGGGTTAGATATAAGAACCACTCAACCTGTTTTTGCTAGCTTGGTAGTTGGAGGAGAGAAATTGTACAAACAAAAGGCAATCCCTAAATCTGAGAAAAGGCAAGCCAACTGACTCTTTCCAGAGCCTCTGAGTGAAAGACAGTTTACTGTGACCTGAATTAAGTACATAATAATATATCTTCAGACTTTTGACATCCAGGAAAATTTTGTGATGTTTAGGCTGGTGAGCTTGTAATAATTTGTTAAGGCATTGATGAGTCATACAGAAGGCAATGTTGTTTGCTCATGAACTACTCAGGAGTAGAAGAATTTCCTTTAATCTCTACAGGTTACAAGAGAGACGAATGACTCCCACAGATAAATTGGTCTGAATGAAAGCATAGATGATTAGAAAATCATCACAGTGATTGACCAAGAGCACATATATCTCAGTCACAAATGTGGAGGAACCCCACATCAAAACTCTCTTGATATACTTTGATGGGCTAAGGAACTGGAGTTATTGGATGAATGACTCAGTCACTTGTGATCTTCTAAAAACTTCCCCCGATTTTCAGGAAGCTGACTATGGATACATTTAGTGGACAGAGTTCCATTTAGTAAGTCTAAGTCCTCTGGAAATGAAAGACAATTAGTGAAAATATAATTTGGAATATTTTCCCATACTAAAAGAATAAAAATAATGTTGAAAAAAAAAACCACTTGCTGAAGATTAATTTAGACTAAGAGAATCAAGAGAAGCTTCCATGGAGAAAAGTGTCATTTGTATTGGAGCAGTAAGAACAGTTTTGCTAGAGATTGCAAGAGGCTAAGACAAAGATAAACCCTTAAACATAAGTATTCGGACAGGTAAAGCCAGAATCATGGACAGTGCATGGAACACCAACTTACTTAGATACAAGTAGTCTGGAAGTGGTTTAGATTTCACATTGGGATTTTGGGCCTTTATTCTAGGACTTATGTGTCCCAATTTTTAATAAATCTATCATGCCATATTTAAACATTGGTTTTAAATGATAAAACAATAAAAGATTGGGTATAGAAATGTCTTAACTTGTCACCTATCCTGTTCCAATGTCCAGAGACATCCAGTAAGAATAACTAATTTGTAGAGTTGCATAGTAGTGACAATAAGAAGAATATTTGAAAATTTGACTTGGGCATCATTCATAGCACTGCCAAGCAGAAAAATAAAACTGTTCTTGAGCAGACTTGGGTCCATCGGTGGGTCAAGGTTTTGTAGATCCTATAATAGGCAGACTTCTAAGAAGCAGCATGGGTCCTGCGATACCCTAGGAATGTACCCACAATGAGAGAAGCTGACTACATTTTCTACCAATACAAAGTTTTAAGGTGCCATATTTTTCTGCTGAAAAAATCACCAAGAATGACTGTAGCTTGTTTGTGTCTTAATATTCTTTGAGACAAAGTAAATTGGGAGAAAGTACAGATATGTTATACAAAATGATGGTCTTCATGGAAGAAGTAAATGGCCTAACTCAGAATCTTCAGATGTTGCCTACAGGGGCTATAATTACTAGAGTGGTGGGTAGAAGATTCCATATGAGAGCACCCAACTTCCCACAGCTGAATTTGTATTTAAGGAGAATGCCTGGAGCTAAGGAATGAAGGCAGCCTCTGGGGACTGTGAATGGACAAAGCAAATTCTCTTCCCACAGGCTTTTGTAAGCCTTGTCTTTAGTAAATTCAGTTTGGGATGTTGGAGAGTTGGTTCAGCTGTTTTAAGTATATACTGGACATGAATTTGGTTTCTAGGTCCCACATTAAGCAGCTTCCTACCATTTGTAACACATGCTCTGAGGGATTTGATGAGCTTTTCTGATCTCAGAGGGCACCCCCCAAGTCACCCTTACATATAAATACACAGAAATAAAATAATTCTTTGAAAATAGACATCTACATTTGGGCTTATGCTTTCTAGGTATGTAGGGAAACTCAATATTGCTTATATGAGTAAATTTTTGATAAATATGCTGTTTAATTCTCTAAGTTTGAGATATTTTGCCACTAAGCAAAACCTAAGCATAACATGAAAGTAAAATACTTTCATTTTGAAATAAGCCAATTTCTTATTTTGTGATCATAGGTAATTTGTAATCATTTGCAGCTTCCTTGGATTTGCTGCTGAGAAATCTTTGTGTATGTTGAGTGGCTTTTTCCCCTCTCAGCTGAATATAGACATTAGTAATCCCACAAATACATGTTAAGGGAGCTGGTATTGTGTTATTTGGTTGCATTATGTCATTACCGTGTATTATGGAATTTTTGATGCTCTATATCTGAGTGATAAAGTGCAGGCATTCAGAGCTAAAAGAAACTGAGGGGAGACTTCTCTCTTAAATTTCTATCTGAGTCATACAAAATTCTGTTGTCTCAAAAGGTGTACCCAAGCTAAGAACAAAAGATGTTCTATCCCACCCACAACAGCACTGTAGTCTATCTAGGCCTCTAAATTTTATGCAAACAATTACAGCCATAATGCCTGACATGTTTTAGAACAGAAAGTCTTAAAGTACTACTCTAAGAGCATTCATCTTATATATCCAGGCAGCCTCATGCTTCCAGAGTATGTCTATGAGAAACCAAACACCAAAGGCTGATATCTAATACAATGAGTTTACCCTGTAATTATTGTAAAATTCTCTACAGTATTGCAGCTAGATACCCACATTATATTAGAACAACATGACTGAATTTTCTATAATAGCCCCATCTTTCCGAGCACTTAAAATTACTTTTTAGATGACGGAGATAATCATGGAGGTATCAGAGCCAGTTTTACACTTGCCAAGTTCACCCATATAGTACCCAGGTAGGGACAAGCTCATTTGTTGAAACTTGTATCCTTGCTTCAAAGTGCATGGTTCACAATGGGCATGAAGATAAAATTGCTTGGAGAATAACCTTAAACTTATAAGTGGACACCAGGATTAAATAGATTTTCTAGACTCAAGATACAGCTGCCCATGGTAAGAGTTCATTTACTTTTCCCCATGGGCATCAGAAGGAGGTTTTTTTCCTTCTCCATGGATTAGTTTCTCTAAGCTTTTGTGAATGGAGGGGCCTTTGACTTAGTTATTCAGAAAATATCCTTATCAGAACAAAGGGCCCTTTAAACTGCCATTTATATTGTTTGCTTTACACTGATTACCACACCAAACCTGTCTATTCTTGTTTCATTCTCATTGCAGTACTGGCTGATGGCAAACAAACTGAACTTGATATATTTCTCTCTCAAGAAGAATCAAAGACTGTATCTGGAGAAATGCCATCTACATTGGAATTGCTGAGCAGTTATACTGTACCTATCTTAAAGTCATAATTGACTCATTTACCTACAGCAAATAATATCTCAGTGTGAGAATATCATTCATGTCATCACATAGAGCTCTAGATCTGACCTGAGGCAAACAAGCTTCAGAAATAGATACAGGACTCATACCTGTGTCTGAAGTGTAAATTCTGAAGGTCTCCACACTAGTCAATTACTTGGAATGATAGCTGCAAGGCTCCTGGGTTTAGAAAAATGCCATCTGATATGTTTCTATCTGGTCGAGAGCAAGGTTATAACATTGTCTCCAAGGTTCTCATCCCCTATTAGCCATCCATGAACAAGCCCTGCCATTCCACTGTGTTTGTGGACAGAAATGTGATGGAATATCCCTTCTGTACTTAAACCGTTAATATGCTGTCAGCAAGTTCACCAAAAAGAAGATTTCTCTGGGTGGGTCTGACCTATTCAAATGGGCTCCTTAAAGGAAGGTAATGACATGTTACATGACAAGGAAGGTACGTGTTCGAATGACTCATGATATCTGTGACAATACAGTATGCATGAGTTCTGCAGCCAACAATGATTTTATATAAGTGTCCACGTGGCTTTGGAAGGTTCTGATCTTCCTCAGGATGCAGCCAGCCAGCAATAGGACTACAGTGGCGTAATGTTATCAGTGGCATAGACAGATGGTTTATGCTCAGGCTTGAAGAAACCTGTTATGAGCAATAGAGGACTAGCACAGTTGCCTCCTTCTGACCAATTTGATATTTCATTATGGGTCTGACCCCTCCATCTATTCTCTTTGTCATTATCTATAATTAGTCATAGCCCATATCACCTGGAAAGTGACTCAAACTCACAAGAAGAAGGATGGGGGAACTGAAGTAGAAACTTAAGGGCTCTTTAGAAATTTGGTTGGATGGTGTTTTGCTGGGGCAATCACATAAAGGAACATTTAGCTGAAGTGAACACAGGTGAAAGACTAAGGCAGGCTCATTTAGCTGAAACAGACACAGGTGAAAGTATGTTCTTCTGAAGCAAGCACATGAAAGGACACATGATGAAGGATTCTTCGCTAACGACATATATGTATTGGTTTGCCTTACATTGAATAGTTGAGCTGCATTTGTAGGGACTCCATAGAGAGAAACACCAAAAACTCCTGATGGTGTGCTGCCATTTCTTGCAGCTTCCAAGGACTTGGGCTGATTGGTAGAGTGATGTCAGCTGAGACAGATGCACATGCTTAGGCAAGACACATGGAGGACATATAATGTTTGGAGGGTATAAATAGGACTTGACTGACAGTGACAGGAGCAGAGCTTGGCTTGCCGGTACAGCTAGCAGTGTAATGCTGTGGATCTCGAGTCTTCGCTGATCTTTTCTTTCCTGAGAGAGGCACATTTAAGATCTTCTCCTGGGGTTCCTCCTGGTCCCTTCCTGCTAACTCTACAGAACTGGACTGCTGGAGTATCCATGAAGTATTTGAGAGTAGATTAAGCTGTTTCTAACCTGTGAACTGAACTGTGGATTTCCAGACAACACAGACAGGAGTTGCTCCAAAGAACCTTTCTAAACAGGTCCACTTCCTTCACCACGTGTATTCTTTCTTTCCCACTACCTCTGGTGGGTGATGGGCTAAAAGGGAGGTTAAAGTAGTTAAGAACTATCATTAAAAATAGATTTTGAAAAAATTATAGTTACAGTGAACTGCAAGGTGTTTCTGAGCAAGACTAGAAATGAGAAATAAAGAAGACAGAAAATTTAGGACTAGGAAGTCTTTCATGACCCAATGACTCTAGCCAAGCATGTTGATTAAGATGAGCAGCATATAGTATATTATACACTCTTTGTAAAGGGGAAATGGCCCAAGGTCAGCAGAAAGCTAAGTCAAACAATTCTGGCAAGAGAACACAGGATATCTTAGACACAGCTGGCTTAGGACCGATAACCACAGCCTTTCAGTGAAGGAGAAAGCAAGGTTCCTAGGAAGTGAAACCTTAACTCCTTTGAGGCCCTTGTCCAATCCCTAGACAAGACCTTGCAAAATCTGCCTCTGGTCAAGGTCAGAAATAATATTTCCTTCATTCTTTTATTGGGTTCTCTAAGAGAGCCTTCTGTTGGATTGACTACCACAAGGCAAGGTCTTTCTCTCTCTCTCTCTCTCTCTCTCTCTCTCTCTCTCTCTCTCTCTCTCTCTCTCTCTGTAGCTAATCCATGTTAGCAAACAATTTTCTGTCTTCCATATATACTTGAATTCTTTTTTAATATAGTTTCATGCCTAATATACATGCACCTTGCCAATTATTATGTTTATGTTTTCATCTCTCTTCGTTTCTCACTAGCTATACAGGCAAAGTTTTGCTCAAAGTAGTGGTCTGTTAGTTATAGTAGACACAAGCTTCACAAACACAGACATCATCTGTATTGTTTGCCACTAATTCTCTAGTATATAACACTGTACCCTTCACACATTACACTACCAAAACCATATATATGTAAAATAGATAAATACATGTAGTATTATACACAGAAAATTGTGTAGTAGCAAGGGATGCACTTGTCAGCTGAATGACTTCCAATTCATGGCTCTTTGGTGTCTGCATTGTCACAATGTTGAGGCTTTTCTGAACAATATGCTCCCACAATGTTGCTGAAAGAAAGGAAGAGACACCATGCAGGCAGTAACAGACTCATTTATGTACAAACTGAATAGCCTCAAAACTTGCTGACTTAGCGTGTGGCTTTGTTTTCAGACATTCATTATTCTGTATCCCTTCTAAGCACAAATCAGAGGGAAGAACTGTTTCTCTGAATCTGAACAAAATCAGGTGAAGTGAGCTAGTAGCTTTGACTGAGAAACATGGTGTTTATCATGCCCACGTCAGCAATCTAGGCCATTTTGACCTCCAGAGAATGTCAGAAGTCAGCATAACACACTGCATATGGCAGAATTTATGATCAAGTTCAGCCTTGGAAGATGTCACAGTTTCCTCCTCATCTATTAGAGAGTCAATGCACACATTACTATACCCTCCCTCCCTTCTCTCAGCTTCCTGAAAAATGCCATTTATATAGACAAAAAGAAATTAGCCTAAGTATACTGTGGAAGAACAAAAATCTCCAAGGCACTAAGATTTCAATTGAGTGTTGTGCTAGAAACTTTATAAACATTGTTTTTATCCCATTATCATTTGATTCACTTATAAATCATATGTTATGCAACCCATACATGCAAAGAATTGAACAAACCCACCCCCTAACAGACCATAAGTGGTGGGAATTGGAGTCCCAGAGTCCCAGTGATGCTGTCTTACTGATTTCAGTTTATTACATTAAAATGCTCTTAGAATCTAAGTTGCTTTCTCAGGGCCTTAAAGGTGCAGGCAGGTTGGCTATGTAGTTGGAAATTTTTCTGAAGAAGAGTCTCTAAGTAGCATTTGAACTTCAGGAAACAATATTGCTTATGTGTAATAACGGAACAACTTTTGGCATTTTTTAACCTGCCCACAATCTGCCCCCTCTTAAAACCAAATCTTATGTCATTACATTGTGTGAGAAAATATTCTTTCTGTCCTTGATGCCTTTAGGAGAATATAATTGCAGTTTTGTTTGCTATTGTTATCCATATTGTTTATTAACTTATGGAGGACAACTATTTATTGTTTGCTCTTTATACTAGGTGTAAGTGGAGCATCACACAAATAACTGAATCTGTGAAGCAAAGTGGCATGCCAAGAAACAGTGGCGGATTGTGCTACAAATGCCACAAAAAAATATCTAAGACCTTTATTGGAACAAATGTGTCACATACAGCACCACACCAGTGTGTCTCTGTGGGAGAGTGCAAGGAAAATAAAGATGCTAATTGAATTTTTGTACTTGTAAAGACTCCTTTTTTTTGTTTGATTTTTTTTAATTTACATTCCAAATCATTTCCCCTTTCCCATTTCCTCCCTCCCCGAAAGTCCCATAAGCCCCCTTCCCTCCCTCTTTTCTCCATTCAACCCCCTCTCGTTACTCTGTCCTGGCATTCCCCTACATCCAGTCTTTCCAGGACCAGGGGTCTCTCCTTCCATCTTCTTAGAAATCTATTGATATGTGAATTGTGTCTAGGGTATTCTGAGATTCTGGGTTAGTATCCCCTTATCAGTGACTGCATACCATGTGTGTTCTTTTGTGATTGGGTTACCTCACTAAGGATGATATTTTCAAGTTCTGACCATTTGCCTAGGAATTTCATGAATTCATTGCTTTTAATTGCAGAGTAGTATTCCATTGTGTAGATATACCACATCTTCTGAATCCATTCCTCCGTTGAGGGACATCTGGGTTCTTTCCAGCTTCTGACTATTATAAATAAGGCTGCTATGAACATAGTGGAGCATGTGTCCTTATTGCATGCAGGTAAAGCCTCTGGGTATATGCCCAGGAGTGGTATAGCCGGATCCTCCGGGAGTGTCGTGCCCAGTTTTCTGAGGAACCACCAGACTGCTTTCCAGAGTGGTTGTACCAGCTTGCAATTCCACCAGCAGTGGAGGAGTGTTCCTCTTTCTCCACATTCTTGCCAACAACTGCTGTCTCCTGTGTTTTTGATCTTAGCCATCCTGACTGGTGTGAGATGGAATCTCAGGGTTGTTTTGATTTGCATTTCCTTAATGACTAAGGATGATGAACATCTCTTTAAGTGCTTCTCAGCCATTAGATATTTTTCAAGTGAGAACTCTTTGTTTAGCTCTGTACCCCATTTTTAATAGGGTTACTTGCCTCTCTGGAGTTTAACTTCTTGAGTTCTTTGTATATATTGGATATTAGCCCTCTGTCGGATGTAAGGTTGGTAAAGATCATTTCCCAGTTAGTTGGTTGCCGCTTTGCCTTTTGGACAGTGTCTTTTGCCTTGCAAAAACTTTGTAATTTAATGAGGTCCCATTTGTCAATTCTTGATCTTAGAGCATAAGCTATTGGAGTTCTGTTCAGGAAATTCTCCCCTGTGCCCATATGTTCAAGGTTCTTCCCTAGTTTCCCTTCTATTAGTTTCAGTGTGTCTGGTTTTATGTGGAGGTCCTTGATCTGCTTGGAATTGAGCTTAGTGCAAGGAGATAAGAATGGGTCAATTTGCATTCTTCTGTATGTTGACCTCCAGCTGAGCCAGCACCATTTGTTGAAAAGGCTATCTTTTTTCCACTGGATGGTTTTAGCTCCTTTGTCAAAGATCAAGTGACCATAGGAGTGTGGATTCATTTCTGGGCCTTCAATTCTGTTCCATTGATCTACATGCCTGTCACTGTACCAATACCATGCGGTTTTTAACACTATTGCTCTGTAGTACAGCTTGAGGTCCGGGGTACTGATTCCCTCAGAGGATCTTTTAAGACTTCTAATAAGGCTAGCAAAGATATAAAATGACATCATAGAAGAAAACAGAACAAACAGAAAGATTTAGAGGTATGTGAACAATGTTTGCCAGAGAGTTAACTGTCAACATACAATGGGATTTATAAGCAGAGTAACATGGAACTGTGCAGATCTTCAAAGGATTTGTATAGAAACCTAAAATGATTGAGAATTTCTTGTTTCCCTTTGAAGCTGAAGAAAACATGCATGTTCTTCAACAGTTGAGTGACTGGTGACCAGATCATATCAGAAAAGGTTCAAAACATACAGGAAATCCAGGACAAAATAAGAAGATCAAACCTAAGTGTTATAGGTATACAAGTGAGCAAGGATGCCCAAGTTAAAGGGCCAGTAAATATCTTCAACAAAATTATAGAAGAAGACTTTCCTAACCTAAAAAAAAGAGATAGTCATGAACATACAAGAAGCCTACAGAACTCCAAATAGACTGGACTAGAACAGAAATTTCTCCTGCCACATAATAATCAAAACACCAAATGCACTAAACAAAGAAAGAATATTAAATGCAGTAAGGGAAAAGGGCAAGTAACATATAAAGGCAGACCTCTCAGAATTACACCAGACTTCTCACCAGAAACTATGAAAGACAGAAGATCCTGGGCAGATGTCATACAGACCCTAAGAGACCATAAATGCCAGCCCAGGCTACTATTCCCAGCAAAACTCTCAATCACCATATATGGAGAGACCAAGATATTCCTTGATAAGACCAAATTTACACAATATCTTTCCATAAACCCAGCCCTGCAAAGGATAATAGGTGGAAATCGCCAATACAAAGAGGGAAACCACACCCTGGAAAAAACCAAATTTACTCAATATCTTTCCACAAATCCAGCTCTACAAAGGATAATGGATGGAAAATACTAATACAAGGAGGGAAATTACACCCTAGAAAAAACATGAAGGTAATGTTTCAACAAAATCAAAAGAAGATAGGCACACAAACATAATTCCACCTTTAATAACAGGAAGTAACAATCACTTTTCCTTAATATCTCTTAACATCAATGGACTCAATTCCCCACTAAAAAGACATAGACTAACAGACTGGATACATAAACAGGACAAAACATTTTGCTGCATACAAGAAACACACCTTAGTGACAAAGAGAGTCACTAACTCAGAGTAAAAGTTTGGAAAACAAATTTCCTAGCAAATGGTCTCAAGAAACAAGCTGGAGTGGGCATTCTTATATCAGATAAAGTCGACTTTCAACCAAAAGTTGTCAAAAAAGATAAGGAAGGACACTTCATCTGGTCAAAGGAAAAATCTACCAAGATGAATTCTCAATTCTGAACATCTATGCTCCAAATGCAAGGGCACCCACATTCATAAGAGAAACTTATGAAAGCTCAAAGCACACATTGCACGCCATACAATAATAGTGGGAGACTTCAATAACCCACTCTCAGCAATGGACAAATCGTAGAAACAGAAACTAAACAGAGACACAGTAAAACTAACAGAAGTTATGAACCAAATGGATTTAATAGACATTTACAGAAAGAATATTTCATACTGAAGCAAAAATTATACCTTCTTCTCAGCACCTCATGGTACCTTCTCCAAAATTGACCATATAATTGGTCACAAAACAGGCCTTAACAGATACAGGAATATTGAAACAATTCCATGCACCCTATCAGATCACCATAGTCTAAGGCTGTTCTTAAGCTCCAACAAAAACAACAGAAAACACACATATACATGAAAGCTGAACAATGCTCTACTCAATACATCAATCAAGGAAGAAATAAGGAAAGAAATCAAAGACTTTAGAATTTAATGAAAATGAAGGCACAACATACCCAAATTTATGGAACACAATGAAAGCAGTGCTAAGAGGAAAACTCATAGCTCTAAGTGACTCCAAAAAGAAAATGGAGAAAGCTTACATTAGCAGCTTGATAGCACACCTGAAAGCTCTAGAACAAAATGAAGCAAATACTCACAAGAGGAGTACAAGGCAAGAAACAATCAAATGAAGGGCTAAAATCAACCAGATAGAAACAAAAAGAATTATACAAAGAATCAACAAAACCAGGAGCTGGTTCTTTGAGAAAACCAACAGTATAGATAACCCCTTAGCCAGACTAACCAGAGGGCACAGAGACAGTATCCAAATGAATAAAATCAGTAAAGAAAAGGGAGACATAACAACAGAAACTGTGGAAATTCAAAAAAATCATAAGATCCTACTACAAAAGCTTATATTCAACAGAACTGGAAAATCTTGATGAAATGGACAATTTTCTAGACACATACCAGGTTCCAATGTTAAAAACAGGATCAGATAAACCATCTAAATAGTCCCATAATCCATGAGGAAATAGAAGCAGTCATTAACATTCTTCCAACCAAAAAAATAAAAATAAAAAACCCAGGACCAGATGAGTTTAGTGGAGAATTCTGTCAGATCTTCAAAGAAGACCTAATATCAATACTCTTCAAACTATTCCACAAAATAGAAACACAAGGAACACTACATAATTCATTCTATGAAACCATAATTATGCTTATACCTAAATCAAATAAGGATAAAACAAGGAAAGAGAACTTCAGACCAATTTCCCTATGAACACTGATGTAAAAATACTCAATGAAATTCTTGCCAACCAAATCCAAGAATATATCAAAACGATCATTCACTATGATCAAGTAGACTTCATCCCAGGGATGCAGGGATAGTTCAATATACAGAAATCCATCAATGTAATCCACTACGTAAATAAACTCAAAGGAAAAAAAAACATGATCATTTCACTAAATGCTGAACAAGCATTTGACAAAATTCAGCATCCCTTCATGTTAAAAGTCTTGGAAAGATCAGGAATTCAAGACCCATACCTAAAAATATTAAAAGCAATGTACAGCAAACCAGTAGCCAACACCAAACTAAATGGAGAGAATCTTGAAGCAATCCCACTACAATCAGGGACTAGACAAGGCTGCCCTCTCTCTCCATATCTTTTCAATATAGTACTTGAAGTTCTAGACACAGCAATTAGACAATAAAAGGAGTCCAAAGGTACACAAATTGGTAAGGAAAAAGTCAAAATATCACTATTTGCAGATGATATGATCGTATACTTTAGCGACCCCAAAAATACCACCACAAAACTCCTAAAGCTGATAACCTACTTTAGCAAAGTGGCTGGATATAAAATTAACTCAAACAAATCAGTAGCCTTCCTCTACTCAAAGGATAAACAAGCTGAAAAAGAAATTAGGAAAATGACGCCCTTCACAATAGTTACAAAAAATATTACATACCTTGGTGTGACTCTAACCAAGCAAGTGAAAAATCTGTGTGACAAAAACTTCAAGCCTCTGAAGAAAGAAATCAAAGGAGACCTCAGAAGATGGAAAGATCTCACATGCTCATGGATTGGAAGGATTAATATAGCAAAAATGGCCATCAAGCCAAAAGCAATATACAAATTCAATGCAATCTCCATCAAAATTCCAAATCAATTCTTCATAGAGCTAGAAAGAGCAATCTGCAAATTCATTTGGAATAACAAAAAACCCAGGATATGGAAAACTATTCTCCAACAAAAGAACTTCATGGGGAATCACCAGCCCTGACCTCAAGTTCTACTACAGAGCAATAGTGATAAAAACTGTATGGTATTGGTACAGAGACAGGCAGGAAGATCAATGGAATAAAATTGAAGACCCAGAAATGAACCCAAACACCTATGCTAACTTGATATTTGACAAAGGAGCTAAAACCATCCAGTGGAAAAAAGACGGCATTTTTAACAAATGGTGCTGGATCAACTGGAGGTCAGCATGTAGAAAAATGCAAATTGACCCATTCTTATCTCCTTGTACAAGCTCAAGTCAAAGTGGATCAATGACCTCCACATAAAACCAGATACACTGAAGCTTATAGAGGAGAAAGTGGGGAAGAGCCTTGAACATATGGGCACAGGGGAAATTTTCCTGAACAGAATACCACTGATTTATGCTCTAAGAACACGAATTGACAAATGGGACCTCATAAAACTGCAAAGCTTCTGTAAGGCAAAGGACACTGTCAATAGGAAAAACAGCAACCATCAGATTGGGAAAACATCTTTACCAATCCTAAATCTGATAGTGGGCTAATCTCCAAAGTATACAAAAAAACTCAAGAAGTTAGACTCCAGTGAAACAAATAACCCTATTAAAAATGGGGTTCAAAGCTAAACAGAGAATTCTCAACTGAGGAAACTTGAATGACTGTGAAACACCTAAAGAAATGTTAACATCCTCAGTTATCAGGGTAATACAAATCAAAACAAGCCTGAGATTCTTCCTCACACCAGTCAGAAGGGCTAAGATGAAAAACTCAGGGGACAGCAAATGGTGAAGAAGATGTGGAGAAAGAGGAACACTCCTCCATTGCTGCTGGGATTGCAAGCTGGTACAACCACCCTGGAAATCAGTTTAGTGGTTCCTCAGAAAAATAGACATAGTATTACCTGAGGATCCAGCTATAACTCTCCTGGACATATACCCAAAAGATGCTCCAACATGTAATAAGGACACATGTTTCACTATGTTCATAGCAGCCTTATTTTTATAATAGCCAGAAGCTGGAAAGAACCCAGATGTCCTTCAACAGAGGAATCAATACAGAAAATGTAAATTTAAACAATGGGATACTACTCAGCTATTAAAAACAATGAATTCATGAAATTCTCAGGAAAATGGATGAAACTAGAAAGTGTCATCCTGAGTAAGGTAACCCAATCACAAGGGAACACACATGGTATGCACTCATTGATAAGTGAATATTAGCCCAAAAGCTCAGAATAATGAAGATACAGTTCACAAACCACGTGAAGCCCAAAAAGCAGGTTTTTCTGAGAAAGTGAACAAATTACTCACAGAAGCAATTATGAAGACAAAGTGTGGGGCAGAGACTGAAGGAAAGGCCATCCAGAGACTATCCTACTGGGGATTTATCCTATAAACAGTCACCAAACCCTTACACTATTGTAGATGCCAAAAAGTGTTTGCTGAAAGGAGCCTGATATGGCTGGCCCCTGAAGGGCCCTGCCAGAGCCTTACAGATCCAGAGGCAGATCCTAGCAGCCAACTACTGGACTAAGCGCAGGGTCCCCAGTGGAGGAGTTGGAGGGAGGACTGGAGGAGTCAAAAGGGTTTGCAGCCTCATGGGAAGAAAGACAGTGTTGGCCAACCAGACCCCTCAGTGCTCCCATGGATTAAGCCATCAACCAAGGTGTACACATGGTTCCATCTGCATTTGTGGAGGAGGAATGCCTTGTTGGGAATTGGTGAGAGAAGAGGTCTTTGGTCCTATGAAGGCTTGATATATGCCCCAGCATGGGGAAACCAGGGGTTGGGGGTGGGGTGGGACTTGGAGGGTGGGGGGGGTAGGTGGGAGTGGGTTGGGTGGAGGGGCATCCTTATGGAGGCAAGGGGAGGAAGGTTGGTTTGGGGATTTTCTGGGAGTGGGGGATACCGAAAAAGGGAATAACATTTGAAATATAAATGAAGAATATATTTAATTTTTAAAAAAGAGGGAGAAAGAGGACATCAAAACTTCTGATTTCAAAGCATGAGTAGGAAGTGCTCGGGGGGAGCTTGGGAGAGGCAGATAGTGGGAAGGACAACTGGACCTTATTTTGCCTGTAATTTAATTCTGTTTTCATAAAGATCTAGAATGAGGTTTCCTAATCTCTTCACTGGAATCGGGGTGGTGGTTTGTCTCAGGGAGTGTTTGGTGACTGAGAAGGCATAACAGCTGCTGGACTCTGATACAGTCATAGCTCTGCATCTGGTCATTCTGCAACTTGCCTCACCTAGTGAAAAAGTCACTGACCTAAGTACATATGTAGAATTTCTCTGCTTTTCTCTGCCTAGGATATGATTCAGTATCATAGCTGAAGAGAGAAGTATAACGGAAGGTACAGAGAAGACATATATAACGCTGCCCCATTTCTGTCTCTCATGTTGTCCTTCCTCCTTCATTAGCATTTCTTGTCATTCCTTACTTCATCTTACTTTCTTATTATTTTATTTTTCTTTATTTCCTAGTTTTAAATATTCTATCTATTCAGTAAATGCAAAGCAGTACTTTTCTCTTATTTTCCTTTATTGAAAATAGATTTTTTTCTCACCTAATATACCCAGATTATGATTTTGCTTCCCTCTGCAACTCCCATCTCCCTCCCCCCTCCCCTCCCACCCAGATCTACCCCTTTCTGTCTTTCATTAAAAAGATAATCAGACCTCTATGGGATAATAATATACTAACACTATATAATAAAGAATATGATAAAACAAAATCTAACATTTGGGCAAAACAAACATAAGGAAAAAAACAAGAGAAACAAAACTAGAAGCATTTGTGTGTGTGTGTGTGTGTGTGTGTGGGTGTGGGTGGGTGCGCGCGCAAGGGATCTGTACGATAAAAAGAGAGGAGAAATATATAACATGAAATGAAAATACTAAGTAATAAGATAAAACTTTTTAAAAAGGAGTATCCATGACATGGAATTCTGATACAATGAACCTCCAAAGAACCATTGTGTTTATGTTCTGATGGCCATCTATTGCTGGGCATATAGCCTACACTTAAGAGTAGTTTGTTCCCCCAGTGAGACTCCATTGGAGAAAACTGTATTTTCATTTGCAAGTGGTTATCATTTGAAGATTCTATAAGCAGTGCTTTTCAAAGAAGTGCATTTATCTGAAATGTATAACATCGATAAATATATTAATTAAATATCTGTTTAGTATCAGGCATATCTGATATGCTTGGAATATACTTTCTAATATCTCATAATGTGAGATATGTTTACTTCACATTGCAGGACATGACTTCTCATAAATAAATCCAAAACTGAATTGTTTATATGTAGAATTCTTAAGAGAGAAAAGGAAAAAGGCAAAAGCACTCTAGTATTATCAAAATATAAAGCATTAAGTGTTTTATAATATGCCTAATATTATAAATTTTATTAAAAATATAGAAAAGTCTAGAGCTAGCAGCTGGAGTAACCGTGTACAATGTAGTTTACAAATTAATTTTCTAATTTTAGAATCAAAACTGGGTTCTTCATATTTTTCTCTTCTTACTCTTCTATAACATTCTAAAAATATAATAATTTTTTAACTAAATTTAGTAGCATAAATTTTCATTTGGGTTTTAAATTTGAATGAATACACAGGCATACAATCTGGGGCATTTTATTAGGAACCACACAGTTATGTCCCAGCATTGTATGAGGGAGCAAGTTTCTCTCTAGCCTTATAAGCATTTTTGTTTTTTGCCTTATGTGTTTTTTACTTTAGCAACTTCTGTAGGAATGTAGTAATACCTACCTCATTGTAACCCTAATTTGATAATCTGGAATATATCTGATAAGATTATTTGATTTTAGACTATAAAAATATGAGATTCAAAGTTCTCATAAAATTTTTGTTTCAGAAATTGTTTATGCACACATAACCTTCTCCAGTATGATCTGTGGACTTAGTGTAGTACCAATTAAAATTCCCAGAGAAACTTTTGAAAATGTAAGTTGATTAATTTTCTTGTTGAATTTAAAAATATCTAGAATAACCAAAGCAAGTTTTAAATACGATGTTCAAATTTTAAGACTATACTCTCTGATTTCAAATTTTAATAGAGTACAAATAGTCAACAAATATGTCACTGAAAAAAATGAATAAATGAAATAAAGTTATTCAGCGTTACCATTCAGAATTGTCAATATTTCCTAACTTTTTGTGATCTGGAGAGTTTGGGTTTGTATTTATGTTTATGATAGTTAGAATGAAAGCAAACCACTCCTTGGCATATACCAAAAAGATGCTTCATGATCCTACAAGGACACTGGAAACAACCCAGATGCCCCTCAATTAAAGAATGACAAAAGAAAATGTGGTTTATTTACACAAAGGAATACTATTCAGCTATTAAAAACAAGGACATCATTAATTTGGCAAGAAAATTGATGGAACTAGAAATATCATCTAGAGTGAGGTAGTTCAGATCCAAAAGGACATTTTATGGTATGTACTCACTTATAAGTGGATATAAGTCACAATGTAGAGGATAACCGTGCTACAATCCACATACTCAAAGAAGCCAAATAACATGGAAGGCCCAAGGAGGATGCCTGAATCTTACTGAGAAAGGGAAATCAATTAGACATTTTGGGCAAATGGACGGAGGGACCTGGGTGGGAGAGAGGAACTGGGTAAGGGGATCAGGTATAGGGAGAGCATAGGACAGATAAAAGAAATCAGAATTAGGCAGGGTAGGGGGCCATCATTAGAACTTGTCAGAGAACTGGGACAAAGGGAGGCTCCAGGGATTGTATGGGGGTAAATTTAGCTGATACTCCTAGCAGTGAGGAATATGGAGCCTGAAGTGGCTACCTGCTGTAGCCAAGCAAGACTTCCAGTGAAGGGATAGGGACACCTATTCGCTCACAAACCATTGAAGCAAAATATATGCTGCCTACAAAATATGTAGGGACAAAGATGGAGTAGAGACTGAGGGAATGGCCAACCAATGACTGGCCTAAATTGAGACCCATCCTATGGGTAAGAACCAATCCCAGACACCATTAATGATATTCTATTATACCTGAAGACAGGAGCCTAGCATAACTGTCCTCTGAGAGCTTCACCCAGCCGCTGATGGAAACTGATTCAAATACCCACAACCAAGCATTAGATGGAGCTTAGGAAGCCTTTTGGAAATGTTGGAGCAAGATTGAGAAACCTGAATGGGATAGGGAATCCACAAGAAGACCAACAGAGTAAACTAACCTGGACTGTAGGGTGCTCCTAGAGACTGAACCAACAACCAAAGAGCAAGCATGGGCTGGACCTAGGCCTCTGGCACATATGTAGCTGACATGCAGTTTGATCTTTATGTGGTTCCCACAACAACAGGAGCTGGAGGGTTCCCCTAAATCTGTTGCCTACCTGTGGATTGGCGTCAGAGGGAAAGGATTAGCCTAGTCCTCTAGTGACTTGATGTGCCAGGGTGGGATGATACTCAGGGGAGCCTCCCTCTTCTCAGAGGAGAAGAGACTGGGGACTGGGGGGCTAGAGGAGGGGCTGTGGGAGGGTGCAGCGGGAGAAGGGAAGACTTTGTTAGGTATCTAAAGTGAATAAATAAATGAAAGAAAAAAAGGAAAAACAAATTAAGGAGAAATGGAAATTGTTTATTAGGTCAGGTGACACATAGAAAGGAACTTCTCTCAAACCAGAACTTATGGCCACAGTGGAAAAACAAAGCACTAAAGAGGTAATATCCTAGCCCACTTCTCTGCTGCTGTGGTAAATCCCAGGACCAAAGGCAACTTGGGGAGGAAAGGGCTTACTTCAGCTTCTATTTCCAAGTGACATCTTAAGGAAAATCAGGGCAGAAGTCATGGGATCCTGCTTACTAGCTAGGGCTCAGCTACCATTTTTATACAACCCAGCACTACCATAACCATGCATGCCACTACCCACAGTGGTATTCCCTCCCAATCACCAAACAAGAAAAAGCCTTATATAGTGCCTTCGGGTCAAGCATATCAAAGCAATGCACCCATAGAGATGCCTTCAAATAATTCTGGTCTGTGTCAATCTGACAGCTGAGGCTTACTGGGAGAAAGGCATGTGTTAGCATATTGGGAGATAGGATTTCCTTTTGGAATGAGAGACTCTCATGACACAAAAGCTCTGGGAATCCAGGTGATGTCTAGACATGGAATGCTTGGAAAATAAAATAGTCAGCTATGGAAAGTGGGAGCTCTACACTGAGTTCACTGTATTTATTCTCAAGGAGGCAATTGGATCTACTTGGCTCTACTTTCTAGCCCTATTGCAGATGCTACTAGTCATTCTGGAACCTGAAAATGTACTGCAGGGGCAGAACATTGTCTGGACAGAAGAGCAGATGGCAAATTAAAGTCAGTTCTCTTCAATGCCTTTGGTCCTATGGAATGTAAATGGTCCAACTCTGCTTCAGAGGACAGGTCTCCTTCCTGGTTTAAACACAACTCTGGGAGTTGTGTAGCCCATGCATCCGTGTGCAGGAAGACCCCAGGGATTCAGAGAAGCACTGAGCACTACTCTCATGTTCCTTGCTAGCTGGGTTATGGCTCAGCAGAGAGACATAAAAATAGGGTAAGAGAATTTTCTATACAAGCATAAGTTTAGGTCCAAGCACCCATATACCTGCCAGGTTTGACTCTCATTCCAGCAATGGGTTGGGGCAGAAGCAGGAGGATTGCTGGGATTTACTAGCTATCTAATATATCTGAAAAAAAACAACAGCTCCAGGTTCAATGAAAAAAACTGTCTCAAGAGGACAAGGCAAAGAACAGTAACTAGAGCAGGGCCCCGAATGGACACAGGCAGGTATGCATGTGAATATTCCTCTTGCAAACACACACACAAGAAACAACAAATTAACTTTTCAATTTTAAATTAAATTAACTAAAAAATATGCTCTTTGCTGGGCTTTTTGTCTGTCAACTAATTCAATGTGTTCCATCAGAATGTGGAAGGTGCATACTGAATTCATTCGCGTGTTTTGACATTAAAGGTGAATAAAGCCTCAAGACAGTCAATTCTGGGGGGGGGGTTGTTATATTTTTTGTGTGGAATACTGACCTCATAGGACTTCAGAGCTCACCTCAATATGAGAAGGATTGAGACTGCCATTAAGTTGCTACTTATTGGTGTCAATTTAAAGTTCTTAAAATGTGGATGACTCACTCGGCTTCTCTCCTCCCGTTTTCTGGGTTAAAAAAATATGTATTCCCCAGAAAATAATAAGCTTCTGAGAAATTATCCGAATCGACAAATACCTTTGCTACAAACTGTTCACAGCAAGTGGTAGAGTGAACTTAGAATCAATTTTTCTGTCCTCAAGCCATAATAGAAGCTGATAAAACACGGAAGCGCTGAGGTTCCCTGAAGTTAATCTCAAAGAAAATGTCTTACCTGGAGAAAACTCGGGAGTGTTTAATGTGCAGAAACAATCATCACGTGGGGTGTTTTGAAGGACAGTGTTTTCAATTGCTAAGTATCCTTTACCATGCAAAAGAAAAGCCACAGCCTTGTTCCGGATTTGAACTGAGCAAAATCTCTCAGCATCTCCACTTCCTATTTTACACTATGCATCACAAGCTGTTAAAAAAATGAAATTAGCTCACCCAGGGCTCAATTATTTCCTCTTCAATGGGCATCGATACTATTGGCAACCTTACAGAGATGGTCTCCTGACAAATCAAGTTGTTGTCTGAGGCATGATGCGTTAGATTATGGTCGAACCAGGAGAAGCTGTGATTCATGGCTGCTCTATTACTGAGGGGAAGTGGGATTTCAGTTCTTAACAAGAATGAATTTCTCATGAGACAAGTGAATCCTTTTGTTCAACCTCAGGAATTCGTCTTTGGTATCTTAGAACAGAATTAGTTCACAGATTCAACCACGAGAAGGCACAGAGGGACATTAAATAACAATGCAGGAATGCTGAGGAAACAAACACTTTGGATTTCCCGGTCCCAGGATAGGTTGAGCAATTCAAATAAGTGATGTACCTGGCTCTTTCCAATACAGTGTTTTACATTTTAACAGGCGTGTGTGTGTGTGTGTGTGTGTGTGTGTGTGTGTGTGTTCTCTTTTTTTTTTTTTTCTGTGATCATTAGCCCATAGCAACAGTACTTTGTTAACAGGTACATCACGGATTACCATTAAGGAAAAAAAAATTGATTAACATGCTTTCACAAACCAGTGAGTACTCAATTTGCAATATTTCCTAATGTGATAATACTATGTATATTATTATAAAAGAAAATAACCATTATTAAAATGATTGAAGTAACAGGAACACACAAAGAATCAATCTTAAAGATCATTCACATTCTTGACATATTGGTACACAAAGCAACTGGATGAATGAGCAGAGAATTATGCTAAATGGGAAAGAACAATCCCGACACATTCTGTGTGATTTTATCTATAGACCATGCTTTTTGCAGCAAAACAACATAACAAAAAATAGATTAGTGGTGGCTCAAACTCAAAAATGCAGAGAGATGAGGAGGAGAGATGACAAGCAAAGGGAATGGAGTGGACTGGAAACACTCCGTTAGTTCAGCTCTCTAAGCCTGAGTGTGACCTGTTGGGGTTTGGTACGACAGATGATCTCAAACCTTACAGTAGGTCAATTTTCATGACTTTTCAATTTTACAATGGTAGGAAAGCAAGATGTACTTTTGTGGGAGCCATGAATCATGATTGAATCTTCATCTTTATCTCTTTCTAGACATAAAGTACAATGCTCTGAAGATGTTATGCAGAAGCACGGAGCCAAGACAGCCATTCAGCCCCATGATTGGAGGAGTGACAGCCAATTCTCATCAGAGTGAACACCTTTTTCCTGCACTCTGATGTTTCCTAAGTAAGGCATACTTAACGCATGTTCTGCTTACAGTATTTCCAACTTATAATGGATTGATCTTAGCATGACCCCCATCATAATCTGAGGAGTACCTCTAGCCCCAGAAGACCTTATCATTGATGGAAATTGGTAGAAGATATGATTTCTTTGCATACTTCTCATAATTACTTTGAACATGATCATCTCAAACTGAATTAATTTTTAAAAACTTACTTAAATAATCCTATCATGTGGTTGAAATTTTAAAATAATTTAATTTCTTTCTAGTGCTGTAAGATGCATAGTTTTCTTTTTTAACTTCAGGCACTCTTATAACTCTAGATATTGTTTCATAAACTGAATTTTTCAGTTAAAGAAATATAAGAACATTTCCCATTACCTGTCAATCTTAATGAAATGCTTTTACGGCTAGAAATTTTATGTGTAGAAACTGAAGCTGAATATGTATATAAAATTAAATATTTAAAATCACATTCAGACATAATTTATACTGCAAAATTATGCTTTCATAACAGTGGCAGGAAACATTCCACTTACTCCATTTGTTCCCATCACAGGGATATGGGTTCATAAGCAACCTGGAACCTCCACACACCTTTCCCATAGTTTTGATAGTTTTAGGCTAGTAGCCTGGGGCTATGGGGAACTGGAAGTGACAAGAAGAGTGTCTCTTACAAAGGTGTGGATGATGTATACTTTTAGCAACAAAAGCAGTATGGCCCACACACCCCTGACTAGTTCTCAGCATTCTCTCAACATTTCTTCAAGACTGGAAAACATCCTCTGGAAACTCCTCTCTCTTTCAATAAAACGACGGGAAAGCAAAGAGGCTATGCTCCAAAAGATGGGTACATCCATGTTCTGCCGTAATAAAAGCACAGTGCAGCTTAGATCCAGCCTAAGTCACTGTAAGGGTTTTGCACTTTTGCTAATGTAGGCCTGTGTACAGGAGGCTATCGAGGAGATCTCTGGCATGGCCATGTGGAAGGGTTCAAGTGAGGGGGATAGTGTGAGAGCAGGTAGGGGGAGGGGAATTGCCTCTGCTGCCACTGCTGTGGCTGCAGCAGCAGCGGCGGCTGCTGTAACTGCTGCTGCTGCTGCTGTTGCTGTGTCTGATGCTGCTGCTGTGTCTGATGCTGCTGCTGTGTCTGATGCTGCCGCCATCACTGCCACCACTGCTGCTGTTGCTGTGGTGCTCAGAGACTCTGCTGAGCTAAATTGGGCTGAGACAGCAGAAGGCTGGCTAGCCAGTAAGGGGAGTGCAGGGGAGCTTTTGGTGGTGAAAGTTTCAGGAAAGCAGTTCCCTTCCCTGGCAGTGTTACAGCTCTTATGAGACACTGTCAGATGCTGGAGGAGTAATTCTCACATGCCTTTATTCCTTCTGGATAGGATCTTATATACAGTTTGGGGGTGGGTGGGGTCTGACAGTAAGTGCTTCCTATTGGCTTGTTAGAGATGTCTCATCTATATGTGGAAGGACTGGGGCATGGCCCCTGTGAGACTGATGGCTACAAATCTCTCTATGGGGGTCTGCAGCTATGTGACAGGAGCCTGGTGCCAAGAGCAGGCAAAGCTCCTACTGAACCTTCAGGATCTTTCTTCAGGGCTTCTAGCCTTAGCTCGACCTTACCAGGCTTCCTCTCACAGTCCACTGGTCCACATGTCATGCATACCGTTTACCAAGAATCCTACCTAGGAACTGTGAGTATAAAGATAGGTCATTTGTTGTTTGAATCAAACTTCATATGATATAAAAAAAAATAAAAGTAATGATTTTCTAGAGGCATATTATTTGTTACAAGTTTTTAAAAGACAAGGTAACAATTTTTTGATTTATTTATTTTATATTTTGATGTTATAGTATAATTATACTCTTTTCCCCCTTCTTGTCTCCCTTCAACTCCTGCCATATGATGTTTCTTATTCAGTTTCATATTAATGGCCTCTTTTATTAATTATTGTTATAGTCGTGTGTGTGTGTGTGTGTGTGTGTGTGTGTGTGTGTGTGTAAGAGCATAAGAACAATCAGCTGAGCTGATCTTTTTTGAATGTATATTTTCAAGGCTGACTTTCAGTATTAGATAACCAGTTTGTGTGCTCTTCCCTGGGAGAGACTAGTTCTTCCACACCCAGCACTCCTTAGTTTTGTGTAGAGATGAGGCCCTGTGAGCCTTCCCTCATACACTTTGGCATGTCTATTAATGACCTTGCTCAGCTCTTGCTTAGACAGGTATGTTGGTGAGACTTTATGGGTGTGGTTCCTGACATTCCAGAAAGCCACACATTTATAACTCTCTCCTTGTTCCTCTGGTTTTTACATTCTTCCCATCCCTGCTTCCACAATAGTCCTTGGCATATTGTAGATGTATATATTGGGACTGGGTTAGACAGTTCTGCATTTTGATTGGCTGTAGTTTTCTGTAGTCTCCATCTGCTGCTAAGAGAAGTTTTCTTGATGCAGCATGAAGACTACACTTATCTCAGGGTATGAGGGCAAGTATTTAAAATGTAGAATTTAGAAAGTAGCAATTACAGTTTCTTCACCAAGGTGTATCACTTCAATAGCCCTGAGCAGTTGGCTAGGTTTACAGTACCAGCTATGATGTCTATCTTGATCACGTCTTAAGCCTAACTAGCATGATGTTATCACCAAAATGTGTGTGTGTCACTATACCTTCAGGCTTGTGCCTTTGTGCCTTTGGTTCACAAACACCACAGTCATATGTTTTCCTCCTGAAGCATTTGAGGCACCTCCTGGTACCATGAAAGCTAATCCACAGGAAGGATCCATTCAAATCAGTTCCAGTTGAGAAGTCACTGGGCTCTAAAGACAAACAGTTTTTAATCTGACATTTAAATTTTGTTTGTTTCATAACTTTTATACATTTTCATTCCCTTCCTTCCTTTAAACTCCTTCCAAATATCCTTTGTCTAGCCTTCCCATGCCCCCTCTCAATTGATTGCTTCTTTTCCTTTATCATGCTTACATATTCATTACTACATATATTATTATTATTACATATATGCATAAATATATAAATATAATCTTCTGAGTCCATTTTTGTTGCTTATGTACCTATTACTCCAGATATGATAACTTTGTGTTTGATAATTAATTAGAAGTCTCTTACCTGGAAAAGGCTAATTATTCCTCTCTCAGCAGGCATTATTGCCTGTAGTTGTTTGTCATGGGTAGAACTGTACAAGACTGTTCTCCCTTTTGGAGTTAGCATGTCTATTGATATTGGCTCTGTCTTTCCTCAAGATGAACAAGAAAACCAACTCCAAAAATGTCTTCTAACCTCCATGTATATGCCACGGCAAGGTATCTGTTCCTATATTCATAAACACTCATTATACACTCATGTAAACATACAAACACAATATAGTAATAATTTTATGGTTATTATTATTATTAATAGCAATAAATAATTTAAAAACTGAACATATATCAAACATTTCAGAAGATAAAGGGTTAAACAAATACTGTGTCTTTAGACTATTCTTAGGAAATGAAAAACAGATTTATGATGTAAAAACTGTCAAAGTAACTTCCTTTCATGAAAGAAAACAGATGGTAGAGAGTTCATATTATTATATAATTACATTTATGTAAAATCCTTGTTGCTATATTATTAATTCCTATTAAAAAGGGCATAAACATAGGTGAACATATAGGTGTAGAACTAGGGCTGTAATGGGCACCTACATATAACAGAATTATGCTCACATCCTCATGGCTTATACACAAGCAAGGAGAGCACTTAGGAGATGGAAAGCATGGCCAGTATTTCTCTTCTTCCTCCCAAAGGGTTTTCCAGTGTGGAACATCTCCATTCACAAAAGCATTTGGTGTTCCCATATCTTAACCCCATATCCAGTTATTTGGAAAATAATAGACAAGCTTCTTGCTGAAAAGCAATGAATGCCCTCCGCTGGTGGCTTAACAGCTGAATAAAGTGGTTTAAAAATTCACCCTGAATGTCATCTCTTATGAACATTTATTAAATATGTAAATTCCTAAATATTCACCCTAAAGGTTCAGCTTCAACAAGTCCAGAATGAAAGAATGAAAGGTAATAGACTATTGTAGTCCAGTCCTTATGTTTATTCTGAGAGAGAGAGAGAGAGAGAGAGAGAGAGAGAGAGAGAGAGAGAGAGAGAGAAAAGACTCCATCCCTCAACAAAACATAGTTACAAAGGACCCAATACAGCAAATGGCCAAGCAGTACACTCAATATTGAGATCAGCTTGTTGTTCTTACAGCTATGGCATCCACATGTTCCATCAATATTTTATGTAGTCAATGAGTTAATGAGTTAGATATAACCCTTCTAACTTCACTTTCGAAATTACATTTCTAGTGTAGATTTAAAATATATCAGTTGAAGACTCATCATTCAAAAGAAAAATACAATCTGTGAGTTATCTAAATGTGAAAAACAGAGTTACATTTTTACTTCAATTGGTTTTCTGTGAATTATGTTTTTCCCCTGATCTGTTTACAATGGAAGGATTACTACAATTTCTGACTTCATTTTAATTAAAAATCACTTCTATCTGACTCAAGCTTTGTATGTCCAGAAAGGATGTCACTGAAGAGCATAGTCAACAAAGCAAACAGTGGGAAGACAGAGACCTTCACATTGTAGTTACTACAGACAATACACTGGGACAGCTGTGTAAGAATGTGAAGTAGCTTCCAGTGACAGGTCAATTTCAGAGAGCACCATGAATCACAGTGTTTCCTACTCTTTCACACAAGGTCACAAGGTTCAAAGACATCATGTTGCCTTCTGTGTGCAGTAAGATCAGTCAGTGCGTCCATCTCTAACTGACTTCCCTAGGCTCAAAACTACACTTACCAGCAGTCTTTCCTATCTCTCTTCAGGTCTCCAGGACAGGCAAACTCAGAACTCTAGTTCATAATTATATTTCAGAATTGGCATTCTTTGTTATAATCAGGACTTGATGTATTAATTCCATGCCTATCAGAGATTTTCTTGAGGATATGTGCATTGGATTTTTTTTTAGATTATAAGGAGATAGTGGCAGCACTCAGCTAGAACAATCCAAGAGATACAGGTTGCTCACTTGGCACATGGATCTGAAGCACACATTTCATTCACCTGACCAGAAGTAAATGGTGAATAGAATATTATACCCATTCAACTATGTGGAGTTTGAAGAGTGGGGCTCAGACAACTATGGAATTCCTAGCAGAACCTAAAGCATAAAAAGAGTCATCTGGCTTCAAGTTTCAATCTGTGCCCAGAGCTGATCCTGTGCCACAGAGCTTCATACCCAAATACCTATTGCCATGAGAGAGCTGGTCTCCCAAGAGTGCAGACATGCCTTTGAGCACAGATAAGACCACTTCTGCTCAAAGGGACACACCCGGACGCTCAGGACACAGGAACCAAGTAGCAGCCCAGGACAGGACCCCTCAGGCTTCTGTAGGCAAACCAGAGTGACCCTGTGTCACAGCTCTCCATACCCAAATTTATCCTGGAGTGCTGACACACAGGCTTGCAGGACAGATAAGCCACAGTAAGAAACAGCAAGACCGGCTAACACCAGGGATATCCTTACGGCGAGAGGCAAGAGCAAGAACCTAAGCAAGAGTAACCAAAGCTACGTGGCATCATCAGAATCTAGTTCTTCCACCACAGTGAGCCCTGGATACCCCAAAACACCAGAAAAGCAAGATTAATTTAAAGTCACATCTCATGATGATGATAGAGGACTTTAAGAAAGACATAAATAACTCCATTAAAGAAATACAGTAGAACACAGGTAAAGAGGTAGAAGCCCTTAAAGAGGAAACGCAAAAAAATCCTTTAAAGAATTAAAGGAAGATACGACCAAACAGGTGAAGGAATGCAGGATCTAAAAATGGAAATAGAATCAATGAAGAAATCACAAAGGGAGACAATCCTGGAAATATAAAAATTCTCTGTCCTGGTATTCCCCTACACTGCTACATCCAGTCTTGCCAGGAAAAGGGGCCTCTCCTTCCTTCTTCTTGGAAATCTATTGATATGTGTATTGTGTCTTGGGTATTCTGAGTTTCTGGGTAAATATCCCCTTATTAATGACTGCATACCATGTGTGTTCTTTTGTGATTGGGTTACCTCAACAACCGCTGTCTCCTGTGTTTTTGATCTTAGCCATTCTGACTGGTGTGAGATGGAATCTCAGGATTGTTTTGATTTGCATTTCCCTAATGACTAAGGATGATGAACATCTCTTTACATGCTTCTCAGCCATTAGATATTCTTCAGGTGAGAACTCTTTGTTTAGCTCTGTACCCCATTTTTTAATAGGGTTACTTGCCTCTCTGGAGTTTAACTTCTTGAGTTCTTTGTATATATTGGATATTAGCCCACTGTCGGATGTAGGGTTGGTAAAGATCATTTCCCAGTTAGTTGGTTGCTGCTTTGCCTTTTGGACAGTGTCTTTTGCCTTGCAAAAACTTTGTAATTTAATGAGGTCCCATTTGTCAATTCTTGATCTTAAAGCATAAGCTATTGGAGTTCTATTCAGGAAATTCTCCCCTGTGTCTATATGTTCAAGGATCTTCCCTAGTTTCGTTTCTATTAGTTTCAGTGTGTCTGGTTTTATGTGGAGGTCCTTGATCCACTTGGAATTGAGCTTAGTGCAAGGAGATAAGAATGGGTCAATTTGCTTTCTTCTGCATGTTGACCTCCAGTTGAGCCAGCACCATTTGTTGAAAAGCCTATCTTTTTTCCACTGGATGGTTTTAGCTCCTTTGTCAAAGATCAAGTGACCATAGGAGTGTGGATTCATTTCTCGGTCTTCAATTCTGTTCCATTGATCTACATGCCTGTCACTGTACCAATACCACGCAGTTTTTAACACTATTGCTCTGTAGTACAGCTTGAGGTCCAGGATACTGATTCCCCCAGAGGTTCTTTTACTCTTGAGAATATTTTTAGCTATCCTGGGTTTTCTGTTGTTCCAGATGAATTTTTGAATTGCTCTTTCTAACTCTATGAAGAATTGAGTTGGGATTTTGATGGGGATTGCATTGAATCTGTATATTGCTTTTGGTACAGTGGTCATTTTTACTATATTAATCCCGCCAATCCATGAGCATGGCAGATTTTTCCATCTTCTGAGGTCTTCTTCAATTTCTTTCTTCAGAAACTTGAAGTTCTTGTCCTACAGATCTTTCACTTGTTTGGTTAGAGTCACACCAAGATACTTTATATGGTTTGTGGCTATCATGAAGGGTATCATTTCTCTTATTTCTTTCTCAGCCTGCTTATCCTTTGAGTATAGGAAGGCTACTGACTTGCTTGAGTTGATTTTATATCCGGCCACTTTGCTGAAGTCGTTTATCAGCTGTAGGAGTTCTCTGGTGGAGTTCTTTGGGTCACTTAAGTATACTATCATATCGTCTGCAAATAGTGATAGTTTGACTTCTTCCTTTCCAATTTGTATCCCTATGACCTCCTTTTGTTGTCTAATTGCTCTAGCTAGAACTTCAAGTACTATAATGAAAAGATATGGAGAGAGAGGGCAGCCTTGTCTAGTCCCTGATTTTAGTAGGATTGCTTCAAGTTTCTCTCCATTTAGATTGATGTTGGCTACTGGTTTGCTGTAAATTGCTTTTACTATGTTTAGATATGGGCCTCGAATTCCTGATCTTTTCAAGACCTTTAACATGAAAGGATGCTGAATTTTGTCAAAAGCTTTCTCAGCATCTAATGAGATGACCATGTGGTTTTTTTCTTTGATATCGTTTATATAGTAGATTACATTGATGGATTTCCTTATATTGGACCATCCCTGCATTCCTGGGAGGAAGCCTACTTGGTCGTGGTGAATGATTGTTTTGATGTGTTCTTGTATTCGGTTGGCAAGAATTTTATTGAGTATTTTTGCATCGATATTTATAAGAGAAATTGGTCTGAGAATCTCTTTGTCAAATCTTTATGTAGTTTTGGTATCAGCATAATTGTGGCTTCATAGAATGAGTTGGTGAGTGTTCCTTCTGTTTCTATTTTGTGGAATAGTTTGAAGAGTATTGGTGTTAGGTCTTCTTTGAAGGTCTGATAGAATTCTGCACTAAAACCATCTGGACATGTGCTTTTCTTGGTTGGAAGAATTCCAATGATCACTTCTATTTCTTCAGGGGTTATAGGATGGTTTAGATGGTCTATTTGATCCTATTTTAATTTTGGTACTTGTCTAGGAAATTGTCCATTTCCTCCAGATTTTCTAGTAGTGTTGAATACAGGATTTTGTAGAAGGCTCTGATGATTTTTTGAATTTCCTCCGTTTCTGTTATTATATCTCCCTTTTCGTTTCTGATTTTGTTAATTTGGATACTGTCTCTCTGCCCTCTGGTTAGTCTGGCTAAGGGCTTATCTATCTTGTTGATTTTCTCAAAGAACCAACTCCTAGTTTTGTTGATTCTTTGTATGGTTTTATTTGTTTCTACTTGATTGATTTCAGCCCTGAGTTTGATGATTTCCTGCCTTCTACTCCTCTTGGGTGTATTTGCTTCTTTTTGTTCCAGGGCTTTCAGGTGTACCATTAAGCTGCTAGTGTATGCTCTCTCCCATTTCGCTTGGAGGCACTCAGGGCTATGAATTTTCCTCTTAGCATGGCTTTCATTGTGTCCCATAAATTAGAGTATGTTGTGCCTTCATTTTCATTAACTTTCAAAAAGTCTTTGATTTCTTTCTTTATTTCCTCCTTGACCAAGATATCATTGTGTAGAGTATTGTTCAGCTTCCACATGTATGTGGGCTTTCTGTTGTTTTTGTTGCCATTGAAGACCACCCTTATTCCATAGATATCTGATAGGAGGCATAGGATTAGTTCGATCTTCTTATGTCTGTTGAGGTCTCTTTTGTGACCAATTATATGGTCTATTTTGGACAGGGTACCATGAGGTGCTGAGAAGAAGGCATATCCTTTTGCTTTAGGATGAAATGTCCATTAAATATCTGTTAGTTCCATTTGGTCCAAGGCTTCAATTAGTTTCACTGTGTCCCTGTTTAGTTTCTGCTTTCCTGAATGATCCATTTCAGAGAGCAGGGTGTTGAAGTCCCCCACTATTATTGTGTGAGGTGCGATATGTGCTTTGAGCTTTAGTAAAGTTTCTTTTACGAATGAGGGTGCCCTTGCATTTGGAGCATAGATGTTCAGAATTGAGAGTTCTTCTTGGTGGATTTTTCCTTTGACCAGTATGTAGTGTCCTTCTGTGTCTTTTTTGATGACTTTAGGTTGAAAGTCAAGTTTATCTGATATTACAATGGCTACTCTGGCTTGTTTCCTGGGACCATTTGCTTGTAAGATTGTTTTCCAGCCTTTTACTCTGAGGTAGTGTTTGTCTTTGACACTGAGGTGCGTTTCCTGCATGCAGCAAAATGCTGGGTCCTGTTTACGTATCCAGTCTGTTAGTCTATGTCTTTTTATTGGGGAATTGAGACCATTGATATTAAGAGTGATTAAGGAATAATGATTATTGCCACCTGCCATTCTTTTTTTTTTTTTTTTTTTTTTTGAGGCAGGGTTTCTCTATGTAGCCCTGGCTATCCTGGAACTCACTCTGTAGACCAGGTTAGCCTTGAACTCAGAAATCCGCCTGCGCCTGCCTCTGCCTCCCAAGCGCTGGGATTAAAGGCGTGCGCCACCACCGCCCAACCACCTGCCATTCTTGACGTTATCTTTATGTTTGAGTGGTTATCTACTTTTGGGTTTGAAGCAAGAAGGTTACTATCTCATTTTTTCCAGGGTGTAGTTTCTCTCCTTGTATTGTCGATTAACACCTATTATCCTTTGCAGGGCTAGGTTTGTGGAAAGATATTGTGTAAATTTGGTTTTATCATGGAATATCTTGGTCTCTCCATCTATGGTGATTGAGAGTTTTGCTGGGTATAGTAGTCTAGGCTGGCATTTGTGTTATCTTAGAGAACATGAGATCTGCCCAGGATCTTCCGGCTATCATAGTCTCTGGTGAGAAGTCTGATGTAATTTGAATAGGTCTTCCTTTGTATGTTACTTGGCCTTTTTCCCTTACTGCTTTTAATATTCTTTCTTTGTTTAGTACATTTGGTGTTTTGATTATTATGTGATGGGAGATATTTCTGTTCTGTTCCAGTCTGTTTGGCGTTCTGTAGGCTTCTTGTACATTCATCAGCATCTCTCTCTTTAGGTTAGGGAAGTTTTCCTCCATAATTTTGTTGAAGATATATACTGGCCCTTTAAGTTGCAAATCTTCACTCTCATCTATACCTATAATCCTTAGGTTTGGTCTTCTCATTTCATCCTGGATTTCCTAGATGTTTTGGGTTATATGGTTTGTGCATTTTACATTTTCTTTGACTATTGAGTTGATGCTTTCTATGGTATCTTCAGCACCTGAGATTCTTTCTTCCAACTCTGGTATTCTATTGTTGATGTTTGCATCTATGACTCCTGATTTCTTCCCAAGGTTTTCTATCTCCAAAGTTGCCTCCCTTTGTGATTTCCTAGTTGTTTCTACTTCCTTTTTTGATCCTGGATGGATTTGCTCAGATCCTTCACTTGTTTGTTTGTGTTTTCCTGTATTTCTTTAAGATATTTTTGTGTTTCCTTTTTCAGGATTTCTGCCTGTTGTCCCAAGTTCTCCTGTATTTCTTTAAGCGATTTTTGTGTTTCTTCCTTATGGGCTTCCATCTGTTGATCCAAATTCTCCTGCATTTCTTTAAGCAATTTTTGTGATTCCTTTGAAGGGCATCTACCCATTGATTCATTTCTTTAAGCCATTTTTGTGTTGCGTCCTTATGGGCCTCCATCAGTTGACCCATATTCTCCTGCATTTCTCTAAGTGATTTTTGTGTTTCCTTTGTAAGGGCTTCTACCCATTGATTCATGTTCCCCTGTATTTCTTTAAGCGATTTTTGTGTTGCCTCCTTATGGGCCTCCATCCGTTGACCCATATTCTCCTGCATTTCTTTAAGCGATTTTTGTTTTTCCTTTGTAAGGGCTCCTCCCTGTTGATTCATGTTCTCCTGTATTTCTTTATGAGATTTATTTACGTCCTTCTTGAAATCCTCTAATAGCATCATGAGAAGTGATTTTAAATCCAGATCTTGCCTTTCGGGTGTGATGGGTTATCCAGGACTTGCTGCTGTTGGAGACTTGGGTTCAGATGGTCCCATATTGCCTTGATTTCTGTTAGTAACATTCCTACATTTGCCTTTTGCCATCTGGTTATCTCTGGTGTTAGTTGGTCCTGCTGTCACTGGCTGTTGCAGAGACCTCCTGTGAGCCTGAAAGCCTATTTCTGCCCCCCTGGATGACCAGGTTTCCCCTGGCACCAATTGCTGAGGGACTGCCCTGCTCCTGAGTGACTTTGGAGCCCTGATGTGCCTTGCCCCAAGTGATGTTATACTTGGGGAATCCCTGCATACCTGGAGACTCAGTGTAGTCAATTCCTGGAGCAGAGGTGGCTAAGGGGAGGCTGGTGTGCTCTCTTCTGGTGCGGGTCCCTCTGCAGGGCAGATGTCCCAGAGCAGAGCTGGCATGTAGATGACCACAGAACTGCCCAGCTCTTGGGTGCAGGGAGCACACATGCTGGCTGAGTCCCAAGCGATGTTAAGCTCAGTTATCCCTGTGCCTGGAGGTCCCAACTGCTCTGTTGCCAGATCAAAGATGGCGGAGTGTACTGTGCACCCTCTAGGTACAGATCACTCTGCAGGGCAGATGGCCACAGCGGAGCTGGCACCTGGATGACCACAGAGCTGTCCTGCTCTTGGGCGCAGATGGAAACCTAGCAGGCTGTGTCCCAAGTGATGTTATATTGGGGAATCCCTGCATACCTGAAGGCTCAGTGTAGTCAATCCCCAGATCAGAGATTGCCAAGGGGAGGTTGGTGTGCTCTCTCCCAGTGTGCTCTCTCCTGGTGCAGGTCCCTCTGCAGGGCAGATGTCCCACAGCAGAGCTGGCGCATAGGTGACCACAGAGCTGCCCAGCTCTTGGGTGCAGGGAGCACACAAGCTGGCTGAGTCCCAAGCGATGTTATGCTCAGTTATCCCTGCGCCTGGAGGTCCCAACTAGGGGAAATATCTTTACCAATCCTACATCTGATAGAGCGCTAATATCCAATATATTCAAAGAATTGAAGAAGTTGGACTCCAGAGAAACAAATAACCCTATCAAAAAGTGGGTACAGAGCTAAACAGAGAATTCTCACCTGAGGAAACTCGAATGGGCAAGAAGAAAATACTGAAATGTTCAACATCCTTAATCATCAGAGAAATGCAAATCAAAACAACCCCGAGATTCCACCTTACACCAATCAGAACTGCTAAGATCAAAACTAAGGTGAGAGCAGATTCTGGTGAAGATGTGGAGAAAGAGGTACACTCCTCCATTGCTGGTGGGATTCCAAGCTGGTACAACCACTCTGAAAATTAGTCTGGTGGCTCCTCAGAATATTGGACATAGTACTACCTGAGTACCCACCTATACCACTCCTGGGCATTTGCCCAGAATGTGCTCCAACATATAATAAGGACACATGTTCTACTATGTTCATAGCAGCCATATTTATAATAGCCAGAAGCTGGAAAGACCCAGATGTCCCTCAATAGAGGAATGGATACAGAAAATGTGGTACATTTACACAATGGAGTACTATTCAGTTATTAAAAACAATGACTTCATGAAATTTACAGGCAAATAGATGGAATTAGAAAGTATCATACTGACTTAGGTAATTTTGTCACAAAAGAAAACACATGGTATGCACTCACTGATAAGTGGATATTAGCCCAAAAGCTTGGAATACCCAAAATTCAATTCACAGACTATTGAAGCCAAAGGAGATGGATGGCCAAATTTTGGATGTTTCAGTGCTTCTTAGAAGGGGGACAAAATACAGGAGAAAATATGGAGACAAAGTGTGGAGCAGAGACTGAAGGAAAGACCATTCAGAGACTGCCCCAACTGGGTATCCATCCCATATGCAGTCACCAAACCCAGAAGCTATTTTGGATGCCAGGAAGTGCTTGTTCACAGGAGCCTGATATGGTTGTCTCCTGAGAGGCTCTACCAGAGCCTGACAAATACAGAGGCAGATGCTCACAGTCAACCACTGGACTTTGCACTGGGTTCCAGATGGAGGAGTTGGAGAAGGGACTTATGGAGCTGAGGGGGTTTGCAGCCCCACGGGGGGGGGGGGCGAGCAACAGTGTCAACTGGCCAGACCACCCTGGAGCTCCCAGGTACTGGATCACCAACCAAAGAGTACACATGGAGGGACCCATGGCTCCAGATGTACATGAGGCAGAGGATGGCCTTGTTGGATATCAGTGGGAGGAGCAGACCTTGTACCTGAGGATGTTCAATGCTGCAGTGTAGGGAAATGCCAGGGCAGGAAGATGGGACTGGGTAGGTGGATAAGTGTACCCTCGGAGAGGTAGGGGAGGAGTGATGAGATAGGGCTTTTCAAAAGAAGAGACCTGGAAAGGGAAAAACAATTAAAATGTAAATAAAGAAAATATCTGTGAGAGAGAGAGTGAGAGAGAGAGAGAGAGAGAAGAAAAGAAAACAAGGGAAGGGAAGAGAAAAGAAAAGAAAGTATAGTGGAAAATGTTAGTTCAGGAAAAGTGTTAAGTGGGTTTGAAACAGTGACACTCTGTAGTTGACAGTAACTTAAGGATTTTCTAAAGCACAAGAAGAGAGGCATTGGAAGGTTTCCATTGATGTGTCAGAAACAGTTGGAAATGTGTTTTCTTGGTTAGATAACTGCAGATTATACTATACATGCATTAACTGGTCATACTACACTTCCATGACTATAATTAAAAGTGAGAAAACTGAAAAAAAAGTCATCTGCTAGAAGAGGTGTCCCACACCTAAAAATATAGCTCCATTAACTTTGCCAGTTAATCAAGTTCACTAAATTTGGATGTGACAATTTACTTCTGATTTGACTTTTGAATAACATCCTGTTCTTTGGAGATTTTTAGAAATCTGCATTTGTATGGCAATGAGACAAGGCTAGAACAAAGTAGATCACTCAAAACATTCTTTGTGGCAGAATCTAATGTATGATTTGAAAAGTTGGATACACAGAGATCTTAATCTAAACCCATTGATACCAAGAACCAAATGATCACTTATGTAGTTAAGCCAGGAATCAGGATGGAAAGTCTTAGCTGACTTCATCAGTGTGTTGAGGAAACTGAGCAGCATCCCACATACACACTTTTCACTTTTCAAATCTGCCATGAAGGATGATGAACTCTGAAAAGGAAAGGGCTCTCAGGCACACTTTAACATTGCGTGCAACCCAGGCTTATTAGAATAAAGCATTTATAAAATTTTATTTATTTTGAAAGAGTGAGAATATCCTTTGTAACCAACAAATTGTGTCTTTTCCCATGTAGTTTCATTTCTCTTTGTCCCTTCACTTGGTTCTGCATTGCTCTTATGCCATTATGCAGCATTCGTTTGCTTCTTAATTGCTGGAATACATTGATCCTATTTTTCTACCTTCGCTCCTTTCTCTGTCCTGCTTTGGACCATTCTATACACAAATAGTCTGTTTTCTGTTTTAATGGCATGTGTGATCTATTAACTGTTCCCCTTCTTCAATATCTCCTGTATAAGGCTGCTTTAAGCAGTACCGTTACTTTCTAATCAACACCAAGCTGCTTCTGGAACCATTTTGCAAGGAGCAGAATGGTAGCCAACAGGTGGATGCTTCATTGATAGTAGATTCTGTTTAACTGTGACAAACCTTAACATATTCAAATTTGGATGTAAATGATTTTTAAAAAGAGAGTGTTCACTAGCTCATTGATTTCTTTAGTGTTTAATGGCCTTAGAAACTACAAGCGACACACTGGTGTTGTGGTCCTGGCATTGAAGCCTTTAGACTTTTTTAGCATGATGTAAGCCTATGAAATGAGATCATCAAATACATGAGAATCCTGGAGTCTGCAGAATTGGAAAATCACTTGTTTCTAGGAAGACATTATGCAGCATTTTTTCCTAAATACTGCATGGTTTATAAACATTTATTAAGAAAACACATAAAAGTCTTTAAAAAGAAATAGACTCCATTTTTTAAAAAAAAAAAAGAAGTCAACAACCAATCATCACAAGTGGATGACTTTATTAAAAGATTAATTAGACATTGAATAGAAAACATCAAAGTAAAGTAATATAGTAATTTTCAAAGTATATAGTAATTTCTGGAACTCATTGCCTCAAAGTCCTATACGTGTAAATCGTCAACTGCTGCCTCATGATGCTTATCCAATGCTACATTGGAAAATCTCCTTAAAGTGACTTGACAGTTATATTAAATGTTCACATTAGTACTTACCCTTCTGAAACTCTGCTGAGGTCTTTTTCTAAAGGCAGGCTATGACCACAGTGCATGTAGGGTTGACATATGCAAGTTGTTTCAGTAGGAAGACGTTCTAGAAAAGCCAAAACTTTATAACATCTCAAATTATTGTTAAATATCTTCTTTTGGTTTCTGATACATTTTGAAACATAAAGCAAAATCAGAGAGCAATATCATCATAGCTTAGAAAAGCTGTGAGTAAAGCAGATATCAGAAAAGGTAGGGGCATCATACTATTTTTGGTAATTATCTTTCTTTTGTGGGATGGGGAGAGAATACAGTTGAAGGTAGGACCTCATAAATCCTAGACAAGTGTTTTAAAATTATGATGCATCCCATTCATAGTTCTACTTTTAACAACAATTTCTTTACTCTTGCTGTAATATTTCTGTCTGTACTCTAAGTTCTTAGAAAATTAGTCAGGAAAATATATAATTGTTCAAATGTGAGCTGGTGACATTTAAAGGTTTAGTTATAAATTTTAAAAATTACAGCAGAAAACTAGCAGAGATATCAAATATGCTCTTAAAAAAATCAGCACACTTAATCATGAATAGGCAAGAGAAGAAGAAGAAAAAGATATCCAAGGCTTAAGTGATTTCAAGTCTAGGGATAGAAAATGCCAATATAAGAATGGGGCATTGAAATGTAGTAATTGTTGTATGACAGATTATAAACTAGAATTCAACATACATCAAATTCTTAATCAATATGAAAACAGATTCAGTGAATGGATAAGCTGAGGATAATAAGCTTAGAGAGACTGTGCAATGGTGAGGTAAGAAATGTGTATTTGGGAGTCTTGTGGATAAACTGAACTGCTCATGGGTATAAAAGGGATGAATGGAAATCCTGCAAGCTTAAAGGAGAAACAGCAGGACAGTAGGCACAGCCCAGTGGTAGAGGGACTGTCTAGCATGCACAAATGGTCTGGGTTCCATCCCCTGCACCACATGAGTAGAATCAGGAAGAAGAGGAAAGAAAAGACTAATTTAAGTAAAGTAGCTCTCAGAGGAGAGAAAGTGACCTTCAAAGTAAAGGTGAAAATGCATGAATAGAACATACACACTCATGCACATACATACACACATGTACAGACAGGGGTACATATGCACAAATGAATAGATGCATTCATGTATACCCTTGCAGACACATGCATACATGCACATGATTGCATAACGCACTAACCTAACAACCTCATTCAGTAAACGAGCATTAAACTATTGAAAATAAAAGCCAGATTGTAAATGCTTAAGGATATTTAGGGTGTGATTGGAAAAACAGCAAAGGTGCTTGAACTTTCAATTATCCATGATTTTCTATTTCACACGAATGCAAAAGAGAAATGAACAAAACTAAAACAACTAGTAAAGATTGAGGGTATTCTTAGGGGACATTTTGCATGTTGGACTATATGAACAAAAATATAATCACAGACTTATCTTGGTGTGCATAAAGAGAGGGGAGAATACTGTAGAGAGACATGTGTGCTTTGTCCTTTCCCTTTTTCATACTCATGAGGGCCATTTTCCAATTATCAAAAAAATTTAAATGATGAAGTGCCCTAATAGAGTTTGGCTTATATCGTTTTCCCTGGAAGACATTGCCTTTCTCTGCTTCTAGCACTTCCAAAGGTCATGAATCTCATCTCATTACAAGTAGGATCCCATTTGAAATGCACTTCCATAATATCAAGATCATTTTTGCAAAATAGAAACTTTTCCTTGAAGCATCTACACTAAAAACTATAATGAGGTTCTTTCCAGGGAAAACTTTTCCCATTTAGTGGTCTTTGCCTAGTTTCTGAAGTTTCTCAGGGCTTAATGACTTTTTCTTCTGAAGTCTTGAAAATCTATCTCCTTGAGTTTTCTTTTAAAATCTTGGCAAGTCATTTTCCAAGGATAAGAAGATCAAATCCATCAGTGGTGTGTAATTCATGAGGAGGGTATGTCATCTCTGGATTGTGAGCATTAGGTCTCTAGAGTAACTAACTTCAATATGTGGCATTTTTGTTCCTTTGATTCCTAAAAGAAAAATGGCTGCATTTTTACCTTGATGGAATTAAAATTAAATGTCCAAAATACAGTGAAATATTGGTTAAGGTTGAAGAGAAGGGTGCTTCACTTTTATAATCACATTGATGGTTTATATTTTATACCTGCCTGTATTGGAAATGTTTGTCTTCTTTCCCTTCAAAGTGGGGCATTGGCATGTCCTTAGCTCCCAGCGAAGTTTCTCAAAGTTAGGGGCAGAAACTACTGGCTTTCTCTTGTGAACAAATAAATGGGAATTCTGTAACTTTAATTAGAAGTTGTACACGATGAGTGTGAATTGAAGTTTGAAAAGTTCTCTAGAAAGAAATGTACATAAATATCCCTCATGTACATGACACAACTTATATGTTCTACTAGACTATAAAACACCAACTGGAGATTGGTAGACTTCTTTGCTCATTCGCTGGAATATGGTGGACCAGGTGTTTCTGAGAAACAAAGTTTGTGGACAGATGGATGATGGGGCAGTGACAAACCATACCTTACAGTTGCTGGACAGACACATGCTCCTTGGGACTTCCCCATGGATCCATATTTGGCATTTTTTTTCTTCTATCCCCCAAATGAAGCCCAAGACTTTAGGGTGCATGCGTAGGTTTCTAATTCTTTTGGAAATGATTTTCATGTTTTTTTTTATTTTTTATTTTTCTCACATAGAAAAACTAGAGTGTAATGGATTAGACTTTAAAATATGGCAGGACTTAAGTCTGAAACTTCAGATCACTCGACCATCTTCACATCAGGGTGTCAATATCAGGAGTTAGGGAAAGAATTGAGATGCCGAGTATCAATTCAAAAACAAAATTATAAAACACAAAATGAGACTCTATAGAGCTCAAGAGATCAGAGCTGTTACTACAGAGAAAATAACAAAGCTTTGACTCTTTGTAAATGTGCCCAGTGCTTACAATGTGGGAACATAACTAGCTTTGATGGTCAGAAGAAAACAGCTCTCAGCATATGAAACTTAGGAACAGAAGAAATAGCAGCTTTTCATTGTGCCTTGAGATGGATCCTTGCATTTCGGGTACCCTGTGAAACACTTTGTAGATGTTATCTAATTTAATCACAATAAATCTTTGCTTCTTTATTTTTAATTAGATAGTTTCTTTATTTACATTTCAAATGATATCCCCTTTCCTGGTTTCTCCTCCAAAAACCCCTTATCCCCTGCCCCCCTCCCTGCTCACCAATCCACCCAGTCCCACTTCTCTGTCCTGGCATTCCCCTACACTGGGATATCGAGCCTTCACAAGACCAAGGGCCTCACCTCCCATTGATGTTTGATAAGGCCATTCTCTATTACATATGCAGTTGGAGCCATGGGTCTCTCCCTGTGTATTCTGGTTAGTGGTTTAGTCCCTAGGAGTTCTGGAGGTACTGGTTGGTTCATATCGTTGCTCCTTCTATGGGGCTGCAAATGCCTTCAGCTACTTGGGTCCTTTCTCTAGCTCCTCCATTGGGGACACTGTGTTCAGTTCAATGGTTAGCTGTGAGCATCCACCTCTGTATTTGTCAGTCACTGACACAGCCTCTCAGGAGGCAGCTATATCAGGCTCCTGTCAGTAAGCACTTGTTGACATCCACAATAGTGTCTGGGTTTGGTAACTGTATATGGGATGAATCCTCAGGTGGGGCAGTCTCTGGATGGCCTTTCTTTCAGTCTCTCTGCTCCATACTTTGTCTCTGTATTTTGTCCCATGGGTATTTTGTTCCACCTTCTAAGATGGACCAAAGCATTCACACTTTGGTCTTCCTTCTTCTTGAGCTTCATGTGGTCTGTGAGTTGTATCTTGGGTATTCTGAGCTTCTGGGCTAATATCTACTTATCTGTGATTGCATACCACGTGTATTCTTTTATGCTTGGGTTACTTCACTGAGCATGATATTTTCTAGTTCTATCCATTTGCCTAAGAATTTTATGAATTTATTGCTTGTAATAGCTGAGTATTACTCCATTGTGTAAATGTACCACATTTCCTGTATCCATTCCTCTGTTGAAGGACATCTTCTTTCCAGCTTCTGGCTATTATAAATAAGGCTACTATGAACATAGTGGAGCATGTGTCCTTATTACATGTTGGAGCATGTAATCTTTGTTTTTAATGTGAGTGTAATTATTTACGTGTTACTCTCCCATAAATACAACTTAGGGAAAGAAAGTACTTTTCCTCAGCATTAATTATGTAAAACAAATCCTTGAAAAATAAGAAATTTATAGGATACCTTTGAACTAAAGGTATGCTCTGAGGACCAAAACATCCAGGTGAAAATAAAACAGAGCATGTTTAAGGAGGAAATAACTTAACATGAGCCCAAACATAACTCTCTTGTCCATTTGCCATGTGTTGATCCCCCACAGATCAGTGAATCATTTGCTTAATTTGTTTATTGAATCCCATTTCCTGCTGTCTTGACTAGACTTCATCATCATACATATATGAAGAAGACCAGTGTCTCAACATCTGATTGAGTCGGTATGGCTCATTGTGAAAAGGGTTTCCTTAGCAGAACTACAGAGAGATTTCTCCACGGTATCACACATGGTTGTGTTATAATGCATCCCTCACCATTGGTCAGCCTTCTGCTTGCCATACATTTCCATTTTCTGCCTTGTTAACCACCTAATCTTTACCAACTATGCCCTCCCTGCTCTCATTTTGAAGGACTAGCTTATCACAAATAAAAGTAAAACAAACTTTTCAAATAAGAACTCAGCAGATTTCTTTCACCTGTATTGTGTATCCTGAGTATATTATAGACTGAGTACAAAGTCACATTGCAGAAGATATAGTGAAAAAAATAGCTTGCTCTATAACTTCTCCATGATTAAAATCTAATAAGAATATTTGATATGGATTCATTTATCAAAAAAAGCAAAGTAACTATACACAAACACACAACTTCATCAACAAAGCAATATTACTCCAGTTTATATCTTCAGTTTACTTGAGGTTTCAAAGTATTTTCATTTAAAATAATCAAACAACCAAAATTATTTTAAAATCATCTCCATTTTGAAATTTTCTCTGATCTAGACCTTTTAATTAAGGAAGTATATTTTTTATTTCCCAGAATTCTCTCACATGCTCTTCCTATCATCATATAGTGCATTAGTCAAATCAGACTACTGTTGCAAAATCATAGATTGAATGGCTCTTTTCAACAAAGATGTATATTTCACTTTGGTAGTCCTGTAAGCCATAGATTAAGTGACTTCTGACTGAATGTCTGGGAAGGATTTCATGTGGTTCTAGAGACAGAAAGAATGGGAGGAAGAAAGAGAAAAAAGAAAAGAGTAAAATGGAAACATAAGGGGGAAAAGGAACAAGGAGCTATAAAGGGGAAAAGAGGTTGAGAGAGAGAAATTATTAGATCTCACTTCTTATCTCTCCTCCTGTTTATATTGTACTAACCACATTATAGGAAGATCCTACACCATTTCCTCCAAGCTAAATAATCTCTAAAATCTACCCTAGAATTTCAGGTGTGAATATATATGTTTGGTGTGGATACACATTCAGTCTTTTTTTTTTTTTAATTTAATTTAATTTTATTTTTTTAATTTACATTCCAAATCACTTCCCCTTTCCCGTTTCCTCCCTCCCCGAAGGTCCCATAAGCCCCCTTCCCTCCCTCTTTTCTCCGTTCAACCCCCTCTCATTACTCTGTCCTGGCGTTCCCCTACATCCAGTCTTTCCAGGACCAGGGGTCTCTCCTTCCATCTTTTTAGAAATCTATTGATATGCTGATTGTGTCTAGGGTATTCTGAGATTCTGGGTCAATATCCCCTTATCAGTGACTTCATACCATGTGTGATCTTTTGTGATTGGGTTACCTCACTAAGGATGATATTTTCAAGTTCTGACCATTTGCCTAGGAATTTCGTGAATTCATTGTTTTTAATTGCAGAGTAGTATTCCATTGTGTAAATATACCACATCTTCTGAATCCATTCCTCCGTTGAGGGACATCTGGGTTCTTTCCAGCTTCTGGCTATTATAAATAAGGCTGCTATGAATATAGTGGAGCATGTGTCCTTATTGCATGCAGGTAAAGTCTCTGGGTATATGCCCAGGAGTGGTATAGCCGGATCCTCCGGAAGTGTCATGCCCAGTTTTCTGAGGAGCCACCAGACTGCTTTCCAGAGTGGTTGTACCAGCCTGCAATTCCACCAGCAGTGGAGGAGTGTTCCTCTTTCTCCACATCCTCGCCAACAACTGCTGTCTCCTGTGTTTTTGATCTTAGCCATCCTGACTGGTGTGAGATGGAATCTCAGGGTTGTTTTGATTTGCATTTCCCTAATGACTAAGGATGATGAACATCTCTTTAGGTGCTTCTCAGCCATTAGATATTCTTCAGGTGAGAACTCTTTGTGGAGCTCTGTACCCCATTTTTTAATAGGGTTACTTGCCTCTCTGGAGTTTAACTTCTTGAGTTCTTTGTATATCTTGGATATTAGCCCTCTGTCGGATGTAAGGTTGGTAAAGATCATTTCCCAGTTAGTTGGTTGCCGCTTTGTCTTTTTGACGGTGTCTTTTGCCTTGCAAAAACTTTGTAATTTAATGAGGTCCCATTTGTCTATTCTTGATCTTAGAGTATAAGCTATTGGAGTTCTGTTCAGGAAATTCTCCCCTGTGCACATTCAGTCTTTTGCCCATAATTATCTTTGCTCTGTACTACTCTGTCTACATCCCTTCCTTTTCTTGTGTTTAATTGCTGCTAGCTATAAGAGCATATAAAATTCATATTTGCTACACTAATTTCAATCTGTTAAAGAGAATGAAAATTATGGGCAGTCATTTATTTTTCCCTATAAGATTCTTCAGAGAATTTCCACCTTTGAAGATCAGATATGTGTAGTTTCTTCTCAGGAAGTTATTCTTAGTAGAAGCAAGCCCTGTCAACACTATGCAAAAAAAAGAGAAAGAAGGACTCATTTTTCAGAGAATTTTGGATAACACAAATTCTCTATTCAGTAATCTATAATCCTTAATTTGACAAATTTAAGTGCTTTGCGTTTTGTTCACAAGATCACGGAATTATCACCACCAATGTAAAACACTGAATAGTTTTATGACATGTAAGGTATAGTTAAAACTCATTACACTGGCCATCTTCACTCCTACGACTGAGCAGGCAGGTACGGCCAGAAACGCAGGGAACACCTGAGTGCCAGAACAGCTGGGACAGGGTCTGCCAGGGCTCCACCTGCACCCAGGAGCTGGGCAGTGCCACAACACCCTATGGCAGGGGAGAGCTGGTCACCCAGGAGTGCTGAGACAGGCTTGCAGGCATACAGGAGAGACAAGAACCAACCAGAGACAGCAGGACCAACTAACACCAGAGATAACCAGATGGTGAAAGGCAAACATAAGAACATTACCAACAGAAATCAAGGCAACATGGCACCATCCAAATTCACTTCTCCCACAACAGCAAGTCCTGGATACCACAACATACCAGAAAAGCAAGATTTAGATTTAAAATCACAGCTCATGATGCTGATAGAGGGCTTCGAGAAGGACATAAATAACTCCCTTAAAGAAATACAGGAGAACATAGGTAAACAGGTAGAAGCTCTTAAAGAATTACAGAAAAGCACAACCAAACAGGTGAAGGAATTGAACAAAACCAACCAGGATCTAAAAATAGAGGTAGAAACAATAAAGAAATCTCAAAGGGAAACAACTCTGGACATAGAAAACCTAAGAAAGAAGACAGAAGTAGATGCAAGCATCAACAGAATACAAGAGATAGAAGAGAGAATCTCAGATGCAGAAGATACCATAGAAAGCATTGACACAACAGTCAAAGAAAATGCAAAATGCAAAAAACACATGACCCAAAACATCCAGGAAATCCAGGACACAATGAGAACATCAAACCTAAGGATTATAGGTATAGAAGAGAGTGCAGATTTCTAAATTAAAGGGTCAATAAATGCCTTCAACAAAATTATACAAGAAAACTTCCCTAACCTAAAGAAGAAGATGCCCATGTACACACAAGAAGCCTACAGAACTTCAAATAGATTTGACCAGAAAAGAAATTTGTCCCCTCACATAATAATTAAAACACCAAATGTACTAAACAAAGAAATAATATTATAAGCAATAAGGGAAAATGGTCAAGTAACTTATAAAGATAGACCTATCAGAATTACACAAGACTTCTTACCAGAGACTATGAAAGCCAGAAGATTCTGGGCAGATGTCATACAGACCCTAAGGGAACACAAATGCCAACCCAGGCAGCTATTCCCAGCAAATCTCTCAATTTCCATAGACAGAAAAACCAAGGTATTCCATGACAAAAACAAAGTTACCCAATGTCTTTCCACAGCCCTTTAAAGGATAATGAATGGAAAACACCAACAAAAGGAGGGAAACTACACACTAGAAAAAGCAAGAAATTAATCTTCTTTTAACAAATCAAAAAGAAGAGATCCACACAAACATAACTACACCTCTAATAAAAAATAACAGGAAGCAATAATCACTTCTCCCTAATATCTCTTAACATCAATGGACTCAATTCTCCAAGAAAAAGACATAGAAAGGAAACCCACCTCAAGAAAAGAGACAGAAACTACCTGAGAGTAAAAGGCTGGGAAACCATTTTCCAAGCAAATGGTCCCAAGAAATAAGCTGGTATAATCATCCTAATATCAAATAAAATCGACTTCCAACCTAAAGTAATCAAAAAAGATAAGGAAAGACACTTCACACTCATCAAAGGAAAAATCTACCAAGATGAACTCTCAATTCTGAACATATATTCTTCAAATACAAGGGCACCAACATTCATAAAAGAAACTGTAATAAAGTTCAAAGCACATATTGTACCCCACACAATAATAGTGGAAGACTTCAACACCCCACTCTCATCAATGGTCAGATCAAAGAAACACAAACTAAACAGAGAAATGGTGAAACTAACAGAAGTTATGAACCAAATGAATTTAACAGATATCTATAGAACATTTTATCCCAAAACAAAAGAATATACCTTCTTCTCAGCACGTCAGGGTACCTTTTCCAAAATTGACCATACGTTTGGTCACAAAACAGACCTCAGCAGATATAAGAAGATTGAAATAACTTCATGCACCCTATAAGATCACCACAAACTAAGGCTGGTCTTCAATACCAACAAAAACAAGAGAAAGCCCACATACACATGGAAACTGAACAACACTCTCTCTACTCAACAATAACTTGGTCAAGGAAGAAATAAAGAAAGAAATTAAGACTTTTTAGAATTTAATGAAAATGAAGGCACAACATACCCAAACTTATGTAACACAACATAAGTTTGTTAAAGAGGAAAACTCATAGTTCTGATTACCTCCAAAAAGAAACTGGAAAGAGCATATACTAAAAGCTTAAAAGCACAGCTGAAGGCTCTAGAACAAAAAGAAGCAAATACACCCAAGAGGAGTAGACAGCAGGAAATGATCAAACTCAGGACTGAAATCAAACAAGTAGAAACAAAAAGAACTATACAAAGAATTAACTAAACCAAGAGCTGGTTCTTTGAAAAAACCAACAAGATAGATAAATCTTTAGCCAAACTAACCAGAGGGCACAGAGACAGTATCCAAATCAGCAAAATCAGAAATGAAAAGGAAGACATAACAACAGATATGAGGAAATCCAAAAAAAATCATCAGATCCTACTACAAAAGCCTATACTCAACAAAAGTAGAAAATCTAGATGAAATGGATGATTTCTAGAAAAATACCAGGTACCAAAGTTAAATGAGGATCAGATAAAAGATCTAAACAATCCCATAACCCCTAAAGAAATAGAAGCAATCATTAATAGTCACCCAACCAAAAAAATCCCAGGACCAGATGGGTTCAAAGCAGAGTTCTACCAGACCTTCAGAGAAGACTTAACACCAATACTTTTCAAATTATTCCACAAAATAGGAACAGAAGGAACACTACCCAATTTGTTTTATGAAGCCACAATTACTCTGATACACAAAGACACAACAAAGAAAGATAACTTTAGACCAATTTCCCTTATGAATATCAATGCAAAAATACTCAATAAAATTCTTGCCAACCTAATCCAAGAACACATCAAAATGATCATCCACCATGATCAAGTAGGTGTCATACCAGGGATTCAGGGATGGTTCAATATATGGAAATCCATCAATGTAATCTACTATATAAACAAACTCAAAGGAAGAAAAACACATAATCATTTCATTAGACTCTGAGAAAGCATTTGACAAAATCCAACACCTCTTCATGATAAAAGTTTTGGAAAGATCAGGAATTCAAGGCCCATATCTAAACACAGTAAAAGCAATATACAGCAAACCAGTAGCCAACATCAAACTAAATGGAGAGAAACTTGAAGCAATCCTACTGAAATCAGGGACTAGACAAGGCTGTCCACTCTCTCCCTACGTGTTCAATATAGTACTCGGAGACCTAGCCAGAGCAATTGGACAACAAAAGGAGGTCAAAGTGATTCAAATTGGAAAGGAAGAAGACAAAGTATGACTATTTGTAGATGATATGATAGTATACTTAAGTGACACCAAAAATTCCACCAGATAACTCCTAAACCTGAAAAACAACTTCAGCAAAGTGGCTGGATATTAAATTAACTCAAACAAATCAGTAGCCTTCCTATACTCAAAGGATAAAAAGGATGAGAAAGAAATTAGGGAAATGATACCCTTCACAATAGTCACAAATAATATAAAATACTTTGGTGTGACTCTAAGCAAACAAGTGAAAGATCTGTATAACAAGAACTTCAAGTCTCTGAAGAAAGAAATTGAAGAAGATCTCAGAAGTTAGATCTCACATGCTCTTGGATTAGCAGGATCAATATAGTAAAAATAGCCTTCTTGTCTAAAGCAATCCACAGATTCAATGCAATCTCCATCAAAATTCCAGCTCAATTCTTCATAGAATTAGAAAGAGCAATTTCCAAATTTATCTGGAATAACAAAAAACTCATGATAACAAAAACTATTCTCAATAATAAAAGAACTTCTGTTGCAATCACCATCCCTGACCTCTAGCTCTACTACAGCGCAATAGTGATAAAAACTGTATGGTACTGGTACAGAAAAAGGCAGGAAGATCAATGAAATAGAATCGAAGACCCAGAAATGATCCCACATACCTATGGTCACTTGATCTTTGACAAAGGAGCTAAAACCATCCAGTGGAAAAAAGACATTACTTTCCACAAATGGTGCTGGATCAACATATAGAAGGATGCAAATTGATCCACTCTTATCTCCCTGTACAAAGCTCAAGTCCAAGTGGATAAAGGATCTCCACATAAAACCAGATATGCTGAATCTAATAGAACAGAAAGTGTGGAAGAACATGGGCACAGGGAAAAATTTCCTGGATAGAACACCAATAGCTTATGCTCTAAGATCAAGAATTGACAAATGGGACCTCATAAAATTGCAAAGCTTCTATAAGGCAAAGGACACTGTCAATAGGACAAAATGGCAACCAACAGATTGGGAAAAGATGTTTACCAATCCTACATCTGATAGAGGGTAATATCCAATATATACGAAGAACTCAAGAAGTTAGACTCCAGAGAACCAAATAACCCTATTAAAAATGGGGTATAGAACTAATCAAAGAATTCTCAACTGAGGAATACCGGATGGCTGAGAAACACCTAAAGAAATTTTCAACATCCTTAATCATCAGGGAAATACAAATCAAAACAACCCTGAGATTCCACCTCACACCAGTCAGAATGGCAAGGATCAAAAACTCAGGGGACAGCAAATGCTGCAGAGGTTGTGGAGAAGGAGGAACACTCCTCCATTGTTGGTGGGATTGCAAGCTGGTAAAACTACTCTGGACTTCAGTTTAGAGGTTCCTCAGAAAATTGGACATAGCACTACCTGAGGACCCAGCTATACCACTCCTGGGCATATACCCAGAAGATGCTCCAACATGTAATAAGGACACATGTTCTACTATGTTCATAGCAGCCTTATTTATAATAGCCAGAAGCTGGAAGAACCCAGAGGTTCCTCAACAGAGGAATGGATACAGAAATTTTGGTACATTTACACAATGGAGTACTACTCAGCTATTAAAAACAATGAATTCATGACATTCTTAGGCCAATGGATGGAACTAGAAAATATCCTGAGTGAGATAACCTAATCACAAAAGAACACATAAGGTATGTACTTGCTGATAAGTGGATATTAGCCCAAAAGCTTGGAACACCCAAGATACAACTCACAGACCACATGAAGCTCATGAAGAAGGAAGACGAAATTGTGGATACTTTGATCCTTATTGCAAAGTGGATTAAAATACCCATGGCTCACAGTTAACTAATAGAATGAACATAGTCTCCCCAATGGAGCAGCTAGAGAAAGGGCCCAAGGAGCTGAAGAGGTTTGCAGACCTGCAGGCTGAACAATAATATGTACCAACTAGTACCCCTAGAGCTCCCAGGGGTTAAACCACCAACCAAAGAGTACACATGGAGGGACCCATGGCTCCAGCTACATATGTAGCAGAAGATGACCATTTCAGACTTCAATGAGAGGAGAGACCATGGGTGCTGTGAAGCTTCGATTCACCAGAACAGGGGAATGCAAGTTAGGAAATTGCAGTGGGGGAGGGGAGTAAGCAGAGGGAGGGAGAGGGGATTTTCAGAGAGGAATGCAGAAATGGGATACCATTTGAAATGTAAATAAAGCAAATATCTAATAAAAAACATCATACTGCATACGGATACACAGTTCTATTACTCATTTGGTTAAAAGATTCAGTTTTTCCTCTTTGATGTTCTTGGCATGCTCATTAAAATTCCATATCTGTATTGGTTTATTTATAGAATTTTAATCTAATCTAGAGATATATAATAATAGGATAAAAATAAGATGATGAATAATGTAGCCAGTTGTTACAGAAACACAATAAAATGAACACAGATTCCTACTGTATCAGCAATGAAACCTTCTACCCAAAAAACACAGGATGTTTTCTTAGTTACTTAGAGTCTTAATTGCTCTCAGTGTTATTGGGGAGTTTTCAATATACAAGTCACATACTGTTTTTATCATCTTTGATGCAATTTTAAATAAGTGTCTTATTAATTTAATATCTCTATTGTCCATTGTTGGTGTGAAGGAATATAACAGTATTGTGTGTTGATTTTATCTTCATAGGATTTCGATTTACTAGAAATTTGATTTATCCTCCAGACATTTTTAAAATTTTAAAAAAAAATCTGTTTGAGTGCTTAGCATATGTGTGTGTGCGTGTGTGTGTATGTGTGTGTGTGTGTGTGTGTGTGTGTGTGTGTGTGTGTGTGTGTGTGTATCTGCAGATCATGGAGTTCCAGAAGAGGACATCAGATCCCTTGGAACTGGAATTACAAATGGTTGTGAGCTGTCCTGTAGGTGGATGGAAACGAAGTGGCTACACTGCAAGATTGACAAGTGTTTTAGCCTCTTAACCATCTCTTCAGTTCTTCTTCTTGACATTTAATATAAATAGAAACCCAGGTCCTGGATCCAGGTGAATAGAGCTGCATCTCCACAGCTCACCTCTCCCATGTGGACTGAAGCTACTTTAGTCTCCCCCTCCTTGCCCAAGCTCAGCATTCCTTGATATTTTTGGCTGGCAGGTTTTACCTCTTTGCATATTCATTATACATGTGTACTCAGAACATTACATTGCCTTGTACTCTGAAGTGTTGTGTGATCACGTGAGTTCAGTCACTATATGCTTCACATCCATGATTTATCACTTTTCCATATGCACAGAACTAAAAATATAGGTTTTCTTTTGTTACTGTCAAAGGCCAAGATGACATGTACCATTAAACTAAACATAACAAATTTTAATTTATTTTGATGATAGTCTGTCAATGTCACTCATCAAAATAACCAAAGTAGTAACGTTGGATACAATAGAACAAGAGTTCCATCCAGTTCTCCTCCCCTTTTCACACTAATGGAAGTGTACAGTAGTCAGAATATGAATTCTCACTGTAGAATTCTTTTAACTTATCTTTGTATTTAGTTTCATTACAAAAATAATTTAAAAAATAAATGCCTTCCATGAATCTAATTTGAATGATCCAACATCTTCTCTGGCCATTCTCACTCAGAATTCTGAACCATTCTGCCAAACATGATTCTAACACACTAGTTGCAAGCAAAAAGAAACTCAGAAAATTAAACAGGGATGTAAACACTGACAGTCCTTGGAAATCAAGTGCTCAAGTGACAAGCAAATGCCTTGGTCTTCTGTGTGGCTGGCTTTTGGAGGACATGTGTGTTACAGGCAGCCTAACTGAGAGCACAGGAGCAAAATCTCTTTATGCTCCAAGACAGGCTGTCAAAAATGACTTTGCATATGTTCATTATGGCCACAGAAACCTGAGCATTTCACACCTTGGCAAAGGTATCGGGTGCAGAGCTGTCTCAGAATCTAATTTTCATTCTGACAGAAACATGAGAAGGGAAATCGCTGCACAGCGGAGGAGAGAACAGGCTTTGCAAAGGTTGGTTTTCTGCAATCATGTCTGAAGGGAATTCAACAAAAAGCATGCGTGGAAGAAAGAGCATTACTTCGTGCTAGGTTTAATGCAAACTATTTCACCAGATAATGGCAAATGCAAGCTTCAAATCGCCCACATTAAGAAACCTTCCATTAGCAAGTGTCCCCCTGAGACTCAGATCTAACTTGTTTACTGATAGCCTCCTGCATTTGTTGATTATAAAAACAGTCAATCTTCTAGGACATCAGTTTTGAGGATTTCTAACACATATTATAGAATATACTAAAAAACCTATGAAGAAGTCTATTTGAACTTACTGTGAAAATTTATTGACAAATTAAAAAATGAAATGAGGATATGAAAACTAAGATAATTTCCTGAAAATACCACATTTAAAAGAAAGGTTCCCTTTTGCAGACCATTTGCTTTTGATTCAGCAGCTAGAGACATGAAGTTTTTTTTTGGTTTGTTTGTTTTTTTTTTTTTTTTTTTGGAAAGCTTTGATTTCTCAGACACTGGCTTCATTAAGATTTAACCTTGTGATTGAATCACTGGCTGTTAAATATGTTTATCATGTTATTAAATTGACTGATGATTGATAAACATGTAAACCAGAAAATAAATTAAAGTAAGTCAGATAAAATCTCATAGCAGTATACAGAATAGGATGAGTGTTCAGCATACGATACCTCCAACTCACTTGCATATTAGAAATTTTCTAAGAAAAAGGTTTAAAAGCACAAGGAGTTTTGAGAGGGTCTGGAGGAATAAACTACACAAGTTCCCAGCATGCTTTTACCAAGGTCTACATGAGACTTGTTCAGAACAGTCAGAGCCCTGCCACAAAGACATAAAGATAGTCACACAGGCTGGGAATCATCGTGTGTTTGTCTGCGAACTTAATCATTTAAAACCGACTTTGCCATGGTAGATAAAAGAATAGAAATAGTGAATTTCACCTCTTTAGAAGAACTATTGTCTGGGCATTTTTGGTACCCCTCACTATGATTTGCCAAGATGGTGATAAGAAATGATTCTGAGATTAAACTGACAATCCAGGAAGAAAGTCATATTTAAGTTCCAGTAGCTTCCTGAAAGCCCCCAGGTGTGTAAAGTCAGCAGCACACTTGCAGCTGGCAGGGAAAGGTCTTCCATGTGGGTGATGGTACAGTGTGGTGGGCAACTGGGATGGCTGTTAATTTCCTTTGATGAGACTTAGTGATGATATAAACATTCCCTCTCTTACCTCCACTCAGTCACTATTTGTGACCTACCTAACTTGGGTGCTAAACAGGTAACTTAAATCCTCCTCAGCAAGAACAGTGAGCACTCTTGACTGCTAAGCCATCTCCTCTGAACTTTCCTTATAATCTCTCTTGTCTCAGGAACGGATGTTCCTCATTCTCTAGTCCTTGCGGCGAAACACTAATTATGTCATTGGTGAGATTCATTCATTTTGTTTCTGACGCCATTTACCCCTATTTCAGTTGATACATTTTATTTTATTATTTGGTTTAACCTCTCTTTTTATCCATCTTAATATAAACTGACACATCTATTATTTTGGAAGTTGCCATGAAATTCTTTGATGTTCACATTATTTTTTGTTGGGATTCTGTCAAGGTGTCATTTATGGTACATTTTTATGAATATCTCTTTAGTACACATACAGATAAATTGTTTATATATTTTGTTATTTAAAGTTGTTGGAAATGCTATAATTCCTATATTAAATATACTACAAGGCTGATGGATTGATTAGAATATTAATTGCAGCGGAGACTTGGAATGTTCCAATGTCTTGTCAAATTACATTGGGCTATCTTAGTTCCCCTATAGCCATTTAATACCTAACTCTGTGTGTAACTTAACATCCTTGGGAATACAGGATAAATCCTTTTAGAGAGTACTGACTAGCCTCCACAAACTCAAAACTAAGAATGCCGTCAGATAACATCTAAGCTTATAGCTGACTTATTATGACACTATTTGCCTTTGCAAATAACTGATGTATCTACCAATGTATTTGAAAAGTGGATTTTTGTTTCATTTTCTTTGTTCAGCTACTATTTTTGCAAAAAATGGACCCTGATAGGAGTAATGACTGGCTACTTTTGCTTGCCTTCCTTTCTAGCTCCATTGTCTCAGATTGTTCCAGGAGAAAAGATTAATAAGTGATACTCTTATATCCAAATTTTTCAGTCATCTTTGCTTGCCATCTTTTCTCTCCTACTTTTCAGGAGATTTTAGAGTAAATGAATATTGAATGTTATCACACTTGCTACAATATTGGGTACTATGGTTATTGATATATTTCCCTATTTCCATTTCATTTGCTTATGTCAATTTTATTTACCTGATACTTAGATGGTAACCTTAACATGCATTTCTGCAATTCTTAGGTAATTGCTGGACTCAGTTTGTAACTTTGAAGTGGAATAGTTTCGTAATTTTGTTACAGAGCAAGCCTAGTCTCTGACTCAGCTTTCTTTCTTTCTTTCTTTCTTTCTTTCTTTCTTTCTTTCTTTCTTTCTTTCTTTCTTTCTTTCTTTCTTTCTTTCTTTCTTTCTTTCTTTCCTTCTTTCTTTCTTTCTTTCTTTCTTTCTTTCCTTCTTATTCTTCCTTTTTACACTGTGTTATCCACAATAACTTTTATATAAATATTATTATGGGTGCAGAAAATGCTTTTATATGTTTATCTAATTTTACCACAAATCATTGAACTATACATTAGAGCTAACCAGAGTTAGTTTTCTAGAAAGGGTTTTTTAAATCGCAAATTCAATTTCTTTAATAGTTATATTATTGTTGTGCTGTTTCTTATTACCAAGTTTGTCTGAGTTGAATCTTTCATTTATAACCATTTAAAACTTCTGCAAATAAAGCCTTGTTTTTGCATTTCTAATAGTGAGTGTATCCATCTCAAAGGATACATTTTTTTGAATTTCACCAGTATTATGCTTTGCCTCAAAAAAGTTGTTTTCTGTCTTACATTTTCTAAAAATTTAGTTCATTCTTCAAATTTTCTTGCTTTATTCATTCATTCAAGGAAGTCGTCAAGCTGCCAAGGAATTGGTGAGGGAGGCAGATGTTTGATGAGAATCCTGGGCAGGAAGTGTACTCATCTGATGGTTTGTATTACCTCTCATCAGGCTACTAGTGATGTGAGTCCAGGTTTTCCTACTTAGGCATAAAGAAATTCATAGTATTTCAATTTCTGCCAGGAAAACAGATTGGCACAATAGTAATGAAAATGGTATGTAATTGCCATAATGGAAAAGAGATATGGGAAGCTGGAATCATGAAGAACAATTACTTTAGTAAGCTATCAAATACCTTTCAGTACTTGAGTATGTCAGTGGATGAAAGTTCAAAAGTGCATAATCTCTAGCCCATATAAACACTCGCAAACCAAAGCATGAAAAACATGAACAAAGTTAGTTTTATACAGGCCTGTGTTTGACAGCATTTGATGGTATCATAGGTTCTGTATACCAGGAATTACACCAGAAATGTGCCTGAGAAAATTAAAGCTAGTGTGATCAACATCTGAGGAGGGGAATGGAAGGAAGAAGGGCTGGACTTCTGGGGAATAGAGTTGTTACAGGATTGCAGTAGATACTTGTCACTAAGATGCTGCATCATTCACCAGACTAGTGATGAACATTTCTAATGACTTATCTAAGGGCTCTTATTATGCTACGGTGACGATGATGCCAAGTGCAGATCTTACCTAAGCCACACAGGAAAATCTGACATCAGTTTCTCTTTAAGAGGGGATGTCTTCAGCCATAGCAGCTGCCAGGAAAGAGAGGAATAAGAGAGCATGGATCTGAAAGACATAGTACCCTATAGAATTCTTTGGATCTGTGTCAAGAGTACCATAGCTGATTCAAACACACTTATTTTTAGATACTTGAGAAACCTTTAGATTGAATTCTTAAGTGTCTCTTGAACATTGCAAACATTTAGCAGGAAGAATAATGGTAATTATAAAACAATCTGACCAATGGCCTAATCCCAGAAGAGCAATATTAAAGCAAAACCAGAAAAACAAGGTACTAGGCCTCATGGGAAAACTGATTATCATACAAAAATGACCTCTGTTGGGTGTGGTTTAGATTTAATCCTAAGGAATTCAAAGAAAAATATAAAGATGCTCAAAGAAAGCAAACAGGATTAGATTGAATGGACTCCATAGACACAGGAACGATCGGCTGACATAAATGAGGACGATGTAAAATAGGAGCATAGAATTCAGTAAAGAGACAGAAACAAAAGCCCTGAAATGTCAGAAATGAAAAAATAATAATAACTCGATAAAAGGTTTCATGGAGATTCTCACCAACAGGGTAGATAAGGACATAATATCAGGCTTGAAAACAAAGCAGAATTAAAGCATCTCCACAAGAATGTAGTAGACTAATTTCAAGGTAAAACCAGATATTTATGTTTTATGGAACCCCAAATCTATGAGTCATGGACATAGAAGGAGAAGCACATACCACAACCACAGAGAGCATTGTCAGTAACATCTCAATAGAAAAAATTCCCAAATCTAGGGAAAGATGTGCCAGGTCGAGCAGAGGAAATTTTTTACAACATTAAACTGAGCAGACCAGGAGACAATCTGACCACATCATGTTGTAGCCAAAACTAATAAATAAGCAATATTTATTAATAATCGTGACATTGAGAGCTTTAAGGGGAACAAAGCACCTATAAATACAAGCTTTTCAGAACAATAGCTTTCTCAAAAGAAGAAAAATAAAGGGGTTTGTAATAGTGTATTTCAAGCTCTGACAATAACTAAGAACTGAATTTTCTTTGAGATTTTTTTAAGTTTTAGAAAGACCTTAAACATTTTAATTGTCCCATGAATATATGACAATTATACACATTTATGGGGTATATCCTGATTTTCAACACATGTATGCAATGTGCAAATGTAATTAAAATGTCTAATTTTTTATTATTATTAATCATTCCATTCGTTTTCATCTCAAATGATATCCTACTTCCTGACTAACCCTCCACCACCCCCATCCAACATCTGCCCCCCCATCCCTTTTGCCTGTATGAGAGCATTCCCCCACCCACCCATACATCCCACCCACTGCTCCAGCATCCCCCTACTCTGGGGCATCAACCACACCCCTCCTGGGACCAAGGGCTTCCCCTCCCTTTGCTGTCAGGCAAGGCCTTCCTCTGCTGCATATGTTTCTGGAGCCATGGGTCCCTCTACGTACACTCCTCGGTTGGTGGTCTAGTCCCTGGAAGAAGAACTAGGTGATCAGGCCAGCCTATGTTGTTTTTCCAATGGGGTTGCAATCCCCCTGCTCCTCCAGTCCTTCTGCCAGCTCTCTTACCAGGTTCCCTGAGTTCAGTCTGATAGTTGGCTACAAGTTTCTGCATCTGCATTGGTCAGTTGCTGGCCTGACCTCCCCAGGAACTGCCACACTTGGTTCCTGTCTGCAAGTGCCTCTTGACCACACAACAGTGTTGGGTTTGGTGTCTGCAGACATGATGTATCCCCAAGTGGGGCCGTTCCCCTGTTGGCCTTTCCTTCAGCCTGTGTTCCACTTTCGGTCCCTGTTCTTCCTTTGGACAGGAACATTTCTGAGTTAAAAAAACTTTGAGATGGGTAGGTGGCTCCATCCCTTGACCAGAGGCTGTGCCTATCTACTGGCGGTGGTCTCCACAGGCTATATCCCTCACCCCCCTTCTCTGCGCATTACGGCCAAAGTCAATCCCATTGGGTCCTGGGAGCCTCATGTTTCTCTGGTGTCTGCTACCTATTTTTATTCGATTTCCTGACCCTCTGTACCTCTCACATGTCTCCTCCAGGTTCTGATACTTCCAATCTTACTTCCTCCTCTTCCTTTTCCCCCTCCCTTGTCCCCGTCTCCTTCCATCTCCCACAATTGTCCTGTTCCCCCCTCAGTGCAGAACTGAAGAATCCACCCTCTGTTCTTCCTTCCTTCTATGCTCCAAATGGTCTGTAGGATGTATAATAGACATTGTGAGTTTTCGGGTTAGTATCTACTTATTAGTGAGCACAAATCATGTGTTTTCTTTTGTCATTGGGTAATCTCATTCAGGATGATATTATCTAGTTCCATCCATTTGCCTAAGAATTTCATGAAGTAATGGTTTTTAATCACTGTTTAGTACTCCATTGTGTAAATGTACCACATTTTCTGTATCCATTCTTCTGTTGAGGAACATCTGGGTTTTTTCCAGCTTCTGGCTATTATAAATAAGACTGCTAGGAATATAGTAGAGCATGTTTCCCTGTTATATGTTGGAGCATCTTCTGGGTATATGCCCAGGAGCAGTACAGCTGGTTCTTCAGGTAGAACTTTTTCCAGTTTTCTCAGGAACCACCATACTGATTTCTAACGTGATTTTACTAGCTTGCAGTCCCACCAGCGACGGAGGAGTATTCCTCTTTCTCTACATCCTCGCCAGCACCTACTGCCGCCTGAGTTTTTGATCTTAACCATTCTGACTGGTATGAGGTGGAATCTTAGGGTCGTTTTGATTTGCATTTCCCTGATGACTAAGAATGCTGAACATTTCTTTAAGTGTTTCTCAACCATTCAAGATTCCTTGGTTGAGAATTCTCTATTTAGCCCTGTACTCTACTCTTTAATAGGGTTATTTTGGTTCTCTGGAGTCTGCCTACTTGATTTCTTTGTATATTTTGGATATTAGCCCTCTATTAGAGATAGGGCTGGTTTTTAGCTAATCTGTGGGTTGCCATTTTGTCCTATTGATAGTGTCCATTGCTTTACAGAAGCTTTTCAATTTTATGAGGCCCCATTTATTGATTGTTGCTCTTAAAGTATAAGCCAATACTTATACTTTTGTTCAGGGACTTTTACCCTGTACCCAAGTATTCCAGGCTCTTCCTCACTTTCTCTTCTATTAGATGCAGTGTATCTGGTTTTAAGTGGAGGTCCTTGAGCCACTTGGAATTGAACTTTGTGCAAGGAGATAGATACGGATAAATTTGCATTCATCTACATGCAGACTGTCAATTGAACCAGTGCCATTTTTTGAAAATGTCTTTTTTTTTTCCACTGAATGGTTTTAGCTTCTTTGTCAAAGATCAAGTGACCATAGGTGTGTGGTTTCATTTCTGGGTCTTCAATTCTATTCCACTGGTCTACTTGCCTGTTTCTGTACTAATACCATGCAGCTTTTATCACTATTGCTGTATAGCTTGACATCCAGGATGGTGATTCCCCCAGAATTTTTTTGTTGTTGTTGAGAATAGTTTTCGCTATCCTAGCCTTTTTTGTTATTCCAAATGAATTTGAGGATTTTTTTTATACAAATTGGATTCATTCCACAGATGTAGAGATTAATAAAAATAAAAAATTAGAAGTAAATATAAAAGATATAAATAGGAAATGAAGATGTCAAAAAATCCTTACTTGCTGATGATTTGTTACTGCATGTAAGGTACCACAAAGACTCTACCAGAACTCTTAGGTCTGATAAACATTTTCAATGAAGTGGCAGGTTACAAAATTAACTAAACAAACTGTAGTATTTGCTACATATTAATAACAACTATTTTGAGAAAAAACATTGAAGTAGTAATTCCATTCACAATATTGGGAACAATAAACGCGATTGTGCAACAATCTCAGTTATGTGATGCCTTGAAGTCTTTTGTTAAGTATCCAGGAGTGATAGAGCTGGGTGGTATGGTTTACTTATATTTAGTTTATTTTTGTAATCTTAAAATGTACTTTCATATGGAATGAGGTAATTTACATTCCCATTAATAGTATACCAGGGTTTCCTTTTGTCTACACTTTTTGTGATTATTATTATTGATTGCCATTTTGATTGGGGAGAAATAGAATTTCAATAAATTTTTATTTTATATATTTGTAAAGGCTATTGGAGGTTTTATTTATGATGTTTTTACAAATTGGCAGTTCATCTTATTACCTATTTGACTAGGTTTCTTAATTTCTTATTATTTAGATTTTTGAGATATTTTTATGTTCTAGTTATTATTCATCATCATCAGAAATATAGATAGCAAAGATTTTTGAAAGACAGAGATTTTGTTAAACAATAAAATTTGAACTCAAATTTATGTAGGTAAGTGTGCACAGAAGAGGGCAAAAAAATCAGGAAGAGGTGGAGGAGAGTATCTATATAACCAAAGTACAATGTACTAAAAAATACACTATTTTAAAGAGAAATTGTAAACTACCAACTATAGGTTCTTCGTATTTTTTTAACCATGTATATTTTTTCAGACAACATAATGGATAATTTTTAGATTGTCTTGGACTTATATACAGGAATCAAAGATATAGGTGTCCACAGTGAAACCATCAAGAAAGTATATAATGTGTTAACAATGAAACTACTATTTGAGGCTGTGATTTAATTTAGTCAAGTGATTTTTCAGCTACTTAGATGATTTAAATCAGATTTGCCATGTGTTATAGCCATAAAAGGGAAGACAGAGCAGATGTCTGGGCACACACAGAGTATTTTCTGGGAGCACTCAGCCAGCAGTGCCTCTTGGTAGTTTTAGAACGATCTCTTTTCAAACAATTGGGAAGATCTTTCTCAAGAAAGAACGTTTCTTATCACTCACTTTGTGAATTATCATGTTTCTTTGATCTCCAGTTTCCTTTTTCTTGCCAAAGCTAGTTCTAGACTACCCCATCATTTACAAATCAGCATTCTCATTCTCAAGCCACACTGGCATACACACATGGGAATAGTTCTTTGGTATCATAGCAAACTGCATTACTCAACCTTGGCAAAGCCATTGATCATTTTCCTAGTACCATGTTGGTGCTTTATCTCCTTTCCTAGGACATCTGGGTTCTACCTTTTCTCTGCTTCTCAAACCCATCAGTCCTACTGGCAGTCAACATCCTTCTTGCTCCTCTGTCTTAGTTAAGGTTTTACTGCTGTGAACAGATACCATGACCAATGCAACTTTTATAAAAGACAACATTTAATTGGGACTGACTTACAGGTTCAGAGGTTCAGTCCATTGTCATTAAGACAGAGCATGGCAGAATCCAGGCAGGCGTGGTGCAGGAGGAGTTGAGGGTGCTACATGTTTATCCAAAGGAAACCAGGAACAGACTGGGTATCCTCAGGCATCTAGGAGGAAGATCTCTAAGCCCAACCCCACAGTGACACACTTCCTTAGACAAGGCCACACCTTCTAATAGTGCCACTCCCTGGGATGAGCCTATCCAAACCATCACATCCTCTGAGATCCTACAGCTTTTGGGCTACCCATCTACATTTAGATAACTAATCATTCTGTGTTGTTCCATCCATTGTACATTTAAAAAACAAATTGATGGTAAAATGGCAAGCAAATTATCCAAAGTAGTTTCCAGTACCAGGTAAAGTTTCCTTTTTGTGAGCAAATCTTAAGTCCAATTAGAGACCTATTGTTTACTACCAATGTATATGTGCCATTATTTCACCCTTAGAGTTCTCATGTCATGCTAATTGTTGGTATGGTTTATAGACATCATAGCTAGGTAGTTCTGTTGGTTGCTTTCGTTCTTCGAATGCTTTCATGACACCTTCTGGTATCATGAAAGGTTTTCCTCAGAGAGGATAGATTCCGGTCAATTCCAGTTCATGGGCTTCTAGGCTCTGTGTCTAAAAGCACAGGGTCTACAACAATAGGGACTTACCTTCCAATTCTATGGGGCAAGTGAAAGCAATAGCAATAGACTGTAATTTGGAGGAATTTCTTGAGCACATTGACCACAAAACTTAGAAGAGGGTTTCTCATACCTGATGTTAGTGTTTTGTTAAATGTTATCTGGCTCTTGAAGAGAGCACTGTTAGTCCAGATAGAAAATTTTTATTTAAAATAAGTATGCATAATTATATACAGGCTATTGGTGTGTTCAGATCAATAGTTAATAGTATGATTCCTTGAGACTTTTTCAGAAATATTCTGTTATTTTACCTTCCTCTATTCTTTCTCTATTCAGTATTTAACTCTCTCTCTCCATCTCTAATTAGAGGGATCCCTCATTTTTTTTCCCATTGAACTTTCTCAGATCACTTGTATTCCACAATTGCCTTCAAGTTTTAAAATCAACTCTGTGGTTTTACATTGGAGCATCTAGTGAGAATGAGGCTTTCTAAAAGATTTCAAAGTGCCCAGGATTTTTAGAGGGATGAAGGGCTGGTTATTTGATAATTTTTATAGCTGATCATACTACCATGCTATCAGAGGAGACCTGATATAGCAAAATGCTACTAACAAAACTAATGTGTGATACACCCTTTACCTGGAACCCTTATGAACCTCATTAGCCTGAATTCACAGCTCAGAGAAGCCGCTGCTTCTCTGTGCTTCATTAGTGAACACCTCAAATTGAAAGCACTGTATAGTGATACAATGATGCTTCCAAAATTATGTAGTAAGAAGTAGATTTTGCCCTTGCAAGCCTATTTGGATTTCGCATGTTATGTTTGTCTCCATCTTTCTCCTATGTCTGTCCTTATCCATTGAATTGGCTTCCAAGTGCTTCATGTCTAAGCAGTCAGGCTATTGTCCTTCTGGAATTGTTTTCTTTTTATCATTCTTCCCACTAAATAAATTGTGATTTCTTTAGAATGTATTTATCTAACACTGTCTAGTTAGTTTTATTTGACACCGATTAAGTAGTAAATCATGATGTTAGAATAGGTGAAGCATGAAGCATTTTCTATTCTTCAATCAGGACATATTTATTGAGCAAATCACTATTTGATATAATTCCCTCTATAAAGTTCAATCAGTGTGTTTATAAGCTACCACTTACAAATCAGCAACTTTTAGAGATAAATTTTTAGTAATGTTCTAGAAAATATTGAGGACAAGGTGTATCTATTAGCATGATGATACAATTTCCTGGTACTGAATGATTTACAAATACACAAATTTGTTTTTACCAAATATTCTATTGGCAAAACCTACACAATACCATAAAGAAAACTCAACCCCTGCATAATTGCTATGCCGGTAGAAAAATCTATTTCTTGTAGTACTGTTAATAGGAGGATCAGGAAGTTTATAAGTGCCAAGGTGGCATGACTAAAAATCTTATATAAAGGTTGACATAATGATTTCAGTTTATTTAACAGAAAAGATCTCTGACTATATCTCTTTTCTGTTTGTTTTCAATTTTAACAATTAATGTGGCACAAGAAAATCTTTATGCTAATATTATAGCTTTTTGGTTGAACACTAACACTATTATCTGAATTTATGAATAATTCATTCCTTGTTGAAAATTTAGCTATATCATTTTTACTGGATATGATGAAACTTTGAAGTGCAATTTAAGTTGAAAGAATTTCAGATTGTAGAACATTTCCATAAAATAACCATCAAAAAATGCTGTGCTAGCAAAATTACCTAGTTCTCAATTTTACTCTTTTCCTGAAGGCTCATATGATAATCTAAGTTCAATTGTATTCATTGTATACTGAACTATCACACTGTACTGTAAGTTCTTTGGCCTTTAAATATCTGTGATGACATGAACCTTGTTTCTAGCTGCAGATTGTGACCCAAAGCACCACCATTGTGACGAGTTGTTTTCGCAGACTTACATCTATAACCATGGTGAATCTTGGCTTAAAATTTTTAAACATAAAGATCCATTGTACTGTAAAATCTCAGCTGGAGAAATTTTGGTGACAGAGGATGAACTCAGAACTTATGCTTTCCAAGAAGGAAATGAACTGTCCTTCTTCTAGTGATGGTCTAAGGCAAGATTGTGGAACCAGAGCATGTGGATTGCATGGTGTTAAGATTAACTGTGAATGAACCCAACACAAACTTCTAAACACACATGAAACATTAAGCGTTTGATTTGTGGTTTACTTTTCTGTAACCCAGTTGTGGTTCTCAAGCATGAATTCTGTGCATGGCATGTGGGAATGTTGATAATAAAGTTCAAAGTATCATAAATAGAATCATATGAGACCCTCCACTAGGAGACTGCTTCAGTTGTCTTAACTGATGTGACAAGACCCAGACCATTGTAGGCAACACTCACTGGGAGCAGCTGTAAACAAAAGGGTAAGGCAAAAGGAATAGTTCTGCTCCAGTCATTGTTGATTCTATCACTAATATCAGAACCCGGGTTTCTGGGTTTCCATGGTTCCCTGAGGAACTATGGCTCTCCAGTCATCTTCCAGCATCATGGCCCCTGGCTGAAAGTGCTGAGTAGCCCAACCCTAAGGACCAAGCAAACTCTGTTAGCTCACCTTCACAGAAATGGACTTGTTTTATCCTCAGGGGACTTTACTTGTGCATGTTACCTGCACATATTGGAAAGAACCTGTCAAGGCATGGATATAATGAAACTTGGGTTGTTCCTAGAGTTACTGGTTCATCTTCCAGGTTTTCTTTTCTCTCTTTGATTTTCTCCTCGTTATTAACATAAAAATTATTAAAGATAATTAAAGATTTTTTTCTTTGTTTTATGCAAAACATTTAATAGACTCTCGGGCACTGCAAGAGATGACCAGATAGCTCCATAAACACATAAAACTTTCTCTTTCTAGGGGAAATTCTTTTCCAGTTATTATATATTCACTCACACATACACACATATATATACTTATGAAAATATGTGTGTGTTTATGAATAGTGGGAAAGGAAGAAGGAAAGAAGGGAAAGAACGAAGTAAGGTAGAAAGCCAAAAGAGAGAGGAGAGATAAGAGGACGGAGGGCAGGAAAGAGGTAGGGAGAAGGGAGGGAGAGAGGGAAGAGATGCCAGTCAAAGAACCACACTAAAGACCTAGATATTGAAGCATTGACGGGTTAGAGAGACAGAATGCTATAGTGGTAACAATCATGGCTGGATTCAAATTCTAATTTAACCTGCACGCTAGCTTTGGGACTCGGAGTAAATCATTGAAGTTTGCCATGCCTCCGTTCCTCGTCTGTGAAATTGGAATGCTAAGAATAGCATCCTGTACATGGGCTGTTACAGATCTTAAGGAAGACAGTGTAGAAAGTGCTTTGAAAAGATTCCTGAGTAAAGGGAAAGTGCAAGAACTTATTAAGTGTATTCATTTTGCAAGTCACACAAGGGTGGCCAGAAATGCTTGAACTCAGACAGGACACAAATTACATGATTTAAATAAAATTCTTATAAACATTCCATATTTTAATTATATTTATTACATATAATATCTCATATATACACATGTGCACATACGTGCACACATAACCTTGCAAGTTCTTTACTAAATCACAACATAACTATTTGGTTTGATATTTGCATTTCTACAAAGTCTCAGCCCCATTAAGGCAGAAGAGTGTACCTTCATGGTAAATTTCAGGCCAGGACTTAAGGAAAAGAAAAAAACACTCCAGTTTCTAAACCAAGGTCTAGGTGCAGAGAAAACAGACTTGGGAACAACTGACTCATTCATGGCCTTACATGTTCAGAAACATGAGATGCAGGAAATAACTGAGATTCTATCTATTAGCTGATGGCTTCTCTGTGCCATTGGGAGCTCTATGTAACAGATTTATATTCCATCTTGTGTGGACTGCTTTCAAAATATCAATATAAACCCAGCCTACACCATCTAGGCTGTAGCAGGAGGAAGACTTCAATACGATCTTATATCCCATGAGCAGTAGGATTTTTTTTCTCTTTCTTGAAATGATCACCATTGCTTTTACTTATAATCAAGTCCCACCAAAATTTTTGCTGTTGTCCCTTTATAAATAAAGTGCCAGAAGGAGGTCTGACCTTACCACCTATTCTCTATTCTTAGTCACAAAGGCAACTGATAGGTGAGGCAGGAGAAGTATTTCATCAAAACAAACAGCTAGGTCACGAAGAAATAAGAAGTAATGATCTTTTGTATTGAGCTTTGTGTAGCTGCTTTTATTAAAGCAGAATTTCCATTTATCTGAGACAAAAGGGCAAACTTGTGCATTGCTTCTCTTGTTGACTTTCTGGCAGGTCGTTCTTTCTCTTAAGAAACAGGTGTGGTCATGCATAGATGGTCTTACCCTCACTCTGTGGCCATACCACTGTGCCCCCCTCTCAGAGATCATTTTACAAATCCAGGTGTTCCTTCTTTATATTCCCCGCATGTCCCTCCCTTTTTGTCTACCTCAGGTCTTTTAAATCCAGCTTCAAGAAAAGTGCTGTGCATGGAATCGAGCCCCCTTATCATTTCCCAGAAAGAATTGTGCACAGTATTTATTTCCCTCATGTTGCAGTTTAAAACCCACAGGAAACTGTGCTGAATGCTGTCGCCCTAACTCCCTTCTTTCTGCCCAGATACACAAACTCACATTCTCAAAGAATGAATATGAAGTTGTGCAGTTGATCATCTTCTTCACAGTCCATCAGAGTTTAGCCTTCTAAAACTAATGAAGCATTGGCCTACGTACTGCCTGCTCCCAGGGATAAATGATAAATTGAATTTGATATTACAGTGTAGTACAGGTTGTGACTAATTCACTATTATAATCATTATTAGAGGAAAAACACTACATAAGTAACAATTGATTATAGGGGAGTGTTTACAATGTTTTGCTTGTAGGAGTCCATCTGTAATCACTTTAACACATTAGGGCTGAGTAAGCACTGGTGACTTCAAGTGTTCTCCATGCTCAAAGTAGTGAGCCAATTAAAATATTTATATAAAAGTGCCATTAAATTTTTTTCATAATTTTTAAATTTTCTATCTCAAAAAGTGAACATTTTTGTTGAATTTCAAAGCTCAGCCCTTTTAAAAGAAAAAGATGAGCACATTTTTAATACTTTTGTAATGTGTTACCATTAAGTTTATTAAGATAGGGAGGATTTGGGAGAAGTTAGGGGAGGTGAAACTGTGATCAAAATATATCATATGAAATTTTTTTTACTAAAGAAGTATACATATTTAAAAATCAAGCAAAGCTAAGCTATCATTTTCAGCTATGGGGAACCTTCTCTATAAAGGTAGAAGTTCTCACTCCGCCATCTTTGCTCTAGTGGCCAGGTACTTGGGACTGCCAGGCTCAGAGACAGACAGGCATAATATCGCTTGGGTCTCAGGCAGCTTGTGTGTACCCTGCTCCCAAGAGCTGGGCAGGTCTGCAGTAATCGACTTGCCAGCTCTGCTGTGGGACTTCTGCCTTGCAGAGGGACCGCCCCCCCCCCCCGCACTGGGCGGGAGCCTACCAGCTTCCCTTTGGCGACCTCTGTTCCGGTAGACGGCACTGAGTAGACAGGTACCCAGGTTCCTCCCAATATAACATCGCTTGGGACACGGCCTGTTGGGGCTTCCGTCTACTCCCAAGAACAGGACAGCGCTGTGGTCGTCTGGGCACCAGCTCTGCTGTGGGCCATCACCTCTGCAGGGTGACATGCGCCGCAGAGAGAGTGCAGAGTGCACTCCGCCATCTTTGCTCCAGTGGCCAGGTAGTTGGGACCACCAGGCTCAGAGACAGACAGGCATAATATCTCTTGGGTCTCAGGCAGCTTGTGTGTACCCTGCTCCCAAGAGCTGGGCAGAACTGCAGTAACCAGCGCACCAGCTCTGCTGTGAGACTTCTGCCTTGCAGAGGGACTCCCCCTCCCCTCCCCCCCCCCGGAGAGATCACACACCCCTGCACAGGGCAGGAGCCTATCAGCATCCTTTTGGCGACCTCTGCTCTGGGAATCCACTACACTGAGCCTTTGGATGTGCAGGGACTTCCCAATATAACATCACTTGGGGCAAGGCACATCAGGGCTCCAAAGTCACTCAGGAGCAGGGCAGGCCCCAGAAATCGGTGCCAGGGGAATCCCGGTAATCCAGGGGGGCCAGAAATAGCTTTGCAGGCTCCAGGAGGTCCAACCAACAGCCAGTGACAGCAGGACCAACTAATACCAGAGGTAACCAGATGGCAAAAGGCAAACGTAGGAACGTTACTAATAGAAATCAAAGTAATATGGCACCATCCAAACCCAGCTCTCCAACAGCAGCAAGTCCTGGATACCCCACCACACCCGAAAGACAAGATCTGGATTTAAAATCACTTCTCATGATGCTATTAGAGGATCACAAGAAGGACACAAATAAATCTAATAAATGTAGGGGAACGCCAGGACAGAGTAATGAGAGGGGGTTGAACGGAGAAAAGAGGGAGGGAAGGGGGCTTATGGGACTTTCGGGGAGGGAGGAAACGGGAAAGGGGAAGTGATTTGGAATGTAAATTAAAAAAATAAAATAAAATAAAAAAAAAAAAAAAGAATTACAGGAGACCATGAATCAACGGGTAGAAGCCCTTACAAAGGAAACACAATAATTGCTTAGAGAAATGCAGGAGAACATGGATCAACAGATGGAGGCCCACAAGGAGGCAACACAAAAATCGCTTAAAGAAATGAATCAACGGGTAGATGCACTTTCAACGGAATCACAAAAATTGCATAAAGAAATGCAGAAGAATATGGGTCAACAGATGGATGCCCATAGGGAGGCAACACAAAAATTGCTTAAAGAAATGAATCAACGGATAGATGCACTTACAAAGGAAACACGAGAACTGCTTAAAGAAATGCAGGAGACGATGGATCAACAGATGGAATCCCATGAGGAGCAAACACAAAAACTGCTTAGAGAAATACAGGAGAACTTGGGTCAACAGGCAGATATCCTGAAAGAGGTAATGCAAAAATACCTTAAAGAAATACAGGAAAATACAAACAAACAAGTGAAGGATCTCAGCAAATCCATCCAGGATCTAAAAAAGGAAGTAGAAACAACTAAGAAATCACAAAGGGAGACAACTTTGGAGATAGAAAACCTTGGGAAGAAATCAGGAGTCATAGATGCAAACATCAACAATAGAATACAAGAGATGGAAGAAAGAATCTCAGGTGCTGAAGATACCAAAGAAAGCATCGACTCAACAGTCAAAGAAAATGTAAAATGCAAAAAACGTATAACCCAAAACATCCAGGAACTCAAGGACACAATGAGAAAACCAAACCTAAGGATTATAGGTATAGATGAGAGTGAAGATTTGCAACTTAAAGGGCCAGTAAACATCTTCAACAAAATTATGGAGGAAAACTTCCCTAATCTAAAGAGAAAGATGCTGATGAACGTACAAGAAGCCTACAGATCTCCAAACAGACAGGACCAGAACAGAAATACATCCCGTCACATAATAATCAAAACACCAAATGTACTAAACAAAGAAAGAATATATAAAGCAGTAAGAGAAAAGGGCCAAATAACATACAAAGGAAGACCTATCTGAATCACATCAGACTTCTCACCAGAGACTATGAAAGCCAGAAGATCCTGGGCAGATCTCATGCAGACACTAAGAGAGCACAAATGCCAGCCTAGACTCCTATACCCAGCAAAACTCTCAATCACCATAGATGGAGAGACCAAGATATTCCATGATAAAACCAAATTTTCACAATATCTTTCTACAAACCCAGCCCTGCAAAGGATAATAGGTGGAAACCGCCAATACAGGGAGAGAAACAACACCCAGGAATAAATGAGATAGTAACCTTCTTGCTTCAAACCCAAAAGTAGATAACCATTCAAACATAAAGATAGCATCAAGAATGGCAGGTGGCAATAATCACTATTCCTTAATCTCTCTTAATATCAATGGTCTCAATTCCCCAATAAAAAGACATAAACTAACAGACTGGATACGTAAACAGGACCCAGGAATTTGCTGCATGCAGGAAACGCACCTCAGTGTCAAAGACAAACACTACCTCAGAGTAAAAGGCTGGAAAACAATCTTACAAGCAAATGGCCCCAAGAAACAAGCCGGGGTAGCCATCCTAATATCAGATAAAATTGATTTTCAACCTAAAGTCATCAAAAAAGACACAGAAGGACACTACATACTGATCAAGGGAAAAATCCACCAAGAAGAACTCTCAATTCTGAATATCTATGCTCCAAATGCAAGGGCACCCTCATTCGTAAAAGAAACTTTACTAAAGCTCAAAGCACACATCGCACCTCACACAATAATAGTGGGTGACTTCAACACCCCGCTCTCTGAAATGGATCATTCAGGAAAGCAGAAACTAAACAGGGACACAGTGAATCTAATTGAAGCCTTGGACCAAATGGAACTAACAGATATATATATAGAACATTTCATCCTACAGCTAAAGAATACACCTTCTTCTCAGCTCCTCATGGTACCTTCTCCAAAATTGACCATATAATTGGTCACAAATCAGACCTCAACAGATATAAGAAGATAGAACTAATCCCATGCCTCCTATCAGATCACTATGGAATAAGGGTGGTCTTAAATGGCAACAAAAACAACAGAAAACCCACATACACATCGAGACTGAACAATGCTCTACTCAATGATAAGTTGGTCAAGGTGGAAATAAAGAAAGAAATCAAAGACTTTTTGAAATTTAATGAAAATTGAAGGCACAACATACCCTAATTTATGGGACACAATGAAAGCAGTGCTAAGAGGAAAATTCATAGCCCTGAGTGCCTCCAAAGAGAAATGGGAGAGAGAATACACTAACAGCTTAATGGCACACCTGAAATCTCTGGAACAAAAAGAAGCAAATACACCAAAGAGGAGTAGAAGGCTGGAAATCATCAAACTCAGGGCTGAAATCAATCAAGTAGAAACAAATAGAACCATACAAAGATTCAACAAAACGAAGAGTTGGTTCTTTGAGAAAATCAACAAGATAGATAAGCCCTTAGCCAGACTAGCCAGAGGGCACAGAGACAGTATCCAAATTAATAAAATCAGAAACGAAAAGGGAGAGATAACAACAGAAACTGAGGAAATTCAAAAAATCATCAGATCCTACTACAAAAGCCTGTATTCAACACAACTAGAAAATCTCAAGGAAATGGACAATTTCCTTGACAGATATCAAATACCAAAATTAAATCAGGATCAAATAGACCATCTAAACCATCCTATAACCCCTGAAGAAATAGAAGTCGTCATTGGAAGTCTTCCAACCAAAAAAGCACAGGTCCAGATGGTTTTAGTGCTGAATTCTATCAGATCTTCAAAGAAGACCTAACACCAATACTCTTCAAAGTATTCCACAAAATAGAAACAGAAGGAACACTAACCAACTCATTCTATGAAGCCACAATTACGCTGATACCAAAACTAAACAAAGATGTGACAAAGAGATTCTCAGAACAATTTCTCTTATAAATATCGATGCAAAAATACTCAATAAAATTCTTGCCAACCAAATCCAAGAACACATCAAAACAATCATTCACTATGATCAAGTAGGCTTCATCCCAGGGATGCAGGGATGGTTCAATATAAGGAAATCCATCAATGTAATCTACTATATAAACAATCTCAAAGAAAAAAACCACATGGTCATCTCATTAGATGCTGAGAAAGCATTTGACAAAATTCAGCATCCTTTCATGCTAAAGGTCTTGGAAAGATCAGGAATTTGAGGCCCATATCTAAACACAGTAAAAGCAATTTACAGCAAACCGGTAGCCAACATCAATCTAAATGGAGAGAAACTTGAAGCAATCCCACTAAAATCAGGGACTAGACAAGGCTGCCCTCTCTCTCCATATCTTTTCAATATAGTACTTGAAGTTCTAGCTAGAGCAATTAGACAACAAAAGGAGTTCAAAGGGATACAAATTGGAAAGGAAGAAGTCAAACTATCACTATTTGCAGACGATATGATAGTATACTTAAGCGACCCAAAGAACTCCACCAGAGAACTCCTACAGCTGATAAACAACTTCAGCAAAGTGGCCGGATATAAAATCAACTCAAGCAAGTCAGTAGCCTTCCTATACTCAAAGGATAAGCAGGCTGAGAAAGAAGTAAGAGAAATGATACCCTTCATGATAGCCACAAACCATATAAAGTATCTTGGTGTGACTCTAACCAAACAAGTGAAAGATATGTAGGACAAGAACTTCAAGTTTCTGAAGAAAGAAATTGAAGAAGACCTCAGAAGATGGAAAAATCTTCCATGCTCATGGATTGGCAGGATTAATATAGTAAAAATGACCATCTTACCAAAAGCAATATACAGATTCAATGCAATCCCCATCAAAACCCCAACTCAATTCTTCATAGAGTTAGAAAGAGCAATTCAAAAATTCATCTGGAATAACAGAAAACCCAGGATAGCTAAAAATATTCTCAAGAGTAAAAGAACCTCTGGGGGAATCAGTGTCCTGGACCTCAAGCTGTACTACAGAGCAATAGTGTTAAAAACCGCATGGTATTGTTACAGTGACAGGCATGTAGATCAATGGAACAGAATTGAAGACCCAGAAATGAATCCACACTCCTATGGTCACTTGTTCTTTGACAAAGGAGCTACAACCATCCAGTGGAAAAAAGATAGCCTTTTCAACAAATGGTGCTGGCTCAACTGGAGGTCAAAGTGCAGAAGAATGCAAATTGACCCATTCTTATCTCCTTGCACTAAGCTCAATTCCAAGTGGATCAAGGACCTCCACATAAAACCAGACACACTGAAACTAATAGAAAGGAAACTAGGGAAGAACCTTGAACATATGGGCACAGGGGAGAATTTCCTGAATAGAACTCCAATAGCTTATGCTCTAAGATCAAGAATAGACAAATGGGACCTCATTAAATTACAAAGTTTTTGCAAGGCAAAAGACACTGTCAAAAAGACAAAGCGGCAACCAACTAACTGGGAAATGATCTTTACCAACCCTACATCCGACAGAGGACTAATATCCAATATACACAAAGAACTCAAGAAGTTAAACTCCAGAGAGGCAAGTAACCCTATTAAAAAATGGGGTACAGAGCTAAACAAAGAGTTCTCACCTGAAGAATATCTAATGGCTGAGAAGCACCTAAAGAGATGTTCATCATCCTTAGTCATTAGGGAAATGCAAATCAAAACAACCCTGAGATTCCATCTCACACCAGTCAGAATCGCTAAGATCAAAAACACAGGAGACAGCAGTTCTTGGCGAGGATGTGGAGAAAGAGGAACACTCCTCCACTGCTGGTGGAATTGCAAGCTGGTACAACCACTCTGGAAAGCAGTCTGGCGGTTCCTCAGAAAACTGGGCATGACACTCTCGGAGGATCCGGCTATACCACTCCTGGGCATATACCCAGCTTACCTGCATGCAATAAGGACACATGCTCCACTATGTTCATAGCAGCCTTATTTATAATAGCCAGAAGCTGGAAAGAACCCAGAAATCCCTCAACGGAGGAATGGATTCAGAAGATGTGGTATATTTACACAATGGAATACTACTCTGCAATTAAAAACAATGAATTCACGAAATTCCTAGACATATGGTCAGAACTTGAAAATATCATCCTTAGTGAGGTAACCCAATCACAAAAGAACACACATGGTATGCAGTCACTGATAAGGGGATATTAACCCAGAGTCTCGGAATACCCTAGACACAATCCGCATATCAATAGATTTCCAAGAAGATGGAAGGAGAGACCCCTGGTCCTGGAAAGACTGGATGTAGGGGAATGCCAGGACAGAGAGGAGGTTGAATGGGGAAAAGAGGTTGGAAAGGGGGCTTATGGGACTTTCGGGGAGATAGGAAATGGGAAAGGGGAAATGATTTTGAATGTAAATAAAAAAACTTAGTAAATTAAATAAAATTAAAAAAATAATAAAGGTAGAAGTTCAAATTACCATTACCTATAATTTTCCACAACTTTAAAAGATATTTAGCTGGCCCTGGTAGTAGGGGCCTGTGATCTCAGCTTCTAGGGGGGCTAGGAGATTATACAATTAAGACAACTTTAAAATTTTAAATTTTAAATAGTTAAAGAAAAATCATTTCTTCACATTTTTAGCAAATTAGTTCAGATAACTGTGGCAAACCTACAATGAATGAATGAATGAAATATGCATATAATTATTTCAATATTTTTTTGTTTCTTATTTTGCTTTGCTTTTATTTTGTAACTTTTTCACTCACTGCTAGGTCAAGAATACTTTCAAGAATTGCTGGCAGGCCGGGCGGTGGTGGCGCATGCCTTTAATCCCAGCACTTGGAAGGCAGAGGCAGGAGGATTTCTGAGTTTGAGGCCAGCCTGGTCTACAAAGTGAGTTCCAGGACAGCCAGGGCTACACAGAGAAACCCTGTCTCGAAAAACCAAAAGAAACAAAACAAAAAAAAAAAAAAAAAAAAAAAAGAATTGCTGGCTAAATTCTCCAACTTCAAGTGATTCTCTTAGGTGGAAATGATGAAGAATTCCTAAAGAGTGATCTAAATTATCAAGAGAATATGGTGATCATGTTGGTGATGGGGAGGAGGAAGATGCCAATGATGAAGAAGGATGTTTTTATGTTATAAATGAATTCTAATTACTCAGTTGAATTGGGGATATAATTATACTAAACTTCTAACTTATAAACTAAGACGAAATGATAAATTCATTTTATTCATAGAATTGACCTCTCATCTTCCATTACAAATAATCATATAGATTTATCTGCTCCTATAATTGTTTTAATGCAGTCCTTTCTTAAAGCATCAATTGTCTCTCTTGTGATCCTACACCAGTCCTACACCAGTCTTTCAGATGGCTACCTGTGGCATGTTCTCTGCACAGCTACTCTTGGCTTTTCTACAATTGTGTAAGTGTTCCACACTGTTTTCTTGTTTTAAAACAAATTATATTATATTGAACATATATTTCCCTGTTGTAACAAAACTACCTGATACGAGCAACTTAACGGAAGGAAGATTTACTTTGGTTTGTGGTTTTGGGCTTTTTAGGTCACAGTTAACAGGCTCCATTATCTTTAGTCATGTGGCAAAGCAGAAGCATCATAGTCAGAGGGCATAGTAGAGGAAAGCTGGTTGCCCATGTCACAACAGTTGGCAACAAACAGCCCAAGACAAGATATGTTTTTCAAAGGATATGCCTATTTCCTGCAAAGAGTTCCCTCATTTGCATCACTGAATAATAATCCCATCAAATTATGACACTTTCATCAGGTTAGTCCACTGATTTGATCAGAACCCTTGTGAGCCAATCATTTCCCACATCCAGACTGAAGATTTTATCAGAGATCAAGCCTTCAATACATGAGATAGAGTGGGCCACTGTATATCTGAATTACAACACATGTACATCCATGTAGTGAAGTAAAGTTACTTCTTTTTAATACTCTCGGCTGCCTATGAGCAATGGAGAGAATTCCTGTTACAGCACTACGATCCAGTGAATAGGAGATACAGAAGTTTTACAAACTATTCTGGGCCCTTTCTGATTCCTACTTCCCTTATGCATGGAGTTATTGTGCTATAGGAAGTATTGTTTTAGGAGAGGAATATGCACTCTCAGAGAACTGTAGATCATTATTATTTCCTGAACTAAAAAAAAAAAAATTCTTTGAAATAATGGGAGCTGGCAGAAACAAAGGACATGATTGTGACCAAGCTTCTGAGGGTGTGGCTCCTCTGTAATGCTGGTGCCTTCTCTATGCTTTTTGCTCAGAGCATGCCCTTCAAGGTGTGTCATGGTTACATGTCATGAGCTCTACTGTCAACTCCGTTGTTTCCTTATTCCCAAAGCGTGTACACTTGATTACAACACACGGTTTTGTTTGTGCTTATGCGATCCGCTGTTTATCCTTTTTTTTTTCCCCAACATGCTTTCCAGCAGGATAGATTCCTATGCATTTAAATTATATACTATGACTATGGAAAGCAAGCGACAGTGTTCATGAGCCACATTTTCAAATTTAACTCCCTGGCATAAAAACAAAACCCTGCCTTTAGCTGATGGGTTTCCAAAATAGAAACACAAATATGATTTCCTAAATTATATGTTCTTAACCAGAAAGGTAGGTTCAGAATGGTCGCAGGTGTGAAAATATGTCTTTTCCTATTTTCTGCCAACTTCTTCCTATTGCTGAAGATAGACTTATCTTCTAAAGTTTTAACGAAAAAGTCCTTTTGCATTATAAGATATATGCTGCTCCAGAGGGAAAATGAGGAATCGCAAAAAGAGACTTAAAAAATATATTTCATGTGATGAATCAGTACTGAATATGGACTTGTGGTTCTGGACGAGTGTTGAAAATAATAGTACACAGGGAAGGACTGTATGAATGGAAAACCAAACCCTATTCTCAGACTAATTAAATATGGTAAAAACTCACGTATAGAAGAAGCAGACCTACAAGTTCTTCCCAAGAAGGAACCAAGAAACAAAAAATGCCACTCTTTTGCAGAGTAAGTTAACTTTAGTCCATTGAGAACTTTCTATACCCATTAGTTTATACAAATCATTTTGTGTGTGTGTGTGGTGTGTGTGTTTGTGTATGTGTGCATGCACGCATGTGTCTGTGTGTCTGTGATATATCTCTTTATTTTATTTTAGGTAAGAGTTTCTTCATCTGGCTCCCAGGTTAGATTTCTACTACCAGAGGCTTCTAAGTGTTATTCTGTAATTAGTACAGGTATAAGACATTGTATCTGATATGTATATGGTGTATACATATGTGTATGTGCATAAGCCTGTGTATATGGATAGTCCCACAATGTCTTTCTATGTGTCATAACTGGCATAGAGTAAGCACTCATTTAGTGACTTATAAACAACAAGGATATTTTCTGAATGGAAACACACCCACAAATACACCATTTCCTGGACTAAAGTGATTTTTTTCTCTTTATTTCGTCTGCCTGCTCTTTTTTTCAGCCATCATTTGACAAGATATAAATGCTTGCTCATAGACTTATCATGGGTAGGGTAAAGTACAGTGTCCTTTATAGTAGACTGTAGCGTGGGAACTCTGAGTCCTGCAAGTTTTATTAACTGAGAAACATGGAGGTCAAATCCCAGGGACTTTCAAGGTGAATCTGATGCTGGCCTGTCATCATGCTTATAGAGCCATGGCAATCAGTTCTGGGAACACCAGACACAATGATGATGATGGCCACAGCCCTGGAAGCATCAAGGCAATGAGGAGGATTCTAGAAAGAACTAGTAAGAATGAACTCAGATTGGTTTATTTAGAAATTTAGAAAATATGTGATCTTCCCTCATAAAACTAAGTAAATGTCATTCCAAATGGTTTTTTAAAAGGTATAAGTTAGAATAAATTTAATTAACAAAGTTGAATATATAATGTCCATGAGATAATATTTTGAAACTTTCAAGTCCTGGGGAAAATTGTGCTAATACTAGTATCAAATAGAGATGATTTTCTAATATGTACAAATTCAAAAGGATTTTCTCTTGAGAGAAGACTAGTGTTCTCCAACAGGACCTGAGTCTGGGTTTACCAACCTTGATTTGTGCAGAAGTAGAAAGGTCTGGAGAGGGTGCTATACTAGGTGCCACGGAAACTGATTTGCCAGCTGATTTCCCTCTCAGACTCAGTATCATCCCTCTGGCAAAGAGTAATTCCTCAGTCTAAAGATGACTATTTAATGTTTTTAAAGTCAGAATAATCTAATCTATGTGTGGGGGTAGTAATGGGAATCCAACCCACTGCATCAAACACCACTGAAAAATAGCATAAACATGCCAAATGATGCCTCCTTTAAGGCTGTATTTTTGTTAGTTTTATCCCAGAGCTGAAGTAAGAAAAGCCCCATGCATCAGTCAGTGCTGATGTATACAGTTTACTTGTTTTGCATTCTGAAAAATGAAGAAAAATTTGATACCCCATGATGACTATGTTATTTTAAATAACTCACTGGTAAATTAATAATTATATTTTCATAAATTACTCCAAATTTCCAAACTAAATTAATGACTCCAAATAATACCGAGCATTTTAAAATGGAAGAAAGCACAGAAACAAAATGAGATGAAGCTAGGAATATTTGGAAATTTTCTATTTGGAAAATACTGTGTTGGAATTTGTAGGACAATTCTCAAGCTTAGCATATACCTTTCACTTTGAACAAAATATCCAAGATTGGGCTGCAATTATAGCTTAGAATAATGTGACATTTCAATTGTTTAGCTCATTAAAATCTCTATGTAAAGGATTTCAGTACAGAATATGCATGTATGTAATGATATAGCGTCTGAGAGTTACTTGTAATTGAAATTCAGGGATTATTTTTATGAGTTTAAGATGTCCTACCTTATATACATTTGTACGCCATGTCTAATTAGTGTGAGCTTTGCCCAGATGTATTTTCAGTAAATAAAGTTGATTTAATTTAAAATTTTATGAGGGAAAATTGAATGTTAAGAAAAAGATTGAAAAATTATAATTAGCCATTTCCTACTATTGTAGCTTTCATTTGATGATGTCATTTGCAAGGACAGACATTATCATGAAATAGGACATTATACTTTGATCTTATTTTGTTCTAATAGGAAATAGCTAGATGCCTTCTTAAAGGGAGTAGGACTTCAATAATTTCCTCTCCTCTGTGAGGATGGCTGCTGCTTTGGGTTTTAACTTGATGTAAATATATTTAAAGGAATGACCTGTGTGGAAACTCAGGGGCATTTGTTCTCTATATCCATTCATGTTTCTGAGGAAAGTGCCCATATTTGGTCAATATATGTGTGCATGAGCAATTTAATTTCCTGTCCAATATTAAATAGATTTTATGGCACCCTAAAACTAGATTTACTCAGAATCTGAATTCCTAGAAACAATTTCACAAGGCAGGGAACTTGAAACAGCAATTGCAGGAGAATGGGTTTGAAGTTACCTAAATGCTTTTGACTTCTGAGTAACTCAGTATGGTCATTTCGTAGAGAATTTAAGTTGCAAAATCTTTCATTTTAATGTGTTATGTCAGTTCTGCAGGTCTGTGTAACCAATAGACAAACATCCTGAAAGATTTTTTAATGACCCCTTCCCCATACTCAAGCCATTCTAATGTGTATCATTCATTATCTTCCTCCTCCTCTTTCTGTGCCTACTCCTCTTTCTCCTCCTTCTCTTCACCACCACCACCACCACCAGCACCACTGCAACATCATCATCATCATCATCGTCGTCATCATCGTCATCATCAATCAGCATCTAGGAGCTGGGAACCAAATTGTAACCCTATACCTGTTTTAAACATGTAATCTAGCATTGAAATATTCTTTTCTTTCATGTACCATGACATTTGTAATAGGATTTTATGAAAATGAGTTAAAGAATATAATACATGGGTTTTCTTGTGTCTAACTATGTGATGCCTGTCATTCAGCATAATGACTTGTGATCCATACAAGCTGCTAAGAACACAGCCAGTCTTTTCTGATTATATTGTAATTATTTTTACATTTTTATTTATGAACATTTGTGTTGCTTCTAGCTTTTGGCTGCCATACATAAAGCTGTTGTAAACACATCTTTCATTTCTCTTGGATAAAATACCTAAGAGAGGAATTTCTGGACCATAGTATAAATCATGTCTTACCTTTAGAACAAAGGTAGCACGTGCATTTTTTGGCTGCTTTCCTGTTTTGTGATTATTTTTTCAGTGTTGTTTTTATGGCTTAAAAATTAATGTGCTAGAAAGATTTATTTCAATACTAAATTCTGCATGATTGTGCTTTACTTAGTACATAATAAATTTAAAATAGTTTGTTGAATGAAGAGCAGGCCACTAATTAGCTGACCTTGTGATAGATGACTTTAGAGTATCCAGACAGAGTCAGTATATTCATTCACAAATTTCTGAAAAAATAAGGGGTAGGATCTCTCACATAGTGTGAAAAAGACTTCTAATTTTGAAGTCTTTAAAAATGGAGGAATAGTGACAATAAAGGTTGGTGTCCCTACAACTTAAAGTTATGAAAAACAGAGGAGGGCATGCTCCCTTACCCTATCCTAGAGCATCACATGAGTACAGCCTTCGTTCCTTCATATTCTGATGTCATCTTAAGACCAATAGAACTTCACTTTGACAAATTGTTTCACAATCCACTAGAAATGGAATGTGTAAGAGCAGCAAAAGTAGATGCAGACGATGATGATGAGACCAAATGCATCCTTGTATCATTGAAGCTCCAAATTAAGCACAGAAGACTCCATTGCCTTATAGATTCATAGTGTCTTCATGGACACTTAACATGTGTTTGAGATGTAGTCACTCACTCCTGGTTTCCAGTGTACCCTTCGCTTCACTTGGAGATATTCTGTACATCTGTTGATGTGAATGATGCTGTTTGGACTTTCTGTAATCCCTTGCTGAATTTTGAGTTCTAACCTGACAGATATTTTTTTCCTGCACACATTGAAGGCATTATTTCAGCTGTTTCCTCAGAATTCCAGTGCTGCTGAGGAGATCTCAGCTATCAATGTAGTAGTTTTCCTTTTGACTGCTTTTAGGGTTTTTCTGTCTGTTTGATGTTCTTTGGTTTCTCTCATGTGTATATATGTGATGGTTTTAAAAACTATTATCACATAGGACTCAAAGGGGATTACGGAATCTTCACACATAATTGGCAGTTCTGACCCAAACAAGAAATACCTCAGACATCTCAACTTCCATTAGTTTCTTTGAATATCATCTCTCTCCTTCCCTCCCCTGTCTCTCTCCTTCCTTCCCATCCTCCACACTTTCACCCCTGGTCACTCGCTACGTCCTAACTTTACAATTTGTTTTCAGGTTGGAATTGCAGTTGCACATGTATTGAAACCGATTGGGCACTTGTCATCTTGCTTCATGTTTATGTCCTCCTTTTCTTTCTTTCTTTTTTCACTCTTTTCTCCTAGTTTCAAAGACTTTCCTCACAAGTCAACTCGGAAAAGGTTTGTTGAGATTCCATGTATTACAGAAAAGTCATTTATAGTACGACTTCATTTCTTGAATCCGTATATTTTAAGATGCTTTTCCTTCAAGCTCTTGTTTCAGGATCAAAGGTGCCATTTCCTCATTTGGAAATTATTCAATGAACTTTGACTTCCTATTTGCACTTTACAATAGAATTCTTCTTGAGACAAAACATAATTCTCCAAGAGTAGTGTGATGTGCCTGAAAAAGCACACAAATGGAAAGTACATGCTAACATTTATATGTCTCATTATTATGCTTTCTATTAAGTTTTTCATTTCATGTATGATCAATAAATGTTCCTGTTACCTTGACCTCTGTCCAAGTGCTAGAGACAATGCTCAACTAGGCACACAGTCTTGTTTGATGGATAATCAATGCAGGAGACACTGGACTTGTTAGTAAAGCAGTATCTATTGGCATTCCCTGTTGGAAAGGATAACTGGGGTTATGAATACACTGATTGTTCCATGACTTTTGTTTAGTGGGAAACCCTTTAATTCTTACCCATGCTCTTGTGGTGTAGTAATGTTTTGTTTCTTTGTTCTCAAGAAATATGCTATAGAACTAGTTGCTGTGAGTGCAAATGTTAACTGTGACATTTAACATCATGAGTCTTTGCCCTAATAACATTGTGCTTTTGAGCCTCTCATCCCTCATCTCAATGAAACAGATATACTAGTGTGTTTTTTCAAAGAGTTATGGAGATGACTGAAGTTAAAACATTTGAAGCTTCTGACACAAGATGAGAGTTCGATTAATGTAAGAGTGTGCTAATAAGTCCAGTAAACAAACTATCTCCCTAGGTCAAGGTCACTTTCAGTGGCTATTCCTCTCCTCAACTCAGGAGATGCATAAGTACCTTCTTGGAAGCTATGGATTGGTTATGGGTCACAGAACATGGACATTTATTTTATCTTACAGCTTTCTTCACAATCAGAGCCTACCAATTCCTTCTTCATTGCTTTGATTATGAAAGCTTTCTCTTCAGAAGAAACATTATAGATTAATTGTGTATGTTTTCCATCCCTGAGCACACAGCAAATGTGTCATATCCACATGCAACATTTGTTTGATTGTCTTTTTTATTGTTGTTCTATAAGGATACCCCTAATTTTAGCACTGCCATAATGCGTTCCTGCACCCCTCTTCCTTCCTGTTTTGAACATAATTTTTGCTTTCTTGTGTGATTTCCATGACTTTGAAGTTTGTCTACTACAGGTAGACATTTGTTTCAGAATATCATGAATTGATACTGTCCAAAGAATCTTTGACAGTAAAATTCCTGTTATCTAAATATAAGAGAAATGGAGAAGAAATACTTGTTACCTGAGTCTGTAACAAATCCAGGATCTATGTTGTTACTAAGGTTGATATTTATAAAAGAACAAACAAGAGATATAAGAACTCAAATCTGCTGCTGCTAAACATGTCATTATTCATTTTTTAATTAAATAATTGATTTTTTTTACACTCCATATTTTATCCCCCCCACCATCCACCCTCTGACTGTTCCACATCCTGTACCTTCTCCCCACACTCCTGTCTCCATGTGGATGTCCCCACCCCTCACCCTACCTGATCTCTAAACTGCCTGGAGCATCCAGTCTCTTGAGGGTTGGGTGCATCATCTCTGAATGAACACAAATCCGGCAGTCCTCTACTGTGTGTGTTTGGGGGCCTCATATCAGCTGGTGTATGCTGCCTGGTTGGTGGTCCAATATTTGAGAGATCTCAAGGGTCCAGATTAATTGAGACTGCTGGTCATCCTATAGGATTGCCCTTCTCAGCTTTTTTCAGCCTTTCCATAATTCAGCTGTTTCTATCCATTGGTTGGGTGCAAATATCTGCATCTGATTCTTTCAGCTGCTTGTTGGGTCTTCTGGAGTGTGGTCATGCTAGATCCCTTTTTGTGAGCGCTCCATAGACTCAGTAATATTATCAGGCCTTCTGACCTCTCCTTGAGCTGGATCCTACTTTGGGCCTGTTGCTGGACCTTCTTTTCCTCAGGCTCCTTTCCATTTCTGTCCCTGTAATTCTTTCAGACAGGAACACTTATGGGTCAGAGTTGTGACTGTGGGGATGGCCCCCCTCTCCCTCATCTGATGCCCTGTCTTCCTGCTGAGGGTGGGCTCTATAAGTTCCCTCTTCCTGCTGTCAGGCATTTCATCTAAGGTCCCTCCATTTGAGTCCTGAGAGTCTCTCACCTCCCAGGTCTCTGGTACATTCTGGAGGGTTCCCCCAAACTCTTATTTCCCAAGGTTTCCTGTTTCCATTCTTTCTGCTGGCCCTTAGGGATTCAGTCTTTTTCCCTTACCCAATACCAGATCAGGTTCGCCTCTCCCCTTCACTACTCTTCCCTGTCCACTTTCCCTCCCAGGTCCTTCCCTCCTTCCCCACTTGTTATTACTTTGTTCTCCCTCCCAAGTGGGACTGTGGTGTCCTCACTTCAGCACTTCAGCTTGTTGACCTTTTTGAATTCTGTGGACTATATCTTGGGTACTCTGTACTTTATTTATTTATTTATTTATTTATTTATTTATTTATTTATTTTTGCTAAGATCTGATATTGTGAGTACATACCATGCATGTCCTTTTGGGTCTGAGTTACTTCATTCAGAATGATATTTTCTAGTTCCATCCATTTGCCAACAAAACTCAGGATATCCACATTTTTAATAGCTGAGTAGTATTTCATTGTTCATTTTTAATAATTGTTATACTGTATTTTGTAAAGGGCAAGTCTTTAATACATGGTGCTGTTATTGTTTCAAGATTCTGATAAGATGCCACAATATGGACATTCCATTTGAATTATGGTAGTGGCATACTCCAACTAAAGTAAAAAGCTGACCTAGACCAAGTATTGAATCTGAAAATCAATTGTCAACATCCTTATTCAAGTTTGGTATGTATAATTATTGACCAGAAAATATTAGTTAAGAACAAATTACATTTAAGTATTAAATTGCATGTAAGTATTAAATTACATTTAAGTATTGGCATAATTGTTTACAAAAAGGGCAAGGAAAGTGACTTGGAGGGAATTAATCACATATTTGTGATAAGTTTCACAGGGAAGTCCATAGTTGTTGGCTCTGCAACTAAGAAAGTTGAGTCAATGCTGGAGGAATAGCTTTTCTCCCCAACTCTAATCAGGAAATGTTGGGTCTGTTTTTCATAAGATAATCAATCAGTAACTTTCCTTTATACAAATGACAAACAGTGTGAGAAAGGAAATACTGAACAACACCCCTCATAATAGTCACAAATAATATAAAATATCTTGGGGTAACTCTAACCAAACAAGTGAAAGTCCTGTATGACAAGAACTTCAAATCTCTCAAGAAAGAAATTTAAGAAGACCTCAGAAAATGGAGATATCCCCCTTGCTCATTGACTGGTAAAAATAGCCTAATAATAATGACCATCCTACCAAAATCAATCTACAGATTCAATGCAATCCCCATCAAAATTCCAACACAATTCTTCAAAGACATGAAAAGAGCAATTCTCAATTTCATAGGGAAAAACAAAAAAAAAAAAACCCAGGATAGTAAAAACAATTCTTAACAATAAAAGAACTGCTAGGGGAATCACCATGCCTGACCTCAAGCTATACAACAGAGCAATAGTAATAAAAATAGCATGGTATTGGTACAGAGAAAAGCAGGTTGATCAATGTAATAGAACTGAAGACCCAGGAATAAAACCACAGACTTATGGACACTTAATCTTTGGTAAAGAAACCATTTTCTTTCTTCTTTCTGTTGGAAAAAAGAAAATATCTTCAATAACTGGTGCTGGTCTAACTGGCACTTGATACTTTGGAAAATAAAAATAGATCCATATTTGTCATCTTGCACAAAGCTCAAAGTCAAGTGTATCAAGGATCTCAACATAAAACCAGATACACAGAATCTAGTAGAAGAGAAAATGGGAAAGAGCCTCGAATTCATTGGGACAGGGGGAAATTTCTTAAACCAACTCCAATGGTTCATGCTCTAAGATCAAGAACTGATAAATCAGACCTCATGAAACTGGAAAGCTTCTGTAAGGCAAAGGACATAGTCAACAGGATAAATTGGCAACCTATAGATTGGAAAAAATCTTCACTAACTTCACATCCAATAAAGTGATAATATCTAAAATATATAAAGAACTCAAGAAGCTAACCTCCAAGAAAACTAAGCAACCTAATCAAAATATGGGCTATAGAGTTAAACGAAGAATTCACAACAGAGAAATCTCAAATGACTGAGAAGCAAACAGGAAAATTCAAATCAAAACTATGCTGAGATTCTACCTTATACCGATCAGAATGCCTAAGATCAAAAACTCAGGTGACAGCACAAGTTGGCAAGGCAGAAAGAATGGAAATAGGCATTCTCTGTGGGTGGGAGTGAGTGGGCCCTCTAGAATGCACTAGAGTCCTGGGAGGAGAGAGACTCTTAGGACTCAAAAGGAAAGACTTTAGATGAAATGCCCAACAGTAGGGAGAGAGAACTTGTAGAGTCCACCTCCAGTAGAAAGACAGGGCACCAAGTGGAGGGTTGGAGTTGCCATTCCACAGTCAAATATTCTGACACAGAATTGTTCCTGTCTAAAAGAACTGCAGGGACAAAAATGGAGAAGAGACTAAAGGAAAGGAGGTCTAGTGACAAGCAAGAAAAGAGGAGAGGATCCAAGGCATTAGTGTTACTGAAGCTATGGTAAGCCTACACACAGGAGCCAGGCATGGCTTTCCTCATAGAGATCCAACAAGCAACTGACTGAGACAGATGCAGATACTTACACCCATTGGACTGAAGTCAGGGACTCCTATGGTTGAATTAGGGGAAGGCTGGAAGAAGCTGAGGAAGGTGACCCCATAGGAATCCCTGTAATCTCAACTAACTCAGACCCCTGAGATCTCTCAGACAGTGAGCCACCAACAAGGCGGTATACATAAGCTAGTCTGAGACCCCTGACATATATACAGCAGAGGACTGCCTGGTCTAGCCATAGTGAGAGAAGATTCACCTCGAGAGACTTGAGGCCCCAGGAGTGGGGAGGCCTGTCAGTGGTGAGGTGGGGTGGGGGAGTAGGAACATCCTCTTGCAGACAAGAGGAAGAGGAATTTGATGTGGAACTATGGGATGGCAGACAGGGAGTGGGTAGAGACTGGAGTGTAAAAAATAAAAGTAATAAAATTAATTAATTAAAATACAAAAAATATAGTTCTGTAGTTCTTTGTTCTTGTTTTCCGTTTATTTGAGTTTTATATATGTTCACTTCTAACATTAGAGAGTTCTCCTTCAGCTTTATTCATCCTAAAAAAGTATTTAAAATATCCTAGATCTATTTTTTTATGTACATAAGTGTTTGGCCTTTATTCAAGGACATTTTAATAGCTGGTACCCTCAGTGAGGATGGTTGTGAGGTGCCATGCAGATGCTTGAGGATGAATCCACATCCTTCACAAGAACAAGGGCTTATAACTTCTGAGCCATCTCTCCAGCCCAATATTTATTTAACTTTAGTCCCTATCACCTTCATGCTGAAACACAGAGCAATAACTTGTTTATATACTGATGCTCCAGGGGTTGCCACAGCAAATCAACATCTCCTATGTTCTTCCAGAACCAAGATGATGGAGATCAACTGACTTCGTGTCATTTTATAATGCTTTTCATTAGAGCTGCTGTCCCATGTTAGGCTTCCTGGAAGCTGAGACTGAGATTTGAACAGTGAGGTTTGGGGAGGATGCTCTTGGCATCAACACCTCTGCTGGGATGTTGGAACTCAGAGTGGCAGAAGGAAAAGGTGGACTATAGTGTAAATATGGACCGAGATCTTTTATATTCCTACAGAGAAATCTGTGGCTGAGCCAGGTATTCATCTTTACCTCAGTTTACATCAAGGTAGTCAGACATTTGATCTTCCACACTGTCTTTTAAAGAGGAGGCATGCTCTTGAGTGATTTGGTTCTCTAATGAAAAGATTAATAACACAAGCCCTGCCTCTGAGAGGTATAGGTTGTCATTTTTTCCAGATTTGGGGGAATACGAGTTAGGATGGAACTAGTTAGGAACGGGAGTGATGGAGACATAGCTTGTGTGAAGCATCCGAGGTTCATGGCCATGTCCCCTTCACATTTTCTGAGGTTTGTGGCCATGTCCCCTTCACACTTTCTGAGACTCGTGGCCATGGCCCTGTCACACTTTCTGAGGTTCATGGCAATGACCCCTTCACACTTTCTGAGGTTCATGGCCATGACCCCTTCACACTTTCTGTTTTGAAAGCACTCACTCTTTCATCATTTCTTCTGTTGTGCCGCAATCCTTAGATGATCTAGTCTGTGAATAATTTGTCTTTTAAAATATTCATGTCCAGAGTTCAGAAGTGGCGGCATGCACCTTTCTTTAATCTTTGCACTTGGGAAACTGAGGCAGAAAGATAATGGCTTTGAAGCCATCCTGGGCTGCATAGTAAGACCCTGTCTCAAGAAAACAAAAAACAAAATAAAAGCCCTAACAAAAAGCTATGTCCAGAACATTACTGACAGTCATTGAAAATTGTTTCCTGCCACATCATCTAAGGGTTTCAAAGGCTTATGGAAACATAACCTTTCTGTGGGAGGATTATTAGTAGAACATACAGTTTCTGTTTTAATTTCTGGTTCAGAATAAGGAAGAGTCTTTTATTAACAGCCTTTTCTCTTTTCAAGTTTGAAAAATTTGGAAAGAAAATGCAGCATGTAGGTTTATGTTTGTAACCCAGTCCTTAAGAATTCAAACAAGGGTGGAAATCACTGACTACGTAACACAAAGAGAAATCCTTCTTTTCCTGTACATTAAAAATTGTTATTTGCTTGCTTTCTAGTCTTTCGCCTCTGCTTATTAAAAAAATATATAGAATTTTCCAGAGGGTTTTTGTGGGTAATGTCAGACAACCATTGTCAGCCTGAACTATCATCTATATGCTTATGAGGTGTTGCTGCATATGAAGCTATTTGGTTTTATTTCCATATCATCTTCACAATGTAAAGAATATCATGTCCGATTTTCTTTAGAAAGGAAGCCAAACTCTAGTGAGGCAAGTGGATTTCATAAAGCAAATGGAATTCAAATATGAGTACTTAATACTCACAGCTCCTTTTAGTATGTGAAGTCTGAACTCAGACCCTGAATCTGAATGGTCCTGGTTGCCTACCTAACTTATCAGCCCTATAGGTAGAAGCAGAAAATGGCCACATCTTTCATCCACATGGCCACTTTCCAGCAGAGGACAGATTTCAATCTCTAGTGTCATTCTTCAGGAACTGTCCACCTTCTTTGTTGACACAAGGTCTCTCACAGGCTTAGAGCTTACAGAATCTACTAGATGGCTAGGCAGAGAGCCTCCGAGAACCAAGACTACTTAAGTCCCAGCACTGGGGTTTGCAAGCATGCTACACCATGCATACTTATCTCCTAGCACTGGGGTTTTCAAGCATGCTGCACCATGCCCAACTATTTCCACATGACTTTGGGGAGCTTATCTCGTCATGGTGATGCAGCCAGCATTTTCTTGGCTGAGAACTCTCTCTAGCCCCTACACAAAACCTTTTATTATTGTTTTGTGTATTACATATTTTATCATAAAACACGGTGTTTTCAGAGGACTTAAGACTACATGGTTTCGTGAAATTCTTAGTTTTCTTCTTCATTGATACAAAATGCCCAATGCTATTTCAAGCTATCTACATATGTCCTGACTAATGTCATTTCCATTAAGAGATGATCACACCCTGCTCCCATAAAGGCTAAACCCTCATGATTCGGTGCAGGGTTTCTTCTTAACTTCCAATTTCGGTTAATACTGACACTCAGTGTTTATAAGGGCACTTCAGTTTTTCATTGTCCTGTTAATTCTTATAAAAATTATACGACTGGAGAATGAAAAATATTCAAATAATTTCAAAAAGCCTGATCCCTAAGATGGGTGGTATCATAATTGAGAGTGGTTGCCGGCCAGTAGGCAACACTGTGAAATTCTTAAAGGTTGTGTTCAATGCTTAATGAGCAAAAAAGAATATTTGAAAACAACAAGTATCATTTAGGAGCATTTGTGTTGCTTGTGACTAGTTATTTTAGTTTGTGTCCTTCAGAGGAGGACACACAGCATTTTTCCAACAAACAATTTATTTAGAAGATACCGGTAGAGGGAACCTCAAAGGAAGACATTAGGTTAGGGGACAAGAAGCTGATCAAAATCTGGTCCCAGTGCACCATCTCACTTTCTATTTATCTCTCCGAAGCGATTTAGCACAGACTTTGCATTGTGAACTCTACCTACAAAAACACATAGGAACCATGGCAGATCCTAAGTCAGGAAGCAGGTAACTGCAAATGATGCTTAGATCAAGTACTGGTCTTTGAGTCATTACTGTGTTTCTTTGGAAGATCCACACAAATCCACACACATGGCTAGACAGCCCTTGTGAAAACCACCTCGTTCCTAAATTTACATCTACATCAGTCACTGCTTTCGGGCTACTTCTGATCCCACAAATGGTAAAATCATCCAGACAGGGTTATAGTTGTGGACACTTAGCAAACTATGGTGGACTGGGTGGTGACTGAGGGGAGCTTCTCAGTGGTCATGATATTTAGAGGGATCTGCGCAGAAAGCCTGCTTTCGGAGAGGCTGACGGGTGTTTGATTGTGGACACGACTCAGAGCAATGGTAGGCACCACCACCTTCCCTACCCATGGCCTTTCCTTTAGTTCCCAGGCTGGGCTTCTTATGCCTCTCATCTAAAATGCCTTACCACCTTTTCTTAGTTACTCACTGTTACAAAGTAACTGTGTCTCTTACTTCACATTGTAACCAAATGTGCATGCAAATACATGTGCGCACAAGCAGAGGCAGGTGGACGAAGATCTTTACAGGACCCTTCTTTTCTTGATTGCTAAGTTGTCATAGTGTGTTCTAAGTAAGTTGTAGAGCTAAGAAAAAAAATCTCAAGTAATTAAGTTAGCTGAAGGGGTCCTTTTAAAATCATCATGTTTCCTAGAAGCCATGTAAATCAATAACATTTACATATTTCCTTTTCCTCACCTTCTAAGTGACTCTACTTCAGTATAGAAGGCCAGTGAACTCTGATGGAATTTTTCATTTTACAAGGAGAAAACACACACACACACACACACACACACACACACACACACACACACCTCATTTCTACAATATATATTCTATATATTGTATATATTCTACATATTCTATATATTGTAGAAATGAGGTGTGTGTGTGTGTGTGTGTGTGTGTGTGTGTGTGTGTGTGTGTTATGCAAAAATGTTACCCTCCATTTCAATTCTTCCAGATGGTATGTTCAGGCTTTGCTCTCCTCTGGAGCATTCCATATAGAAAAAAAAAAAAAGACTGACTCTAAGACCTAGTCAGTAATGACAGAATCTGATCTGTTATCCACCCCTGGAGGAAGGCCTGCAGGGCTGCCTGCTCTGGGCTGCCTAAGTGTCTCATTTGTACCTGAAAACAAGAGGTGTCATTTTTCCCTATTCAGGGTGTCACAAGCCCAATTTTCTTTCGCTAAGGATCACAGCTATTAGTCTCTGAAGGTGCTGGCACTTCAGGCCTGGGCTGCGGTGATTAAAATACCTTAGCATCTGAGGATTGGTGCACTTCCATCGGCTCACATCACCAGCTGCTTCCCTGTCTGACTCTCCTGTTTCTCATTATGATCCATCATTACCCATTTTGGGGTCTGTATAAGTCATGTGAGTAGGGAAAATTGAGAACCTTAGCAAAATATAATTCTACAGACATGCACCACTAGTAAAGACATGGAAACAGCCACCCACACTGATTTGTACATCCATCCACAATGACACATTTTGCCTTCCAAATTCACCCAGTTCTCATTTGAACACCTCAATCCTGTCTCTTATACACACACAAACAGCAAGGACATATAAATGCATGATATAAAATCTCTTATATGTGATTTGTTTTTTCAAAGAAATTAAAAGAAAATATTCATAATATATAGCCAATAGTCATGGGAACTGAAAATAAAAGGAGCAGACTGAGACAAATGTAACACAAATAAAGTCAATAAATAAGGCTTAGAAAAACAGATGAATCCAGATTTCACTTGAGTCCAAATGATTGAGAGAATAGATTGCTGAGTACACAAAGATCAAGAAAATTCCTTCCCTTCCTAGATGAGAATGCAGATAAGGTTTTCAATGGCTGCTGCCTAGCCACTCAGCAGCCAGAGCGTTAGTTAGCAAGCTGAAAACCTGGATGGAGTTTTTGAGGTGAAATCCTTCTTCCTCCTGCATCCCAACTGGGTCTGAAATATCAACAGAAAAGGTGGCAATAGCTCTTGGTCTACAGAGTCTTTCTTTCATTGTTTATATGCAGGACTTTATAATTAGCAGCCCAGTTAACAGAAACAGAAGAAACCTGGAATGATATATGTGAAGTGCAGTTTTGGAAACAGAAAATGATGGATACACATGTCTGAAGAGGATGCTTGCATCCCTGCTGCCTGGGAGGAAGCAACCCGATGTGAAATTAGAGCCAAATGTGAAGTTTTTGTGCCAACGATTTCCCACACTTTTGAATGGTTTCTGCTTCATCGACAGAACACAGAATAACATCTGCATGCTTTTCTTTTACTCATCACTGTAGCAATTCAGAAATCAGATATTAAAATATGAAAATCACCTGGTTTCCTAATGCATTTACCTCATGTAGAGGGTTGAAATAGTCAGAAATAATCAGTGTTGATCTGTTTCTCCACTCTAGCGTTCTGACTCAGCTGCCCCACTTTTCCACAACTCTAAATCACAAACACACACAGACACACACACACACACACACACACTTTTACCTTGCATAAAGTGAACAGCAATCATTACACAATGCTAGTGGTATCCTTAAGGGACATAATCTGCCCTGTACTTCTTTTCATCAAGAAGCATTTATGTGAGCAAAATTTAGATGGCTAATTTCACAGCCTGGGAATTATAACGAATGAGATTACTAAAACAGAGTCAGACAGGTAGAAGCAATGTCTGTGATTACTATTAAATACAGTTATGTGGAGGAAGGGTTGAAATTGTTCCAGGAAGGATCAGTTCATGAGATGCACTACCCTCTGCTGTGCATCTACCAATAACACTTAGTATGGCATAGTAGCCACCTGTCTCTCTTCCTCGACATTCTCCTTAAGTCAGAACGCATAGAACGAAAATAAACAGGAAGAGCAGCGTAAAGGACAAGGTAGGGGTGCGGACAGGAACTATCCACTGGCTGACGAAGCCGAAGAGGACCATCATGCTTATCTACAGGGGCAGCTAAAGATCTTAGGTGGACATTTCGAAATCAGCAGTTACAAAAAAGACATGTGGCATAATTAGGGTAGGAAAAGAGCCTTGAAAAATGTCTGTGTATCGCCAAGTAATAGAAGCCATTGAACCAACAGTCAAGAAATGTCTGTAGGAACACAATCAATGCCCATGGACTGGTTCTGTAATTCGGGCAGATTCGTTTAGAGACTAATCATCAGTTCATTGGAAATGGGCCCAATGTGTTTGTGTGCTGCAGTCTGAAGGAGTAAGACAAATCAGACAGATTCACTGCTGCCCTCATGGACATTGCCGTTTGATGGGTAAGACATTATTTAAAAGCATAGCAAATATACACAAAGCTGGAGCCATAATAAAGACAATAAAGGATGGAGATGAGAGAGAGAGAGGAGAGAGAGAGAGAGAGAGAGAGGTCATCTATATTTTTCCCTAAGCCTGTGAGAGAATAGTTGTGACTCAAAGAGGAACATAGCCTATCAGAAAAACAAAGAATTATAAATAAAACTAGAGAAAATTGGTGAAACCAGCTCTTCAGAATGGAAGAAAGCTAGAGGGATGTGAAACTTGATGTGAACTGGGAGGAGAGTTCCATCAGGTCAGACACAGCATTTGCTTAAGACTAGAGGAAATGGGTGGCCAAGTTGCGAGTTCAGTATCATGTTAAAAGGTGACTTTAATTTAAAAGATGACTCAGGCCAAGGTGTACAGGGAGATCTGGGATTAGTATAGGCTCAGGTACAAGGTGCAAACTGAGGGAGCAGAAACTTCTCTGCACAGCACATGAGTTAGAGAGGCCAGGGCCCACTGGCAGAGCATGCGAGGGGAAGACAGGGCCTAGTTGAGATGTCTCTACAGCCAAGATCAGCAGGCATGCAGAGGAAGGCATAGGTAGGCCCTTGCTTGCCCAATTCTCATGCCATTGGTGGGGCTAGACAAGCATTAGAAAATGAGAACTAGCACACATGTTAAAGAAAGAAAAGGCTGGATATAGTAATTAACTATAACAAATAATTTTCATAATAAACGTTTCAGTGGCTTGATGGTAATACAAGTCAGGGAAGAGCAAAAAGAAAAAATGAAAAGTTTGAGTATAGCGGCCTCCATTTATACAAAAAATATTAAATTTGATTAATATTGATGAGATTTTTACAATTCATGTCAAGTGCAAGGAAGAAGAAATGGCATATAATTGATGCCCTGCAGTTTACTAGCTAAACAAACAAATAAAAGAAAACATTCAAAGACTCTATTTATATACGGTTAAGGCCATTCAGCCTACATTAAGTTTGTTTATATATAATTTTAGTGTAACTAATTTGCCCAAGCTCGTTTAGCCAGCCAATCAGAATAATACTGAGATAGGAACATAAGCCTGCTGTCAGAACTGTAGTCTATACACTTTGCTTGGCAGAAGGTGTGAAGCCAGTGCTTGTTAACCTTCCTAATGCTGCCAAGCTTTAATACAGTTCCTCATGCCGTGAAGACCCCTGATCATAACCATTGCTACTTCCTGCCTGTAATTTTGCTACTGTTATGAATTTTGATAAATTATATGCAGGATATCTGCCTTGAGATCTCTGTGAAAGGGCTATGCAACCCCAACAAGGGGGTTGCAATCCACTAACTGAGAACCACTGAACTAAGGGATCAGGTATAGTACTTATCTTACATTAATTCTCACAGGTCTATATCCCTGGAGAGAACTGTGGATGTGAAGCTAATGTGGAATAGAGAAGGCAAGAGCCTGTGCTTGCAGGGTTGGGGGAAGGATGGAAGGAAGTAGAAGGCACAGTGGGCAAATCAATGGCACAAAACTTTTGAGATAGCAAAGCTTTCAGAACACCGCCCCTATGTATGTTGTAACAGATTTAATATTAACTAAAAGAAGCATGGGAAATTACAAGTGTAAGGCTGTGATTCAGGAGGTCAGACAGGAGGCTTGAAAATTCCATTAATGTGTTTATAATCTATTCTTCAGATTCAACACCAACAGCACCTGACAACACAGATATCTTCAGTTTTAATCAGGCACACAGCAAAGGACAGCAAGGGAAACCCAATCTGCCTGCCAGCCTGGAGGGGGAAGGCTTCAAGAAGCTCTAAGCCTACCTCAGCAGCTATTGCCGGTTGATGGCTGCGGCGGAGAAAGAGTCAGTTCTCTCCATGGATGTACAGATCTTGGTGGATAAATTGTCTATGCTCCAGTGGATGGCTTCACACCTTTGTCTGTTTGGGTAACACCAATTTTGGGCTCAGTGGGTTACTAGAAAAAGAACACCAACAGAAGAGGATGATGAGGAGAGGAAGCTAAAGGTAGGAGGGGAACATGAGGGGTATCTAACAAGAGATGGAGTCCAGATGTAGGGTTCTATATAATTTTAATACTTTGTATATATTCATGAAATGCACAAAGAATAAATAACCCTATAGAGAGAATAACATTAAAGATAATTTCCTATGTATTCCTTGAACAATAAAAATAAAAGATAAAATAACAGAGTAACTTTTTATTTATTTATATATTTATTTGTTTATTTGTTTATTTATTTTAATTTATTTACATTTCAAGTGTTATCCCCTTACATGGTTCTGCCCTCCTGGAAACCTCCTACCCTCGCCCTGCTTCTTTCTATTAGTGTACTCCTTGGTTGGTGGCTTAGTCCCTGGGAGCTGTGGGGGGTCTGGTTGGTTGATATTGTTGCTTTTCTTATGGGTTGCAAACTCCAGCTCCTTCAGTCCTTTCTCTAACTCCTCCATTGGTGGACCACACTCAGTGCAATGGTTGGCTGAGAGCATCCAACTCTGTATTTGTACGGCTCTGGCAGGGCCTCTCAGGAGACAGCTATATCGGACTCCTTTCAGCAAGCCTTTCTTAGCATCCACAATAGTGTCAAAGTTTGGTAACAGTATCTGGGATTAATCCCCAGGTAGGACAGTCTCTGGATGACCTTTCCTTCAGTCTCTGCTCCACACTTTGTCTCCATATTTGCTCCCGCATATTGTTCCCCTTTCTAAGAAGTACTTTGATCTTCCTTCTTCTTGAGCTTCATGTGGTCTGTGAATTGTATCTTGGGTATTCTGAGCTTTTGGGCTAATATCCACTTATCAGTGAGTGCATACCAGGTATGTTCTTTTGTGATTGGGTTACCTCACTCAGGATATTTTCTAGGTCCATCCATTTGCCTAAGAATTTCATGAATTCATCATTTTTAATAGCTGAGTAGTACTCCATTGTGTAATTGTACCACATTTTCTGTATTCGTTCCTCTGCTGAAGGACATCTGTGTTCTTTCTAGCTTCTGGCTATTATAAATAAGGCTATAATAGCCTAACTTTTTGAAGTTACTTAACCTCTCAGAACCATAGGTTTTTGATGAGTAACATGAATTTTAATTTCAGTCCAATTTGAAATAAAAATACATAAATTGTTGGCTTATACCATACTAGATAAATGCTTATCTCTCTATTTATAAATATTATTTTTGCCACAATACATTTTCACTGTAACAAAAAAGATGCCATAAGTAAAAGCAGATTTGTTAATAGTGAAAAGTCAACTTTAGAGAAGAATGAGCTTCGGTCCAGAAGGGCAGACAGACATGGGAGAGCACCCAGTGAGGAGCTCCTGAGCACAGAGAAGTCCAAACTCCGGGACTGGTACTCCATGGACCAGAGAGCTGTACTTGTAAGAGTAGCTCATTGGCTATGGAGTAAGTTTTATTAACTTTTAAAGTTTTCTCTTTTAGAATTTTGCTCCTTAGTATTTTATTTATATTATTTCCACTCCTTCTCCCAGGTCCTCTAATGTCACCCCACTATTTTATTATTTTTATTTATCTATTCACTTTACATCCCACTCACTGCCTCCTCCTGGTCCCCCCCCTCACATTTCTTCCCCCAATCCCCTCCCCTTCTCCACTGAGTGGTTGGGGGCCCCCTGGGTATCCCCCTACCCTGGCTCTTCTAGTCTCTGCAAGGATAAGTGCACTCCCTCCCACTGAAGTCAGAAAGGCAGCCAGGTAGCAACCATATCGAACAGACAGGCAACAGTTTTGGGAGAGCCCCCATTCTAGTCTTTCAGGACCCGCTTGAAGACCAAGCTGCACATCTGTTATATATGTGTGGTATGGGGAGGGTCATGTATCTAGCCCATGTATGCTCTTTAGTTCTTGTTTCGGTCACTGAGAGCCCCAAGGATCCAGAGTTGACTCTGTTAGTCTTCATGAGGAGTTCTCATCTCCTTCAGGGCCTGCACTCCTTCCCCCAACTCTTCCATGAGAGTCCCCAGGCTCTGTCCACTGTTTGGCTATGGGTGTCTACATTCCTCTGAGTCAGCTGCTGGACACCAATTTTTAATCAAGATTTTCATTTTTTTATGTTTTGAGACTTATAATTGCATCCTTTTCCCTTCCCCTTGCCTTTCTTCCCTCTGTATCTTCCCATATATTCTACCCCCTTTGATCTCTTTCAAATTAGTGCTCTACTTTACTTTAACTTGTGTTTTACACACACACACACACACACACACACACACACACACACAAACACACACACTTCTAAATGTATAAATACAACCTGCTAAGTATGTAAAATGTTACTTGTATGTGTGTTTTCAGGGCTACATATTTGACACTGGATAATCATTGGTGTGTTATTCCATAGAGAAGACTCTTCTGTTGTCAGAATTTCTATAGTTCCTGTCTAAGGTTGAGGCCTCTTGATCTTCTTTCACTTGTTCACATTTACGTGTCTGTTAGTATCACCTTTGTTCCAGACCTGTTTAGGTAGCCATGTTGGTGAGACTTCATGAGTATATTTTCTGAAGTTCCTAACAGTCGCAGTCTCTGAGTAAACTCCATGTTTCTCTGGCTCTTACAATCTTCTGTTCCCTCCATCACAATGATATCCACCATCTCTGGCCACTGCAAACTCTAGAGTGTAATTAGCATTGGTGGCAGGAGAACCGTGTTCCTCAAACACTGGGACCCAAACTCACATTTTTTCTGAGCTTCCAGATGTTGAGGAAGAAAGATTTGGTTCCTCACAGCCCTGGTGTCATTAAGGAAATTCACAATTTTGCTCTTTTATGTTAATTAAAATTATTCTATTTTAATGTAGTTATTTTTGGTTTGATTTATTTTCAACACCCTTAGGAAAAGAAAAAAAAATAAAAACTCAATTTCCTTTTCTTTAAGTATATAATTATGCTTAATTCTTTGGTTTGAATAGCATTTCCTTCCTTTACACATTTTAGCTGAAAATCTTCATAATATAGGCAAAATAGATCCTTAGTTTGCTGTTTAAAATTATTTTGAATCAATCCAATTCATCAGTCTAGTTCCCATATCGCAGGGAGAAATTCATGAGTCATGTCTGATGATTTTAGCAGAACTGGCAAGGAAGGCCAAGCAATGAGGGTGCCCTCCTCCCCACCAACAACTTCTGTGAATTTTTCTTTATGGTTTTGTTTTCCCCAGAAACTAAGGTGTCTACTTCTCCTTCTTCCCAATACTTCTCTTTTAAAACAGTGTTGTGGAGAATTTGGAACATGAAAACTTGTTTTAATAACAAATATCAACTCCAGCCTCCAAGATGATGCTGTGTGTGTGTGGAAGAGGTAGATAGTCATTTGAGTTTTCAAAGCAAAACTTTAACTGCTATTTATTTTATTTTTGAAATAAATGGGTCTCTTTAGCTGTGAAGAACAGAGAATAATTATATAGAATATTCTCATTCTTTTAATATAGTGAACAAATAGAAATCATGAGGACAACATTTTGGTACAGCTGTTAACTTATGCACAGCAGAGAACTCTGTTAATGAATATTCGCCACTGGCAAACAGTGCACCATAAGGTATTCATATCCTTTGACCCTGTAATATATCTTTGGGGATTTTATTTTAAAGAAATAATTCAACAGAAATAAAGCTCAAATCAACAAAAGTGTTTGTCTTAGTGCTGTACAAACATATGAACTAATAAAAACCCACTGAAACTATCAAAATATTCAGCAATAAAAGGATAGCTTATTAATTATGTACTAACAGTAAGAGATAATTTAATGGGCCATTAAAATTTTACTACAATAGGTACAGAACTGCATGGAAACACATGTATAATAATTATATGGGAGAATTTCTCTAATTATAGGATTTTTTTATTGGTTAATTTATTTATTTACATTTCAAAGGTTATCCCCCTTCCTAGATTCCCCGCCACAACCCCCCTAATCCCACATTTCCTGCCCCATGCTTCTATGAGGGTACTCCCCCACCCACCCACTCCTTCCTCATCACCCTCATATTCCCCTACACTAGGGCATCGGTCCTTCACAGGACCAAGGGCCTTCCCTCCCATTGATGCGAGATAAGACCATCCTCTGCTACATATGGGGCTGAAGCCATAGTTCCCTTCATGTGTACTCTTTGGTTGGTGGTTTAGTACTTGGGAGCACTGGGTGGGGCAGTCTGGTTGGTTGATATTGTTCTTCCTATGGGGTTATATAGGATGGTCTTACTCAGAAGGCAGGTTATAGCTACACACCTGGGTGGCTATGACTGCTAGACAAAGAAATAAGAGAGTAAACACCTGGATATTCACATAGTTGAGGAAAGAGAACAAGATGCTCCCAAGAGGACTCAGATGTTGCAGACAACTGGCAAAGCCTAGATATATGGGGAACAGGGGGCAACAGAGAGAAATTCACTGGAAGGGATGAGAACACCCAAGAAGAGAAAACAGCTCTAACATGTATATTTAAATGGCTTGCTACTGGATTAGAGTGTGGGCCCCTCTCTCTCCTTCTTAGGAAAGTTACTGTTGCCAGTGACATGTCTCCATAGATTCTTCATGATAACTTCAGAGATGCCAAACTGGCTTGCTGAGAAGTGGTGTTACAAAGGTCTGAAGCTGCTGCACACTTAGTATCGATGTGGCCTTCCATAGCTCTCATTGACACTTCATCTGTAAGTAGCAGAGTGTTCATTTTTACACTGTAGCTATGTGTATTGTATGAATTACCACACAAGCACTACTAAGTAGCCTGGCATAACGTAAGCCCCATGCATGCCTATCATAACCAATAATCATTGTCTTCCACTTTCAGCTTCTCATTCATCCCTCCCTGTCCTTCTCCTTCATCCCACTCCTTCTTAACGCCCATCCACATCATCATCATCATCATCATCATCATCATCTCATATCTACTGTTCAGGCAGATGGCTTCTGAAAATTTTTGGATGCAATTGTTAGAAGTTGTATTTAGGACTGTGAACACATTTTATTTTTTTTTCAAAAATTGGGTCATTGTGTCTAGATACATCAATTTAACTTTTGTAATAAGAAGAAATAATAGTAAGAAGTAATAATAAGAAAATGCAATGTAGTCATTTAGCTAAGAATATAGTCATTATTTACAGATGTTTCTAATGTAAAGCTAATATAATGATAAACGTTGAAGTAGACAAAAATATTCTTTGACCAAGAAAATAAATTCAGAACAAAAAGAGCTGGAATTTGTAATAATCTAATGTATTTCTATTCAATTCCTTCTGTTTATAAAATTTTTATGAATAAAAGTTCAACAATGATTTAAGATTTCAGAATATTGACACAAATGATTCTTGAAATTTTTAGAAGAATGCCATGGACATTCTCTAAACAGAGAACATCTTTTTAACTTGGAACTCGATATCTTTCAAAATTCCACCAATTAATACTATTCTTCTAGGTTTATGAATTTAGGCATTTTCTATGAACACTTTACTCATATATCAGCACTGAATTTGCTAATACCTCTAAGGGTTATAGTTTCATTCAAGCCCCATGGCTCAGTGTAAGCTTAATGACCTGAGTTCTATTCCAGGTACTCATTCCGGAGCTATGATGCAGGAGCCCACATCCTAAATTCTAGCACATTTATAGCAAGATGGGAGGCTGTGATGGGGGAACTGTATGGAAGCTTGTGACCAGGTACCCTGGCTGCGTGATGCTCAGTGGAAGAAATAAGAGAGACCCCACCTCAACAAGGTGGAGGGAAAGGACTGACTCTGGACAATTGTCTTCTGGCTTCCACAATAGTACCATGGTATGTGAACCTGCAGGCACACACACACACACACACACACACACACACACACACACACACACACAAATTAATTATCTTAAAAAAAAACAAAGGTTGTAGGACTAAAGATGTAGGACATAGATTTATATGTACTCAGAAGCTGACACTGGTCTTCTAGATTGTAATAGAAACCAAAGATTCAAGGCACAAACATACACCCCTACTATAATTGTCATGAAGCCAGGGGCCTCATCTACTTCGTGATCATGTGTGCCCTTGCTTATCATTGCTATTGTCTGAAGAACTGTATCCATGGAGCTTCCAATTACTAGCCACTGCTATGTAAGAATTAAAGCCTACCGATTGTGTTTTTACTTACAAATCTGTCCCATATCAATGAAAAACAGACCATTGGAGCTACAGAAAATGTAGAGATAATTGGAAATATCCAGTAATTCCACCAAACAGTGGGAACATGCCAAGTCTTTGCAAGTGAATCTGCAAGGGTATTCTACAAGATCCAAACCCACCCTTCTCCAAGTGAATTTTGAGAAAAAATGGCTTATCAAACAACTGTGAAAAAAATTATAGTAGCTCTTATTCAGGCCACTAGAGGGTGAGATGTCAGCTGAAAAGGTGCTGGATCACTTGTCAGTTATGCTTGCTGTATTGGTATAAAACTGGGTCACTTGATTTCTTCTTCAATCTCAAAACAGATCCAAGTAAAGCCAAATCTATTCTTTTTTTTTTTTTACATTTTTTATCGAATATATTTTTCATTTACATTTCAAATATTATAAACTTTCCTGGTTTCTCCCCTCCCAGAAAACCCCCAACCCATCCTCCCACCCCCTGCCTCCAAGAAGATGTACTGCACCCATAAAATATCATATTAGGGATTCTTCTCTAGACGAAATGTAATACATACAGATGTATAAATATTTCTATCTTAAAATGATGCCTCTCACAGTTTTGCATCAACATATTAGATAATGCTGATTTTTATGCATGCTCTCACAGAAGCATATCATCTAGAAATGTCTGTTTGATACTTTGCCTATGTGTTTCATATTTACTCTCATCCTTTCCCCTGTGTCCTGAAAGAGTGTCATAAGACCAAAGGAGCTGCAACAGCAGCCTGCACTTGTTGCCTCCAATCCCAATGCAAACTCTTGTATAGCTATAGTAAAGTAAATGAAATACAGAAAATGATAGCTCAGACCCAAGTATTGGCTATCTTCAGTCCTGTCTAACACAGCTTCAGATGATGAAGGGGAAGAGAGGAGCAAGTCAGGAGACACTGATCAAAGACCCAGTACTTGACACCTGCCATTTCACTTTACAGAAAAGACAGCAGGCACTGCTTAGAATCTGATGGAGTCTTACAGGGCACTTGTAGAAATGCCTGCCTCTTCCTTAAAAAAAATTTAGAAACACTGATTTAAAGGACATGATTGTGGAGTAGAGAACAACAGGTAAAAAGCAGGATGGGAAGTTGAAGCAGGCTCTGTGATAATTCAAGTGAAGACAGCTTGTCCACAAGGGACGAGCCTGGCAAGCTTAAAAGCAGATGCAGAGGAGCTGGAGGCCATTTAGCGTGAGCAAAGGAGTCTCATAAGCCCAGCCAGTCTCTAAAGGCCCCACATTGCTACTCATGTTCCTGTGTAATAGCATTAGGGGAAAAATATTCAATGCATTCTGTTTTGGGGGTTGAGGGTATAGAAGGAGTTTTAGAGAGTTTTTTTTTTTTAATGGCATTTCAATTCTTAAAGAAATGTTATTCCTGAAATAGTTCCATGCCAATCCTGTCTGTAGAGGACAGCAGCTTCATGACAACACAAAAAAAGCAACAGAGGTATAGTTTATATAGGCAATATGAGCATATGCTGATTATATTATTTCCCAATAATTATATTTTCCCAACGCACATTTTCTAAAAGCCTTTTAAGTAAGGTGTAGAGTTGACAACTATCTTAGTTACTTTTCTATTGCCTTGACAAAGCACCATGATTAAGGTAACATAAAAGAAAGGATTTTATTTTGGGATTCATGGTTCCAGAGGATATGTTTTAATACTTGGTCCCCTGGTGGTGTACTAGCTGGTTTTGTGTGTCAACTTGACACAAGCTGGAGTTATCACAGAGAAAGGAGCCTCCCTTGAGGAAATTCCTCCATGAAATCCAGCTGTAAGGCATTTTCTCAATTAGCATTCAAGGGGGGGAGGGCCCATTGTGGGTGGTGCCATCCCTGGGCTGGTAGTCTTGGCTTCTATAAGAAAGCAAGCTGAGCAAGCCAGGGGAAGCAAGCCAGTAAGTAGCATCGCTCCATGGCCACTGCATCAACTCCTGCTTCCTGACCTGCTTGAGTTCTAGTCTTGACTTCCTTTGGTGATGAACAGCAATATGGAAGTTTTAGCTGAATAAACTCTCCCTCCCCTTCCCCCCTCCCCCCCCCCCGCCACCCCAACTTGCTTCCTGGTCACAATGTTTGTGCAGGAATAGAAACACTGACTGAGATAGTTGGTGAAACTGTTGAGAGGGATTAAGAGTTGTGTCCCTGGGTAAGAAAGGTAAGTCACTGGGGGTGGGTGGTGGTGGGTGGTGGGGGGGGTGGGCTTTGAGGTTTCAAACATTCCCAGTTAGTTGTTCTCCTCCTCCTCCTCCCCCCTCCCTTCCTTCTTTCCTTCCTTCCTTCCTTCTTTTTCCTCTCTCTCTCTCTCTCTCCTACCCTTCTCTCTCTTTCTCTCTCCCTCCCACCTTCCCTACCCCCCTCCGTTCCAACAAGGATACATCTCTTAATTTGTGTTTTGCCAAAGGGGGACCAAGTATTAAAACATATGAGTTTGTGGGGGGCATTCACATTCAAACCACAATAAGGTTTTTTTAGTCACTGAAGAAAGACAAGAGAACAAATTAAATAAATAATCTTCAAAATTAAACAAGTAGTAAAAAATATAAATACTGCTACTGAAGGGTTGCAAACAGACATCAAAAATATAGTATGTCAGGAAGAAAACTTATTATTTGTTGGTAAAATATTTTTCTTTGAAAGATATTGTTAGATGGCAATGGTGTAACAAAAGAATAAGAACACAGAGCTTCAACCCCGTGAATGTAGCATAAGCAAAATGTACATGATACTTGCACACAACCCTATGTCTGTGTCTGTGTCTGTGCCTGTGCCTGTGTCTGTGTCTGTGTCTCTGTCTGTGTCTGTGTCTGTGTCTGTGTCTGTGTCTGTGTCTGTGTCTGTGTCTGTGTCTGTGTCTGTGTCTGTGTATGAAAGGACAGAGTTCCCCTACAATTGAAAAGAATTGCTAGTGTATGGGGTATCAAATTCCAGCACAATTTAAGTGCAGAGCAAGTAGGCAGAATAATGTCAAACAACTCTTGAGGATGCAGAAGAGAGATTTTTATTAATGTTGGAGGACCATATGGTACAATATGAACAGTAGAATGTGGCATAAGATCATTAGATATGTGTAAAACAGATAAGTGAGGCATATACAAAATGGTGATCTGTGGAAGTCTATACAAGTTTCATTGAAAAGGAAATAGATGATGATCAATGACATTCTCTGATTTATTGTCTTGCAAGAGCAGAGAGCTAAAAATATCTGTGGTGATAGAAAGGGGTCCATTTATCTTGTCCAGTACAATGCTCTCTTTATATATGTGGCTCTCAAGAACTTGAAATGGGTCCTGTACAACTGCAAAATTAAATTTGAACTAGTCAAAAATTACATACATATATGAAGGAACTTTGTTATTAAACACATTTTCAGAATTAGACAGTGTATTGAGGATGGTGAAATCAATACTTGAGGTGAGTCCATATTTTCGTTATGCTGTGTAAAGTGGCTACAATCCTTCAGTGCTTCTTAGCCTGATTCCCTTGTTCTCAGAGAGGGAAAACTTGGCACCTTCATCAAATAAACATAAAAAAAAACCATAAAAATACTTTATTACACTTATAGTACTAGTAAAGACAGTTTGCATAATTTTAATGATCTAGATATACTCAGTATTAGCCATAGTCTGATATAAATACACAAGCATAAATTTAATATTTAAATTAAATTGTATTTAAGTTGAGGGTAAAGTACGATAATTTCTTTGAAGGGTCAAATGTTGGTATTAATGGATTCTTATAAAAGGTTTAAATTTTTCCTTAGCCTTCCTGTCCATGTATTGGAGACAGATCTTGACAACAGATTCTTTACTTGTTTATTTTCATATAAAATTCTAAACTGTACCCAGACCTAAAGGCTAGACCTGTGGGTGGGGATAAGAACTGCAGTGCAGACCTTTATCATCCTGAAAAACAGCATTGGAACTTGGGCTATATATTTTCCTTCTGAAAATGGTTTATATCTATTTCTCAATTGAAAGGGGAATATTATAACAAATATTGGTATCTACCTCTGGGTGTGAACATACCAGTGTCCAGTAAGAGCTAATATAAGGTCTGGAGAGTTGGCTCAGCAGTTAAAAGCAGCACTTTGGCTTCAATTTCCAGCAATCACATACCTGTTCACAAGCATCTATAACTCTGGTTTCAGGAAAGATAGATGCTCCCTTTTGACCTCTGTGGGCACCAGGCCCATATATGGTGCACAGACATGCACACAGGCAAAAGATCTGATCACAAAAAATAAAATTATAAAAATTGTTCTTGAGAATAATTTTGTAGAAACTTAATCTAGATACAGTTGAGCAGGTCTGTGGCCTGACCAAGGGAACATCACTCAGGAATTGGGGCACACCCTAGGAAGATGAGTTCACCTTAAGCCATGCTAAAGACATAGGTAGAATAATTACTCTTTCAGCAGTATACTGTACTTTTCCTCCCCAGAGTCCTGCCTCCTAACATCATCTTTTACAGTCATGCTGTATGCCAAGCAGGCATGCTCCTTCCTAAGTAAACTGGCTTTTTTGAATTCTTCAGAAAAGTATTTCTTCCCTTTTATTTTCGCTTCCTGTATTCCTGGCATGCTTTTCCTAACACTCTCGTGGAAGCCTTTCTCACAGCCATAAGACCTACTACCGCCTCACAGATGATCTGCATCACCAGCTTACCTTGCCTCAAGCAACATGGCTGGCTTGCTTTCTCTCCAATCTTCCTGTCTGGGATACTGCTGGGATTTATAACTTGCCTATCCTGTGGTGTTTTCCCTTTAAAAGAAACATTTTTGTCCTTGAAGTAACAAAGTAATAAAAATGTTCTTGAGCTAAAAAGTGAAAGTAAATAAATAATACATTCTACTACACTCTGGAAAATAGGTTAGGAAGCCTACTACTTCTGCCAAGTTAAAACATTTGACTCCAAATTTTGAGGTGTGCTATACTACTTATTTTATACTTGATATGTCCTAAAAATAGGCTTCCATGAGGTACAGAGGTTATTGTCTAAGATTTTAAGAGTTTAAGCTGAGTTAAATATCCATGGAATAGAAATCTAAGAATAGTTAGTCACTCTTCCTTCAAAACTGTACTTGGAAATCAAGGTTTTCACTTAACAGAAATTGCCTTTGCACTCATCCTTGGTCACAGTATCTGCCATTGACCTAAAGATTTATGATAATATATAAGAAGTTACTGTAGTTTCTTTTAAATAAATTGTTGGTTTATTATAATTACTTCAAAAATAATTTTTTAAAATTTGTGGTAAGCTGTAATTCTTCTGCTAATAAGATTGTCAAAATTCCCTAACCTAAAGAAAGAGATACCCATGAACATACAGGAAGCCTACAGAACTCCAAATAGACTGGACCAGAACAGAAATTCCTCCTGTCATATAATAGTCAAAACACTAAATGCACTAAACAAAGAAAGAATATTAAGATCAATAAGGGAAAAAGGTCAAGTAACATATAAAGGCAGACCTCTCAGAATTACACCAGACTTCTCACCAGAAACTATGAAAGCCAGAAGATCCTGGGCAGATGTCATACAGACCCTAAGAGACCATAAATGTCAGCCCAGGCTACTATTCCCAGCAAAACTTTCAATTACCAAAGATGGAGAAAACAAGATATTTCATGACAAAACCAAATTACACAATATCTTTCCACAAATCCAGGGTAATAGATGGAAAACGCTAACACAAGGAGGGAATGTAATCTTTCAACAAACCCAAAAGAAGATAGCCACACAAACATAATTCCACTCCTAACAACAAAAATAACAGGAAGTAACAATCACTCTTCTTTAATATCTCTTAACATCAATGGATTCAATTCCCTAATAAAAAGACATAGACTAACAGACTGGATACTTAAACAGGACCCACCATTTTGCTGCATACAGGAAATGTACCTCAGTGCTAGACAGACACAACCTCAGAGTAAAATGTTGGAAAACAATTTTCCAAGCAAATGGTCCCAAGAAACAAGCTGGAGAAGCCATTCTAATATCAAATAAAATTGACTTTCAACCAAAAGTTATCAAAAAAGGTAAGGAAGTACACTTCATACGTCATACTGGTCAAAGGAAAAATTTACCAAGATGAACTCAGCAATACATTCTTATCTCCTTGTACAAAGCTCAAGTCCAAGTGAACCAAGGACCTCCACATAAAACCAGATACACTGAAACTAATAGAAGAGAAACTGGGGAAGCACCTTGAACATATTGGTATAGGGGAAATTTTCCTGAACAGAACACCAATGGCTTATGCTCTAAGGTCAAAAATAAATAAATGGGACTTCATAAAATTGCAAAGCTTCTGTGAGGCAAAGGACTCTGTCAATAGGATAAAATGGCAACACACAGACCGGGAAAAGATCTTTAGCAACCCTACATCTGATAGAAGGCTAATATCCAATATATACAAAGATCTCAAGAAGTTCGACTCCAGAGAATCAAATATCCCTATTAAAAAAAAATGGGGTAGAGAGCTAAACAAAAAAATTTTCAAGTGAGGAAACTTGAATGCCTGAGAAACACCAAAAGAAATGTTCAACATCCTTAGTCATCAGCAAAATGCAAATCAAAACAACCCTGAGATTTTATCTCATACCTGTCAGAATAGGTAAGATCAAAAACTCAGGTCAGCAAATGTTGGCAAGGATGTGGAGAAAGAGGAACACTCCTCCATTGCTGGTGGAATTGCAAGCTGGTACAACCACTCTGGAAATCAGTCTCACAGTTGCTCAGAAAATTGGACATAGTATTATCTGAGGACCTAGTTGTACCACTCCTGGGCATATACCCAAACTATGCTCCAACATGTAACTAGATCAAATTCTCCACTATGTTCCTTGTAGCCTTATTTATAATAGCCAGAAGCTAGAAAGAACCCAAATGTCCTTCAATAGGGGAATGGATACAGAAAATATGGAACATTTACTCAATGTAGTACTACTCAGCTATTAAAGACGATGAATTCATGAAATTCTTAGGCAAATGGATTGAACTAGAAAATATCATTCTGAGTGGGGTAACCCAATCACAAAAGAACACACATGGTATGCACTCACTGGTAAGTGGATATTAGCCCAAAAGCTCGGAATATCCAAGATACAATTCACAGACCACATGAAGCTCAAGAAGGAAGACCAGAGTAAAGTGTGGATGCTTCAGTCCTTCTTATAAGGGGGAACTAAATACTTATGGGAGCAAATACAGAGACAAAATGTAGAGCAGATACTGAAGGAAATGCTATCCTGAGACTGCCCCATGTGGGGATCCATCTCATATACAGTTACCAAACCCAGACACTATTGTGGATGCCAACAAGTGCTTCCTGACAGGAACCTGATATACTTCTCTTCTGAGAGGCTCTGCCAGAGCCTGACAAATACAGATGAGAATGCTCAAAGTCAACTGACCTGACCACGGGGTCTCCAATGGAGGAGTTAGAGAAAGGACTGAATAAGTTGAAGGGGTTTGCAACCCCATCGTAAGAACAACAATATCGACCAACCAGACCCCCCAGAGCTCCCTGGGACTAAACGAACAACCAAAGAGGATGGTTGGAACTCATGGCTTCAGTTGCATATGTAACAGAGGATGGCCTTATTGTGCACCAATGAGAGGAGAGGCTCTTGGTCCTGTGAAGGCTGGATGCCACAGTAAAGGGTAATGCGAGGGAAGGGAGGTGGGACTGGGTGGGTATGTGGGGGAACACCCTCATAGAAGCAGAGGGAGGTGTATGGGATAGAGGGTTTCTGGAGAGTGATGGGAAACTGGGAATGGGGTTAAAATTTGAAATGTAAATAAAGGAAATATCCAATTTAAAGTAAAGATATCTCTTCTCTTGCATTGGCATGTTCTTTAACTCAGTTTATACACATTTTAGGTGATTTGATACCATTTTACAATACTGCATACTCTTTTTCATTTTATTGTGTTTTAGTTTAGAACTTTCTTTAAGTATTTTTTCAAATAGAATGGACCCTTTTATCAAATCCATCCAGTGTTCTGAATAATGAAAGTGTCCTTTATTTTTGGTGACACTTTTGGATTCATTTCCACCTTCATAATTTTTGTCTTCTGAGATACTGTACATTTAATACAAGTTACTATTTTCTCCATGAGGGAAAATGCATGAATCATCTTGTATAAGTACATGTATTTATGTGTGTGTGTGTGTGTGTGTGTGAGATGTACATTTCTGTGCATGGATGCCCTTACCCATGCCCAGCCTTTGCCCATGCTGTACTCTGGAGGAAGATCTCAGGTGTTCTTTGCCATTTTGGACCTCATTCTCTTCAGACAGGATCTCTTGATGAGCTTGAAGCTTGCTGAGTATAATATAATTGTATTTTATTTTTTATATTCATATTTTCTCATTTTCTCCTTTTGGAACTTGCTATGCGGTCATGGATGACCTTGAATTTGTGTTTTTCCATTCACTATCTCCTGCATGCTAGGATTATAAGCCTGGTCACCACATCCTGTTTATGAGCTCTTGATGAACCAAAGCCAGGCCGTCAATTATGCTAGACATACATATACTCTTTCAACTAAGATACAGCCATAGTCATCCTTTCTTTCTTGACAGTCTGTTTTATTATTTCTCTTCTTTGGAACATGTATAATATGAAATTAATATGAAATAATTTACATTGTATGTAAAAAATATTAGTGTCTGAGGTAAAGTATATTTATATACATGGTAATGGCCCATTTGTACTCTTACATCGCAGGTGGAGTTAACATAATAGGGAGTTATAATTTTATAACCACCATAATCATTCATGTGTAGCAGTGGTGGAAGGCTAGTCCCTTTGTTCTGACAGTGCAGCCAATGAAACCCAAGTGTTTCTGTTCCACCTCAGCTTTGTTTCTGTGTGTGCCCCACTGAGAGACTCTCTCCTACATGCTGGCCCTGCACAGTAGCCCAGCTAATGCCATGCTTCTTTTGGCCATATTCTATTTACCCACTTTAGTCTCAGTCTTTGGCCAATCGTACTTAGGCATGTTATTGTATTGTGCACATGCTACTGTGCCTTGTGGGTGGAATTTTTCTCGTGTCCTACTGTCTCTTTCTCATGCCTTCCTAGGTCTCTTTTGTCTTGTACCTGTTTGGGTCTTGTTCTTGAGAGCACCTCCTGACCATTCCAGCAGACAGACCTCTCTTTCTGTTTCCCAGAAGCGTTGATTCTGAGATCACATGAGTTCGTTGCTGCTCATCCAGAAGCAAACAATGTTCTTTGCTCTCTTCACCCCTAAGCAATTTGTCTTTGTCAGTGACTTGACTCTGAGAGTATACTCTCTGCCTTTTATTTCAGGATCAAAGTATCTCCATGTCTGTCTTAGTGGCTTCAGCAACACAATATGTGGTCTCTGGACCATATCCTCAATCCTTTTATTATGAGCATCCTGCAAAACACATGGAGAAGGACCTTATTGGGAGCAAGTCTTGTACAAGAGGACCTCGGGGCTGCCAGTCTGTCGTTCTAGCCCACACTCTGGCTGGAGGGTTTATTTATCTATCTATTGGTGTTTCTGTTCATCTGCTGTTATGGCTCCCTGCCAAAGGCAAATGAACACACATGTACCCTGTCCTCTCAGAGGGAATTGCCAACCTTTGAAATTTAATTCACTTCATATCTATTTTGTAATGGGCCCAGAAAATGCTATGATTTTGTGTGTTATCCAGCCTTTTCTGATTATTAAGAAGTAGGTCAGCTTTCCACAATCTAAACAGAAGTGGAACTCACTGATGTGTTTCATATTAGCTTGGAAAATGAGGTAACTTTTAGAGTTTCCTCTGAGATATAGTCTTTTGATGGGTTTATGACATCACACAGTGTTTCCCATAGAGCTTGCCATTTTGTCTGTCCTGGGAAATCTTTTGTCAACTGTATTCTCTGTTATTTATTTATTTATTTATTTAGCCATCCATCCATCTATCTATGTATCTATATATTTTTATTTATTTATTGTTTTTAGATTAATTTATGTGGAACATCAATTTATATCCAAGGCAAGTTCTGGAAGAACTACAAGTTCTCCCTTTTCTGAATTTATGATTAATTGCCCTCTGATGAAGCACTTGGCTCCCAATGGTCACTGTCTTTGCAGGTGCCCTAAATCCTATTAGTCAATCTCTCTAAATGAAGAACAGCACAAATACATCTTCAGCTAACTGGTTGACTATATTGCAGGTTTAACCCTAATTGTAATCATTGACTAGACATAGAGGTAGAATTGGGAGTTCACATAGGATCTCTTCCAAGGTAAAGGTCACACAAACGTCAAGTAATTAGGAAATACCTGCCATTGGTATGGAGTCTTGAACTACTTCATCAGTGAAGTCTATTTCAAAGTGGACCTGGGAATCTGAGATTGCCAGTCACTTTAAATGAGCTGTCCTTACATCATGTGTCAAAGTTCACTTTGGGCACGCTGCTGATGTAACAGCACTACCTTGACTGAAAAGTCAACATACTTTGTAGATCTTCTGATTAAGCCCAGCCATCAAGTTCCTCTGTTCTACCATTGATTTCATAGCCCCTTTTTTTAATTATTGCATAATTATTTTCAGAATTTTATTAGTTTTTCAAAGTTTAGCATTTTTCCAATGCCCAATATACCATAATACTACTAAGTTCCTGAATCTATTATAGTAGCTAATCCTCTTCCTTTTCAAAGATACACCATTCCTTTGAGTAACTGATATTGGGGTTAGTCTTTGGTTGTGTATTCAAACACTAAATTCTGTATTCCACGATCTCGTTGCTCCAAGATGAGCAGAGTTTCACAGTTCTCATGAAATACCAGCCTTATTAAGTCTCACAGTTCTCATATACACCAGCCTTGTTGTGTAAACCTGGCCTCCAAGTTATCCCTGACTTAGTTAATAAAGTTGCTGTCAGCAAGTATCTGGAAAGAAGAGAGGAAGGTGGAGCTTTGGCTCCTGGGATTGAGGTCTCAGGTATGAAAGAAACTATGAGAGAGAGCCTGAGAGGAGGAAGAAGGAAGTTCCCATGGGGTAACATGGACATTGAGCATGTGGCTATGAGGGCTAGCCATGAAGAAGTAACAGTGTAAACAAAACAAATAGCAAGTAATATCGAGGGAATATTGGCAAAGAAACAAGTGGGATAGCCTGGAGGATTGATTTCTGCCTAGCTGTGGTGCTTTAAGGCTTGCCATAAATTTTATAGGTCTCTGTATCATTTATCTGGAAACTAAATGATATGAAGTGGGTATAAACCCCTAATAGATGTTTAAAGGCAACAAGGGAGTGTAGGAAACCCGCAGAAGAATAATAACCTTGACAAACTGATTAATGCAATGGCACAAACACTATGTCAAAGGACATCTTAGTGCTACCTAAAACAACTGATAGGCCTCTCAGCTAATCTGAAAATGTGTGATCTAGATCCATATAGACTTATCTATCTCCGGTTTTTACAGAATTTGCTTCATATTAATTATTTATTTCAGGCTAGTTTCCCTAATAAGCATGAGTTGGTTTATTTGAAAATCTTTGGGTGATACATACCCCAGGTAGTAACACTAAAGAAGAATGGCATAGTAAGGAATTTAGTTGTAATGTAGTCTATGACAAAAGGCTCTAAGGACTCTAAGCCTGAATGGATGTGGATGTTGAAGTCAGAATAGATTTTCAGACCTATATACTCACACTTGTGAATTGGAAGTGAATATCCATGAGAACAAGATATAGCTTTAGTCATGGTGATTATTTTTAGCTAAAGAAATGTCTCAGAAGAATATTATGCTTGTAGACATCATTGTAGATGGGGCATATATGTCCTGCATTCATGCAAGAGGTCTTAGAAGATTTTAAGTCTAAGGCAGCCACAAAAAACACCTCCAGGCAATTACAATCACACTGATATGATAGAAAGACAATGAGAATAGTTGAAAATGGCCAAGGCAAAAAGATGACAAGCAATCAAGAAGCCAGGCACCTACCTTTTGGTGACATTCATCAAAGCCCATCTATCATATTAACTTTAAAACAAAAGAATCTAGACAACAATCAGGAATTGGATTCTGTGAAAAACATTCCTAAATCATGAAAGCAGTGCAGTGACAAATGAAGATAATAATTAAAAAAAATCAGAGAAGTAATTATCCTCCAAAAACTTGCTGGAGGTGATTAAACTCAATGAAACCTGAAATCATATATTATCTAAATATTTAAATAATTTCTGGATATAGGCCCCTTGCCTTATCAAACCAATGCAGTGAATTTTTATTTATGGGTTCAGGAAACAAACTTAATATTAGCTCTATCTAGGATATAATGGGCTTTCTGTGTTTCCTGCCTGATCTTCTGGTTATTGCCTCACTGCCCAGGTATGTAAAGGGGGTTGGTACTCAGCAGTTGGCTCATAAGAAACATTCATAAAAATGAATACCAAACAAAAACTGGAGCATCTCCCTAAGAATGGTGTATATATGTGACAGGGTAACTCTACTCCTTTGCTTTTGAGAATTTTACACACTGGTTTCTCCAGTGATTACACCAGTTTGCTATCCCAACAACAGTGACCCAGACTCCCATTTCTACCCACAACGGCCAACATGTCTTGTCATTTGTTTCTTTGATCTTAGCAACTTAGACTGGGGTATCATGAAATCTCAAAGTGGAATTATTTGTACTTCTCTGACTGTTCAGACAGTTGGACATTTTAAGAACCATATTTAGAAGGTTCAATGCCCCAGTACAGGGGAATGCTAGGACAGGGAAGGTGGAGTGGGTGGGTTAGTGATCAGGGGGAAGGGGGATGGGATAGGGTGTTTTCAGAGGGGAAACCAGGAAAGGGGATAACATTTGAAATGTAAATAAAATATCGAATAAAAAGAAAGAGAGAGACAGAGACAGATAGAGAGACAGAGATAGAGAGACAGAGACAGAGAGACTGAGAGAGACAGAGGGAGGAAGGGAAGGAGGGAGGGAGAGAGAGAGAGAGAGAGAGAGAGAGAACCATATTTAGTAGTCAATGTCTTTTTTTTCCCACTTTTCCTTGGGTATTTTCTTTAACTCCATTTCAAATGTTATCCCCTTTCCAGCTTTCACCCCAGGAAAACCCCCTGCTTCTACGAGGGTGTTCTCCCACCAACCTACCCACACATGCCTCCCCACCCTCCATTCCCCTACACTCAGGTATCTAGCCTTCATAGGACCAAGGGCCTCTCCCCACATTGATGCCTGACAAGTCCATCCTCCCCTACATATTCAACTGGAGACATAAGTCCCCCCATGTGTACTCTTTGGTTGGTGGTTTCGTCCTAGGGAGCTCTGGGGGATCTGGTTGGTTGATATTGTTGTTCTTCCTATGGGGCTGCAAACCCCTTCAGTTCCTTCAGTCCTTTCTCTAACTCCTCCATTGGGGAACCTGTGGTCAGTCCAATAGTTGACTTTTAGCATCCTCCTCTGTATTTGTCAGGCTCCGACAGGGTCTCTCGAGAGACAGCTATATCAAGTTCCTGACAGAAAGCACTTCTTGGACTCCAAAATAGTATCTGGGCTTGGGGACTGTATACAAAATTCATTCCCACATGGGGTAGTTTCAGGATGACATTTCATTCAGTATCTGCTCCACACTTTGTCTCCATATTGCTCCCTTGAGTATTTTGTTCCCCCTTCTAAGAAGGACCAAAGTATCCACACTTTGTTCTTCCTTCTTCCTGAGCTTTATGTGGTCTTTGAATTGCATCTACAAGCTTTTGGGCTAATATTCACTTATCAGTGAGTGCATAACACGTGTGTTCTTTTGTGATTGGGTTAACAAACACAGGATGATATTTTCTGGTTCCATCAATTTGCCTAAGAATTTCATTAAGTCATTGTTTTTAGTAGCTGTGTAGTAAGTACTCCATTATGTAAATATACCACATTTTCTGTATCCTTTCCTCTGTTGAAGGACATCTGGGTTCTTTCCAACTTCTGGTTGCTATGAATAAGGCTACTATGAATATAGTGGAGCATGTGTCCTTGTTATGTGCTAGAACATCCTTTGGATATATGCCTAGGAATGTAATAGATGGGTCCTCAGGTAATACTATGTCCAATTTTCTGAGCAACCACCAGACTGATTTCCAGAGTGGTTGTACCAGCTTGTCATGCCACCAACAATAGGGGAGTGTTCCTCTTTCTCCATATCTTTGCCAGTATCTGCTGTCACCTGAGTTTCTGATCTTAGCCATTCTGACTGGTATGAAGTGGAATCTCAGGGTTGTTTTGATTTGCAATTTACTGATGACTAAGGATGCTGAACATTTCTTAAGATGCTTCTTGGGCATTCGAGTTTCCTCACTTGAGAATTTTTTTTTTAGTTCTGTACCCCATTTTTAATATGGTTATTTGATTCTCTGGAGTCGAACTTCTTGAGTTCTTTGTATGTATTGGATATTAGCCCTCTATCAAATGTAGGATTGCTAAAGATCATTCTCAGTCTATTGGTTGCCGTTTTGTCCTATTAACAGTGGCCTTTGCCTTATAGAAGCATTGCAATTTTATGAGGTCCCATTTGTCTATTGTTCTTAGAGCATAAGCCATTGGTGTTCCGTTCATCAAATTTTCCCCTGTGCCCATGTGTTTGAGGGTCTTCCCCACTTTCTCCTCTATTAGCTTCAGTGCATCTGGTTTTATGTGGAGGACTTTGATCCACTTGGACTTGTGCTTTGTACAAGGAGATAAGAATTGATTGATTTGCATTCTTCTACATGCTGACCTTCAGTTGAATTAGCACCATTTATTGAAATGCTGTCTTTTTTCCAGTGGACAGTTCCACTGGCTCCTTTATCAAATAGCAAGTGACCATAGGTGTGTTGATTCATTTCTGGGTCTTGAATTCTATTCCTTTGATATATCTGCCTGTCTTTTTAGCAAAATTGCACAGCTTTTATCATTTTTGCTCTGTAGTACAGCTTGAGGTCAAAGACAGTGGTTCCCCCAGAAGTTCTTTTATTGTTGAAAATAGCTTTTGCTATCCTGGATATTTTGTTATTCCAAACGAATTTGCAAATTGTTCTTTCTATAATCAATTATAACTGGAAAATCTGAATGAAATGGCCAACCTTCTAGACAGATACCAGATACCCAATTTATCAGGATCAGATAAACCATCTAAACAATCACAAAACCCCCTAATAAATAGAAGCAGTCATTAAAAGTCTCCTGACCCCTCCCAAAAAAAGAAAAACAAAAAATAAAACAAAACAAACAAACAAACAAACAAACAAACAAAAAACCAGGACCAGATGGATTTAGTGCAGAATTCTATCAGATCTTCAAAAAAGACCCAATAGAAATAGTGTGGGACCTTGTATGGCAGTGTGTAGCCTGGTTGAGCAAGACTCACTCCAGAGACCCAGTAGAACATTCCTCAAGGGACTGAACCTGTAAGCCATGCTCCCAGACTGCTGACTCCTCAACTCCATAATCCTGTCACCATCAGTCATGTATGGCCACGCCCCAGGCCCCTAGTGTTCTGGCTGGACTCCACCCCTACAGTCACCTGTTACAGCCAAGCTTCCCCCTCTCCTCGGTTACCTGTTGCCAGGTAACCCAGCCTACTATAAAAGAAGGCTTCTTGCCCCTCCTTGCCCTCTCGCCCCTCTCTTATCTCTCTTTCTGTCCTCTCTTCTCTCTCTCTCTCTCTCTCTCTCTCTCTCTCTCTCTCTCTCTCACCTTTTCCCTTGTCTCCGGGTTTCCCCTCTTTCTAAGTGGTCATGGCCAGCTCTCTTCTCTCTATCTTCTCCTTTTCTCTTTGCTTCTCTATCTCCTTTTTTCTTCCTACTCTTCTATAATAAAGCATTGAAACTATGAACTGTCTCTTCTTATCAAAACCTGCTGTGTAAGAACAAGGAGCAGGCTTCAGTGTTTCCAGCCACCAGGAAAGGATCCAGGCTCCTCTCAGCCAAGCTTCTTCTATAGGTACCCAGGGCTGTGCAAATGGCCCCACCTTCTGGGCAAAGACCTCCCTGCTAGCCCGGCAGCTACTTGCTCCACAGGTATTTGGGTGCCCACTCTCCCTACCCTGGTGTGGTGTGTGGGCCTAGCCATTGTTCCCCTATCCCCCTATGCGGGCTCTGCCTGCCAGAGTTCTCCTAGGCAAGACCTTCTGCCGCTGCTTCCGATTCTTTTTTTTCCCACAAAATAGTCTTCAAATTATTCCACTAAATAGAAGCAGAAGGAAACCTACGTAATTCATTCTATGAAGCCACAATTATGCTTTTACCTAAACCACACCAAGACCCAACAAAGAAAGTGAACTTCAGACCAATGTCCCTTATGAATATCAATGCAAAAATACTCAATAAATTTCTTGCACACAGAATCAAAGTGCACATCAAAACAATCATTCACTTCATCCAAATAGACTTCATCCCAGGGATGGAGGGATTGTTCAATGTATGGAAATCCATCAACATAATCCACTATATAAACAAACTCAAAGGGGGAAAAAAACTCATGATCATCTCTTTAGATGCTGAGAAAGCATTTGACAAAATTCAACACCCCTTCATGGTAAAAGTCTTGGAAAATTCAGGAATTCAAGGCCCATACCTAAACATAGTAAAAGCAATATACAGCAAACCAGTAGCCAATATCAAACTAAATAGAGAGAAACTTGAAGCAATCCCACTAATATCAAGGACTAGACAAGGCTGCCCATTGTCTCCCTACCTATTCAATATAGTATTTGAAGTCCTAGCCAGAGCAACAAAAGGAGGTCAAAAATTATACAAATTGGAAAGGAAGAAGTCAAAATATCACTATTTGCAGATGATATGATAGTGTACTTAAGTGACCCCAAAAATTCCACCAGAGAACTCCTAAAGCTGATAAACAACTTCAGCAAAGTGGTTGGATATAAAATTAACTCAAACAAATTAGTAGTCAACTTCTAATTAAAACTTTATTATAGCAATCTTGGAAATAAAATAAAAACTAAGTCAATCAGATCCCAAATCTATATATTTCACGGAATTTCTTTATAGTTAGTAATTTTTATAAATCTTTTCAGATACATAATCCTTCTTTTTTAAATTCAGTCATTTGTTTTCTTGATTTCTTTCTAGATTTTAAAATTCTAATTCTTCATTAGATTTATAGCTGTTGTCTTCGTTACTTTTCTATTAACATAATGACCATGGCAACTTATAAAAGAAAGCATTTTATTAGTGACTTTATTTACAATTTCTGAAAGTGAGTTCATGACCATTATGTTGGGAACGTGGCAGCAGGCAAGCATGCAAGGCATTGCATCAATAGCTGAGAGATCACAACTTTCAACCTGAAAGTTGAAGGTAAAGAGAGACTGAGAATGCTGTGGGATTTTGAAACCTCAAATCCAATCCTTCAGTCACAACCTCCTCCAACTGGGCTACAGCTTTTAATCCTTCATCTACAATGTCTGGATCCAAGCACTCATTCATATGAGCCTGTAAGGAGATTCTTATTCAAAATAACACAGTAACATACAGGCTTTTAGTTTTGAGTGGAATTCTGGGTAGTAAAGAATTCTTTAGTAGGAGCAGTCTGGGGTGCTATGAGCCTGTCCCTCAGAGTCCCATTCATTCAGCAAATATGATGATATTGTATCTTTCAGTACACTGTTGGGTGGAAATGGAGTAAGTTGAGTTTGAGCACCAGCAAATGGCATCATAAAGACTTGATTGGGCAGGATACACAAGCAGCTATGATAAGCATGCTTGTGCCAATATCGCTTGCACATGCTATAATATACAGGGATGTAATTTCTTCAAATATAACTGGATTACTACTTAGCACCAGTATCTGTCTGTGTACACCTCTCTTGCCAAAGAGGTGAGAAAGACAGATTCAAATTTCAGGTTTTATTTGGGGTTCTTTGTCATTACGTATAGTGGTTGCGATCTGACTGCTCTGCAATAAGGGACTGAGATTTATTTGTATAATATTTGATCGGTCATTAAAGCATCATGTATTTATGGTGTACCAACAGCTGTTAAATGAAGATAGAGAAACAGGATCTGAAAGTCCACCAGCATGTGGGCAGTTATACTTCATATGTGGCTTATCAAGATTGTCCCAGATTGAACCTAGTAGCCAGATCCTCACCCTCTCATGCCACTTCATTATTGATGTGGTCAGCATTGGAAAGGCTGCACTTGTCTGCTGCAAACCACTGAAGTAGAGGCTCTTCTCTGAAAGTTAGGGACATATTCTTCTCTTGGAGCCATACATGCTAGACAAACATCCTAACCAATGAGCCACTCTCTGACCCCTCTTTCCTTCTATTTCATTTATTCTAAAGATTTATTTTATTTTTATTTATGTGTATGTATATGTAAGAGTATACCCTGTGTGTGCATATTCTTGGAGGACATAAGAGGACAATGTGTCACCTGGTGGTTCTGAGTCACCTCATGTGAATCCTGGAAACCAAACTCATGCTCTCTGGAAGAGCAACACTATACACTTTTAACCACCGAGCCAGCTTTCCAGTCACAAAGTGTAGCCCAGGCTAGCCTGAGCTCATGATACTTCAGCTTCTGTCTCTTTGGAATATCTCACTAGCATATGCCACCACAAACTGACTCATTTTATTTTTTAAATGGGTGTAATTTATCTTATTTGCAACACGTCTGTTCTAAAAATGGAACCTTTGTTCATATTGAAGAGAACAGATAACTGAAGATAAATCATATAGAAAATGAACTCACCCTAGAAACTTTGCATAATTTGTTCAAATTATCATTTCTTTGCACCTTAGAGCTGAACATATCAGCACTGACTACAACATATAGGAAGAAAAATCCCTGGCTAGGCTTGCTTTACAGGTAAGCTGCCCCATATGTGAGAGTTGTATAAGTTTATGCATGAGACAGATTCAAGACAGGACTAGAAGTTCTCTTTAATGGATTATTCTTATCATTCTTTAAATGATTTAAAAATTGTTTGTCAAGACATGAAGGTAACTAGGGATGTCTCGCAGTAGGTATATGATGTTTGGGTTTCAGGGAGCTGTTGTTCTCTCAATTTTCTTCCAGAGCATATTATGCAGGGAGTGTATAAAGTCCTGAATGAATGGGCATTGTTGACACAAGCATCACCTTGTCAAGAATGACAGTACACCAGACCCATAAAAATGGCAATGCCTTCCCTGGTTTAAGTATGAATGTTGACATTCACATGCAGAAAGCATCCTCTGTCTCTTCCTCCTCCCTGATGTGTATGGCCTGCAACTACACCAAAAAGACTTTACTGAGACAAAGCAGACCCTCCTCTTCATGCTGTATATAATAAACTTGCAAAGTTTGGGGATTGCTATCATAGATGTCCTCTATGAAAGTGAGTAACCGCCTACTACTCCCAGCTTCTCTATATGTGTCTTTTTTTCAGTATCTTCTTTCTTTATTTCCATGTTTTGCCAGTCAGAATTCCATGACCAAGCATGGCTGAAGGAGGTGACATTATAAATTTTTTATAGTCCCATGGGAGCCCATACTTAATCACATAATGGAAGTCAGAAGAAAACAAATGTTTCTTCTCAATCACCCTTCCCATTAGCCCAAGTGATTTATTGCTAATAAAATACTTTTTCATACAATCAACAAATCGAGTATGTGATCTGGCTTACACACTATGTGACATGGAAAACCAAGGATGTTCTAGTGCCAAACAATTTCTTTAATAGAATCTTCATTTCATTAGCAGAGCGAATGATGGATATGAAAACATAAAACACAAAGCTATATGCATGATGTCTGAAATGACAGAGTGATGTCACAGTTCAGACAAAAGGTGCTTCACCTCTGATATGCACAAAGTGCCTGAAAAGGCAGAAAATTCAACACTGGAAACAGGAGTACAGTGCAATCAAGATAGGAACAAATATCAAAAGAAAGAAATAGTAAAGTCATTAGGCTCATGGCTTTTCCAGGTGGCCTGCAGCATGGGTGAGAGGTAGGAAAACAAATAACTAAATGGTTGGTTATATGGTTTGAAATCATCAAAGCTCCATATCTAACCAAAGGATGGGTAGAGCATCATTACTCAGAAAATAAGCATACTCTTAACATTTTATTAAAGGGTGTAAGTATCCAGCATTACAAAGACTAATATGATTTCATGGAATTGGAATTGACATTTGTAAAATGATTACAAGAGTATTTAATAGTTCAATCAGAAAAAATGGGGTTAGATTATTTATGCATAGTGTCATAATTATTTAAATACTATTCTCTCTTCTTAAAGTCTTAGAAATTTTAGTTATAGTGTTTGGCCCATAGTTTTTGTTTGTCTTCAAGAAATACCTTTATTCTAAGTGAAGGAATATGGCTGTGGTCAGTAGGAAAGACATGTAAGTCAGAATCAATGTAAGGTCACATAATGTGGAATCTGGAGAAGAATTTCAAAGAATTTGAATCTCAAAATTTTGAAGGATGATGATAGCTGAAAAGCATATCCAGGAAAGCTGGAAGTGGAGCAATTTTAAGACTGGAGAGGTATGCACTGAGGGGTAGACTTATCAGGGAGGTGGTACTCACTGAGGGGTAGCCTTATCAGGGAGGTGGTACTCACTGAGGGGTAGCCTTATCAGGGAGGTGGTATGCAGTGAGGGAGGGATGCCCTCATAATAAGACAGAATTGGTTGCTGAATTCAGTCTCACAGTGTTCAGAGCAGGGCGGGAGTTTATTGTTAACCAGAGAATGCAAGAAATATTGAAAGGAAAGTCATGATATTTTGGCTTTCTAGGTCGTTGCTGTTTTGAAATGTTCTGGGGAATAGTATTCCTTTATATTTAGTGATTTCTCAGAACATCAATGGCATGTGTGAACAAGTTATAGAGGGGAGGTCAAAGTTAGGACAAGGATGCAAGTACTCAGTGTTATTATCTCAGAGGACTCTTGATAGAAGTATGATGGTGAAGAATAGCCTCTAGAAGTTGTGGCAACATATTGGAGGCACAGATGAGGAAAATTCATGAGTCCCAGAAGCCTTTGGGCTAGATGCGAATACTTTTCAAGGCATCTGGTTTACCAGCAATGCAGGTATGCTATAGATATTTGAGAATAGGGGGATACCATCATAAAAATGACCATGCTAAAAATTACATTTAGGGCTTTTGAATAATAGTGAACAGTAGAGTCATTCTCCTTTTCTGTGAAACTGCCATTTTTCCTACCATCAGATTCCAAGAACTGATTTTACACTTTTAGCATACCTCATATCTCATTGATGGGCAAAATTAAGTTCAGAATGGAATTTTAAAGCATTTGTGATTGGTTTTACATTTGGACAAAATGTACACATATTCCTAGGAAAGCTAGACACATCTTTTCATCCAGACTGAATAATTATGCATAGGACTGATTGCTTAAATACATAGCTCATGATTATGAATGAAATCACCTGCATTACTCTACAAATACCTTGCTCTACATGAATTAAAGAAAGTAAAACTTGATTGCAGATGCCGGAAAATTTAGGTTTTGAAAATTTTCAGTTGATCTCAAAATGTATAACTCACCTATTACATCATTCCTGTCGAAGTGATTTTCAAGCTGAAATTGAAAGTATAAGATTGGTCATAGTGGGTTTCACAATGGAAAAAAGTTTTAGAAGCTGGGCTAAAGTAAAATAAGCAAGTGTTTTTACATCCTTGTATCTTCTTGTTCACATACTTGTCCAAGTCACAGGTCTGTGCACTAAGGAGGACTGCTTGCCTTGTTTGATAGATTCCAGCAAGTCCTAGATTCCAATAGTCTCTGTTATAAGCCTGTCTAGGGCCTGAAATCCCACCTTTATTACTTTCCCTCTGATTTGAGCTTTGTTGCTTATTAAAATGTGCACGTTCCAGGGGAGAATAATCTGTGAAAACATAATCCATCAAAACACTGCAGTGTGAATATGCTTGTCAGCTCTGTTCCAGTGTGACAGCTTGGCAAGTGGGGGTTTATTTTTCTGTGTTGTTTTGGCAATGTCATCTTTTGCATTTTTACCCCTAACCAGATCAAACTTTCTCTGTAGGCACAACTTTAGTTTAGTCTTGTATCATCATTTCATGTGGACTCATATTCAATATTTGGGCAGTTCATTTACTCTCCTTGGATTTGGTAGAGACTGGGGGAAAGCAAGCTTTGTAAGAGAACAGTACTTAAATATAAAACCAAGGTAGAAATGGAAATCCCAGATCAAAAATAAATTGAAGATATCAGATCAAGAAGTGCCTCAGAAAACCAGCAAAGAAAAATCACATTTCTTAATCTTTGTTTTTAAACAAGACACAGTATTGTTTTAAATTAAAAAAAAACTATACTTCTTTAGTTGTTGAAATTGATACATATGTAAAGAAACATTTAAGAAGTTGGGTATCTACATTTTTATGTAATGGCAAACAGTGTTGCCCTAACAGCCACCTTCATCAATTGCTGCCAGCCTGAATCCTGCTCCTTAATGGAATGTAAAAGGGAGAAGACTAGTCATAGAATTTGTGGTTTCTTTCCTTTGCAGATTCCCATGGCAGAGTTGAGGGAAACAGTGGGTTTTCTTGCTAGGAAAGATAGATGAGTTGGAATAAAATCACCAAAATGTTGAGTTACTAAATGTATTTGGGAAAGGGAATACAGTTACAAGAGGTTAGTGGGGTAAAACTAAATCTTGTTCTTTACTTAAGTCTGTGTATAACAAACTAGTGTTTCTCATGATTTTGACAATCTTTTTTTATGATTTGTTATTGGATATTTTCTTGGTTTACATTTCAAATGTTATCTCCTTTCCCAATTTCCCCACTCCCTGAAACACCCTATCCCATCCTCTGTCCCCCTGCTTCTATGAAGGTGTTCCTTTACCCACCCCACTCCAACTACCCCTCCCTCAATTTCTCTGTACTGGGGCATCTATCAAGTCTTCATAGGACCAAGGTCTTCTCCTCCCATTGATGCCTGACAAGGCAATCCTCTGCTATATATGCAGCTGGAGCCATGTGTACGCCTGGGTTGTTGGCTTAGTCCCTGGGAGCTCTGGGGGGACTGGTTGGTTGATATTGCTGTTCTTCCTATGACGTTATGAACCCCTTCAGCTCCTCCAGTCCTATCTCTAACTACTCCATTGGGAACCCCATACTCAGTCCAATGATTGGCTGTGAGAATCTACCTCTGTATTTGTAAGGCTCTGGTAGGGCCTCTCAGGAGACAGCTATATCAGGCTCCTTTCATCAAGCATTTCTTGGCATCCACAATAGTGCCAAGGTTTGGTCACTGTATATGGGATGAATCCTCAAGTGGGACAGTCTTTCCATGATCTTTCCTTCAGTGTCTTCTATACACTTTATCTCCATATGTACTCCTATGAGTATTTTGTTCCACTTCTCAGAAGAACCGAAACACCCACACTTTGGTTGTCCTTCCTCTTGAGCTTCATGTGGTCTGTGAATTTTATCTTGGGTATTCCGAGCTTTTAGGCTAATATCCACTTATCAGTGAGTGTACACTATGTGTGTTCTTTTGTGATTGGGTTACCTCACTCAGAATGATATTTTCTAGTTCTATCCATTTGCCTAAGAATTTCATGAATTCATCATTTTTAATAGCTGAGTAGTACTACATTGTGTAAATGTACCACAGTTTCTGTATCCATTCCTCTGTTGAAGGACATCTGGGTTCTTTACGGCTTCTGGCTATTATAAATAAGGCTGCTATGAACATAGTGAAGCATATGTCCTTGTTACATGTTGGATCATTTTCTTGGTATATGCCTAGGAGAGATATAACTTGGTCTTCAGGTAGTTCTATGTCCAGTTTTCTGAGCAACTGCCAGATTGATTTCCAGAGTGGTTGTACCATTTTGCAATCCCACCAGCAAAGGAAGAGTGTTCTTTTTTCTCCACATTCTCGCCAGCATCTGCTGTCACCTGAGATTTTTATTTTAGCCATTCTGACTGGTTGAGGTGGAATCTCAGGGTTGTTTTTATTTGCATTTTGCTGATGACTAAGGATGTTGAACATTTCCTAAGGAGCTTCTTAGCCATTCGATATTCCTCACTTGAAAATTCTTTGTACCCCATTTTTAATAGGGTTGTTTGATTCTCTGGAGTCTAATTTCTTGAGTTTTTTGTATATATTGGATGTTAGCCTTCTATCAGATGTAGGATTGTTAAAGATCTTTTTCCAATCTGTTGGTTGCAGTTTTGGCCTATTGACAGTGTCCTTTGCCTTACAGAAGCTTTGCAATTTTGTGAGGTCCCATTTGTAGATTCTTGATCTTTGAACATAGGCCATTGTAGCTCTGTTCAGGAAATGTTCCCCTGTGCCCACGTGTTTGAGACTCTTCCCCACTTTCTCCTCTATTAGTTTCAGTGTATCTGGTTTTATTTGGAGGTCTTTGATCCACTTGGACTTGAACTTTTTACAGGGAGATAAGAATGGGTCTATTTGCATTTTTCTACATGCTAACCACCAGTTGAACCAGCCCCATTCATTGAAAATGCTGTCTTTTCCCCACTGGATGTTTTCAACACCTTTGTCAAAGATCAAGTGACCATACGTGTGTGGGTTCATTTCTTGGTGTCCAGTTCTATTCCACTGATATTTCTGCCTGTCTTTATACCAATACCATGCAGTTTTTATCACTATTGCTCTGTAGTACAGCTTGATATCAGAGATGGTGATTCCTCCAGAAGTTCTTTTAGCATTGAGAATAGTTTTCATTATCCTGGGTTTTTTGTTATTCCAAATGAACTTGCAAATTGCTCTTTCCAACTCTATGAAGAATTGATTTGTAATTTTGATGGGAATTGCATTGAATCTGTAGATTGCTATCAGAAAGATGGCCATTTTTACCCTATTAATCCAGCCAATCCGTGACCATGGGAGATCTTTCCATCTTCTGAGATCTTCAAATTCTTTCTTCAGAGACTTGAAGTTCTTGTTATACAGATTGTTCACTTGCTTGGTTAGAGTCACACCAAGTTACGTAATATTATTTGTGACTATTGTGAAGGGTATTGTTTCCATTATTTCTTTCTCAGCTTGTTTATCCTTTGAGTAGAGGAAGACTACTGTTTTCTGTGAGTTAATTTTGTATTCAGCCACTTTGCTGAAGTTGTTTATCAGCTATAGGAGTTCTCAGGTGGAATTTTTGGGGTCACTTAAGTATACTATCATATCATCTGCAAATAGTGATATTTTGACTTCTTCCTTTCCAATATCTATCCCTTTGACCTCCTTTTGCTGTCTAATTGCTCTAGCTAGAACTTCAAGTACTATACTGAATAGATAAGGAGAGGTGGCTTTCCAGTTTCTCTACATTTAGTTTGATGTTGGATACTGGTTTGCTGTATATTGCTTTTAACTATGTTTAGGTATGGGCCTTGAATTTCTGATCTTTCCAAAACTTTTAACACGAAGGGATGCTGAATTTTGTCAAATGCTTTCTCAGCATCCAATGAAATGATTATGTGGGGTTTTTCTTTTTTTCTTTTTTTGAGTTTGTTTATGTAGTGGATTACTTTGATGGATTTCCATATATTGAACCATCGCTGCATTCCTGGGATGAAGCCTACTTGATTGTGGTGAATGATCCTTTTGATGTGTTCTTGGATTTGGTTGGCAAGAATTTTATTGATTATTTTTATAGCAGTGTTCATAAGGAAAATTGTCTGAAGTTCTCTTTCTTTGGTCTTTGTGTGGTTTAGGTATAAGTATAGTGGCTTCATAGAACGAGTTCCGTTGTGTTCCTTCTGTTTCTATTTTGTGGAATAGTTTGAAGAGTATTGGTATTAGGTCTTCTTTGAAGGTCTGATGGAATTGTCCACTAAACCCACATAGTCCTGGCCTTTTTTTGGTTGGGAGACTATTAATGACTGCTACTGGTTTTTTAGGGGTTATGGGACTATTCAGATTGTTTATCTGATCCTGTTTTAAATTTGGCATCTGGTGTGTGTCTAGAAAATTGAGTAGAGCATTGTTCAGCTTTCATTTGTATGTGTGTTTTCCACTGTTTTTGTTGGAATTTAAGACCAGTCTTAATCCATGGTGATCTGATAGGGTGCATTGGATTATTTCAATCTACTTATATCTGTTGAGGCCTGATTTGCGACCAATTATACGGTCAGTTTTGGAGAAGGTACCATGAGGCTCTGAGTAGAAGGTACATTCTTTTGCTTTAGGATGAAATGTTCTATAAATATGTGCTAGATCCATTTGGTTCATAACTTCTATTAGTTTCACGGTGTCTCTGTTTAGTTTCTGTTTCCATGATCTATCCGTTGCTGAGAGTAGGGTGTTGATTTCTCCCACTATTACTGTGTTGGTTGTGATATGTGCTTTGAGCTTTTACTAAAGTTTCTTTTATGAATGTGGGTGCCCTTGCATTTTGAGAAGAGATATTCAGAATTGAGAGTTTATGTTGGTAGATTTTTCCTTTGATGTCTATAAAGTGCCCTTCCTTATCTTTTTTGATAACAGTTTCCTTAAGAAATAATTACTCAGACTGGAGAGATGACTCAGTGGTCAAGAGCACGGGTTGCTCTTCCAGAGGACTCTTGCTCTATTATCACCACCCTTATAATGGTTCACACTGTATGTATGTCCATTCTCAGGAGATTTGATGCTTTCTTATGATCTCCACAGTTCTACATATGTGTGGTGGTACATAAATGTGTATTCAGACAAATCAGACTTTTAAAAGTACAATATTTTTCAAAAAATGATATACCTGTATACATATACACATACAGACACACCGCACATGCATATTACCACAAAAATATACATATATATATATATATATATATATATATATATATATATATATATCACATATAAACACACATACAAAGTATAAAGAGAAGAAATAGAGAAATAAACCTTGGAATTATTCCTAGTAACATACCTTAAAAGAGTAAAAGGTGTAGAATCTTTAGAAAAATAGATTTATATCTAAAAGTTGCATTCTTTTCGAACAAAAGAGTCAACACTACGAACACAGAGTTTCTATGTATGTATAAATCTATTGTCAGATCTCATACACATGCACAAAACTGAATAGGTCAAGGGAATTGAAACTCACTAGTATTGCTTGAGACTTCAATAATTTTTTTCAATAATTACAGAATAATCAATAGAAAATCAAAAGAAATGTTGAAAATTCAAGTCATACCTTTAACCAACTAGACAATGTTCAAAAAACTGCAGAAATTCTAGAATTTGTATTTTTGTGACTTTGTAGGGAATATTCAAGAAAAATAAACAATTCTGAATCAGCTAGCAAATCTTAGACACTAGAAGATGAAACTAGATGCACAAGATGTATACCTAACTATAACGATTATACTAGAAATTGAGGAGAAACAATATGTGGAAAATGTCTAAACAGTTGGCAAATCAGATACAATGTAAAACAATGCAGTTTTAAGTAATGCATATACAGTTGTATGTGCAGTTAGAAATTATTTAATATCTGATGAAAATAGGTCCATCACATCCATTTTGGAAGATTCAGCTTAAAAAGCAGTTTCAGAGAAAATTACAGCAGTGAATGGATATATTAGTTGGCAAGAATATTTCACATAAAGTAATATATCTCTACAAGAACATGGAAAGTAAAAGAAAATGTGAATAAGAATAAAAAGTGAGAAGAAAATATAGTCAGAGCAGAAAACACTTAAATAAGAATAAGACAGACACAGAGGTAAAGATAGGAGAGAGACTCAAATTAACCCAAAGGCCACTCACATTGATTAGGAAAGAAGAAGGACATGAATTATTAATATCAAGAATGATAGGAAGATATCTTGAAGACTCTGCAAATCAAAAAGATAATAATGGAATATAATTGAAAGTTTTATGCTCATAAATTTAACAATTTAGATGAAATGGAAAAAGTCCTCAAAAAACACAGATAACTTCAATTTATTCAAGAAAGTTACATATCCTGAATCGACTTATACTTGCTAAGGACAATTAATGTGTGTTGTAAAGTACTTTGCTTGGAACATTTCACTGATTAATTCTTCTAAACATTTAAATAATAAATAATATCAATACTGTACAAGTTTTGGAATACAGCAGAAAACCGTCTGACCCTACCTAGGTCAGGAGTACACTGACATTGGAATAGGATCATCCCATCATCCACAGTCTGGATCCATGTTTCCCTAATAAAAACAGCCCACCAAGTCTCTAACAAAATGAAAAAAAAAATTATAATAGAAAAACAATAGTCTATGGCCATACCACCCTGAACGCGCCCGATCTTGTCTGATCTCGGAAGCTAAGCAGGGTCGGGCCTGGTTAGGACTTGGATGGGAGACCGCCTGGGAATATCGGGTGCTGTAGGCTTGAAAAAAGAAAAAAGAAAAAAGAAAAACAATAACCCAAGCATGACATTATCCCAGGATTGAAATTGTTATCATATTTGAAAACTCATAGCTCTAAACCAAAAGTTCAAAAAGAAAAACGACAGAAAGACCCACCCAAAATTTAGATCTTTTGAGCAGTGAATATCTGCTTCAAATCTGGTTTGGGAAAACCAGAATACACACACACACACACACACACACACACACACATACACACAAATATATTTTATTATGGTATCATAGTATAATATAATTATCTATAATATATAAGATATTAATGTAGCACAATGCAATTAATATAATAATTCTAATATTTAACATATATGCATTATATTAAAGTATATATTGTATATACATTATATTATATAATTAATGTATATATGTTATCAATATCTATATGCTATTGTATATACTTATAAAATGTGATTTATTTTAATGATTTACAGGTTATGGTCCAACTATTCAAAAATGACTGCCTCCCAATGGAAAGCTCATGAATCTAGCAGGTGTTAAGTCCACAAGACTAAATACTCAGAGAGTCTTTGGTATACAACCCAAAGCAGTAGGCTCTATTATCAGTGAAATAAACTGCTAGTGAGAGTGAGGGTAAGCAGACAAAAGCCAAGCACTACCTTCTTCCATGTCTTTCATATAAGCTCTCCCCATAAGGTATAGCCCCAGTTTAAGGCTGACATTTACTACTCACTTTTGAATGAGTTTTGGGTGGGGCTTTCCACCAAATATAAATTTCTCACAGATATACCCAGACCCTCGGGTTTTACTTAATCTCAGAGGTAGGCAAAGTGACAACCAAGAATCACAATAACAATAGGAAATAAAGCATATCTGTACTTCTCTTTACCTTTATGAATGAGAAGCAATGCAAGTTAAACCACCACAGGCAGACACAGAAGGTTCTTCTTACTTTTCCCGTACACTTTTAAGTATACTCTAGTTGCATTTTTTATTTTTGTTAATTTTTTCAAGATACCATAAAAATAAATGCTCTCATGCTAGGTTTATCATAATTATTTGTTACAAATTAAAATATTATGAGATACTTTAAAGTATAAAATATTTGACATAATGTTTACTAATTTTTATAGTCGACCAATTGAGAGCCTGATTCTTATGACTTTTGTGCCTTGTGGTTTTTAGTCATAGGAATCACATCTACAATTGTCCCCAATAGCTCCCATTCAATGATACTTGTTTATAACTCTTAAGTTCCTCTGAGGTACAAACTAAAGAAATGGCTGGCATGTGCTTATTCAACACAATTAGAGCACTGTTACTCTAAAAGATTAAATTTTCATGTCTCTACTCAGTAAGACAGCATAAACTGGGATTACATGCCTATTTTAATGTTAGTTACATTTATAGGTTTCCAGAGATACTTACTTTTCTTACTACAGGAAATCATCTTGAGCATGGACATTACTTCTAGGTGGAGAGGATCTCAGCCTCACTTCTGAATTGCTGGAGCAGACTTAGCCCAATGCCAAGATCAGGAAAAATATTCAATGTCTTTCTTGAATCTGGTCCTGGACTTTGCAGTGGGCTTTCTGCGGTGTCATAGAAGCCTAATATTAAATTCACTAAGATTTAGTATTACTAGGATTTGAATCTGAATCATCCCCCAATGGGTTCATATTCTGAACACATGTTCGGAAATTGGTGATGCAATTTAGAAGGCTGTGGAGGTTCTTATGAACATTTGCTCACATCTCACTGTCTGATGCCTAGTCCACCATGATGTGAGCAGCCCATCACACTGTCATGAACTTCTTCTAACTGCCATGCCTTAAGTGATATTATGGACTGGAAGCCCTAAAACTGTGAGTCAGAGGCCCTTGCTGAAGTTATTTTCATCAGCTACCTTGTTATAAAAATGAAAATAAAACCAAATATGGATATAATATGAAATTTGTTAAGTTGTTTTCAATGCAAAGGTGGTAAGACTCTAGATTTCTTGACTCCAAGAGATGAATGCAAATATCACTAACCATGTTCTTGTCTATTAATTCACTGATTTTTATGACTCCCAATGAAAGAGATGGCATTATTACAATATCATATAAATAAGGATATATGACAGAATGTTTTTTTCTCCAGACCCAATACCAAAAAAAAAGAAGAGCATATAGTTTGGTATATAGTTATTTAAATTTAATGATGGCTGCCCACAGGTGAAACTTGGAAAGGTAACAACATCTATTCTGAGTCTCACATAGCTGTCATGTAGCTCATGATTCAACAGACAAAGGCTTTGCTAGTGTGTCCATAAAACCTGGTGACATAAGATATGCTCATGAAGTAACAGTTGTGCACAATAGCATAACCTGAGTGATGTGGGGGCCCCACAAAGAAAATTAATTCCAATACCAGGAGTTACAGAGATTGTCTACAGACTTTAGTAATACTATTTTTCTTTGACTCAATGTATACGTTCTGCCTGCTGGTTTCATTACAAAATTCTGATATCAACATACATAGTTGTGGTTTCTTTTCCAAGTGTCATAAAGTTTGGAAGCCAAACTTCTCATTGTGTGCATGTGGATTCACTGTTGAGTATTAGGAATATTATATGAAAAGCAGAGACAAAGAATTCAACTGAAACAAAGCTCTTTCCTCCTTTTTCACAAATTCTGAGATTTCATAAAGAGTTAAAGCACAAGGAATTTTACACATAAGAAATACATCAATGAATGAAGGAACTATTACTATTATTTTCCATATGGAATTGTATTAAATATATGTAAGACTTGGCATTCCATAACTGCCAGGATGACAGTACTATGCAAGCTCTGTCTCTCTAAAACGAGAGGAGAAACATAGGAAGAGTCTTTACTTATTTCCTCAATGCTGCTGTCCCCACCCACCAGTGCAAAGTGCCACATACACACAGTAGGCATTACTACCCACCCAGTGCACAGTGCTGCACACAGGAGACATAGTCACCCATGTAGTGCACAGTGCTGCACACAGGAAGCATTACTACCCATGCAGTGCGCAGTGCTGCACACAGGAGACATAGTCACCCATGTAGTGCACAGTGCTGCACACAGGAAACATACTACCCACCCAGTGCACAGTGCTACACACAGGAAACATACTACCCACCCAGTGCACAGTGCTACACACAGGAAGCATTATTGCTGGTACCCTTGTTTTCAATTGTATGAGCCTCCCAACACACATAGCTCTAGAAGAACTTGTGTCTACTTCCTTTAGTGTGTCTGGGCTTTAAAATGCTGTGAGTACTAATTGAGACTGTGTCTTCTTTACTTCTATAGTAGAATTGAAGGAAAAGGCCTCCGGGTCCTTTACCTTGGGCATCCTCCCAACTTCATTCTCAGTTTTGCAATGAAATCGGGCCCTAGCTCACTTTGGTACTTCATTGACTGATCATTAAGCAAAAGTTGCTTCAAGTCTAGTTCACATATTTCTACCTATTTCCAATAACTGATAATGTATAAATAATGTGCTGTAATAAAAAGAATATAGATTTTAAACAGCTGGGCTCCTGTCTTGGGTGTACTGATTTTAGGAATGAAACTTCAAATAAGCTACTAAACCCTTCTGAGTGCTAATTTCATTTGATTTTTTTAATTACACAAAGGGAGGCTGATATGATAATCAAATAAAATAATGCATATTACAGTGTTTTGGACATAACAATCAATACTCAGCAGTATTAGTTTTACTTGTCCCTCAGAGCCATGGTACAATATTGATTATGTATTCAAAAGTCAATTAAATATTAATTTAATAATGCAAAAGTATGGGTGGGCAAGAGCATATAGTAAAACATACAGAGACTCACAATAAGTAAAGTTATCATTCTTGGCCTGATGGTATAGAAGGACTCACATCCCTGCACAGATACAGATGTATGTGGGGGCCTTCTGGATGGGCTCCATAGCTAAACCAGAATAGAGCAGCAGATGACAAAATTCCCTCCTGTTCAGGGAGGAAGCTGGAGACAGAAATCATATTTGGAGCATCTCTCTTCATGTTATCTAGTGTCCTGCTGGGGTCTTTGGTTGAATGATTCCAATTGAAGCTAGGTGGTCAAGGAAACCCAAACAATGGCAGCCTTGGCATTACTGCCCTGGGACTCAGAATGAAAGTAAAGAGTAAAGGGTATATTTCAATGGCAGATGAAGACCACTCAGCCCATTTCTCCCGTTAAAAGTCCATCTCTATGGCTTTTGGATTTTATTTACTTGCATTAATTGCACTCCCTTTTATCAGCTGTCAATAGAGTATGATGTCTTTGAAACCATGGATGATACTTATTTATGGCACCAGAATTTCTTAAAGTGTGCACCACTAAACAGACTGCATAGAAAATACAATGTACAATATAACACCCATGGGAATACACCACAGAAGACAAATATGCCTATAAAGTCTCATAATAGTTCTGCAGAAAATAAATAACAAGAAAACACATTTTCCACCCAAGTTGTTTTTCTGGGAATACAAAAAATAATACATACATGCTAGTTCAGAAAATCCAAATTAGTAACTTGCTGCCTTTCTACATACAAATTGAACCTCCATAGCTCTTTCCCAAGTAGCTTCTGCTGAGGGCTTTGCCTTTGCTTTCCTTTGCTCTCCATAATCTTCAACTTTGCTAATTACAGTCTGGACAACATCAAAATCTTCTGCCAAGTTGTCCAGGTGACTCATTTGCAGTATTAGTGTTCTGTTAGCTACATAGTCATTAGAAATTCTATCTTGTCTTTATTGATTCATAAATGTGACACTTCATCTTCTTATGTTTAGAAGACTTTATTAATCTTTCCAAGGCTTCTGGAGACACTTCTACATCTTCCAAGACACCTAGCTCTGAACTTGAAAGATGGTACCTTCCACCTATCCTGACATTCAAAGTTTTGACTTGATTGCATTGCTCTGGCCCATTGGATAAGAACATTGTTTTTAAGCTATGTACAACATACTCAGTCTAAGACTTGAAGGAGCTGAAGGTCAGAAGATCCTGCAAGAGCTCCTGGCCCAAGTGTGCCATCAAGAGAAAGACCCTGTCATGACATGAGAGTGTGTGAACATCAGCAGTGTCTGTTACACTACAATCTTCAAATAGTAGCAATATCTACTTCCCATCTTCCTTCCAGATGTTACAAAGTTCTCCATGGCCCACTTTAACCCCAAACCACACAATAAAGGAAATCCACAGAACTATAATTCAAAATTAGAAAAGCTTACACAGGATATCATCATTGTGACTGCCATGTTTAAAACTCACAATACTGAAGTTGAGACAGGTATCTGTGTGGTATGTGAGTATAACTTCTCTGACGGAAGTGCTGAGAAAGGGTATGTGAGCATGGAGCCACGTGGGAATGAAGAAAATACCCAGGTGTCACTTCACTCTCATTCCATGACAAGGTGTGGTCAAAATCCTGTTGATCACTATCTACAGTCTGTCTAAGGAATGAGGCTTTTTTTTCAATGCATATTTTAAATAGACTTCAAATCAGTAATACTAAAATCTCCCTCTGTTCTGCCCCTCCAACCATATTGGTTTGTTTCTCAACTACATTTCATGAGTGTTGAGAGATTTGTGATAGGAAGGTAGGTGGAAAATAAACCTCCAAATTCTCAAATTCTGACAGTTGAAGATTAAACTGTGAGCACAGATTGTCAGGCTAGAAGCAAAGTACTTTCCTGCATATAAAGTAAGGAAAGGTGTTGATTTGCACTCGATTCATGGACTGTGCAGTTGCATTATGAATGATCAATGAACATCATCATCATCAGAACAATGTCAACTGTGACAATTACGGCACATCAAAAATGCAGACTTAATTGCATAGCTCTTAATGAAATACAAAAGGTACATTTTAATAATGTTAGGGTTGTGGCTCAAATTGACAAGGCCACACAGAGTCACAGTTATGGCAACTGTAATCCACCTTTTATACTTTGATACCATAGGGTAAACACATATGAAGGGGTCAGCTGCTTCTGTCCATTGGTTGGATGCAAAAATCTGCATCTGACTCTTTCAGCTTCTTGTTGTGTCTTCTGGAGTAAGGTCATGCTAGGTCCCTTTTTGTGAGGACTCCACAGCCTCAGTAATGGTGTCAGGACTTGGGACCTCCCCTTAAACTGGATCCCAATTTGGGTCTGTCGCTGGACCTTCTTTTCCTCAGGCTCCTCTCCATTTCCATCCCTGTAATTCTTTCAGACAGGAACACTTATGGGTCAGAGTTGTGACTGTGGGATGGCAATCCCCTCCCTCACTTGATGCCCTGTCTTCCTACTGGAGGGGAGCTCTATAAGTTCCTCTCCCTACTGTCAGGCATTTCATCTAAGGTTCCTCCCTTTGAGTTCTGAGAGTCTCTCACCTCCCAGGACTGTGATGTGTTCTGAAGCCACCCCCGCCCCCTTCGCAACCTCCTATCTCCCGAGGTTGCCTGTTTCTATTCTTTCTCCTGGTCCTCAGGGCTTCTGTCCTTTTTGGGTGAGTGACAAAGGTTTTTATGCTTATTAGCCATCCCTCAAGCCAGTGAGCTGTGTGTTAAGGACTGCTGGTGAATGACAGCCTGAAGAAGCAAGCTAAGAGTGAGTTTAGCCCTCTGTCCCACTAAACACATGGCAATTCATTCTCTGGGTGTGCTATAGCCCAGCAAGCTGTTCTTAAGGCAGAGTAAGACTCAGGGTAGGGTGCTAGCTTCTGTTCTCTCCTACACACTGAACATGTTAGTAACTGCAATCTGTAGCACATTCTTACCTTCATTTCACTACGTCCCCTTTAAATTCAGGAGCTGTATCCTAGGAAAACCCAAACTTACTGATATGCCTATTAATTTTTAAATCTTTTATGGGTAGAATATCAGGCAGGCTGGAGAAACACTGAGGAAACAGCCAGCACCCCTAATCCTCTGACCTATTTGATTCGAGGAATAAATTAAGCGTGGGAATCTAACAATTGCAGAGGAGCCCTTGGAAATGAAACCACAGCCCTTCCCTGGTAATCTTTTCATCCTTAGAATACCTTATGCATCAGAACTACCAGCACCCTCTCTTACTCTGTGTATCTTAAATAAACTATATTATTAGCTTAGAATTTCTTCTGCAAGTCCCAGCAAATTACTCTTTCACCTTTAGGAATTTCTCTCACATTTTTATATACCCAGAAAATATTATCTTTTCCATGAACCATAGACATTTTTCTACACATACATATTTATATTTCATTTTTGTTTTATATTCAACCTAGCAAAGGTTTCATTTCAGTACCCCTATTTCTGAATCTCAAAATTGCTTATTCATTCGACATCTTCTAAGAGTGCTTAATGCAGTTTCAAAATGCTGTTTTAGCATGGTCTGGGATTCCATGGACAGCACACTAGGACAGTCTTCTCTGAATTAAAAAAAGTGAAGAGGCTAAAATCTTATTTGAGCATCCTTAAATTGAAGAACTGCAGAGTAAACTTTCTGAGGGAAAACTGTATTTCATGTGATACCCCACAAATATCACTCTTTCCACAAAAAGGACCCAGAAACCTCCTTGTAGTCTGCACCGCCATATTCATGCACACTGGCTTAGTATTCTCAATCTTCATACATTCCTCTCTGTCAACAGTGATGTTCAGCGTCATCTTGAAGAACCACTGTGCATATGGTTGAGCTCGCTCTGACTTTCCTTGTCCTCAGTTGTGGCTTTGACACTTTTGTCTATCCTAACCCTGAGAAGACTCTTTAACTGTGTGCTTGGCATGTTTGAATTTGGCTTCCCAGGATTTGAATTCAGTCATGAAGAAGGCCTTCTGTTTTCAAGTTACAGAATAGACCCTTCTTGCCATTGATAGCTAGATTAGATTCCTGGGACCTACCCTGTAAAACTAGGTGTATTTTAGATGACCTCACATAGGTAAAGGGAAATTATTAGACTTTTTCTTTCCTTCTTTCTCTCTTTCCATCCTTCCACTTTCTTTTTCTCTGTAATATATATGTATTGTCAACAAAAAATTGATATATATATATCCATATTTTAGTTAATATTTTATACCAAATACCTGCCAAGAATATGATAAAAGCCCCCAACTTTAGCATTAAGGAAACAAAACAGTTAAAAGCTGCTTTAAGAAGCAGCACCATCTCAGGGACATCTAATTAGATCTTCTCATCTTTCATTTCCTGATATACATCAACATTTAAGGTAGAAAAGGCTTCTAGGATACTTTCCTACTTTGGACAATGTGAGTAACTGACATTTAATGGATGCTTTTACCTAAGAAACATGAAAAAGTAAAATCAATAATTTGGAATCTTGAGATTTTTAAGGGTGATTGCAGAAGTACAAAACAGAATGAGAACAAAACATCTTTTGTGCTATCTAAGGATCAGGTATTTAAAACTAAATTCTTACTGACACTCCACAGAGATGTATGTGTTATCATTTCATTACTGGGACAATGGTTGATAGTTAGTAGAACATTTATGTTGTTTGTATCTATTAATGGGTCATAGGAATATTTGTTCCCATTATTAGTTTTCAGCTGTCACTCTACAGAGTACAAGCTGCAGATCCTTGCCTAGTCTAAACTGTAGATGATTTGCTTACCTGCTTTCCACTGGTAGGACACTCTACCCAGTAACCCAGTGGTACAGACTCAGAAACTAGAGAAGGTGCCAGTCAGAATACATCTTCACAGTCTAAGGAGGGATAAGCCTCTGGTGATATTTTGTTACATGAAGAACCTTTTTATTTTATATGTTCAATAGCTGTGTTAATCAACATTATTGCCCCTCCCCAATATGTGTGTGGCAGTAGGAGAACTCAGTGTTACATACTAGTATCTGCTTTTCCTGTCATCTGGGTCTAAAGAAACAATCTTAAACAACTTCCATGTGATCTCTTCATGGCTGTGCAGAAATTAGTCATCTCATTATACCTTTTATAGCATTTATTATAGTTAATATTGTTACATTACCTTAACATTTTACATTTACATTTGCCTTCCTGGTAGATTTAAAGCATATACAAAAAGCATCTTTGAGTGTCTTCATCTCATCTGAAACATGATGTTCACCTGTAGCAAAGAAACACATACTAAGTGGATGGTGAATAGTTATTCTTTGTATTCAATTTGTGATTTGGGGAAAGAGATCAAAGTCTAAAATGGCCAGTGCCATTTGTCTATTTGAGATATATCTATATCTGTGTCTGTGTCTGTGCCTGTGCCTGTGCCTGTGCCTGTGTCTGTGTCTGTGCCTGTGCCTGTGCCTGCGCCTGCGCCTGTGCCTGTTCCTATATGTATTCAAAAGTGGTTCCTCTGCCTGTAAGAATCGAAATGCTAGTCTATTTTCTTAAGCAAGCAATGGCATGGTAAGGATGTTTGACAGGCACATAGAAGTCATAGGATTTCACTCATGCCATGAGACAAACTGACTTCAGCCACAACCATTTATTCTTTTACATTCACTTTTCACAGTTGAAAAATTGTCTCTATATAATTAATTTCAATTAACTTCCTTCAGCCAATCAACAGACCATAAACTAACTTTGCAGTTATGAACAAAGATTTGTGATAAGAATTTGTTCCCCATTAATTGTTAGTTCATTAGATGTCTGGGTCTAGGGAATTATGGTAGCTATTTTTCTAAGTTTCTCATTTATGGTGGCATTAATATATTTAAAGTAAAACCCTCAATAAGTGTGCTCAGAATATTAAATGCTTTAAATCAACTCTACCAGAATTCTTAAGATGGTTCTAACAATATAAGAAACACATTGATAAAGATACTGTAATTTAAATAACAATTCAATAAACCCACATCTCCAAAGACAAAGAGTCTGTTCTTTTGTGTCCCTTGACCATAATGTGGATGACTACCTCCACAGTTATGCATTTATCTAGTTGCATCCCAATAAAACAATAATCTCAAGAAAATATGATTACTTTGATATTGATCTATTTCTGGTAGATGCTGACTGGAAGAAAATTGAATCACAATAGAATAGGGGAAAAAAACAAGTTCTTTAAAAGCTGAGGCAGGAATTTAGAACACTGTGAGGAGCCAATATAATAAGAAAGGAGGGAGAAAGAGAACCAGTGACAACATTCTACTGCTCTGTTAAAATAGAGTGTTTTGTAAATGCAGTATGTGAGGCTAGAGAATGCTTAGATGCCTGGAAAGGGCCAGCTTTAGGAGGATCATAGGAAGAAATGGGAAAGCACAAAAATGAAGACATTGAGATTTCAGAGATCTATGTTTACAAGAGAGACACAAAATCTAATGAAAGCAGCTATGGAGGACTATAGTTTCCCTAAAACTAAGGGATGGTATTGCCAGACCTTAGAAGACTTGGTAATTAAACCTCTATAAATGAGAAATTTAAACATTGCAGAGTAAGTGTTAGGTTCCCATGCTGCTCAAGAGAAAACAATATAGTCATCTTAAGGCTTTAGATTTCTACCTTGTGGTAGCTTAAATGAAAAGAGCCCCCACAGGCTCATAGGGAGTGCACTATTGAAGGTGTGGCCTGGTTGTAGTCTCTCTCTGCTTCCTGCACATCCAGATGTAAAAACACTCAGCTACCTCTCCAGCGCCATGTCTGCCTGCATGCTGCCATGACCCCTCCCTATGGTGATAATGGACTAAACCTCTGAACTGTAAGTCTTCCCCAATTAAATGTTCTCCTTTATTAGAATTGCCATGGTCATGGTGTGTCTTCACAGCAATAAAACCTCAAGACACTCCTAGACAGATTACTAAGTCAGGAAATATAAGCACAACCCTCAACAGATTAGAGGTGAAGACACCCCTGTTGAGCTCTTGGAAATGATAGAAATAGATCATGGGAAACTTTGTTTCAAGATATTCTAAAAGCTCTTAAATGTCTGACATCTTTGTTGTTATCCTGAGATGTTTATGCTGCAAAAGATGGTAAGTAGGAACAGGTGAAGGTGTGCTATGAGCTCCGGGGATGATTATCTTCCATGCTGCAGGATACAAGCGAAAACGTATACTACTATCCAATGACATCACCATTTAGTGCTTACAATCCACTACCCTGTAGCCTCCTCACTTAGCACCTATAATCAACCATACTATGACCTCATCTTTTAGTACTTACACTCTCCTTAATTTATGTGGCTGGGAGGTATATGGTAAAAATTTTGCTCTAACCACTAGATGCTTCAGCCAAGCAAAGACATACCTCACTTTACCTTACATACTGCTGGCTAAGGTTTTTCTTGGAACTCCATTTTCCTAGGTCAGGAGTGACGTTTTCAGCCTTCTCTGTGGTCAGAAATTGAAAATCAAACACTACTGAACTTAAGAACTGTTTTCCTAATATATTGCAAAATTAAAATGATACAGATGTTAAGTGGACAATAGAGGTGATTTAGTCTTCATTTACTTAGTAGGAAAATAAGGCAGAGAAAGAAGAATGGGCATTTACAGGCACATAATTGAAAGAAGTTTAAGTCAGAGTATCATTGATTCTTCTTGTCTTTCCTCTTTTTTCTCTTTCAATAATCTGATTGATCCTTCTTAATATAATATAGAGAGGGCCCAGTTTCTTGAATTATGCCATAATGGTCATCAAAACATAACAACAACAACAACCACAACTTGGATATGGTGGGACAGCCCAGTCTTGTGAGCTGATTGACCATAGCCTATCAGTATCACATCTGGCTGTCAAGCCCAACCAAGTCACAAATCCTGTGCTCTGGTCTCGTTTAGTGACTTCCCTGAACTCCAGCCTACTGCCTGTGCAGGCTGCACATCTTGACCAAGAGCCAAGTCTATTGCCATTGCCAACATCTAAGTATTGCCCTGGTCTCACACCTTATGCTCTCACTTACTCTAGTGGCTGCTTGATTCCAGCTTGCCTATACCACATAAGACCACTAGACCCAACCTGGGTCATATCCAGTCTGGAGAGTTCCATGGATTCGAAACTACTTATACACTCCCAAGCTGGTAGATATAGCCCAAGGTACATAACTGTGAGTCAGTTAAGTCTCTATCACCTGATCCAAACCCATTCATGCCATATCTAACATCCAGACCTAGCTTGGGTAATATCCCGTGTGCCTGTGCAGTTTAGTGAATCTGACAATCTAGCCTGCCTGTACTATTCTTAACCTCCAGGCTTGTCTCAGGCACATACTATGTGTGCCAGCCCAATCTGGCTGACCCCATGAATACCCATTCCATATTCAACCTCCAGGTATGCACATTTGTTCTCTGTGAGTCAGTGAGCTCTCACCTGGCTGCACCATCTCCAACTCTTGTACATAACTAGGGTGGAACAAACTGTGTGTTGGCTAAGTCTGATGAGTGCTGAAGATAGCAACTTGTCTACACCATTGTCAAAGCTTAGCTTAAGTGGCAGGTTTACATTGCTTTCTTACTACTAACTTGAAATCACCCTCATTCCACCCTCATTCTACCAATCCAGTGGTTCTCAATTTATGGGCTGAGACCCTTTTATGAGTGTAATATCAAATATGCTGTATTTCAGATATTTACATTATTATGAATAACTAGCAAAATTATAGTTATGAAGTATCAACAAAATAACTTTATTGGCAGTCATCACAGCATGAGGAACTGTATTAAAGGGCCACCGTATTATGAAAGTTGCGAACCACTGCTTCAATCCAACCTACACTGAATATCTGAAAGTCTGACCTACCAACTCCTCACATCCGATATATATATAATTAACCAAGCTTCAACAATAAGGAGAAATCCAAAGTTTCAGTCAACATAAGTAGCCTAGAATCATATCATACACACAACTGATGAATGAGGTCTACATACCCACAAACAACATGAAAGGCCAAGACAATAATAAGATACCTCCTCCTGAATCTGTGAGTCTGAGAAATATTTTTCCAATGAGAATTATCCAGATAAACTCTAGGACACAAAACTCAAAATAACAATCATAAACTAATCAATGACTTCAAGGAGTTCAAATAAGACACAAACTTGTGAACTTATAAGAAAACAACAACAAATACCTGATTGGCCTGTGGGCAAGCCTGTGGTACATTTTCTTGATGAATGATTCATGGGGAAAGTCTCATTTTACTGTGGGTGGAGCCTCCTGTGGGATAGTAACCCAAGGTCCTTTAATAAAGCTGGCTGAAGAAGCTGGAATGAGCAAACCAGTAAGCAGCAGCCTCCATGGCCTTTGAATTACTTCTGGCCTTGAGTTGTCTCCTGAAGTATCTGCTGTCTTGCTTAGATTATAAAACCACAAACTGTATGTTGAAATAAACTTTCTGTCCTCAAAGCTGTATATTCCAACAGACACATGGTTTACGTTTTTTAGTCTTTGGATTTGGTTTTCTTTCATTCCACACTCCACTTCTGAGGACCACCCCTCATGCTAACCCTTTCTAACCTCTCATTGGGTAAATGTAACAAGATTTGATTATCTAGTAATAATTAAAGATGTGCCATAAACATAAACTGTGCACCATTAATTATTTCCCTGAGATTTCTTCCCAAATCCCTCCCTTGCAATTGAATAGCATGTCATATAACCTTGCTTCTTGATTACAGCCTTGAAAGCATCTTCTTACAGAACATGTAGTGACTTGGAGGATCCATACACTCCGTGTTTATATACTAAAGTCACATTCACACTGAATTTCTAGAGATCCTTGAGAATGAGTCTAGAGGGCCTCTTCCTTACCTTCTCTGCTTCTTTTAAACCTAAATAAATAAGCACCAATTCCCCTGACCCCTTGTGCATCTCAGGGCATAGGTAGTGATGTTCCTGCCGGAAGATCTGGTGACACTTCATACATGACAGTCAAGGGTAACAAATATGGCAGCTAATTCCAACACTAACATTTGGTAGTCCTTGTATGTAGTCATTGTGAATGGGTGTGGGAAGAATAAATAACTGGAAAGGTAATAAGATCACCAGTCTGTGAACCCAGACAGGCATCGCCTGGGCATTATTCACCTCTGTATCCTTTCAAACAGCACAATTCTTGCCAATTGGAAGCTTAAAATATTTATGACAAGTGGTTGAAAATAAAAGAATCTGGGAGTTAAAAAAAGTACAACTCATGATAATATATGACCTGTGCTATTTCTATTTTTTATTTATTCCTCTGCCTTTGCCTATCATTTATAAGATCATCTATAAAATGATAAATCTGAAAGATTCTTCATAAATCCCTTAAGTTTTAGGCAAGAAAAGCTAAATGACTTGCCCCAAATATATATTTCATAGGGGAAAGAGGTAAGAAAAACACAAGTTTTATTTATCTAATTATCTCTCCTTCTGGTGGAGCAATTCTTCACACAGTGCCATTCAGAGATCTTTATAAATAATGGCTTTCCTGCTTTTCTTCTTCTATGATCTCACCCATTCCCTAAATAATACAGCACAACCATCTCCACTTTCAAATGCAGTAATTCTCTTCATGGGGCTTAGGACACTCTGATATGTTATTGTATATAAAGTCTTACTGATGTAATATTGGTGCTGTCCATCAACTGTAAATCCACAATGGCAACTTTATTTTATTTTAATCTCTGGCCAATTTCATTCTAAAACTCATACTGGTGCCTGTCAAGTATTAGGCTTTCAATAAATAATTTTTCAAGAGATTAAAACAATAAACCCAGACTGGGAATATAGCTCAGTGGTGGAGCTCATCCTTGGCACACAGGAGGTTCTAGGTTCAATCCTAGAGCCTCTCTTCAACAAAACAAACAGTCAAAAAACCTTAAACAATTAATCCTTTGTCAAGAACCTATCTGAACAAGAATGAAATGGATTTTCTAAAGTATAGGAGAATGGAAACTAGCATGGTAATAAGTCAATATGCCTTCCTTTCTGACGAGGACAAAGCATCAGAATAACTCAGAATTAGCATGTGTGAGCCAAAAAGAGGTCTTAGGATCAGTCCACAATAAACATTGCATAAAAGTTCAGAGGGGAAATGTTATCTAGCAAGGAAGAGCAACAGAGGCTACTGAAGCAGAGTGAGCCAGCCAGGAAGGCAGGCCTGACAGAGCTTATGGTACACATTGCAATGTCTAGAAATGGGCCAGTGACTTCCATTTGTGTAGATTTACACTCAAGTTGGAGCAGTGGAAAGCTGATGGCCAGATGAGGAGAAAGGAAAACATGAAGACAAGGAATCATCCTTCATTTGCCTGATTCTTGTTTTTCCCACACCACTGCTGTTACATACTGTGAACCATTCTCTGTGACCTAGTTTCTTCTCATGTGAATGGAGATGGTAAAGCATATGCCAGCTGCCTCACAGGATTACTTGAAAGATTGCAGCAGCATAATAGGCTGGCTCCCTATGATGTCAAAATAAAGCTCTGGAGAATGCTAGTGTTATGAATAGTCTTTCAGTTGACTTTAAACATTAAAAAGAGACAATAAAAAGCAGGTGGGTATTAATTGCGACCGAATTTCCCCATAGCATAGGCTTACCTGTACCCTGAGTTTACCACAAGGCTGTTAGCTGTTTTTCCCTGTCTTTGCTGTGTATTTGTCCTTGACACAGGTAGAAATATGTAGCATACATATTGGGAAGTACTACAGGATATTTGATACTTAATCTAAAAGTCATTGGGTGACAAAGTATAAACCAAAGAAGCATTTTAACTCATCAAGCCTTCCCAATCAATTTCTCTCAAGCTAAAATCTAGCCAAAGCTCTCTTCTATTCCGTGTACACCTAAGGCTGGCAAACTTCAGCATCTTGCCCTAAGCTTGTATATGTGCATTAAAACTCAGGTTTTCATTATGGCTGGCGGAGTAACAATCTGTGTGTGGCAAGGTGGAAGACTCAATAGTCAGAATTGGTTCAAACTTTGTGAATCTGACTCAAGAATTCTTATATTAGGCATATTTAAATATAGCACAATTTGGGGAAAAACAATTTCCTAATATATCACAATCCAATGAACACAATAAGGCATAATTACATCAAAACTCTCCTTGAAGAACATGCCACTTCTTCCTCAAAGATGGTTTCTATTGATAGGCTACATGTGATATCTTATGGGCCTCGCAGAAATCTAGTGTAGTCTTGGTAATACAGATAGTACAGAGGTGACCTTGGCTATTAGTCATCTCTATGCCTGTCTGTGAGAGGTGAGGAAGTCTCTGGCCATAGATAGCACAGAGGTCACCAGGGCTATTAACCACCTTGGTCTGGCCTGGGGAAGCTTGGGGGAGTCAGGTCTGACCTGGCCTACAGATAATATAAAGATCACCTAGGCTATTAACCACCTCCATTCCCAGCCTTCTGAGTGGAAAACAGTTTATACATCTCTTCCTTTGAAGGGACAACCCTGTGTATTTAACATGATTTTCTTAGTGCTTATCTATAAATGCAAGGACCTTTGTGCTCCCAACACAGAAGGAAAGTCAGCACAGGCAGACTTAGACATAATTTTTAAATAAGCAATGCTATAACTTTCTGACCATGGAACAAAAGAAAGTTCCAGAGTAAACAAAAGATGGTAGAGAATGTGCCCATACATGAGCTTCTAGGTTTACCTTCACTGTGTACCTGCACAACTCAGAAACTGTGAAAAGTAAATCAAAAAATTGTCTGCACACTGACCACTAGGCCAAATGGAGAGGGTACTGAAACTATACCCCACAGAAGGCACCTATCTACTCAGGACTTGTGACCTGAACCATAGTAGACATATGTAGAGAAAAATGGTGTGTCCCTCTCAGAATTTAAATAAGATTCTAAGTCTCATAACACCATGTTTTTCTTAGTATTTTATTGCTGTGAAGAGTCACCATGACAATGGCAACTGTTATAAAGGAAAGCATTTCAATGGGGCTTGTTTACAGGTCAGAAGTTTATCCATTATTGTCATCGGCAGGGAACAGAGAATGGTAAACAGGCAGACATGGCGCTAGAGAGGTAGCTGAGAATTCTACATCCAGATCAGCAGGCAGCAGGAAGAGAAAGAAAGACACTGGGCCTGTCTTGAACATCTGAAACCTCAAGACCCACTCCCAGTGACATGCTTCCTCCAACAAGGTCACACTTCCTAGTAGTGCCACTCCCTATGCGCCTTTGGGAGTCATTTTCATTATCACAGTTTTCAAATATCACAATATAATGTGTTTGATTAAGAATTTCTATAACTTAGTAAACATAAAATAGTCAAAAATCTGACTAAATCTTTACAACTGAAACCCATGTCCAGCATATTGTACTCAAACTGCTTGAGGTTTAGATTGAGGCAAAGGAAGAGAGTCAGTTGAGAGAGCACATTAACCCTTTAAAAGATAATATGACTGTTTATTTCAAATCTGAAATCATGCAACCTTCTTTAAATTGCTGAGATGTAGAACTTGAATTCACACATGTACTGAAACCCAGAACTATTACTGCAGAGGATAATTTAACTGCATATTATTTTCAAAAGAAAATAACTAGATGAAAGAAGACAATGAAGTGATCAGGGTTAAGTAGTTTGACTTTGCTTTCTTCTTCAAAAGTCTCCATATTAAAATTCATTTCTTTTTACTTCAAAATGTTCTGAAAAAAAAGCCCAAGGTCCTAACCCATCCTTCTTCTGATTACACTGTGGTAAGACCATGTGAGTAATTACAGAAGAGACAGACATTGTGCCTAAAACACAAGTAAATAAATAAGATCCAACTGTCTGTAGTGAGTTTTAGAGTGACTTAATCAAAGTATGTTTTCTTTAAAGGTATGGTAGATAAATCAGTAGAAATATAATCTTCATTTCCAATTATTAGTTTCTCAAACATACAATCCATATTGATTGTTTTGCTGCTTGATATATTATTATTCTATTATTAGTCTCTTTAGTTATAATATATTTTTTATTTTCCACACATAATTAATTATTAGTTTCTTTTGCACACACATGTGTGCACGCATACATACACACACATACACACACACACACACACACTGAACATTTTACAGAAATGCCTTCTCACAAATCCTCTCAAGATAGATCAAGTCTTTGAAGATATTCAGTTTTTGCCTTCTTTTACAACATTTTAAGAATTATCAAAAAAGATATGACTATATTGCTATGATAATATTTTCTTTCCATTTTTTAAAACATTATTATATTGAAAACTACCTAGACTATTTTGTCTTTTTCTTTGTGTGGCACATAAGTTATAACATGAATTTCTTGTGGTATACATTGCTTCTTCTCTTACAACATTTCACCCTTTTTCAAATTTTGGTTGATATTTTTAAAATTTTTCATAATTCCACATGTATGTTCAGTAGATTGTGGCCATGTGTACCCTATTGTTATCTCATATACACTCCATTGACTCATTCTTTTTAGCTGAATATCTATCTAAGGTCCTCCTTCTTTCATCGTGTGTGTGTGTGTGTGTGTGTGTGTGTGTGTGTGTGTTGTGTAGATGCTATCAGCCTCTGTATGTTTGGAAGGCTGCATTATGTCCAGAAGGTAGTATTTTATAGCTTCCCCATCCTCTAGCTCTTACCTAAGGCTTTTCTTCTGTAATGTTCCATAGGTCTTCAAATGGTTAACATGGAGATCCCACTTAGGGATGGGCACTCAAGGTCATGTCTTCTCAGCAATTTGGCCTTTCATGAGTCTTTAACTGTTACTCTCTAAAACAAGAGTCTTCTCTGACCAAGGCTGAGAGCAGCACTAGACTATAGGTATAAGAATAGACATTAAGAAGGCAGTCTAATGGCATGCCCATTTAATAAAATAACAGGAGTAGATTTCTTTCTAAGTCTCATTTCCACTTCAGCCATAAGCTTGGTTGTTGTGGTTGTGGTTGTTGTTGTTTTAGAGTCTCACTATATAGTCCTGGCTGTCCTGGAACTTGCTATGTAGAGCAGGCTGGCCTCGAACTCACAGAGATCTGTGCTGAGATTAATGATTTATACCACAACATTCAGCTAGCCTTAGGCTTTTGGATACTTTCTCTTTCTCTTTTGATGAAGTTACTGCCCAAATCTTCAGATATGCTCAGTTTTACCTTATAGATTTCTAGGCCTGTAGATTCTTAGACATTATAAATGTCTATATATACTCTCATCCCAAAGATTACATTTGCCTTCATCTCCAGTTAGATCTACCAGATAAATTATTTCCAAGATTCCCCTTTTGTGGGGCCCTCTATCTTTTTCTTGTTGGTGTTTTAACACAAAATATCTTAACAGTTGAATACTTTAATTCCCTAAGTCTTAACACAATAAGAGCAGTGGTAACCAATATTACTGTATTTCTTAATGATTAAGATACACCATAGTGCTTTAGGATTTTGTGGTGGTTTTCCTGGACACCTTGGCACTGGTTGAGAAATGTAGTCTAGCCCCTGTCTTCCTCCTAAACTCCCTTATTTTGGAGGTGTACATACTCTAGCAGTTTCTGTGACAGGGTGTGTCAGGTTTGATTTATTTTTTGAAACACTAGTAATTTAAAAGGCTTCTCATAGTTCTGACACTTGCTTGATATTTTCCCCAGCTGTATATTCAAGAAAATCTGCTACACAGGGTTTTGCTTTATGCATTGTTTCCAAATACCTGGAAGGCAAACAGGGATGAGACAATGAATGCAGGGACCCTGTAAGATCTAATTCACATTAATCAATGACCAATATAATTAGGTCTGTCATTTTTTTAAATGACTGAAAAATCTGATTGATTTTCAAAAGCATAAAATCCAATTATCTGCAACTGTGATAGAAAATAAAGCTGAAACTGCTTATATTGTACCAAATAGAAGGAGAAAATTGGAAGTTTTACTATCTTGTTATAGTACTGTCATCTATCCTTAATACTAATGAAATACTGCTTCAACTTTTAATGATAGTGTTGATAATACCGCAGCTTGAACTCAATAGGTAAACAAGTTTATCATTCCTTGAAAGCCACCCTTTAACACAGTGCATTAAATCTGTGAGTCAATAATTCTGAGGCTGCGATAATGTGTCAATCCATAATGAGAATTGCTTTAATTTAGCCATTGATAAGGAAAGAATAGTTCGATATTCATATTCTAAGAAGGCTATTTTAATAATGGCGCAATTGTCCTTCCACTATTACAAAGTCAACTGCTCCAGGCAAACACATCCCACCATAATCCTAGTGACATAAGTGAGTGCATTGAAGTTCCCTTTTGTCAGTGTTAATGGAGCCCCTGGACTTTGAGTCCTTTGTGAGGTACATAGACTGTTTTGTTTTGTTTTGTTTTGTTTTCCAAGAGTGCTGGCAGGGGAGGGGGGTGTGGCTGACTGGTACAGTGTTTCCATGATTCAGGAGGCTCTGTGTTGCATCACCAGCACCACACATAAGCAAAACTAAATTACTCAAGGAAAGCTCTATATACTTTCCAAGAGAAGAAATGACTGGGGAGTCTGCCAGTACAAATATAACTCTTAATAAAGATTCAAGTCAACACCATCATGTTATAAAGCAAAAACAGAATATCATATGTTAATGCCATCAACTCGGATTCTGTACCTTGAATTTGAATACTCTAAGACTGGACTAGACATATCTTTTATTCACTGTTTCCTAATCCCCTATTTACTCACATAGAAGTTGAGTTATAAGGCAACTTCAGTATGATTTCCATTTTTCACTTAATCCTCTAAAGAGAACGGTAACTGTCTAAGTCCCAGTTCTGTACAGACTTGTTACCTTTACCCTCCATGCCACATGCAAAAATCTCTAACTCTTCAATCTTCAGAACTGCTTAGTCTGCCTGAGCGTATGTTATGTTAAGCTGAATATAGGCACATAGACAAAATTTGAACTCCACCCCCCAAACATGCACAGATCACCCACATACTATTACACCACCAACATCTGAATGTTGTTATAGAATATCATTCACAACAGAGTTTACCGTTAACTACAAACAATGGAGGCTTCTTTATGAGTGGACTGTCCTCAATTTTCTTAATTTACCTAGTACTTTCTACAATTATGTTACTCTTTGGTCTACGTCTCTATTTCAAACTTGGAAAGTGTCTTAGGATTCTATTAATATGATAAAACATCATGACGAGGTAACTTGAAGCCAAGGATTGATTTAGCTTACATGTCCTGATTATGATCCATCACTGATGGATGTCATGGAAGGAATGTGGAAGAAGAAAGTAAAGCAAGGACCATGGAAGAAGATTGCTTACTAGTTTGCTATACATGGCTTACTCAGCTTACTTTCTTATACAACCTAGGCTATCTGCACAGGAGTGGTACCACCCACAGTGGGCTTTGCTCTCCCATACCAATCCTTAATTAAGAAAATTTTCTTACAGACTTCCTTGCTGGTTAATCTGAAGGAGGAGACATTTTCACAATTGAAATTTCCTCTTCCCAGATAACCTTGGTTTGTATCAAGTTGACAGAACAAACAAAACAAAAGAAACACACACATACACACACACACACACACACACACACACACACACACACACACACAACAGCACAGAATAATCAGTAAGGCTGGTAGCAAGTTTCTGACTTCAGGCTACCAAGGATATCACTCACTGTGCATGATCTGTAGAGTTAGTAAAGAGTGCTAACACTGTTCTCATTAGCTGCCGTTACTTGTCACCAGCTTACCTGGTTAGTTTTTGCTCTAGGACATTAGTCCATTTAGTCACTCACTGAATCAACATCCAGTGATTTTATTTTGTTTATGAACTTCACTGGTGAGTAGCTTAGTTACAAAGAACTGCAAAAAACAGAACCATGTCAAGAATATATCATACTTGTATTTTCCCTATGGTGGTTCGAATGAAAATGGCTACCATAGGCACATCATCTTTCTATTTGCTTCAGGTGCATTTGCATTTTTGCCAATGTTCAGCTAATGGAAATAAAGATTTTATAAATACTAAGATATGTTTCTGATGTGTGTTTTATTTCTCCTAGAAAAATCAGTAGGATTTCAGAGCTTCTAAGTATTTACTTTTTATATAATTATTATATTTGTGTAAGTTGACCTATTGTTTGTATTTCTAACATCATCTATGATTTTACTTGTAATAGTTGATGGGTAGTAGTGTCTCACTGAAGTTCAAGTTCAGATTTGTCTAGTTGTTGTTTTAAAATATTATTTATTGCACGTGTTGGGAATGGGACATACACGTATGACAGCACAAATGTGGATTCCAGATTGTCTCCTTCCACCTTCATATAGGCTCTGAGGTCAGACTTAGCTCATCAGTCTGGTGTAGCAATCATTTTTATCTGAGTCATCTCTCCAGGCCAGCTCTGACTATGAGGTATAGTTTTTCTAGATGTCAGTTGACTGTTCCTTTCTGAAACATTTATTCAATTATTTACTATCATAAAATATCAGGTCATTTTTCTTATTATTACTGAGCTGCAAGAATTTGTTCTCTCTTTTGGATACCAGTAGAAATATTTATTTTCATTTCAATATATTACAAAATTAGATGAATATTTGTATGAATTGTGAGATATTAAAATGAATCCTAAAATGTTAAAGCTCCACATATTAATAGTTTTCTATTCAACCATATATAATTCTTATTTTGATTGGTACAGTGGGTCTACTGTAATACACAGTGAAGAAAATAAAATAATACAAATATTTTCAGTTTTAAAATTAAGAATCAAGGTTTAGGCAGGCAGAGAACTTGCGGGATTTGGAACTGAACAACCTGATGTTTGATTCATGATTAAATAAAACTACTTGAAGAACTTTATGGAGGTGAGAATTGATGAAACTCAGTCTTTTTCACAGGTTATATGTAAAACAATAAGGAATTAAAGTGTCATAATTGAACTAAGTAAGATGGTGTTATTAAGAAGCAAGTTTACACAGCTATAATTAGGGGAATGGTGTGTTCCTCAAAATTATCAAAGTGGATTGGCAAGGGAGGATAAAAGCAAAGATGAAGATAAAAGATGAGAACTTTAACTTCTAGTGCTTACGTTTTCCACAGGGGGAAGCCTTCATCATCCAGATCTGCACCTAAGTCTCCAGCATAAGGCCTCTCAGCACTCCTGGCTAAGCCAGATTCTCCCTGCCCCAGGCTCATCTCAGGCCTCTGCCTTGTTCCCAACCCTTTGTGGTTCCCTGCTGGTGCCCACAAGGATGGGAGCCCCTGTTCTTAACTTTTCATGGTTCCCAGTGGTGTCTGAGTGCCCACAAGTTGGAGAACCAAAGTCTCCAATCCAGTCCCCACAGTTTCTCAAACAGAGAGGCATGGGCTGGGGCCCCTATCTTAGACTGCTTTTTGACTCCCCGGAGTGCTTGTCAATGTCCCACAAGTCTAGCACCCCAACAATGAGAAAAGATCTCAGACTAGTACTCCTGTGTTTGCCACCCAGAGCCATATTCCAACAGTCACAAGGTGAAATGTATACACACACACACACACACACACACACACACGAATTTATGCATCTATATAAACAATCAACAAATGAGAGAAAAAACATGTCTTTTATTATGTCTTATTTCACTTAATATGGTGCAATGATCTCCAGTTGCATCTTTTTCTTACAGATGATGTAACATTTCTTTATGGCTAAATAAAATCCCATGGTGTGTATATGCTACATTTTTATTATCCTTTCATCTGTTGATGGAGACATAGAATGACTGAATACCTTAGCTATTGTGAATAGTGTAATGAACATTGGTGTGCAATATCTATGTACTATGTATAGATATACACCCAGAAGTACTATAGCTGACTCTTATAGTTCTAGTTTCAGGTTTTTGAGGAACTACTATACTAATTTCTATAATATCCAGAATAATTTATATACCAACAAATATTTTTTAATTATTTTATTTTCCTGGCATCTTCAACATTTTTATTGTTTGTTTTCTTAATGAAAAGCCTTCTGACTAGGTGAGACAGAATCTCACTAAGTTTTAATTTGTATTTCTCTAATGCCTAAAGATACAGAATATATTTTAAGATTATTAGCAATCTAAACTTCATCTGTGAGAACACTCCATTTCGCTGGAGCCTACTTATTGGATTAATTGTTTAAGTTCTTTAAATATTCTACATATCAATCCTCTTTGCTTTGATAGCGACATGGCTTTGTAAAAACAAAATCAAAATGTAGTGAAATAGTGTCCAAAACTGAGGAATAACCATAGATGTATTTAGCAGGTCCCCATTCATACTTGTTTCGAGACCACCCAGTGTGGACCTCAAACACCTACTCCACATGGAAAACTTAGTTTATAACAGAACAAATGATGGTGACTAGTTTTCCTACAAGAGAGAGAGTATCACATGATACACTCATGGTAATGTGAGTGTCATCTCAAAGTCTGAAAATGCATGATCAGAAGACTTTTGGACCAGACTTCACTAGTCTTTCTCTTTTGTCTTGGCATTCTGTCACATACCAATCAATTCTCTTTACCTAAACAAGTATACTACCAGTATATATAAACATCTTTAGTGGCAGGTTTATGCTGTGAATCAATACTGTTGTCATTGCTTCTGAGAAGGAAATCGTGATGTCCCTATGCTTTGTGACAATGGGGAACTCTTTTGTTGATGGAGAAACAGATAATATTTCAGCATTGAAAGAATGTTCACTGAAAGATATGGAATGTTAAACATGCATCAAGAAGAACAAGCAAAGGCATCAAGACATAAACATGTAAGAAATAGAAAGCCTTCCATTATGTATGTTTCTAGAAGCTCTAGATCAGTGGTTCTCAACCACAAATCTAGACCATTAATGCGGGGACCATTTAATACCATTCCTCATGATTGCGGTGAGCTCCAATCATAAAATTATTTTTATTGTTACTTCATAACTGTAATTTTGCTACTGCTATGAATCATTAAATATCTGATGTATAGGATATTTGATATGTGACCCAGTGAAAGGGTTGTTCCACCTCCCCAAAGTCATGATAACACACCAGTAGAGAATCATTGCTGTAAATAAACTGAAAAGGGAAAGTCTGAGATCAAAGAAAAAAAATTAAAGCAATTCTCCAGCTTGAGTTAGAGATGTGTGATATGCCTGTAATATGTATGAGGACTTTGAATCCTCAGATTTTGAAAGTTTTTATCTCATCTGAGGAGGTAGTCTCTCTATCCTTATCAGATACATACCCACCCACTACAGTACTGCCCTCTCTACCCTTGCCTGGGGGAATTAAAACTGCAAGGGCTACCAAACAATGACCTTCTCTGAAGGAGATTCATGTCAAGAAGATGCTGATGTCCCTCTGTACTGACCAGTACCTCTACATCTAGAAGCAGAATCAAGGCTAAGCAGAAAGAAAGTAGAGACCAGGAGGAGCTGTGCTTTGACAGGAGCTTAATAGCATTACTAATTCATTCAAGCCAAAGTCTGAGGAATATGGATGAGCATAGACTGTAAGGATGTGGGATGATGGTAGAAGGAACATAAAGCATATAGAAGGCTATGGGGAGGAAAGGGAAGGGTAAGTAATATAGTTATATTATTCTGTCAAAAATAAAATAAATAATTAAGAAAAATACTTTTTCAGGCTGAGTTTATCAATAAAAGCCCTCTGAGTTGAGACTAAGTTTAATAAGAAAACTTGCACGGTTTAAAAAAAAAGTGTCAATGTTTGATTGATTGACTGAAGCATTTGTTAAAAGATAGCCTTCTAAAAAGGAGCTGGAGATGCCTGATATCCCTTGGCTTAGAGCTGATAAAGGGATTTTAAAGCTCAGGGAAATTTCAGTGCTAGATCTGTGTAAAACCTATTTTCTACAATGAGAGGGCCCAGAAGACAGGCCCTTCAATGATGCTGTGCAGTCCAAATGGTGAGAGAGATACCAGTCCATCTGAAGGACTTGGCTGTTGAAATCTCCTTGCATCAGACCTTAGGGTTGAAAGAGCTGCTGCACAATTGGATTAATTAAATGTGAGGGGTTTAATTGGGCCCTGGAGTGGCAGGGACCAGGTGGCAGCACTGAATCATTAAAGACAAAGTGAGCAGTCACCATAATGGTCAGTACAAGCAAAGTGATTTCTATAATGGCCTGACCTGTAATGGGAAGCACAAGCTACATGATTTTTATGGTCGTATGATTCATGTGGATTTTTTGTATTGGTTAATCAATCATGGCATTTCCAGGAATGAAACAGATGAGAAATGTACTATTTGTGGTTTGATCTGTACAAGAAGATTTTTATAACAAATAAAAAAAAAAGATTAGATCACAACAATAGGAAATCATGGCCCATGTACCAATTTCCAGACTTGAGCCAGTTTGCAGACCTACAATCCTCTAAGAAGAGGAAAGCTGGGTTGCTCTGAGTGAATACTTTGCTAAAATACCTAAGAATTTTGCTGTTAATCTTTTTCTCTCCCTTCCCCTGAGGGACCTATGGCCTTTTCACTAGGCTAAATATATAATGGAGAAAAGAGAATTTAAAAAAAGCAGACTTTGTGGAGACTATTTGATAATGGCTCTAAATTGATACTGATTACAGGAGATCCCTAAAAGGACTTTGACTTTCCAATTAAAGTAGGGGCTTATAGAGTTCAGATGATCATTAGAGTTTTTAGTGAAGTCCAGTGGTCCAGTACTCATTTTCTGTACTCATTCTGTAGATATTTTTATTTTAGTTCCAGAATGTGTAATTTGAATAGATATACTTAGAAATTGGCAGAATCCCCACATTTGTTCCCTGACCTGTGGTATGAGGGCTATTTTAACAGTAAAGGCCAAATAGAAGTTATTAGTTACCTCTGCAGGACAAAATAGTGATCACAAAACAATCTCATCCCTAGAGGAGTTACAGAAATTAGAGCCACTGTCAATGTCTTCAAATACGCAGGGCTAGTAATTCTTTCAACATCTCCCTTTAATTCTCCTATTTGGCATGTAAAGAAGACAAACGGATTATGGACAATGACAGTTGACTTTCTTAACTGAGAAGATTAACATACCTCCCAATACATGGTATATAGCTATTGATTTAGCAAATGCTTTACTTTTTGATATATGTACATAGGGACCACAAGAAGCAATTTGCTATCAGTTGGCAAGGCCATCTGCATATAGTTTCACCACAAGAGTATATTAACCCTCCTGTCTTGCATTATAACTTTGTTTAAATGGATCCTGATCATCTGTCTCTTCCACAAAATATCATACTAGTTTACTATATTAATGATATGCAGACACAACCAAGTGAGCAGTAGGCAGATATCACTTTTGACTTATTGGTAACACAGATCTCCATCTGGGAGTTGGAAATAAATCCAATGAAAATTGAAGAACATCCTATCTTGGTGACATTTCAGAGTCCTGTGGTGTGGAGCATACAGAGATATTCTTTGTAGGGGAAAGGATACATTACTGCACCTGTCTCCCCCTTACCAGCTAAAGTGAAGCACAATAATAGTTAATGGGCTTATTTGAATTTTGGAGGGAAACACAGTTCTCACTTGGATATTTTACTTTAACACATAAACCAAGTAACCCAGGAAGCTGCTAGCTTTGAGTGGGGTCTGGAAGAGAAAGCTCTGTAATGCATTTAGGTTTCTGTACAGGTTGATCTGCCATTTGGATATGATTCAGCAGACCTGATTTTACTTCAGGTGTCAGTATCAGGTATGGATGTTGCCTGGAGCTATTGATAGCCTCTTACAGATCAATCACAAGAGAAGACCAACGAATTTTTGGAACAAATTTCTAGCATCAACTATCTTCAGATAGTTATTTTAGAATTGTCTTGTGGGCTGAAACTGCAAAGGGTGATCTGAAAGTTAGCCTAGAAATAATATTGGGACAGAAGCTGAGATCTGTCAAAATGTGACACTGAAAATCCTATAAAAAGCTATTCTGCATTATAGTGTCCAAGAAGTTATAATTACATTTCTTCCATGTTGGATCATTATTTCCCTCAATGTCTTCTTAATATAAATGTGATTAGTTTCTACATTCCACATATTTAAATTCCAAAGATGGATCAAGAAGTTTGCCTGAGCTCAAAGTACAGGAAGAAGCAGAGTTGATACATGAATCCATTAATTGTGACTTGTTAGAATGTTCTAGAATGACAGAATAAAGATGATAAGGAATGGGATTATATTATGTGGACTTCATTCACTTGCCTTTGTGAAATTTTGGTTTGACTAGTTGGCATTTTCTATATCTATTATGGAAATAATTTAATTTTAAAAATAATGTTATATTTTACATTTAAAATATAAAAATTATATTTTATTAATTTATATATGTTTAGTCATTATGCATCTCAAGAATAAAGCCAATACAACTAAAGTGAATGATCTTTACAATGTGCTCTTAAATTTGATTTATAAATATTTTGTTACCAGTTTTTTTTTAATCTATATTCATTGTGGGGACTAGTCTTTACTCACATAATTTTCCTTGAGGATTTAATTTTATTTGGTTTTAGTATCAGATAATACTGGCTTTGATAACAGAGTTTAGTAGCATTCCTTCACTTCCTCTCTTACAGAAGAGTGTGAAAAGCATTGATGCTAATTCTTTCCTCCTTTTTTTTCTTTTCTATTCTGAAATTCTAGTAGAATTGATCAGTGAAGCCAATGTTGTCACAAAATAATTTTTATTTGAGAATTCTTATATGTTTTATAGTTACTACTTCAATATTTTGTTTAACAAGTGAAAGATCTGTATGACAAGAACTTCAAGTCTCTGAAGAAAGAAATCGGAGAAGACCTCAGAAGATGGAAAAATCTTCCATATTCGTGGATTGGCAGGATTAATATAGTAAAAATGGCCATCTTGCCAAAAGCAATATACAAATTCAATGAAATCCCCATCAAAAATCCCAATTCAATTCTTCATAGAGTTAGAAAGAGCAATTCTCAAATTTATCTGGAATAACAAAAAACCAAGGATAGCTAAAACTACTCTCAACAATAAAAGAAGTTCTGGGGGAATCAGTATCCTGGACCTCAAGCAGTACTACAGAGCAATAGTGTTAAAAACCGCATGGTATTGGTACAGTGACAGGCATGTAGATCAATGGAATAGAATTGAAGACCCAGAAATGAACCCACACACCTATGGTCACTGGATCTTTGACAAAGGAGCTAAAATCATCCAGTGGAAAAAAGATAGCCTTTTCAACAAATGGTGCTGGTTCAACTGGAGGTCAGCATGTAGGAGAATGCAAATTTATCCATTCTTATCTCCTTGTACTAAGCTCAATTCCAAGTGGATCAAGGACCTCCACATAAAACCAGAAACACAAGAAAACTAACAGAAAAGAAACCGGGGAAGAGCCTTCAGCACATGGGCACAGGGGAAAATTTCCTGAATAGAACACCAATAGTTTATGCTCTAAGATCAAGAATTGACAAATAGAACCTCACAAAATTACAAAGTTTCTGTAAGGCAAAGGACACTGTCAATAGGACAAAAGAGCAACAAACAAATTGGGAAAAGATCCTTAATAGCCCTACATCTGGCAAAGGGCTAATATCCAATATATACAAAGAACTCAAGAAGGTAGACTCCAGAGAGCCAAATAACCCTATTAAAAATGGGGTACTGCTGGTGGGATTGCAAGCTGGTACAACCACTCTGGAAAGTAGTCTGGCTGTTCCTCAGAAAACTGGGCATGACACTCCCGGAGGATCCGGCTATACCACTCCTGGGCATATACCCAGAGGATTTACCTGCATGCAATAAGGACACATGCTCCACTATGTTCATAGCAGCCTTATTTATAATAGCTAGAAGCTGGAAAGAACCCAGATGTCCCTCAACAGAGGAATGGATTCAGAAGATGTGGTATATTTACACAATGGAATATTACTCTGCAATTAAAAACAATGAATTCACGAAATTCCTAGGCAAATGGTCAGAACTTGAAAATATCATCCTTAGTGAGGTAACCCAATCACAAAAGAACACACATGGTATGCAGTCACTGATAAGGGGATATTAACCCAGAATCTCGGAATACCCTAGACACAATTTGCATATCAATAGATTTCCAAGAAGATGGAAGGAGAGACCCCTGGTCCTGGAAAGACTGGATGTAGGGGAATGCCAAGACAGAGAAGTGAGAGGGGGTTGAATGGGGAAAAGAGGGAGGGAAGGGGGCTTATGGGACTTTTGGGGAGGGAGGAAATGGGAAAGGGGAAATGATTTTGAATGTAAATAAAAAAAAACTTAGAAAATAAAAAAAAATGGGGTACAGAGCTAAACAAAGAATTTTTACCTGGGGAATATCGTATGACTGAGAAGCACCTAAAGAAATGTTCAACATCCTTAGTCATTAGGGAAATGCAAATCAAAACAACCTTGAGATTTCATCTCACATCAGTCAGAACAGCTAAGATCAAAAATTCAGGAGACAGCAGGTATTGGTGAGGATGTGGAAAAAGAGGAACACTCCTCCACTGCTCGTGGGATTGCAAGCTTACAACCACTCTGGAAATCAGTCTGGTGGTTTCTCAGAAAACTGGGCATGATACTACCAGAAGACCCTATTATACTACCCCTGGGCATATGCCCAGAGGATTCCCCAGCATGTAATAAGGACACGTGCTCCACTATGTTCATAGCAGCCCTATTTATAATAGCCAGAAGCTGGAAAGAACCCAGATGTCCCTCAACGGAGGGATGGAGGCAGAAAATGTGGTATATTTACACTATGAAATATGACTCAGCTATTAAAAACAATGAATTCACAAAATTCGTAGGCAAATGGGCGGAACTGGAAAATATCATCCTAAGTGAGGTAACCCAATCAGAAAAGAACACACATGGTATGCACTCACTGAGAAGTGGATATTAGCCCAGAAGTTCAGAATGCCCAAGGCACAATTCACATATCAAATGATGCCCAAGAAGAAGGAAGGAGAGGTCCCAGGTCCTGAAAAGGCTTGATGCAGCAGTGTAGTGGAATACCATGACAGGGAAGTGGGAGGGGATTGATTGGGGAACAGGGGGAGGGAAGGGGGCTTATGGGACTTTTGGGGAGGGGGAACCAGGAAAGGGGAAATCATTTGAAATGTAAATAAAGAATATATCTAATAAAAAGAAAGAAATATTTAGATTATTTGTCTTGACTTGGCAGGTCATATGCATGTAAAAGCAAATAAATCCTTTAAAAATATCAGTTTCATAGACTGTAAGTTTTTAACATACGTTTAATACTGTTCTTAATTTCACTGTTGTCTGGTACAATGCATTTTATTGTAAATCTTTAACTTTTAAAACTTGAGTGTTTGCTCTCTTTCTTCTGATGTTTGATGGGATTTGTTGGCCTTGCTTGCTTTTAAAAAAGAACAAAATCTTTGTTTCATTAATTTGTTTTGGTTAAGGGTTATTTTTTTCTAATTACTAACTTAGAGATTAGTTTCTTCTTGTTTTGTTTCAAGGTCCTATTGTTATTATTTACTTATTTTAGATTTCTGTAAAGTTTTAGATGTACATTTTATATTACATTTAAATTGTACATTTAAATTGTAATGACCCTTTCCTCATCCCATAGTGCGTTTTCCATTTCCATTATTTTGCATATGTTCAGTAGCTTCTGATTTGTAAATAATTTTATTTTGACAATTTGAAATATCCAAGTTAAATTGAAACAGCTATATAAATTTATTAAAAGTTTAAAATAATTTAATATCACCACTTTTACCAGTTTCAACAATAAAAGTTTTAAAACTCATTCATTTTATAATCAAACTGCAAAGAGGCTGAGTCTCTTTCTCCCTTTTTTGTTTTGTTTGTTTGTCTGCTTTGCTTTCTTTTAGTAGGCACTCAGCTCTAAATAATCTCTTCACAAGGCTAACCTTCAGTTGCCTGCTAGAGCCTAGAGACTAATTGCCCTGATGAGACTATTTCTAAGATAAAGAAAGTAAAATTATTTTGAAAATCCATCTCTTGAATTCCATGTGGCCTCTTTATTTGTGTGTTAAACTATCTCTTCTCATTCCAGGAATGTTTGCATTCAACAATTCCCGCACAAGGTTAATATTTAAATCCATCTACATTACCCAACATCCAATATGAAATATCAACACTAACATGGTATTCTATAGGAAATAGAATATCTTTAAAGTAATTTGGAGAATGTTAAGGGTTCAGTTTGATTTATAAACTTGAAGAAGGAGAGATGAAGGAGGAAAGGAAAAAAAATCTTATACAGGTTTTCCAGGAAGAATCTTAAGATAGTACTCATGTGACTTTTGCAATTAGCTTCTTTCTATTGGAGGAGAAAAGCTCATAGTGCCATGCATGAACAGCGGCAGGCTATCCACATATTTCATACTCCAACAACCTACTGAAAACCTCCAGGATTGAATTTTATAGAAGATTAATTTATACTCTTAGACTATCAGGCTTTTAAATGATAGGACTAGGGAGTAGTGTCTCCTCTGGTGTGATTCAAGATAAGAAACACAAGCCTGGAAATTAAAGCCACATAACTGTGTCAATAACCTTGGATACTCAATAGCATGATATCATTCTTAACAACATTGGTCATACCTTCAGAGACTGTTGAAACTGATGTGAATTTTGATTGCATTGAATGTTGAAAAAATTCAACTCACTTTCCGGAAGACTAGCATAAAAGGTCGTTAGTCTAATAGTTTTTAGTAACTCAGTCTCTCTCCCAAAGATACCTTTTTAAAAAACTTATTTAGTTTTACATTCCCCTCCTCACTACCCCTGCTCCAGGTCACCCACTCCCACAATCTTTCCCCCATCCCTCTCCCCTTCTCCAGTGAGCAGGAACCCCCCTGGATATCCTCCACCCTGGCACTTTCTTTCCCACTGAGGCCAGACAAGGCAGCCCAGCTAGACCATATTCCACAGAGAGTCAACAGGTTTTGGGACAGCCTCTGCTCCAATTGTTCAGGACATGAAGACAGAGATGCACATCTGTTACAAATGTGTGGGGAGGCATAGGTCCATCCTGTCCATTTTCTATGGTTGGTAGTTCAGTCTGAGAGCCCCAAGGGTCCAGGTTAGTTGAATCTGTTGATTTTCCTGTGGAATTCCTATCCCCTTAGGGGCTGCAATCCTTCTTCCTGTTCTTCCATAATAGTCCCAAAGCTAGCTCCTTCCACTGTTTGGTTGTGGGTGTCTGCATCCGTGTGTGTTTCTGAGTCCACTGCTAGGTGAAGCCTCTCAGAGAATAACCATGCTAAACTCTAGTCTGCAAGCATAACAGAGAATCGGTAATAGAGTTGGGGGCTGGTGCTTGCCCATGGGATGGGCCTCAAGTTGGGTTGGTTATTGGTTGGAGGTTCCCTTAGTCTCTGATCCTTCCCTAATCTATGAATTTCTTGGAAACAGGATAAGTGTTAGGTCAAAGGTTTTGTGGGTGGGTTGGCCACAGGAGGCAATTGCAAACACAGAAATAAACCCATATACCTATGGACACTTGATTTTAGCTTAAAGAAGCAAAAACCATCAATGGAAAAAAGGAAAGCATCTTCACCAAATGGTGCTGCTAAAACTGAATGTTTACATGTAGAAGAATGAAAATAGAGTCATATTTATCCCTTTGCACAAAACTCAAGTCCAAGTGGATCAAGGACTTCAACATAAAATTGGCTACACTAAATCTCATAGAAGAGAAAGTAGGAAATACTCTTGAAAGCATTGGTACCAGAGATAACGTTAAACCATGTAGTACACACCACTACACTGGCTACCATCCCTTCTTCATAATGTCTCTTACTAGATGAGTAGTCCATCATTTTGCCATGTCAGCTGAGGAAGCTCATCCCTGTAGATGGCATAATGTTTTATTTTGCCATATTATATTATCTCACTGGATCAGACACATGTGCTCTTCCTCACAGCACATGAATCTGATATAGAGCTATCTGCAGTTGGCCTGTGTATAAATGACTCATAAGGTGATCTAGGCATTTCAACTAATTTTATCTGTGGTTTATAATATGAGTCTTTACCTTGCTAGAGAAGTTTTATGAGAGGCAAACCATTAGCTGGTACAATAAAGCCTCAGAAACAAGAAAAGCCTAAGGTGATAGAATTGTGCCTTTTGCCAGATCTACCCAGATTTCCTGGGTAAGAGTCAAAACCAGACCCTTCTATGGATGGTTCAGCAAAAGGTTCAACAATCAGCCTCCAACCTTATAGTGGTAGCACATGAAATAATAACCTAACAGCCAAGTTTATCAGGCTCATATCCATAGCTGAGGAACTACTCAGCTTATTTTTTCAGAGACATATTAACCTTTGGACCAGGCTTTATTATCATGACCACTGGACTATTCTCATTTTTCTATAAAAACTGATATGACTAGTTTGTAAAATATCAACCCTAAGCCCTTAATTTTCACAAGATTTAAAACAGAAATAGTATTATCAGAGTTTAACCCGTTACTCACACTGTTGAAATGGAATAAAGTAAGATATTATACTATTATGGAGAATTAGTTCATCAAAATTATGAAGCTGTTGTTCAACAAAATCTCCTGCTGCTTTACAGGATTATTGGTCTAGTATTTCCTGGTGCTCCTATAAATAATAATAATAATAATAATAATAATAATGGCAAAAATAAGACAGGTAAGCAATGTGGAGTTCTATGTGAAAAGAGATTATTTTTCAGAACAAATTCTCTTCTCATAATAATTCTAATTCTTGGATCATTAGTTTATAACATCTATTAACATATTGCTGGTAATTAAGTCACTAAGCACCTAAAGGAGGAAAATAAACAAGGAGTATGTAGGTCACGAATTGTTTCTGGACTTCTGTGTCTTAAGGGATGCTCAGTGAGGTGTTTTGTGAGTCTCTGCGAGTAGCCCTCATCCTAAGCCTAATCAGCATCACTAACCCTGTAAACCCATCTGTCCCTGTGAGGAATGGCTTTATATCTGCTTGGAAGACTGAGCACATTTTATTGCTGCCAAGATTCTGCTATGATATTTCAAAGATATCATTCACCACCTTCTTGTTGCTTTTACAGGATTTTTATGCTACCATAAACATGAACTTGGGACAAAAGAACTTGTTTAGATAAAGTTCAGCCCTCTGGAGCTAAATCTGGAGTGCTATTGCAAAATGCCATCAATAATGTCATTTCATCCTTGAGCTGCAGGCAGGGGGTGTGGTGGGAGGCGTGCTTGAGTGGCAGCTCAATCTCTTCTCATCAGTGCATCAGGTTCCTGTGGGTTATCCGGGGGGCCAAGCAAAAAAATTATTGTAGAGAAGAAACAGGTCTCAAATCTAACCAGAGGTTTTGAAGTATATAGAACTCACCAAATCACCATTTCTTTTAAAAAAATTAATTATACTAAATAGAAAGAGAGCTCAGGTAGATGTATACAAAACAGAAGAAAGAATAACAAGCAGTCTTAAAGAAAACACAATGGAAAAGTGAGCAAATCTAAGGAAAATAGGAATTTAAGGATCATTACCTTGAGGCAGGAGATGTTAAGAATTTAAGGATCATTACCTTAAAGAGGAGAAATGAATGAAGAAAGATGTGATTGGTCTCACCGAGACAATGATAAACTACTCAATGAAGCTATGCCCTCTGCACCTGCCAGATTTTAATAACATTAGTTGCAAATATGTGTAGTGGCTCAGGTTTGGTAAGGGGTTATGTTGACACTAATTTTCTTCTCTTCTGAAGCTTTAAGTTGATCAAATATTAGCCAGTTGAAGTTACAATATATATTTCAAATCATTAACTAGAATGTCTTGAGATTTTTATGCTCCAAGTCATCCAAAGTTCAAAAACATAGCAAATATCAGAGAACAAAAATATTGATTGTCTCCAATGAGTTGATTTTGCAAGCTAATATAGCAATTATCCAAAGCATGCAATACCTGTCTTAAGGTATGTGATATATTTATGTGTCTATGTATCCATTCACATATACAAATATTAACAAGTCCTATTCTTTTCCACATCAGTCATAAGAGCATGAGGATGATGATGTACAAGTTACATGATAAAGAGGGAGCCGGGCAGTGGTGGTGCACGCCTTTAATCCCAGCACTTGGGAGGCAGAGGCAGGAGGATTTCTGAGTTCGAGGCCAGCCTGGTCTACAAAGTGAGTTCCAGGACAGCCAGGGCTACACAGAGAAACCCTGTCTCGAAAAATCAAAAAAAAAAAAAAAGAGGGAAATGACTATATACAGAGCAGTGGACCAATTAGTATTCTCTCGTCAGAAACAAATGCTCCATAATGCTATATGCTAGAGTATGTCTATGACTAATACTGGTGTTATTTGGAAATGGAATACTCTAAAAAAGTAAATTAGCATCAGAAATTGTCAAACATCTAGCTTAATTTCTCCTTTCTCAAGCTTTCTATGTTTTTTTTGCAGAGGGATCATGTTTTGTTTCCATCTTGTATTAGATTTGTGATTATATCTGCAACTATAAATGATGCCAATAATCAAAATGGTATAATATTGGCATTATCAACAGTGGACCATTAAAGAGAGCTCAGAAAGAAATTCATGCTTATATGTAAAATTAATTTCAACAAGGGGTGCCAAGAGACATAATAAAAGAAAGAAAAATCTCTTCAATAAATAGTGTGGGGAAAACTGTATGAACATATGCAAAAGAATGAACTTGAACTATTTTTTTATACCACATACAAAACTATACTCAAAACAGATTCGTAGGTACAATCTACTGAAGTACAGGATTTTAAGTAGTGCCAGTCATGGAAGAAAACAGAGGACATAGAATCCTGACCAACTAAGTGTTAAATAAGAATCTTCTGCTCTGTTCTATGTAAGTTCCTACAAAACAAATGGAAGGTCAGAGAATAAGACCTGCAACCACCTCCACTCACACATCTCCAGATTACTGCTAGATCATGGGATGTCTAACCAGTCTTTTATGAGGTCAAAGCCCCATAACTTACAACCCCATCACTAGCACTAGCCTGATCACTCACAGAAGATCTTACTCAACCCAGGTATGAAATAAAGGCTCAACCAATGAACTAATTTCAAATGCACAGGTCTCATTTCAAAAGTCCCAAGTACTGGGAAAACAAACAAGTTTAAATGTTTCCTAACTAAGTTACCAATCCAAGAGTAATGGTCCCTGTCTTAGTCAGGGTTTCTATTCCTGCACAAAACATCATGACCAAGAAGCAAGTTGGGGAGGAAAGGGTTTATTCAGCTTACACTTCCACATTGCTGTTCATCACCAAAGGAGGTCAGGATACTGGAGCTGATGCAGAGGCCATGGAGGTATGTTTCCTACTGGCTTGCTTCCCCTGGCTTGCTCAGCTTGCTTTCTTATAGAACCCAAGACTACCAGCCCAGAGATGGTACTACCCACAAGAGATGATCCTCCACCCTTGATCACTAATTGAGAAAATGCCCCACAGTTGGATCTCATGGAGGCACTTCCCCAACTGAAGCTCCTTTCTCTGTGATAACTCCAGTCTGTGTCAAGTTGACACACAAAAACCACCCAGTATCCCTAACATGTAGGAGAAACTCAAAATAATTCAAAAGAAAAATTATAAACATTCTCACAGAATCCAAAGACAGTAATAAGCACATGAATGAAGTTACAGAAAATAGGGATAAACTCCTGAATGAATTTCATGAGCACATAAGCACACAATTGAATAAAATGAAGTTAAGTCAGGATATGAAAATAAAATTAATAAATAAATAGAACTAGTAAAAAGTGCAAAAGAAGAAGGAAATGAATGAGAAAATTAATAACTCAACTGAAAAGTCCACATGAAGGCTATACCAATAGAACTGATTATGAGGAGGTCAAAATAACAAGATTTAAAGATAAGTCGAGGAATCATTTAATCAAAGAAAATGATAATTCTCTTTATAAAAAAATGAATGAATGGAATGTGCAATCTCTTTGAGATACTATAAATAGAAAAAAAGAAAATCCTGAACTGTGAGCATAGAAAACAGGGAAGAATTTCCAGCGAAAGTCATGATGCATATCTTCAGTTAAATTATAGAAGAAAATTTCTCAGTCTTTGGAACAAGAAGCTTATCCATGCATGAGTTACAAACAAAACAAAACAAAGACACAGCAAAGACACATGAACATATAGGATTGCGCATGCCATATGACAGTCAAAACACTTAATATTTAACACAGCAACAAAAAAGCATACTAACTTGTTCAAAAGGAAATGCAAATTGTAAGTGTACATTTTTCTTTTTGTTTTATTAGATATTTTCTTTATTTACATTTCAAATATTATCCCCTTTGGCGGCGCCCATGCAGCCACAGTACCGAGTATCGGACATAGGCCTGGGGTATTAACAGAAAACACAGATTCGGGTCATTCTGGTGAGGAGAATGCCAAAGTTTTACTGAGGAACCAGCATATATACTAGAGGCTAGGTGAAAAACAACAGGAGAAAACAATCATAGCCATAGGTCAGGCACCTGGCACGTCCCTACCACACCGGGCGGGAAGACAGAAATCAAGCTAAGCCACAGGATGTTCCCCTCTCAGGAAACCTGTGCGAACAGCTCAGCTGGGGGCGGTGAGCTAAGCTCACCGATGCCCAACACCCTTTCCACATTTCCCCTCTGAAAACTCCCTATCCTATTTCCACTCTCCCTGCCCACTAACCCACCCACTCCTGCTTCCCTCTCCTGGCATTCCTGTACACTGAGGCAACAAGCCTTCACAGGACCAAAGGCCTCTCCTCTCATTGATTTCTGACCAAGCCATCCTCTGCTACCCATGCAGCTGGAGTAGGTTTTTCAATGCAAAGTTTGAAAGTCAGAAGGACTTAGAAAGATATATTTTCAGTTCTGAAAGACCATCACTGCCAATGCATACTACTATTCTCAGCAATATCTGTTGCAATTGAAGGAGAATGAAAGCTTTCTTTAATTAAAAACAAAAACAAGCTAAAGGAATGCATGACCACTAAGCCACTTTTACAGAAAATATAAGAAGGAATACTACAGACTGAAATCTAGTATAAGGTCAGCTGTTGAGGAAAAATTCTAAGGAAAGAGCATTCATTAAAATACTAAAATTTCTCAAATTAATACATACTGCATATTGTTCAATAACAACTCTGAATATTAATGATCTCATGTTCCTAGTGAAAAGACACAGATTAGCAGTTTAGATCAGAAAACAGGGCCATTCTTTTTATTGCTTCCAAGATACACATTTTACCATCACAGATGAACACTGATGGGCAAAGATATTCCAAGAAAATGGAACCAGGAAGCAAATAGATGCTACTACCCCAATCCTAACCTAAAGCAAAATATTTTTGAAACTAAAACTTATTGAAAGAGACAAAGAAAGCCTCTTCATATCAATTAAGGGCACAATTCATCAAGAGAACATTACAGTTATAAACAAATATTCTCCCAAATACAGGTGTTCCTAACTTTTTAAAGAAAGAGTACAATATATAGTCACAGATTTGTACCAATACAGTACTAGTGAGTGACTTTAATTCCCCATCATCACCACTATGATGAAGTTAAATAACACCATAGAAAAAGTTGATTTAGATGTTTATTCAAGTTTCTTTTCTTTTTTCTTTTTTAATAATTACTTTTTAAATTTATATTTCAAATGTTGTCCCCCTTCTCATTCCCTCCTCCCAGAGTTCTTCACCTCATCCCCCTCCCCTTTTCCTCTGAGAGGGTTCTCCCCCAACCACCCATCCCCTCATACACTTAACACCCCCATGTTCTTCCCCCAGCTTCCCCCTTCCCTAGGGCATCAACTCTCTACAGGATTAGGTGAATCCTTTCCCCCAAAGGCCAGACAAGACAGTCCTCTGCCACATATGTGCTGGGTGCTGTGGACCAGCCCATGTATGCTCTTTGGTTGAAACATGATAGAATAAATATTCTTCTCAGAAGCCCATGTGACCTACTCTAAAATATGTCAGAAACTTAAGGCAAGAATCAGCTAATACAGGAAAATTTAAGTAACATCTTAGTATTCTATTGGATCATAAAAAAGTGAATCTGCAAATAACAGTAACACATGAAATGAAAATACATAAACTCATTAAGATTAATCAATACACTACAGAACAATGACTAGGTCCCTGAATAAATCAATTAAGGACATCTGTAAGTTCCTATAATTGAGTGAAAATGAGACAATCAGAATACATCCTTTTGAATACTGTGAAAGCAGTCCTAGGAGAGAAGTTTATAGCTGTAAGTGACTGCCTTGCAAAATTTGGAATCTTAAATAAATAACTTAATAATGTGCAGCAAGCCCTTAGACAAACATAAATAAACACAAAACATAGAAGACAAAAAGCAATAATAAAAACAACCAATCAAATAGAAGCAATGAAAACAACTTTAAAAAGAAAGGAAAGTAAAATTCGGTTTTTAAAGGTACATAAATTAACAACTTCTTACTCAAGTTAGTCAAAAGAATGAGTAAAATACTAAATAAGTATTATTAGAGTCAAAAAAAAGGAAATATCACAACAGATAAAAATGAAATTCAGAAAATTAAAGATATGCCTCAGAAACCTATATGTCACCAGATTTGAAAATCTGAGAGAAATGAATGAATTTAACCAATACATTCAACAAACCCAAGACAAATCAAAATGCAACAAACTATTTACATTGATCTACAACATTTAGTGTGCAACAGTAATTAAGGATATTCTGACTTAGAAAAAAACCCTAAGTCTAGGTGGATTCACAGAATTCTACCATGGATTTAAAGAACAATGAAGATGAATATTTCTTAAATTAATCCACCAAACAGAAAGAAACAGGGGTGGGGTTTAAAAGGTGGTTCAACAGTTAAAAGTACATGATGGTTTTTCAGAGGACACCATTCAATTCTCAGCACTCACATAAGAACTCATACCTGTCTTTAGTTATAGTTTCAGAGATTCTGAGGTCTTCTGGCTACTGTAAGTACCACACACAAACATGAGTGACAGACACTCATGCAGGGAAAATACACATACATATAAAGACATTTTTAAAAAGTAGAAAAGAGAAGGGCAGTGGTGGCACATAACTTTAATCCTAGCACTTGGGAGGCAGAGACAGGCAGATCTCTGGGTTCGAGGCCAGCCTGGTCTACAGAGTGAGTTCTAGGACAACCCAGAACAGAGAAACCCTGTCTCAAAAAAAAAAATTTAAAAAGTAGGAAAGAAGGGAATACTTATGGTTTCTTCTTAAAATTACACTGGTAACAAACACAAAGATATGAGGAGAAATGAAAAGCAGGTCCCTGATGAACTTAGATGCCAAAATTCATAGTAAAAATGAAACAAAGCAAATTCAAGAACACATCATCTACCAACATCAGGTTGGCCTCATTCCTGAGATGAAGGGATAGTTTAACAGACATAAATCATTAAATGTTATTCAGCACTAACTGCCCCTGAGGCCCAAAATCACACATTTCAATAGACTCAGAAAATGCTTTTAACAAATAGAATCTTTTATGATAAAAATCCTGGAGAGATTAGAGACAGAGGGGATGTAGATCAATATAGTAAAGGCTATATTTGACAAACAAAGCCACAACCAACATTATCTAAGTGAAAAAAATGTGATGCATTTCCTTTAATATAAGGAAGATATGGGCATCCATTTCCTCTACTAATATTCAATATAGTACCTGGAGTCCTAGCTAGTGCAAAAAGAAGAGTGAAGCTAAAAAAGGGGTATAAATAGGAAAGGAAGACGTTAAATTGTTTGTATTTGCATACAATAAGATCAGACATAAATGACACTCCATTCTCCACCATGAGATGTGGTTTGGAGATAAGCAAGAAAAACATATATGTTTTTAAAATATGGGGGCTTGGAAAGGCTTACAAGGGGATGGGGTACAAGAATCAGGAAAGATAGAATTTAAGGGGAGAGCTACCCAAATCTAAGAATCTATGAGAAAAGTCTATGTAAATCTACTTCTCTATAAACTGACTAAAATTTTTATTTAAACAAAATTTTAGCATCAGATATGGGGTACCTCCTTAGGAGTTGTTGACCAGGGAGTCTTGAGAAGTTCTCCAAACAATATAAGACATTATTACTGTGATCACTCAGCAGAACTGGATGCTAAAACCTTACTGCTCAAGACATCATACCCATTGTATACAGGAAATGGAGAGATCTAGCTGGAAATGAGTTGCAACTTCTCACTGGCCAGCAATCATAGTACTGGAGGGTGTTGTGAAAACACTTAAAGAAAATGAACTTTCCAGGCTAAGGTCTCCTGTACTAAGTTCTTCTGTGCCAGGCAAAATGATGTTTTGTGGTACAATTTGAGGTCTAATAGAGATAACTGTTATAAGAGTAAACAACTACTTTCTACTTCCTTTGGGGACCTGCTACCTGCACAGCACATGCATACACTCACACATACACAAACATGCACACACACACACACACACACACACACACTCACATGCTCATGTACACACACACACACACACACACCCCAAGTACATAAGTGAAAGTGGAAGTCTAGTTGGGAAGAGGAGTATGAGCAAGAATAGGAGAGGAATACAAAGTTGATAGGGTGAATATGATCACAATATACTCTATACATGTGTGTAGCCATCAAAAGTGAAATAAAGTAAGATGAAAAAAAGAAGAGACAAATTTCTTGATATTGTCTTGACAATGATTTTGGATAAGATCTCCAAAACAAAGGCAACAAACAGACAAATGGTACAACATGAAACTAAAAACAAACCTCTTTATAGTAAAGAAATCCATCAACAAACTATAAAGGAAGACCTTAAAATATATATATTATTTAATTGAGTGTTATACAAGATATATAAGGAAAGTAACATAAAAACACCAAAGTAACCAATTAAAAAGAAATCTAGGACCTCACTAAACTCTCTGGCAAAGAAGACAGAAATGTCCAATAGGTATTTGTAATAAAATGGCTAGGATGAGTATTTCAGGGATTACATCTGGTTTGGTGTTTCATGCCTGGTATCCTAGCATTTAGGAGGTTTTTTATTTTGGTTTTTATTGCCACAATAAAAACACTTAACAAAACCAACTTGTGAAATAAAGTTTTTATTTGACTTACTGTTTAGAGTCCATGACAGAAGTCAAAGTAGGAACTCAAGACAGAAGTCTAGAGGCAAGAAGGAAGCCTGGACCAGAAAATGATTAGCTTATTGGCTTCTTGGCTACTGTACTGGCTGGTTTTGTGTCAACTTGACACAAGGTGGAGTTATCACATAGAAAGGAGCTTCAGTTGGGGAAGTGACTCCATGAGATCCAGCTGTAAGACATTTTCTCAATTAGTGTACAAGGGGGAGGGTCCATTGTGGGTGGTGCCATCCCTGGGCTGGTAGTCTTGGGTTCTTTAAGAAGGCAAGCTGAGCAAGCCAGGGGAAGCAAGCCAGTAAATAACATCCCTCCATGGCCTCTGCATCAGCTCCTGCTTCCTGACCTGCTTGAGTTCCAGTCCTGACTTCCTTTGGTGATGAACCCCAATGTGGAAGTGTAAGCCGAATAAACCCTTTCCTCCCCTACTTGCTTCTTGGTCACAATGTTTTGTGCAGGAATAGAAACCCTGACTAAGACAGTTACCTTTCTTATCATTCCTTCCTAGGGACAGCAGCACCTACAGTGGGCTGGTTCCTCCCATATCAAGTAGCAATTAAGGAACAATAAACCCTTGACATGCCCACAGGCAGTTCCAATGAAGACAATTCCTCAATTGAGTTTCTCTCTTCTCAGGTGTGTCTAGGCTTGTGTCAAGTTAATAAAAGCTGTGAAAGAAGCCGAAGATGTATGGTCTGCACAAATCCAAGAGGTTTAGGTTATGCAGTAAGTCTTATAACAGTCACAAACTGAACATGGATAACTTTAGTATGAATGGAGAAAAGACACTGTGAGAGACGGGGAATCCAGCTCAATTTGCCCTAGAGTAATGTAAAAAAGCAGACAGCAGAGAACCTGCTCTCTCATAGGCACACATGTGAACCATTCTTTGTGAAGTTTACAAGTACCTTCCACTTGTTTGTGTTCTTCCTTTTTTTTCCCACTTTTTTTAAATAACTAAATAGGATTTAAATACAAACCAGACAGAAGAGATAAAGGTTACTTCATACTCATTAAGGAAGTGATCCATCAAGAGGATATTACAATTCTAAATGTATATTCTCTAAATACATGTGCACTCAGTTTCATAATACAAATATTACTATATTAAAGTCACAAATTAACACTAATATACTAATAAGAGGATATTTTCAGACCTCAAAGTCATCAATAGACAGGTCATCTGAAAACAAAACAAAACAAAACAAAACAGAAACATTGGCATAAGATGTAACTATAGATCAAATGGACCCAACAGAAATCTACAGAAATGCCATCTAAACACCAAGGAAAGCGTATTCCTCTCAGTAGTGCATGAAACTTTTTCCCAAGTTGATAACATACTATGAGACAAGACAAGATTGAACAGAAAGAGGAATTTAAAATAATATCCCATATTCTATCAGGCCACAATTGAATAAAACCTTATATCAACTGAATTTCCATATACCTTAAAGATCACAAAGTTGGAGAAAATTGTGGGATCCTGCGGGAACCGGGTACATGCAGAGTTAGGTATTGACCATCAAAATCTTGGTTCTGGGGAAGCAGGATTCATACAAGTTTAGTGTTGCTCTACTTATTTAGATTGGATCACAGCAGGGAAAACCAAAACTTAAACAAAGCAAAACAAAATATGTCCCTGGATAATATTCTTATTCAAAGGAACCTGAAAATTTCAGAGTCAAAAGGTGTAAAATTTCTTTTTTTTTGTGCATTTTTAAATCTTTACTTGACATGTAACTGTGAATAGTTACACAGTTCTGTGTGGTAATTCAATATGAATTTATATATCTTAAGTGTAGGTTATATATAAACCTAGTACATAATGAAATATGGGAATGAAGATATAAAACACGAGTTCTTCCTTATCCTTATACATTATCATTTCTGTGTTTGGAGTCTTTGAACTCATCTCTCTCTCTCTTCTAGTTCTTTCAAAATATATGGCAACCTTTATGAAACTTTACCACTTTACTATCCCATGAACATCAAAATCTATTCTGCCTGTTTAACTGGATTGTTTTAATCACTATCCAACCTTCCATATCCTCCCTTCTCTCCTACCCTTCCTGAGAATATCTTCCACATATGAGTCAGAATGCATAAGACTTATCTTTCTGTGCCTGGCTTATTTCCTTTAGGCTTCCAGTATCATTCATTTGGGTGCAAATAAACAAATTATTTCTTGTGTTCTCAAAAACATTTTCAAGATGCACTTCCTTCAGTCTAGTAGAGAGGCCAAGCAGATTTCTACACAGAAGACTTTCTAGGCCTAGAACAGAAATCTAGACCCAGCTCCACTGTCAGGGTAGAAATGTGGAGATGGAAGCGTTTAGCTCATAAAAGTCTATGAATGGGATTATAATACAGAGAGGACTAGTATGCATAAATCCTGTCAAAGCCTCTTCTTTGTCCTGTATAGTAGGAGACCAATCCCTTCTGTCAACTCTCTAAAGAAAAACTGAACTGTATCCCATGTGATACATCAAGTTAGCACCACCAGAAGGCCATGAATGACTCAAAACTCTTTCCCTGTTCATCTATGAAACAGCGAAACAGCGAAAGTATATCTAATACTTGATCTATTAAAGAAGTTAGTAAAACTACATTCACTGTGACCCTAGAACAGACTATAGACTTTTAGATATTATTTTGCTTTTTGTTCCATTTATACAATCCTTACCTTTACATAATATTGAATATAGAACTATAGGAACTCAAACTAGGCATTGTAATGATGTTAACTAAAATTTGCAGCCCCTAGAAGGATTGTGTAATAGTGTTTTTTCTATTTGGTTGTGAAAATTAATAACTAGGATTGATGTAATTTTAAAATATTGCATTTGACTAGAAATTAATATGCTAGTAGAATGTTAACTTGGGTAGGTAGACATGCAGATTTTGTTACTATAAATTCAAACTCATGAAGTCCTTGTTTATTCTCTAGTCAAGTCACAAATGGATAATAAACTGTAAATAATAGTCATCACGAAGTAAAGTGTCAAGATGCAGGCTACTTGCTGAGACTCTGGGTGGACCTTTGGTAATTCTAACACTAGACTAAAGATTAAAATCAGATTTTGGTAGGAACAAAAGAAATCAATGTTGAAGCACCTTGAGCTGAAAGAAAGTTCAGATACAGAAACTGATTTTGTAGTGAGCAGTGCAAAGCCCAGGGCTTAGTTGTTCAAGGTAAGATGCTCCTGGACTTGCCTTGTAGGAACAGAAGTAGGGACCATGGTACTCTTAATCTCTCCTTCTCTGCATTTCTTTGCAGCTCCATTGAATTATACAGGATCATAAAATTGATTTACAGCCCTTCTTCACAAGAGCCCATTCACCAGCATCTTTCTCAAGGATCTCTATAACTCATATATATTCAGGTTTCTGTGTAATACTAGATTGTAAAACATCACATCTTAGCAATCTTCTATTAATAATTTGCTTCCATGGGATTTAAGGTAGTTGGCCTGGTTCGTCATTCCTACCTCCACCTTCACACCTACCATCAATATGCCCCTTCACACATCTTCTCCAAGAACATTTGCAAAGCACACCCACAGATCACAAATATTTGGAAGAATTTTTTTAACGGGGAGCAAAATGCCTTCAAATACTTCACTATAAATGTTAATACACCACCCATCTCTGTAAATATCATCTCATCCTGTAGAGAAAATACATGAGGCAGCAGAGAATCAGAGATTTGAGAATTCCCAAGGCAGTATGACTGGAGACTGAGAATTTATGCAGACCTGAATGATGTTCTTGGCCTACCCTCCTTCTATCAAAGAATTCTCTTTGACGTCTCTTGGGCAGTGGCCAGCATTGGTAGGAAAATGTGATGATTCAGCTCTCCTTATAAGCCTTAAGTGAACCATTGCAAGCTTTGTTTTTCCACCATTCATTTCTCAGAATGAAGAGTAACTCAGCCTCACACTTACAGTTAGAGAGATACTACCTGTTACCTGTAACTTCGGGTACCAGCGTGTGTCTTCAAAGTCCTCATGACATCCTACACTACTGGACAGCATGGCTTCTTCCTAGTCCCTCTCTAATTCATCAATAGTAGCAGTTAAAAGAAACACAGACTAGTGAACACAAATGGCAGAGCCAGGTAGAAAGGGTCTGAGTTTAAATTCTGGATCTACTGCTTGTTGGGCTTGCTTTCTGGGATCTATTTCCTCTTTTGTGTTTCACTTGTTATTGGAAGCCAATTATTTCACTTGGAACATTATTGAACACTAACAGAGAAATGTGACTCAAGCACTTGGCAATGAGGCAAAATTTAGATGGCCCTTCAAAAAAAAACCCCAATTCAATGACTAATACATGTAATGTTTCAGCTGGTCATGGTGGCATATGACTCAACATTTTCTTTTTTTCTTTTTTTCATTTATTTTAATTTTCTATTTATTTTTTATTTACATTCCCAATGATTTCCCCTTTCCTGGTTCCTCCCTCCCCGAAAGTCCCATAAGCCCTCTTCCCTCCCCCTGTTCCCCATTCAACCCCCTCTCACTTCTCTGTCCTGGTATTCCCCTACATCCAGTCTTTCCAGGACCAGGGGTCTCTCCTTCCATATTCTTGGAAATCTATTGATATGTGAATTGTGTCTTGGGTATTCCGAGATTCTGGGTTAATATCCCCTTATCAGTGACTGCATACCATGTGTGTTCTTTTGTAATTTGGGTTACCTCACTAAGGATGATATTTTCCAGTTGTGACCATTAGCCTAAGAATTTCGTGAATTCATTGTTTTTAATTGCAGAGTAGTATTCCATTGTGTAAGTATACCACATCTTCTGAATCCATTCCTCCATTGAGGGACATCTGGGTTCTTTCCAGCTTCTGGTTATTATAAATAAGGCTGCTATGAACATAGTGGAGCATGTGTCCTTATTGCACGCAGGGAAAGCCTCTGGGTATATGCCCAGGAGTGGTATAACAGGATCCTCTGGGAGTGTCATGCCCAGTTTTCTGAGGAACAGCCAGACTGCTTTCCAGAGTGGTTGTACCAGCTTGCAATCCCACTAACAGTGGAGGAGTGTTCCTCTTTCTCCACATCCTTGCCAACAACTGCTGTGTCCTGTGTTTTTGATTTTAGCCATTCTGACTGGTGTGAGGTGGAATCTCAGGGTTGTTTTGATTTGCATTTCCCAAATGACTAAGGATGTTGAACATTTCTTTAGGTGCTTCTCAGCCATTAGATATTCTTCAGGTGAGAACTCTTTGTTTAGCTCTGTACCCCCATTTTTAATAGGGTTATTTGGCTCTCTGGAGTCTAACTTCTTGAGTTCTTTGTATATATTGGATATTAGCCCTCAGTCGGATGTAGGGTTGGTAAAGATCTTTTCCCAATTTGTTGGCTGCCACTTTGTCCTTTTGACAGTGTCCTTTGCCTTATAGAAACTTTACAATTTTATGAGGTCCCATTTGTCAATTCTTGATCTTAGAGCATAAGCTATTGGTGTTCTGTTCAGGAAAATTTCCCCTGTACCCATATGTTCAAGGTTCTTCCCTAGTTTCTTTTCTATTAGTTTCAGTGTGTCTGGTTTTATGTGGAGGTCCTTGATCCACTTGGAATTGAGCTTAGTACAAGGAGATAAGCATGGATCGATTTGCATTCTTCTGCATGCTGACCTCCAGTTGAACCAGCACCATTTGTTGAAAAGGCTATCTTTTTTTCCACTGGATCGTTTTAGCTCCTTTGTCAAAGATCAAGTGGCCATAGGAGTGTGGATTCATTTCTGGGTCTTCAATTCTGTTCCATTGATCTACATGCCTGTCACTGTACCAATACCATGCAGTTTTTAACACTATTGCTCTGTAGTACAGCTTGAGGTCCGGGATACTGATTCCTCCAGAAGTTCTTTTACTCTTGAGAATAGTTTTAGCTATCCTGGGTTTTCTGTTATTCCAGATGAATTTTTGAAATGCTCTTTCTAACTCTATGAAGAATTGAGTTGGGATTTTGATGGGGATTGCATTTATTCTGTATATTCCTTTTGGCAATATGGTCATTTTTACTATATTAATCCTGCCAATCCATGAGCATGGAAGATTTTTCCATCTTCTGAGATCTTCTTCAATTTCTTTTTTCAGAGACTTAAAGTTCTTGTCATACAGATCTTTCACTTGTTTGGTTAGAATCACACCAAGATACTTTATATTGTTTGTGGCTATCATGGAGGGTGTCATTTCTCTTATTTCTTTCTCAGCCTGCTTATCCTTTGCGTATAGGAAGGCTACTGACTTGCTTGAGTTGATTTTATATCTGGCCACTTTGCTGAAGTTGTTTATCAATGTTTTCTAATCATTCTTCTTTATTGTATTTTAGAGGAATTTTCACAGCCTTTAAATTTTATACTTTTCCCCTCCTCCAAGTCTTTCCAGTTTCTTCCCCTGTCTCTACCCATCCAATTTTGAGTTCTTTCTCCAAAAACAAACAATATAATAATAAACCCTCCAAAACAAGTGAACAAAATAAAACCATACCTAAAAAGAAACAGAAACTTAAGCTAACATCAAAGTGTAACAAAATAAAATGAATGTGTGTATGTACCTGTACACACATACACACACACAAAGGCACCATAAATAAACTGAGTAATCTATTATATGTTAGACAAAGCAAAGGAACAGAAGGAAAAGAGGCTAAGAGGCACAAGAATTATATGTTCCCACGATCAGGAAATCCATAAAAACACTAAGCAGGAAGCCATATGTATGCAGAGGACCTGGTACAGACCCTTGTATACCCTGTGCATACTGTGTCAGTCTCTGAATTCATATTAGCTTTACTCATGTTGATGTAGAGAGTCTTGTTTTCTTAGTCATTGTTTTAAAGACTCTACTAAATCACAGATAATGACAGCCGGTGGCATTGTCATCCCAGGACAGGTACCCAGAATCCTGAAACCTGGATTGACAAGGGCATGTATCTACTGGCTCTCTCAGCATCTCAGGACTTTAGAATGTGGAGCTGTTTGGAAGATAACACCTCTCTTCCCAAGACAGACAGCCTTTTCCCCTCTCCCTCCTTCAAGGAAAATTAAATGAAGACAGCTAACGAGCAGTTTTATTTTCTTTCAGCAAAGGTCAGCAATCCCACAGCAGCAAATTAATCCCAATTAGTAATGATATTTTGTCTTGATAAATGATGACACATTTGATTTACTGTGTTTCTGGGATGCAGGCAGCAAATGTTAATGATTTGGTTTGCTGGGAATTTATACTCTTGCTCATTTCCCATTTGCTGATCAGATGTGGCTCCTGAAGACTTGGCTGCCTCAACTAATGAACTGAGAGTCTCTCAGGAATAATGGTGTGTTCTGCGTGCTTCAATTTTTTTCCTTGCCATCTGTAGAAATGCAGGTTCCTCTCAGAGAATATTTCTGGCAGTCAGAAAAGAGCGATTATGATCATATCAATGTCGCCTGTAATTTGTATTTCACTTGTTTAGTGGCATCCCAAATAAATGAAGCCTTCTCTACCGAACATAATTAATTATAGCAAATTCAGCAGAATGTGTGTGCATGTGCACATGCGCAGATGCGCATGCTCAAAAAGAGAATGAGTGCATGCATACACAGGCAAGATTGCATGAATAGAAACAAACCTCGACTTGCCTCATTTCTTTAAAATATTCTGATGCAGTTCACATAATGGTTTGTCTTCCCAGCTGGTGTACTTTAAATTAGAACAATGAGGATGTTTTCATGTTTTCATGACGTCTTCTGAAGTGAGCATGTCATCTTTTCATGTGTAATAAATATAGGCATCAGTCAAATGGTCTCTTTATTCCATCCTGAGTTCCCACCTGCTGATCATAGGTCCTTGGAGGATTGCTAGAGGCATATTTGGCTTTTCATAAAGGTTGTCACAGCAGTCCCCTGAGGCTGAGCTGGCTATGTGTGGTTCTGGGACTAGGGCTTGGCTTCCAAGAACTATCAAAAATTCAATCCAATAGGAAGCCTGAGGGGAAATCAAAGCTTCCACTTTTGAAAGGCTGATGTGCCTGCTACACATTGAAAGAAACTTTGCAATAGCAAACAGTGGAGATTAGCTTCGACTCCAGAAGGCAGGTAGGTCTTCTTGCTTAAATAACACTGAGCATAAAATGGAGGGATTGTTACCCATGCTCATCTGAGCCTGGAATGGTAGAAGCCTCACTTAGAGTCTCCTTCAGGGAACAGGGTGCTTTTCTCATTTTTAATCATTGTTCTTACCATCAATAAACTTCCTTCTTCTTGCCTAAGGAGACATTCATTTTTATAGAAAATTTCTGGATCAACATGATGTCACCTCCATCCTCTTCTGGAGGCACCTTCTCTGCTTGTCTCTTTGACCCAATTGCTTTTCCACTCTGAAATAAACTTGATATCCTCTCTTGTTCATATAAGGCAAATGTTCTTTATTAAAGGCTGTTGGTACTTTGGACTGGTACACGGAGAGACGTAAGGGAATGGAGAGACATGAAAGAACCATTCTTTTGCCAGATGCCTGACTACTTCTCTTCTCAGAAATGTTATCTTTCCCTCATATTCTTCACACTGTGTCCAATAGAGCTGTACCAGTCTATTTAATGAAGAGCTCTGAAAAAAGCAAACATCAAGACATGAGGGAAAAAATGTTACCTAGCCATGGGAGACCAGGGTTGCTAAATTCTTCCAATACCAGTCTATTCCTTTATCCCCTGGAGGATATTAGATAAATTTAACTGTGTCCTCAGGATGCAAAGTACCTGGGTAAGGCATCATTATGATGCTTTGTATATATGTAATCATCAGCAAGTGTGGACTCACTCACATCTGGTTTATTCTGCCTTTGAAGTCCAGCTGCAGTCTCACAGACCTTCTCAGACTTTTGTTAGTCATCCCAGCTCTTCTAGCATCTCCCGCTTAATACATCAATATATTCCCATCAATTCTCTGTGTTCTAGGATACATGAGATTGTAAGCATTCTTTCCCTAGTTCAGATTGATCCTTCATCCTCTTGTGGGCCATGTAGTTGTACCTGAGGAGACAGTGCTGCTCCTGGCTGCTGTGTCATTTTTCCTATGTCCAGCTAATTCCTCTGGATTCATATTTCACAGAGTCTGATTAATAATGCTATAAAGTTTTCTGTGACTGCTACTCATGAAACTTTGGTCTATTCAGCGTCATATAGAAAACATTTTGTATTGGACACTGTGATTTTGACCTCAGACTGCAATATTGACATAAAGTTTGTTTCCCACAGAGACTTCAGAGTGTCCTGAGCCTAAGACATCCCCAGAGGGTATGAGTTGAAAAAGAAATTTTAAGCTTCTTTACTGGAAACAAATAGATCAAATACACTCAAACACCCAGAGGGCAACCTAATCACATTTCCTTTCTCTAACTGCAATCTTGAGAGCCTATGAAGACTTGGAATCATTAAAAACTATGTGAGGAGAGTTTTGACTAGGATCATGGTGGGAGTTCTGACCTCACACAGTAGAGTCTAGGGAGGGCAGGGCTATACTCAATTTCATCTTCAGAGCTTTGGGCTTTATTGTGCATAATGTGCCCTCTTATATCAACCAGTTATAAATCTGGAATTCTGTCGTTGTATACAAAATTCTCAAAAAAATTAAAAAAAATATAGAGTGGCTTCCTTTCTACTTGCAGGAATGGGTTTTTTATCAGCCTCATGGGTGATGCCAGGTAAATGACATTGATCATGTCTACCAAGGTAGCAGAATGATGCTCCTTATTCAAGATTCAGTCAAATGCTGCTTATAAAGTAGAGTCTTTCAGAAAAAGACATAGAAACCACAGTTTCACACAGTATGTGGTAACTTAGAATAAGGCACAGTTTGATCTCAGCACTACCGCAGATCTACTAAATCAAAATAATTTAAGTAAAGATGCCAGTAATTCATATGTGAATTAAGTTCACTCAGTGCTCAACTTTACAGAGGAACATATATATTCACATACATATAAATATACATGTGAAATTCTCAAAAATAAATAAACTATTAATATGTACATGTATATGGATGAGCTCATCTATTAGTCTAAACCAAATCAATATCTCCTAATAGCTTTCAGTGTATCAGCCATATCCTGCTGTTCCCTGCCTCTGCTTTCTCCTCCACATAGCATCCTGCCTGAAAGAGAAGCATATTATGTCAAACTTTTGCCAGACAATGAGCATATTCCATCATCCAGATAAAAATACTAACAGCTAACATGTAATGAGTTCTTAGTAAGGATTCAGAGTTTCTTAAAGAAATGGATATGTGTATTTTATTTAATCCTTATAAAAATTAAGAGGTTGAGTGACCTTCTTTACATCATCCTTTATTGTAGCGATAAGAATAAGTTGACTTTACCAACATATCAGAGCAAAGATAAGAGAACAGGACCCTTAGTTCTATGACCTGTGTTCTAAGACTGAACCAAACTTCATTCCTGTGGTCTATGACAGTTAGTGTCAGTTACCAGCCTTGTAGGATATGGGAATGTCTGGAATATGAGAGATTATCTGACGTAGACTGACCCATGGACATTCCTGAAATGGATGGTCTTAATTCCACTGAGGAGGGCAACATCATTCCTCAGCTGAGTGCTGGACCAAGCTAAAAGGGGAGTAGTAGTAGCACGCAAAGCTGTGCCTCTCTCTGCTTCTTCATCCCAGGTACGATCTGATTTGATCAAGATCTCCTGCCAATGCCACTTCCCACAATCAGGGTCTGTAACTCAAAACTGTGAGCAAAACCAAAATATTCATTTTGACACAGCAATGGCAAATGAAATTAAGACAAAGGGAAAACAATTTAAATGCATCATCAGTCACCTAAACAAAATAAGAGAGCAAAGTGGGTGTCAGAGCAGGGGGTAAGGGAAAAAAACTGACTGGCCTATCCTATGTCATCATGTATACTGGTTTTCTTCAATGGCGTTATCCCATGGGGGAAGATTTGATATTTTGTTGAGCATTTGAATTCATAACTAACCCTTAACTATAAAGTGCAAAAGGACAGGAGACCTTCCCAAACCCTGGAAATAAGATAAAGGGTATCATATGTGTTTTAGCATCTTTCTGTAAGAATGTCCCTAACATGTTTATAACCCAGATTCCTATCACACTTTTTGTAACTTAGCAAAGCAATTCTTATTTCAACATTAGTTAAAAAGAGACTACTAGATGCTATAAACTCTTGAAAACTATGCTCAGTTATGGACATGGGTATGTTTGAAATGCAAATGTGAGGTTAAGCAAATTTTTTATTTGTGTGTTTGTGTGTATGAAAGGGGGATGCTTAGTGGACACAATATTTCCTTCCTTTCCTTCTCCATTTTCTATACTCATTTTTAGAATTACATTTCAACAAACAGTGTATAAAATAATATATAGACATCAGTGTATCATATCATCAGGCCAGTACAGTAGACATATACACATTAGATTCAATCCTGCAGGTCTGTACAGCCACAGAGTCTCACCCCACACAATAGCACCTTTAGTTGGTTCATTACCCATGGCATTTAAGGACTTCAGAGGGAGGCATTTTTCCTCTGAGGTTTCTGAATAATGATAGTGGTTTTATGCTTCAGGCTGGCCATGTAAGGAAAGAATAAAAAAATTACTTAATGCAGATTTTAAAGTTGTTGTATGATTTCTATTCAAGTTATAAAGAAGATTAAAGTAAATATCAATGAAAAGTAAAAATACTCCACTGCCTAATAAAACAGTAAAGAATATTTTTCTTGGATCTTTTTATGCAGATGAGAGAAACAGGGAGGGCAAACTGCCAAGAAGAGGGGGACATCTGTGTGGAAACTGAAGCCCAGAAATACGTGCATGAGAAGTGTAGCTAGATAAGCAAAGGTGGCCTGACAATTCTGCTTCTAAATATAGCTGTAGCTGTACTGGGAACGAGCAGATATGGCAGAGAGAGTGATGCTATCAAAGCAAGGCAATTTCTGTCATGAAGAAACTTAGCTATAATGATTTCTGAAACAGATGTTATGAGGAAAAAAGTAGATAACTTCTTAAACTACACTTTTATATTTAAGAAAAATGAAAATTATGAAATAAGCCAATGGCAGTTTGCAAAATGCAAAGAGCAAAGAGGTTGGCAGAGTAATTCTGTTATAGCTCAGTGTTAGATTTTTGTGGAAGCAAAGTACGGTTGAATGATGGTGCGGGGAGTACCAAGCCATCAAGAGTATTGTGAGATTTGGGAAGCAGAGCATCAGGAAACCATCGAGAAGGTGTTATTCCATGAAAATAGTCATCATGATGATCAATGAGAAGATAATGAGGGAAGATCTATAGCTTTCTGTCATTCTCAGGACAGGAAGAGAAATCCTATGTGAGGTACCAGAACACAGGGGAAACTGAGGTTGAAGGTAGAGTGTAACTATGGGGGAAATTCTCTGCAAATAAATGTCCATGTTAAACAAATAATATGAAATTAAAATGTCTCAAACCCAAGCTGTGCTGGTTCACACTGTCACCTAAGAGACAAACCTTGGAGCATGCCTGTGAGGGATTGTATTAATTAGGTTAATAAAAGGTGGACAGGCCACTCTGTGTTATCACTATTGTATGGTTAGGGAAGTGGACTATGTTAGCAGAAGAAAGCAAGTTCTGAAATAGCATCTTGTTCTCTTTCTCTCTGCTCCTTGACTGGGGACTTACTGTGCTCAACTGCTTCAAGCTCTTGCCACCATTACTTCTCTGCCATTAAGTACTATATTGTCAATCTATGAACCTGAATCCCCAGCTACCTTTCCTTCCTTCCTTTCTTCCTTTCTTCCTTTTGTCCTTCCTCCCTCCTTTCCTTCCTCCCTTCCTTCCTACCTTCCTTCCTTCCTTCCATCCTTTTTTCCTTCCTTCCTTCTATCTTTCTTTCCTTTCTTTCTTTGGTAATTTTCTTTTGTTAAGTATTTTGTAACAGTAATGAAACAAATAATACACTGGCCTGGTTCAAATCCTTACTAAATTATATCAATATACAAATATAGCTTAACAGAAAAAAAGCTGTGACCCATTCAAGGCCAAAAAACAAAAAATGACTTACCTCCCATGAAACCATGACAACCATGAAACAAAACTATAAGAATCATTAAATATCACATATCAATAGATTTCTAAGGAGATGGAAGGAGAGACCCCTGGTCCTGGAAAGACTGGATGTAGGGGAATGCCAGGACAGAGAAACGAGAGGGGGTTGAATGGAGAAAAGAGGGAGGGAAGGGGGCTTATGGGACTTTCGGGGAGGGAGGAAATGGGAAAGGGGAAATGATTTGGAATGTAAATTAAAAAAAATAAATAAAATAAAAAAAAGAATCATTAAATAAATATGAGAATAAAAACAAACCAATATCAAGAGAGCAACTAGTCAAGAGACTAAAACTCTGAGACCAACTAGATATTGAAACTAGTAGGAAAACATAAATAATTGTGATGTATGTTAAAGACACATACACTTGTGTGTGGGGGGAGTGATTAATTTGAGTTAATCTACATGCAGGGATAATGTTTTCCCCAATGGCCATAGAATTTTAGCAAAATCATAATGCCAGCAAGGGATATCTCTTTTCAAGTTATTGGTCAAGAGTGAGGATTTGTTCAAAGACTCTCAAAACAGTACAAGCTATTCCCATTGTTCTTCATTGCCTGACAGAAACTGAGAATAAAACACAAATATTGAAGACACCATACACATCAGTCACAGGATTTGGAGAAATTGGGCTGGTAATGACCTGGAAGCCTCCTCCAGATGATTAGCTCTTCTAATGCTGGAAGGTGCTGTGAAAACTGCCAAAGGGGAAAATTATCATCAATTCTACCAAGCTGTAAATCCCACAGACATCAATAATGGCAGGCCTGACCCATGGTACAATAGTAGACCAACGCTTGGTAGTAAATAGCTTCCTATTCAGATTTAACTTACACATAATAGGAGGAAGCTCATGCCTGTTACTATGAACATAGTCAAAAATCAATAGCTACAGCCATTGTAGACCATACAGGAGAATCTACTACTATCATTTTTCCAAGTTAGTATAAGTTCCAGCAATTTTCTAAATACTTATCATAATGCACATATATAAATAGGTGCAGCTCTCATACCTGATCAAAGTAGGTCCTTTCTTCAGTAGACAGAAATTATTACAGAGAATTTGCAATTGACCAAATGTACAGAATAAGAGACTTTGCAGTACCTAATTATAAGCTGGGAATCTATAACATAGTGTTCATATCCAAGGCTCAGAGGACATCATGTAAATGTGTCCAGGAAAATTCTGTAAGATAGTGACTTCTGGATCTTACAGGGATGTTGCACCAATAAATCCTTAAATATACAGTTGTACAGTTGCCCAGAATAGGTCACACATGTTGGCATGCCAATATGGCTGAAGAAAAGTTCATAATGCCCACCCACAACTGAAGACCTCAGTGTAGTCAATAATTGCTGAGGGAGTGAGAGTAAATTTTATTTGGGGGAAAACCACTGATGGATTGGTCAAGTCTAATAGGTCAGCTCTAAATCCACCTCTATATGGATAACACCAAATGGACCAAGTATAATATAGAGAAGGGGTGGCATGTGTGTGGCAGGATTTGGAGAAAAAAAGGAAAGAAAGAAAGAAAGAAAGAAAGAAAGAAAGAAAGAAAGAAAGAAAGAAAGAAAGAAAGGATGTAAGTACAGTATAATCATTATGAGTTTCTCAAAAAAATGAAATAAAATGCCCAGTTGGAAATAGAATAGCTCAAGTGAGCAGGGAAGAATTTCAATGAAAATATGAAAGCATTTTAAAAGCTGATAAAAGTGTTGAGGTAGACTTTAAAGTAGACTTGAAGAAATTCGTCAATACTCCAAGCAGAGCCAGGTGTGATGGTAATGCTCATAGCCTCAGTTCTCATGAGTTAGGGCCAAGAGGATGTAGTTCAAGCCTGCAAGGTGGGAATGCCAGTCAGTTTGTATGAGTACTTGCAGCACAATCATGAAGACTAGAGTATGGATTCTAGCACCCATGTAACCAGCCAACAATCATACCAACTATAATTCCAGGTCCAAGGGATCTTATTCTTTCTTCTATACTCCATGAACAAGAAGCGTGTATAATTGAACGTACATGTGTTCTCTCTGTCACTGAGAAAAAGAGACAGAGACAGACAGAGACAGAGAGGGAGAGATACAGAGAGACACTGAGAAACAGAGAGAGAGAGACAGAGAGGGAGAGAGAGACACTGAGAGAGAGAGAGAGAGAGAGAGAGAGAGAGAGAGTTAGTTTATGGCCAGCCTTGACTATTTAGTGAGTATGAAGCTAGCCTGGACTATGTGAGACTCTGTCTCAGAAAATCAAACATAAATAAAATAAATATACACAGCTAAGAAAAGAGTCATCAGTGAGTTTGATTGATAGCTCCATTAAAAATATTTATTTAAATCGTTTTTAAAGGTAATGAGAAAGCAAAAGAGTTCTCAATGCTTTCTGTTTACAAACAGTCTAATATACAAGCATTCAATGATATTGTTACTGGGGCACCCCCAAAGATAGCAATGCCTGTGATTTGCTAAATAAACCACCCCATAGATGGTTTCAGGAAAGCAATATCTGCTTTATTGCATGTGAGTAACCACTTACATGGTAGAACCCTATCAACTGTGATAGGTTAGCGATTGGACAGTGAGACCTCATACCACCAGGTAGAAGAAATATATTAAAGAGTATGTGGAGAGTGCAGAGTCATCTGTAGGCTAGTCACTGGCTACTCACACTACTTTAACATTCAGTGTTCTGACTTCAGGAGCATGGTGTGCCATACTTCCTATTTAGAAACATTGTGTGCCAAGTATGATAGCCACCAGGTCATGCCTGAATTTTCTCCTACAATTCAAACTACAGAAGAAAGTGAAGACGACCTAGGGAGATGACTCAGGGAGCCTTGGGTTAATGAGATCCATTTCACAGGCTTTAGAAAGAATTCTCAAGGTGATTCCCAAAGTTCTTTTCTAGCTTTCTTTTTCTCTTTCTGACACACAAACACACACATATACACACCCACCCACACACATCTACATACATACAAACTCACAAGAATGAAAAAGGAAAGGAAGAAATAGTAAAACTATTTGAAGATACAGTTGTTAGTAACACTCCCACAAATAATCAAGGGTATATCAAAGAAAAGATTGCAGAAAGAGATTATTCAGCCAAGCAAATGTACAAAATTGACTTACACATCATATTCCAAGTGCTGTGGAGCAAAAGACCAGGGAGATCTTAGAAAAGGACCAGGAAAATAGACCATAGAATATTACCAGGAAAGAAATCTATCTGGCACAAACAGTTGAAAAGCAATTCTACCAAATACGTGACAGTTCTCATTAAAGATAGGGAGCTGAATGACAACAGAAAATGCTGAAAATACAAACTCTGGAATCTAGGAAGAATATCCAGAGGAAGCAATCTAGCAATGTTTAAAAAGAGAAGAAACAAATATCCCTTCAGAAAAAAACACAAGACTGAAACAATTCATTCAAAGAACACATGTACTTTGTAAAATATTAACACAGTTTCACTGTACAGACAGAATATTATACTGAGAAACTTGGGTCTATATGAAAACATCAAGACCACTAGAAGTGGCTAAAATAAAGATAAACTTCTAATCTAAACTGAAGTAGTAACAAAGTTATATGTTTATAGCATTCATAAAAATAAAAACTGATGGCAAAAATAACACAAAAGATAGAAGACAACAATTGGAAACATTCTTATAAGTATGTGTACATCAGTACAATATTACTAGAAGCTAGGTTGTGATTTAATAAAATAATCGTTGTAAATACTTTTAAATTGACTACTAAAAATTAAAACATTTAATAAACAAATCATGATAAAAATGTGGCAAAATGGATATTATGTGATGATAAACAGCTTTACTAATGTACATATTATAACATTATAAATACACCTACAGCCAACATTAGTATATCTTAAGAAAAAAAACTAATTCTAACAGATCTGAAAGTACAGATGGGTTGCAACATAACAGTGTTCAAGACTCCAGTGTCTCACTGTCAGCAAGGAGCAGATCGCATGAAAAATAAACACACCTATTATTGTGAACAAAGCCATCAAACCATGGTTGCAGAAGGCAAAGACCCCGACTTCCTGGTATGGTTCAGCAGATAGGTATCAGTGTGTTTGATATATCACAGAAATGGACTCAAGTACAGAAATCATGTGACCATTTCTTTAGCTGTTAAAAAGGCTTTTGAAAAACTGCCCCACCCACTCATGACAAAAGCTTAGCTGAGATGAAGAAGAATAAATTACTTACCTGAACATAATAAAAGCAATATATATGGCAAGCCTACAGCCAACAACCTGGTAAATGGGAAAAAGATCAAACCACTTTCACCAAAATCAAAGGTAAGACAAAGGTATTCACTGATCATCTAGTTCAGTGCTATGATTAGATTCTTAGTGATAGTAAAAATAAGTAACTAAAAGGGAAACAAATAGGAAAGGTAGATGTCAAAGCATCACATAACTGATGAACACTTCAAGGAGGTGGTAGGCATAAAATGAACATACAAATATCAATGATGGTCATTCTTCCTGTCTGAAAGAACTGCAAGGATGGAAATGGAGAAGAGCCTGAGGAAAAGAAGTCCAGCTATAGGTCCAAAGTGGAATCTAGCTCCAGGGTAGGTCCCAAACCCTGACAATATTACTGAGGCTATGGAATGCTCACAAAAAGGGACCTATCATGACTGTGCTCCAAAAGACACAACAAGCAGCTGAAAGAGTCAGGTGCAGATATTTACACCCAATCAATGGACAGAAGCTGCAGACCCCTGTGGTTGAATTAGGGAAAAGCTGGAAGAAGCTGAGGAAGACGGAAACCCTGTAGGAGGACCAGCAGTCTCTATTATCTGGACCCCCAAGATCCCTCAAACACTGGACCACCAACCAGGCAGCATACACCAGCTGATATGAGGCTCCCACACATATAAGGCAGAGGACCGGTCTGGGTTTAGTCAGAGAAAATGCACCTAACTCTCAAGAGACTGGAGGCCCCAGGAAGTTTAGAGGTCTGGTAGGGTGGGGGTTGAGGGGTGGGGACATCCTTGTGGAGACAGGGAGGTGGGGAGGAGGTATGGGATGTATAGAGGGTAGACCGGGAGGGGAATAAAATCTCTGGAGTTTAAAATAAATAAGTAAATAAATAAATAAATAAGGAAATGACAAAGTGGACAGGGTAGGGTTACATAATTTTAAATATTGTAGATATATTAACCTATTTTATTCAAATGGGATTTAATTCATATAATAAAGAGATGAAATGCAAAAGATAAAAGAAAAAAATCAATGGTCTTCTTTGTGACAATTAGAAAGAATGACAAGGGGAATGGAAAGGAGAGCCTTCACAGCTATTCCAGTTACCTGAAGTATTTTGAGTAAAGCTAAGCAAGCACATGCAGTCACTCAACACTGAGAACCTTAAAACATTGAGCAAAGTGAAGAAAAGGTCCTGTGCTCACAGACTGGATGAGTGATGCTCTAAGTAGAGATGTCATATTTAAAAGCCACCATGGATTCAATGTAATCCTTATGAGGCCCCCTCTATCACTCACACAGGTAGGACTTTTTTTTTAATTAGAAGGCAGCACAGAAACTTTAAATACCAAAAGCAAAAAGATTCATGCTGTAGGTCTCTCCATATCTGATTTCAAATCACACTATAGACCCACATGCTATTGCCACAAAGACAGGCACATGAATCAGTGAAACAGGATGGCAGATCCAGGTATGAAGTCCTGCATCTGTATTTACACCATATTGACAAAAATGCCTCAAACTACAGTTAGAAAAATCAGTCTCTTCACTCAATCATGCTGAAAAATATGGAAATCATCATATAGGACAAGAAAACATAATAAACCTAACTATCACTGAATTCAAAGCCAAAGGCATCAGAGACCTCAGGGGAAGATCTGAAACCTTCAAACCACTAGAGGGAAAATATAAAATATCAAAATATGCAGGGAGTATTTTTGATATAACATTTTATTATTTGTGGGTTTTATGAATGTATTTTAATTTTATTCATTCTCTTCTCCAAACCCCTCAAACATTCACCCTCCCAACACCCATCTCCTTCTAAACTCCATCAAGTTAGAGTTCTCTTATTTTTCCCACATAGAGTCTAGTATGTGTTACTCAAATATTTTTTGGAGTAGGGTTTTCTCTTGAGTACAGCCCACCTAACAGGGGTCACCTCAACAAAGTTGTTCAGGAAATAAGGGCAACAAATGACAAATGGGACAAATTTAAGTTTCTCTGCAACAAAGGAAACATAATTGGATAACGGCACAACCTTTCAAGGAGAATTGACATCTATATATATGAAGAAAACACACACACACAAAACTAAACAAGAAATCAAACAATCCAACCAATATATGGGTTAATGCGATAAATGGCCAGGTCTCCAATGGTGAAAGATAATTGTTTAGGTAAACAGAGAAAACTAAAGATGTGGGGAGAGAAACAGGTTAAGGTCATGGTGGGTAATGTGTTCAATAAATATTTGTATAAATTTTTAAACATGGAGAGAAGAAAGGTATGTTGAAAAGTTGAGAAGGTTTAAAGATGGGTAGGCGTGAGTTGGTGAAACATATGAAGATATGTGCACCACAGCTAACTCCCATTAGGAAATACCTACCATAAAAAACTCATGCACAAACTGAACAACACTGAGTTTGAGTTGACTAGTAGTCATCAGCCAATCTATCCCTTAGCACTACATTTCTAGTATACATCTCTGAGCTCTGAGAGTTTTGTGAGGATGCCAATGTGTTGGTCAAACACCAGAGTCTACCATCCTCCAAGGCTGATCTACTGCCCAGTGTAGAATTCTAGAGACTGGCAGTAGCAAAAGTGATGCTGTATCACTATTAGAGCTATAGTCTCTATGGAATACACCAAAGCCATCTGATGGCAAGTTGATTAGTATGAACAGCATCTTCTCTGAAGGGAACAGGAAATTGGGCATATTCAGGACCATAGACCCGTTCTTCTGCTCTCAGGACCTCCAAAAGCTGTCTCAGGACAGCTTCCAAAAGCTTAAAGAATATTTACTACACATACATCATGGAACCTCTACCTTAAACAAAGGGTTCTATATTATAGTACAGGAGGTATAGAGGTTGTAAAAAGTTCATGGCATATTCAGTTAATTTCTTTCTTATATATTGTAACTGAATACAAGTATCCTACTGGGAAGTCATAGGAAGAGCCATTTCAAGGACACTAATCACACATCAGTTAAGATGATAGCCTTGCATAGGACAATGTCTTCAGGACTCATAAACCATAAATTAAGTGCTCTGTTATTAGTAGATTGAAGAGAAGACTGTGAGTAGCAACATTGTGCTCCTAGAATTTATCCAAGATGGCATTCACTATCATTAGGGGTAACTGTTCCTGGTCTTAATTAGTTAATAAGAATGCAGTTAGATCAAGATGATATACTGGAAAACTTCTAATTTTCATGTTTAGATTTAATGATAAATGAATAATTACAGCAACTGTAGTATGAGAAGGGTGTGATATTCTATATCCAATAACCAGCAGTGTAAGGATCCCAGAGCACATACCCAACAATACATTTGAACTAGGAGAAATACTGAACAAGTGTGAGTGGAATCTAAAATGGATGGTGGGGGAAATATATTGAAATACCTTTTGAACATCTCTCTGTGTCTTTCCACTCCAGTCTCTCTGTCTCTGTTTCTCTGTCACTCTGTTTCTGTCTCCATCTGTCTCTCTGTCTCTCTGTCTCCTGTCCCTTTGTCTCTTTGACTCTCTGTCTCTGACTCTGTTTCTCTCTCTCTCTCTCTCTCTTTCTCTCTCTCTCTCTCTCTCTCTCTGTTTCTCTCTCTCTCTCTCTCTCTCTCTCTCTCTCTCTGTGTGTGTGTGTGTGTGTGTGTGTGTGTGTGTGTATGTATGTGTGTGTATGTATGCATGCTTGATATTTTTACTAACCCGGGCACCAAGAGTAAGCCAGAAACTGGAGGTCTAGTTCCCAGATGGAGTTTATTACTTCAGGAAAACAAGAAGACTCTATGCCTCTTCGGCCTTTAGAGAAAGCCAGACCCACTCCCAGCCTGTGCGAATTTAAGTCACTTCATTTCTTGGGGATCACTCCCAACATTAAGGAAGTGCTTTGGATGAGATTGTATTCCCTCCTGTGAGTGGCTAGAAGACACTGATTGACTTGTGGGGGGTCACAAAAGACTGTTGTGCCTTCCATGCTTTCGATGTAAGATGTTCTAAAGGGCTACTGCAGAGGTTCAGAGTTGACCTCTCGCTACTGTAGTTTGAACTTTGGTCTCAAGTTAAACCACCATGTAGGTAAACTTCTTATTGTTCTCAACTATATTGTTTACAATAAATTGTAAGCAAATTATATTGTTTCAAATATATCACATATATTGTATATGAATATATACTGTATATATAACATATATATGTGTACATATACTGTATATATATTATATATTATATATATACATCAACAACATTGTTGCTTCTCTATTGCAAAGTCTACTTCAGAAATGCAGCCTAAAACAACAGGTTTTATGATTAATCTTTAAACTCAGTAAGAACTTGGTTTTGATGTATCATGGATAAAAGTTATAGGGAGCTCTAAAGGTGACAAAGATAACTGAGAGACTGTGACAAACAGGCTCTGGTAACTCTTCTCTTATCAAATGGTCCCACCTGGCACCAACACTCTGAAATATGTTGGTAACCAATGTATCAGAATAAACAGCCTGACAACCTTCACCAGGGGTTTATTTATTTGTCATTTTTCTTTATATTTCTAGACATGATTTTGAAAGTAAAGCTATAGAACATAGTGGAAACTGCTTTATTTTTAAAATTTAATGTCAAAATCTGTCTGCCTGAATTTCAAAATCAGAACCAGTAATTGATAGACTGAATGAATGTAAGAGTATTGGTAGTCCCCAAGAAACGTAAGATGCCTTCTCATCAATCTATATCAGATGGAATACACTTGAAACCAAATAAAATTTGAAGCTTTTACCTTGGTTCTGACCTTCAATATGAAACTGAGGATGGACAAAGCCCTGGAAAGAAATTAGGAACGCATGAAGAAGTAGAACTCTGTCTCAGCAGAAGAATCCATATTTCTATGGAATTACTCACAGATCTGTGGAACATAAAAGAAAGTTTTAAGGGTATTTCCTAAAGTGGAGAATAAGTTTTATTTAGCACCTAATGTAGGAGGTGATTTTTTTCATAAGTTAAATACAAGAAAATTCTGACAGGAAAATTAAAGACCACTTGGTGCATTTCTTCTCAAAGGACATAATGAATACAATAATATTCCATAGGAGTTCTTACAGAACTTGTTGGTTTCATAGCAGTAGGAAGTTTTAAGACTCCTTCAGTATTAGAAACTGAAAGGGATACAGATTTACTCATTCACAGGAGATGGTACCTGGAGGTAGCCTTCTGGGATACATGTCAATTGGCCTGAGCCTTGTTGGCTACAGTGGGTGAAGGTAAAATCCAGAACTGCATTGTTAATTTTATGACTCCGTACAATACTAAGGATCAGAACGCTCTCCAGGTCATCTTCCCAGTGCTGACAGTGACATGTGAGAATAGGGAACAAGGCTGAGACAAAGATAAGACTGAAATTCAATAGCCGTAAGCAGTTCATAGTCACATTTTAGCATCAACATTTTTACATTGCTGGAAAATAATTCAGGAGTCATGTTCTGCTTTCATTTACAGTGAGCTGACTAGGATTTGTGGGAGGGGAGGAAGAGATGGTAATTATGGTTTAAAATAAACAATTACAAAGTTAAGTCAACATTTGGTTGTTGTCAGAGCTATTTATGGCTGATGTAAGCTTCTTTCCTGTAATTTCCTTGGCTTTCCATCATTTTTTCTACCTTTCTCAGAATACAGAAAATGTTATCTCATAGGTTACATTTCCTGTGTGTCTCACTGGCCAGAGTTATACTGCTTAAACATGCCCAGAAGCAAAACTGGAATGGTAAGTAAAATGATCATTCAAACCCCCAGTATTAGGAAGGGAAATGGAGTCTCACATCAACTGGGACCACACAGACCTGGATGCTATAAACAATGAAGTAGGATATATTTTTAAAGACGTGTTTAGGTACAAAATAAAAGATTATCAGTCTTCAAATTGGTTTGTTTTATGGGCTGAATTCTCTTCTGTTTAAAATTATGTGTTAAAATCTAACCTTGCACTTGAAAATGCAATGCAGAGACCCACAGTCAGACATGTGCAGAGAGTAAAATTCCCACTCAGGGCTTAGAGAACCCTGCAGGAGGGGAGGAGAAAAGTGTAAGAGCCAAGGTGGAAGGAGGACACCAAGAAAGCAAGGCTCTATAAACACAGCAGAACCCAAGCACACATGAACTCGGGCTGTGTCAGCATGCACAGCATGTGCACGGGGCTGGACCACATGGAGTCGTGGAGCTGAAAGGAGAAGAGAATACGTGCTCCCATCTATAACCCAGAAACTATATACAATTGATATAAAAGTTCACAAAAGAAAGTTTAGTTTTCTTAACAGAGTCTCACTAGGGATATAAACCATACTTGAAGGCAAGTCCCATACCCAGCAGTAGATGGCTAACCCAAAATGAACTCAACAGCATCTTTGGAGGTTCTTTGTCTCATAATTTTTGTCATGGTATTTTCTCTTTTCCACTAAAGGTCCTTTGCAGATATACTATGGTTTCCAGTTGTGTGATTTTTTTTTTTTGGAACACTGTGTGTGCAGACATATGTGTCTTTGTGTCTTTATAATTTCCTTGTGCTTTTTTGTTGGTGTCTTTTCTTCTGTTTATTTGCTTTTCCTTTCCCTAATTGTATATCATTGTTTTCTCTTATTTTGTTTTATTATTACTCTCTAGATGCTTGTCTGTTTTCTAAGGAGAGACAGAAAGGGTATGGATTTGACTAAAGAGGGGAAGATCTCAGAGTAGTTGGGGGAGGAGAACAGTAATTAGAACATATTGCATGAAGAAATCTACTTTCAGTGAAAGAAAAAAATGAAATTGTATTTTGAAGTATAGACAGTTAAGGACATATAATTAAGGTCACATGAAGTCATTAGTGTGTGCACCCTTCCAATTGGACTAGATGCAGCATTGAAGAAGCAGATGTGTATACAGAGATGATTGCAACAGCATCATGGGGTGAGGACAGAAATCATCAAACCAAGAAGATGGAACTCGATTTCTCCAAAGAGATCCTCTATTCACGAATTGACCTCAGGTAGCTATCCTCTACTACTGTTAGGAGTCTATTCACACTTTGACCTTGGGTGGATGTCTTCCACTACTATTAAGAATTTCCATGATTTGTATTATTCCTCTGTTGCTTGCTTGTGGCAAATCTAGTAAACTAATAAGACTTGGTGCCTGCTTAAAATCCAACTGTCCCTGGGTTTGCCTTGACCCCATAAAATCTAACACTCACCGCAGAACAGTTAATCTTACTTATTTTCCTCATTTTTCATATGAGATAGTAAATAACATTCTCTTCCAATTAGACTCTGAGCCAGAACATTCAAAATGATTTTATGAGAAAATATTGTAATGAGTAGTTCTAACTTTAAATAGCTTAAATTCTAGCTTGATGATACGCCAGAATTTGTTGCTTTCATGCATAGAAGAGCAGCATACAGGATTAGCACCTCTAAGTGTAACTGTAGCTCATGGAGTAGGAACTTATTATTTCAGGGTTTGAGCTGAGCTACCAATGCTTAGAACAATGGGTTTTGATTTTGTTAGGACTCTAATTTCCCCCTAATTTTCATTTTTATGCACTTGTAATCATAGTGCATCAAATATGCAGGGTCGTGTACAAATCCTAAATGTACAGATTGATTAACTTTCTCAACTGAACACATCCAGATATGACTATTCACACATACATCTCTGAAATAATAGTCCCAAGAAAAAATCTCCCAAACTACTTAACCTACATCCAAATAAAACATATTTCCACCCCCAAAGATACATTAAAATAAAAAGCTTGTGACTTTGTGTTTATCTGTATGGATGTATATAAAAGTGTATGGATACCCATATAGGTTAAAATTGTGAGATACTTTTGGAGTTGGAGGTATAAACAATTGTAAACCTCCTGCTATGAGTGCTGGGAACTAAAGTCAGATCCCCTAAAAAAAGAAGTATCTAATCTTAACCACTGAGCTCTCAGACTCTTTGATAATTTCTAATAGTTGTCTAACTTTTAATGTCTTGTAAGTATGTTGGCATGTTGTGTGTAAGAATCCCTCACTGATTATACTACACTTTTTTATATTTACTTAATATTATCACACTTTTGGTGGTAACTTTTGAAAAGGAAAAGTTACTTTAACTTTTTAAAATTTATTTTGATATGCTTCCAACTCTTCTGTTTTCCATTAGACATTTTATCTTCACCTAATTAAAAAATCATAATGTTGTTCCATTTTGCATATTTTACTTCTGCATCTATAGCTGCAATTACATATGTGGATCCTTTGGATAGATAGTACTTTGTTCATATATGACTATAATAATATCAAAATAATTATTGCATAAATAGTTTCTGTTCTTAACAACACTAGTTTTGACAATAGTAATAAGCAAGAATTTGTGCTGTTCCTCATTCTCTGTAGTATGGGCTTGCTCAGTCTTTTTAGAACTAGTTATACTGTAAACATGTGCTCCACGTAGTCTCTAACAGCTAATATAGGTGAGAAACAATTAATGTCTTTACTAGTCATTCCTGTAACTTCATTGCTATTCTATCTGAAAGTTTTTCTAGTGTTGTAGAAAGATTTTTATTTGGTGTGACCTTATAAATTCTTACGGAATCCTTCTGTGTATTTTCTTTCAATCTTATACTTACTTAATCTTTTGTGAAGACCACAACTATAAAAAGTTGATAAATTCAATTTTTTTTGAAACTTTATGGTTCCACCTTTTGTGGTTTCCTCTCAAAAATCTTAGTCTCACCCTTATACTTTTCTATAAAGTATAAGTTTGCAGTTTTACAGCATCTGTATATACTTCCAGCTAACTTAACACATTACAAATTAAGCTTAGAGGTTTGTTTATTTTACATAATTGCCCATTTCTAAGTTCCTTTGATTGTAATTATTTACTATTTCTATCAAATGACCTTTGAAATTTGTGGACTGTGTTTTCCAAATTGGTTCTTTCCACCTTATTTGGTTTTATTTCACCTTTAATTTCAGAATCACCCTGTCAATTTTTACCAAGGTCAACTGTGATTTTCATTGATGTTACTCTGAATCTAGAGCTCTCTTCGGGGAGGGGGGGAAACTGGCATCTTTAATGTCATTCATCATTTAATTCATAAACATGGCAAAGGTCTTCATTTGTTTAGGTTCTCTTTATTTTTTGCCAAGTAATATTTTTATAGTTTTAAATGTATGCTACTCATGGCTTGGATATGGTTTAAATATGTCTCTAAGGATTTCAGGTGTTGAAATTAAATCCCCATTGTGAGAAACTAAGAAGATTGAATATTGTCATTTATTTTTTATAATTCAATTATATATATAAGATAGGTTTTACTATGACATTTTCTCATGTATATGTAGACATTTATTATATATACATACACCCATATATATATATGTGTGTGTGTGTGTGTGTGTGTAACAATAATCAACATATTTATAATACATTGTCATTGTATCTCTCCCAATTACATCTTATTCTCTTCCTATTCCTGCTGATTCCATTTCTTTTTCTATCTATTTTCTTGCCTACCTTTATCTTCATTTATTTTGATGACCTAATACGTTCATTAGGATTATTTAGAGGGTTCTGAGTAAAGATTATTTACAATAGCATAAGCACTTTATCAGTGGCTAACTAATGCAAACGTTTCTCCTTCCCCCTGTGAAAATTAACTGACTGAAAATCTTCAGAGAGGAACGGGGCTTCATAATTTCTTCATAAATTCTTCCCAAGTAGCCATCATTATCAACCTATATGTCTTTTGGAAAATGACCCATACTTCCCTCCCATGATATGATGTTTATGGTTATCAAATCAAATCTTTCACATATCTTATACCTGTAATCTTATCTTTCGTGAGATCAAGAATACATATCAATAATGGCTGTTCCACAGGCAGAGGTCTATATCTCTGTAATCTGTTTGCCAGATCATACAATCTTTTGAGCCAGTCTTCTGTGAGATTTCCTGTTCCTAGAAAGGAGGTGATCATAGATCAGGAGATAACCGTGACAATTTCTTACTGTTGAGTACTCTGCCCAGTTAGGAGACCAGTGGGTGGGGGGTGGAAATCTTCTCTAATCAAAGCATTAAGGGTAAGTTGGTGGAGCTATCATGTTCATTTAGCAAAGGAAAAAGAGAAGTAAAGAATAAATAAGAGCAGCTTCTTCATTAGGGCCTCTGATCTCCCCCACTCATGAAATTTTAACCGAGTTTACAGTACCAGGTATAGATTTCCTCTTGTGAAGTGAGTCTCAAATCTAATCTAAGACAAGTTGTTTGCTCCCATTACTGATGTGTCACTATTGCACGAGTGGGCATATCTTACCTTGCCAAGTATCACCATAGGCTTCAGAATCCACAGTTAAATAAGACTTCTGACAACAACAATTATCCCACACAGCATAGCACCCTCTGTCTTGATGAACTTGTCAATGGGGAAGAGGCTCCCATTTCAGTTGTAGCTTGATTTCTCTGTGTCTGAAATGAAAGTGTGTGGTATTTTCAACACTACGGAGGTAGCCTCTGAACAACCAGTATCTGTGGCAAATGCCTGTATTATTTTAGGATCTTCAAAGACTTCCTTAGTAGATCACTTTTTAAACATGTAGCTTTCCCACTGTACTGTGATTAAACAGCTTTATCTCTCCATGTATGCTCATGTCATTTTATAATTTATTTAATTTCTGATTAGCATACCCATTACTGAGATGTTCTGGCTTTCCCCAAAGCTTTAGTTTTGGTTAGTATTATTCCGACCTCCATTCCTCCTCTTCCCAACCCATCCCTGCTTGGACTTTACCACAAGAGTGAATATTTCCCCTTACATTTTTTGTATTACATAGTTTTAAGCCTAACTCTCTCCTTTCACATGAGCTTCTTTCTAGGTTCTTCATTTTCCAATGTTACACATTTAAATGCACATACATAAAAATTAGCTGCTAGGATCTGTATATGAGAGCAGACTTGTGCTGTGTTTGCTTTGAAATGTAAGTTTCTTCACTAAATTTTCAAGCTCTCTCATTTTCCTTCAGACTTCATAGTTTCAGTTACTTTTTAGCTCCATAAAGTGTTTGCTAGTGATACATTGGACAGAGGATTAATGTTTAGAGAATATCAAGATCTCACAAAACTAAACAAGAAAAAATAAGAAGCCAGTTTAAAAATGGACCATGGACTTGTGCGGCCCTAGACCCTAGGGGAGTATTAGAACTGTTATTTTGCAAAGTGGACATAGTATCAAGCTGCTTTATCAATAAGTATCTTCTACCCACAGGTTAGTGCTGCTCAATCATTAGAGAAGTGTTTTGTTTACAATGGATAAGGGTTAAAGAGAACCTCAGTGTTGCTCAAAATATGCGGAGTAAATATCTGTGAAGTGCTGAGCTATGTAACTGGGACATCTCTACCATACTTCTACATAAGGCTCAGGAAGCATGTACAAGATTGTAAGAACCCTAGGTAGGGGATGAGTGCTATTAAACAGCGTCTCCTGGAAATAATAGGACTCTAGAGAACATGATCACCCCACAGCTATAGATGACTCTACAAGACCTGCAGGGATAAAACCACTCAGCCTTCCATGGATGATGAAAATCTCATAAGGGCCTACCCATACCTAAGTCATCCTTGACATTAATTTTTCTTCAGGGGTATGGCTTCTGGTAGGGCCGGCATGCTCTAGGGGATAGCCCCTATACACATGTTCACAGGGGCAGTGATTACTAGACTTAGTGGATATTTAAAAATAAAAGGAAAAAGACATGCAGCTGGGAGGGGTTGAGAGGAGTAGGGAGGAAACTGTAAAATTATTTTGTATTAATGTATAGAAATCTCAACAAAATCAAGAGCATTTTAAAGTTTATATGTAGTTATATAAAATTATAATTAATTATGTGGGATGATGTTTATCTTAAGATAACTTGACAATTTTTTAAGTCACACTCATCCTGCATTGGAAAGCTCATAAACTCTTAAATGAGGTAATACTTACTTCCATCTTTTATTTACATTGGGATAATAAGTAGAGGGTTGTTCAGTGGTTATGTGAGAATTAAGAGGTAATCTGTGTGCTGTGTAGCTCCTGCCTGTGGCTACTTTTGTTTCTTCTCCTTTACCATGGTTAGTAAACAGCACTGTTATTCATCAATCACAGATCTGTTTCCTCTGCTCCTTCCTTCCTTTGACTCAGAATCACCCTGTTTTTCCACATCTGCATTCTCTTCTATTTCCTCACTGAGTCCTAAACTCCTAGCTCTTTGTGTCCAATTGAATATACAGGGTATTTTATTTTGTCTTGTTTTTTTTTTTGGTTGGGCTTGAATAAGTTTCTACTGGTTTCAGATATTTATTACCCCATTTTCCTGCAAATTAAAGTTTACAGTATTTGATCTTTCCTTGGCATGCTATTGGCATGAGTAATAGGTTTTATTTTCTCTCCTTATTGATTTGTTTGTGTTATTAGAGGATGTATGGAGTGATTAAAACATATGTGTCTGTTTATTTATCTCCTTATTTTATACTAGTTAAACATAGAATTACAAATAGAGAATACTTGGGTATCCAAAGTGAATGGAAAACAGAATCCATTATCTTCCATTGATGTTATCCAGGGAATAAGCAAAGGATTTGTGATTGATGGCAATGTTGGAAAGAATATCCACATCCTGTTTAGTCTTTGTATTCAATCAATGTAATAAAGTAGTTACAGATGCACGGCATGTTTTCATTGTTGAGCAAGAAGCTGTTAGAAATGAGCAGCATAAAACATGACTCTTGCTTGAAGAAAATTAGAGATAAATTAAAGTGAGTTGTTCATACAAATTAAGCACTAATGTGAGTTAATCACAGAAAATTTTAAGAGGTAATATGACTATTAGTCAAATAGAAAACTTACACACCTTAAAAAGAATCTTTGAACTGACCCAAATGGAGAATACGGAGAGAAGTAGGGTGTTTTCTATGATCACAGCTGTAATTGGATCTCTGTCATTTCATAGGTGTTTCAAAACTACATACCAATTTACTAACTGCCTGTCTAGTTACTTCAGTCCATAGCATTGCATGGATTTGCCAGTGTAAGTTCACCCCTCTGGGCCTTGTGCCTGTTCCAAAAACACTTTTCAGCAGTTTTTCACAGAAAATAGCCCTTATATCTCTTCTCCCCAATGCACTTTCCTCTTTACTTAAGTATTTCTCAGTCTCTCAGTACAGAAAATAAGATGTGCCTCTTCTTCAAGATAAAGTGAGTGGGTAAGCAATAGTTCATAGCTACACGACACTATTGAATACTCACACTGCTGTCCTTAGAAAGAGACTTTTCCCCAAATAACTTTAGGTATCTTCATGATTCAAGTGTTCCTTTCTACTCGTAGGTATAAAGTCCATTTTATTTTAGCCAGCAATAGATGACATAGGGGACAGATAAATATAAGTAGAACCAACTTATTACAGCTCAAGTTGGCCAATCTAGGTGGCTGTTGCTAGGGGTTATTTTTTTTTTAAGAAAACTTGTTCCCATCTTGTTCTTCTAGCTCTTGCTTACCATAACATTATTGGACTGAGAGTGGAGGTGACAGTAAAGTGAGGAGAAATTGGCAGCTGGTTTTGAGCTCCCATTCTCCTTGTAGCTGTCTTGAACCCCCCATTTGACTGTCACTCACTGGGTTTCTTATCTGCTCTTCTCCTTGTGTTTCCCTCACTCGGATGAATTTTGTCCTCTCCGCTGCAGCATTGTCTTACTCTGCCTTCAGTCACCTATTCTCTGGCCACTTTTTAAATCCCAGCTCGAATCTCCAGGCCTTCAGGCTGGGAAGGGCATCATACTTTCTTCTTTCCTTTTGTAGAAGAGAAACAATATTCATCTTAGACCACAGATCTGAGTGCACCAAAAGATTCCACAGTTGTCACCTTTATAAGAAAGACAAAATGATGGTCTCACGCTGAACCTATCCTCTCCCTTTGGTCTGTGGGCTTCACCCCTTCTACATTCAGATGGGTAGTCACATGTCTTACAGGCATGCTCAAGGTATGAAAGGAAATGTGTCAAGAGGTGCAGAAAAAAGCTTAAAGGCTTATTATGTCATCCTCTGACCTACTCTCCTATGTCATCCTCTGACCTACTCTCCTATGTCATCCTCTGACCTACTCTCCTATGTCATCCTCTGACCTACTCTCCTATGTCATCCTCTGACCTACTCTCCTATGTCAGCCTCTGACCTACTCTCCTGTGTCATCCTCTGACCTACTCTCCTGTGTCATCCTCTGACCTACTCTCCTGTGTCATCCTCTGACCTACTCTCCTGTGTCATCCTCTGACCTACTCTCCTGTGTCATCCTCTGACCTACTCTCCTGTGTCATCCTCTGACCTACTCTCCTGTGTCATCCTCTGACCTACTCTCCTGTGTCATCCTCTGACCTACTCTCCTGTGTCATCCTCTGACCTACTCTCCTGTGTCATCCTCTGACCTACTCTCCTGTGTCATCCTCTGACCTACTCTCCTGTGTCATCCTCTGACCTACTCTCCTGTGTCATCCTCTGACCTACTCTCCTGTGCTTTGATCCCATCCCTTATTAAACGTCTAAAGTCAGTCCAGTCAAGGAGAGACAGTTAGATCTTGCTTCTTAGAATAATAGCGAAGAATTTTCAGTAGCTGTTAATCCATCCATTAATTGCTTCATTTCAAGGAAATCTAAAAAGGGTGAAGTTGAGGTTTGCCACATAGAAGGAGAGAAAAACTAGCTACAAAAAGGATCCAGCCCTAGCTGCAAGGGGCTTAGTTGTAAATTGAGAAAGGAAAGCGGGAAAGCTGCAGGAAATATTACTTTTGAGGAGGGGCAGTGCAGGCTTACAAGGGAAGAGCCACGGTTTTAAACTACCAACAGAGGCCCAGGAGGCATTTGTGTTTGTGGTGCACGAGTGTGTGTGTGTGTGTGTGTGTGTGTGTGTTGTCTTACACATGTGTGTATTTACACCCATGTGCAGTCTGCCCTCTCTCAGCAGTGCATGTGGAGGTCAGAGGTCAACGTGAACTTCAGGCATTCTCCTCTATCACATTCCACCTTACTTTGTAGGGCAGGATCTCTCACTGAGCCTGGAGTTCACTGTTTCAGTTAGAATGGCTGCCAGGATTCTCCCAATATCTGCCCGTGGTTAATTTCCTGCACCCGGTTTAGGTATGCCTCTGTGCCAGTTTTTACATGGCTATTCAGAAACATCTGGGGTCACATCTTCATGCTTACACAGGAAGCACTGTACCCACTGATCCATCTTCACAGCCCCTCTTGTCCTTTAGGAATCTTAAAGGTAACTATTTAAACTAACACTAGTGAAATCAGTCACAGATCACACAAGTGTCTGAAGAAGAGCTCTTGGGTCTATCACAGTATGGCTAGCAGGGATTTGTGTCTGTCCACACACACAAATTCCATCGGTTCTAGGAATCCCAACTCTGTTCCTAAAGTGTATAATATTATCCCAACATGGAACTCACTTTCCAAACGTTAATGTCTGCTCCTTAGGAACTCGATGTGATGGATCACCCACTCTTTTGCCCCCTCTCTTTGTTTTATTTCATGTTGTTTATTCTCTTCTTTATAAGCACTGTAATAAATTTAAAAAACGAGAATATAAAAGCTCTCACTTCTTAGGTTTCCATTGTCTTTTTTCACTGGTACTAAATATGCTGTCTACATATATAAAAATACCTGTCCACCATCTGAGAAACTCTTTCCAAAGTGGCAGTGACAGTGACTCTCATGCCTTCTCTCCAGCCTGTCTTTGAGGATGCCAAATGTTTGTGAGACTGTAATTGACACAACATAAGGTCATAGTATATTAACTTAAAATAAGCATAATAATCTACTCAGAATGAAAACAATACCCTAAACTTCACTGATGTTACTGTCTGATCTAATATGTAAAACAAAACTAATTTAATCACTTTGATGAAAGAATTCCAGGGCCCGGTCCTTCATTAGATTTTAAAATATTCTCTGTAACAATAGATATTATTCTGCCTGAGGAATCAAACACTAATTACTCTTTTCCCAGTAGTAAATAAATAATTTTTTTAAATCAAAGCTCAAAATATTTTAAAAAGTAATTATATTGATCTTTTATAATGTTTTCATTACAAATATATTCTTTTAATTTCCATTATTCCTTCAAGGCATTGGCTTTAATAGATCTTGTGTGATGCATGTCACTGGCTTATATAAACATTCTGTCATCAGCTAAATAAATAGATACTTCTTGGTATAGCTCAGTTTTTTATTGTTAAAATCACACCCATAAATGCATTTTTTTTAGAGTTTAAAATTAAGCACTTTACAATACCACCAAAATAAAGCAAATGGAAATTTACAAAGCATCAACAGTCCATAATGTCACACAAAAATCCATCATAAGAGAGCTCACTGTCCCCTATGGTGACTGTGTGTCCTTTGCTAACCTGAACACAATTCCAAAATTATGCTCTCCACTGCCCTTCATGCCTTTTCTTTTCAAGGGATAAATTTTACTGGTCATCATTGGAAAGAAGTCATGGCCTCCTATTTTCCCTGACAATGGAGAGGACACTATATTGGACAATGACAAAGCAAAGATTGAGAAATGATGCTTTACAGTCAAAACATCACTCAATTTTTTTTAAAAAAAATGTTATGCATTTCATGGGCCTGGAGAGATAGTTCAGTGTTTAACATTACAGGTTGCTCTTGTAGAAGACTTAAGTTCAATTCCCATCATGTACTTGGTGGCTCATATTTTACTCTAAGTCCAGTCTGGGGTCAGGGAGAAGAGCAAGAGTTGAATCTGATGCCCTCTTCTGGCCTGTGTGAACACTGAGCATAAATGTAGTGCACACACATATACATAAGCAAACATTAGTCAACATAAAATATAAATAAAATTTTCAAAAATAAAAAAGATGAAAAGTAAGAATTCTAATATTTCTCTAGCATCTCCACTACAGTCCTAAGCAGTGGTGTCTTTTCTGTCTCTCCACCCAATTGGAGCAGCAAACAAACATCTCCATTCCAATCCCAAGCAGCAACTGATGTCTTCTCTGTCTCTCTTCTACAATGGAGCAAGAGGCATGCTTATTTAGCTGCTCAGAGCTACATCCGTGAGAATAGTGAGAGATTTCAGTTAGCAAGACTTCAGTTAGTATGAAGAAAGTATTCTTCTCATCTTTACCTCTATCACTTACATGCTGGATATATGATTCAATTATATTATTTTGAAAACATTTCCTACATAACTTATGTCATGGAAGTGAACTAGCCAGAGCCTACATCCTGATGGAGTCTGGTCGAAACACATTCTAAAGAGAAGAAAGCATTACCTAGGGACACCTGAGGAATGCATCTTACTACTAAGCTTCAGATTCCACCTCTTGAATCCACTGAACTCAAATTTGGGACTTCTACTGTTCTAAACTTCTATTTCTAATTGTTCACTTTTACCTTAATTCTTGCATTCCCCTCATGTTTGACTAGATGTACATACCATTTCAGCATAGTGCTCTGATTCTCAACTTCTGATGCCAAAGGATTAGTAAAGGCCAAAGTGTTTCCAGTTTGTTGCTTATACTACTCAAAGATAAATTAAAATGTAGTTTCTTTTCTCACTCCCACCTAGAATAGGGATTCTTCTAGACTTTACTGCAATAGAAGGGAAATCACAGTATGGCCAGATGAAGGCCCCCTGAAAGTCATTGTGAGTGCTCACGGGACACACTGAATCTCCCACCTCCACTTTGGAGAAACAGAACACAATTCTTTTAAAAATCCTAGAGACCAAAGTCAAGGTCTCCTGTCAATTAAACAAATATTTCAGGACATCTAATTATTTTTAAATTCATTGGCATATTGGGATCTGGGCTGCATACCATTTGATGTGGCCTAGAAAGCAGTTCCAGAGATGATTCATTGGGAGAGAAAGCTCTTACTCTGAACGTGGGTAATACCATGCAAGGCTAATAGCCCAGATAGAATGAAATAGGAAAACAAGACAAAGAAACCAGCATAGTACCTGTTTTCCTTTTCCTAGTCCTTCATATTATGACTTGATGTATTCTGAAACAACATCCTTACCATGATGGACAGAACCCTCTGAAATCATGAGTCAGGATACATTCTCCCTACTTTGATAAGCCTTTTGAAAGAGTTTTAGTCCCAACAACAAAAAACTGATCACTGCACCCACTTGTATTCTGATATTACCTACAACTTTCCTAAGTAAGATAGCATTTTTGTGTATGAAAAAAGAAATATGATGGTAGGGTACATATAAGTAAGACAGAATTATCTTAAATAATTGTGCCATCTTAAAATAATGAATCTTGTGACTGGCCAATCACATAACAGACAAGGTAACACTGGTGAGGTACTCTCCTTGAGCAAGCCAAGAGCTTGGTAAGTAACATCCCCATACTCTTCCCCTTCACCAACACTAAGACTGCAAGGAAATAATTTCTGACTACTGAAAAATAGTAGTTTACAAGATTTTTGTTCAAAATGGAGGGGGCAAAAGAAACATGAAGAGAAGTGTAAAGCAAAAATGTGTTTCAACAACTAACCTGGCTAATTATAAGCTTATGCCCCTCCCCCTCCCATGCTGAGACTGTCACTGATTAATCATTCCCAATTAAGTATTCTAGAAGAAAGGTGATTAATTACAGCTCATGATGACAGACTCAGTGGTGGCCGTCCCACTGCTAGACATTTCTGAGTTGCCTTGTGTCTAGGATTCTTCCTGACATCTGTCAGCCATGTAGGGACTTTAGGTGATAGAAGACAGTTTCTACATAAAGTACACAGTCTTTTAAAACTGGGAAAACAAAACCATTAAAAAATGTTTTGACCATGTCAAAAGTTCATCAATCAATTTATCTGAATTTTTTCCCAAAGAACCAAAGTGATAGCAGCATCCTAAAAATTAAAAAAAAAAAAATCATAAAATCTCTTCAACTGCAAATAGTCTAACAAATGTTGAGAACATTTTTGAGATAGAAACTAAAGCAGAATCCTCTTGAAAACAGATGCATTATAAATTAATGTTATTAAAAATGGACTTTACAGTATGAATATCTACATGTGCACCTATGTTTCTATACACATACTTACATAAATACGTACACACAATGCTTTTTCAATTAAAACTAACATTCAATAATCAGAAACAGGATTTGTTTTTTCCAAAGTAAATTATATGGCTCTTTGTTCAAAATACTTAAAAGTTCTAAGCCAGTGTCAGCTGACCCCTAAGCCAAGGCCGGGGCATGCATGATTCTGTAGGTTGCATAGGCTGACACAGAGTTCTGTGATGCATATGAACTGTAGGCACAGTGACTCACATATTCATACAGAAATTCTGCAGCACAGAAATGATGGCGCTTCTTGCTGAAGCTTCCCAGGAGCCAGTGTGAGCATGCAGGCAATAATGCTGCTCTTGTAACTCCAGTTCAGCGGGCTGTTTACTTTATCAGATTTTATCTCCAAATCGAACTCCAATTTCAACAAATGGCAAAGACATTTATGGCCAATATATCCAGTTTCCCCTCAAAATATCACCTCTGGAGTCAATTCCAAGAATTTAATTGTATGAGACAAACAGCAACTGTTGCTTTGGTGAAATACTTTTCCCCCCCTTATTCAGAGGAAAACATCACAACACTGGCAAAATGAGAAATTTCATAAAGTAGCAATTCCTTTCCATCATACTGTAGCTGAGAGATACAATTAATAAAAATGGAAAGGCACCACAGCTGAGCAGCACCCAAAGTAATAACTACCTTTATGAATATGAGACATGGTTCTTGGGGCCTCGAGGGACCCGTTCTCACCCCGTTGATCCCGTTGTCAGACAACATATTTCATATCACTGAACATGTCCTACTCCAGGCATGCAGGAAAGGGACACTGGCGGAAACAGAAAAGTCAAAGAAAACCAGAGTGCTTGCAAGCCCCAGTTTTCCTGCAGCAAGAAAACTGATCTAGCTTGGAGAGTCGGGCCAAGAATGAGAGAAAATTTAAAAGGCATCCACATCTAGAGAAGAATTTGAACATGTGCTAAATCTAGACAATGTCGCCTGAAACCCCAAGTCCTTTAGAAGTCCTGAATTTCCTAAGAACCACTGGAAAGTTGTTCATTTCTCGTTATTTTATACATTGCCAAAATTTGTGTCATCTACTTAGGCATACACTTATAATAAAAGTATCATTTGCAGAATGTTCATCAGCTACCCTGCCCACTTAACTGCCCTAAAATGGCCTTTTATCCTGCAACCTTGACTCCAGCCAGGTAAAGAGTCCAACCTAGCTTATACGCCTACCTTCTCCTGAGGAAGGCGGAGGCATTCTGCAGCCCTGGCTGCAGTGAACATCATCTACTTCCCAGGTGACTACATCCCTACCATACATGGATCTCCTACAGAAAACAGTGAGCTCCTCACAGACATCTGAAAACTGGCAGTGTGACTCTTGTGAGTACACAGAAAGTTACACCTGAGCTGTGCCCATGTCTGACACCTCATTTGTACACCAATACAGAGTTTTCCCCAAAACTGAACCCCAAGCACAATTCACTCAATTCACAACTCAAAAAGTTAGCATAACAAAGATTAAAATGCCCCCACCAAAAAAAAAAAAAACGTGCCAGGTGGTATCTATATAACAAATATAACCTACAGCCTAACTCCAGATGTCTATGCTCCATCAAAAAACCATAAAGAGTATGATTAACCAAGACAATATGTCTCCTGCAACAATTAGCACTCCCATCATAATGATCCCTGAGCAAAGCAACTTGGCTGAGGCAGAAGATAATGAATTCAAAATTATAAATATATTATAAAATTAGAATATATACTTAAGAACTCAAAGAGGACATGAATAAATGCCAAATGACTTAAAAAATATGAACAGTTGAATGAAATTATGAAAACAACTTAAGACATGCAAATACAGTTTCATGAAGATAGATTCTCAAAACAAATGACTAACTGAAACAAAAGTCAAAATGAAGAATTCAGAAAGTCATATAAAAAGCTCAGAGGAAAACGTCATCAATAGATTAGATTTAAGACAAGGTAGAGACATTTGATTACTCTGTCAAACAAAATGTTAAATGGAAAAACCAACCCAGGAGTGGAACATCCTGGACCTTTGGACCCTATAAGAAGTTCAAACCTATAAATAATAATTACTGAAGGAAGAATAAAGAATACCTGTAAAGGATAATTACCAAAGAAACTCATGTCAAAGGCACAGAAAATATTTCTACACATCATCACATAAAATATCCTTCAACTAAGAAAAGTGATGCTTATGAGGTTCAAAGGTATACACAGTACCAAATACACAAGACCAGGAAGTAAACTCACCTAAAATTCAAAACACTAAAAACTCCATAACAAAGGAATGATAGTGGAATCTAGAAAAGAGGACAAAGTCACAGATAAGGATAAGCTTATCAGAATATTTGACTTTTCAATGGAGACTTTGAAAGCCTAAAACATCTAGGATAAATGTTATACAACTTCTGAAATACCATAGATGTCAACCCTAGAAAAAGAGAAAGAAAAACTTTATAAGGTAAAAATAGACTTTATAACTAATTTAAGCCAAATCTCCAGAGTGTACTAGAAGAAATTCTTACATATAAAGAAAACGTTAAACATACCTAAGAAGCAACACACAAGGAATGAGTAATTCCAGAACACTGTATCCAAAGAGGTCTAAACCTACATCACAAAATCAATAAAATGTCAGGAATGAATGCACATTGTTCAATGATAATTGAATATTAATTATCTCACGTTGCCAATAAAGACATACACATTAATAGATGGAACCAGAAAACAGGATCTATTTTTTTTTCTGCAAAAGCAAACAAACAAAACAACTTACAACCAACAATAGGGACCACTTTAGTGTAAAATAATACAAAAAAAGTATATCATGCAAATAAAATGAAGGAACAAGTAGGTATAGAGATTCTAATATCTGGCAAAATAGACTTCAAACCAAAACTAATAAGAGGAGATAAGGAGGGTCCATTTATACTCATCAAAGGAAAAATCTAATAAAAGCATATTCTAATCATAAGCATATATGCACTAAACACAGGAACACCTAATTTCATAAAAGAAACATTATTACTTTAAAAAACAACACATCAATAATTGATAATTGCAATACCCATCTCTCACCAATAAACTATCAGAAAAAAAGTTTAAAAAAATTCTGGAGTTAAATATTATCATAAATGAAATGGACTTGACATAGCTATACAGCATCCCACCTTTATATTAAAAGACATGTACTCTTCTCAGCAGCTCATAGACTTCCTTGAAAATAGACCACTTGATAGGATGAACAGAAAATCTCAATACATATGGGAAATTTTAAGGCAGATAAGAAATTATGTCTGATCACAAAGGAATAAAGCTAGATATCAACAGCAATAGAAACTAAAGATGGTACATGAAATTATGGAAATTGAACAATTGAAAGAACTCCTGAAAGAAAATTGAGATGAGAGATATCAAGCAAGATATTCAAAATTCCAAACAACTGAATGAAAATTAACATATAAAAATCTATAGGATGCAATGAGTGCAAGCCTCAGGACAATTTATAGCTCTAAGTGCATACATTTTTGAGAATGTACCTAGAGCCAGACAACAGTGGCTCACTCCTTTAATCCCAGCAGTCAGGAAGCAGAGGCAGGTGGATCTCTGTGAGTCCAAGGCCAGCCTGATGTACAGGAAGTTCCAGGATAGCACAGTCAGAGCTATACATAACCCAGTCTCAACAAATAAACAAATAAACCTGAACAACATAAAACGACAACAAAAAACCCTTAAGACAGTTCATATTAATAACTTAATGATGCACCTGAAGGTCTTGAAAAAACACAAACAACAGCCCGAAACAATAGATGGGAAAATAATACCAGGGCTGAAATTAATGAAATAGAAATGGAAAAATAAACAATAAAATGTTCTTTTTTTGAAAAAGTCATCCTATCCATCATATCCAGGTATATGTCCAGCAGCTCATCATGCTACCTTGTGTCTTAGCTCTAGAAATTTCCCCTCTCATTGTATTAGTTACTTTTCTAATTGTTGTAACTGGACACTTGACAAAAGCAACTCACCAAAGGAAGGGCTTGCTTTGTCTCATAGTGTTTAATTTAAGATATAGTCTATCAAGGAGGAAACACATTGTGTCACAGTTATGAGGTACTGGCCAAATGCACACAAAGACAGCGAGCAGAGAAAAGGAGATGCTGGTGCTCAGCTGGTACATCAGCTCGTGTGATGAACGTTCCACTCGCATTGAGAGTAGACCTTCCATCCATAGCTAAATGTTTCTGGTTATACAGAGAGGTATGCTTCCATGGTGAGGCTAAATTCAGTAAAGTTGACATTGAAGCCCAACCGTCACAATCATTGTTTATAGCAGGAAATTAAAACTCCTGGTCAAGAGATTTTATCAGATATTTATGAAGAAGAAAAGACTCATTGCATATCAATAGCATCCTTTATGGTACTAAATGATAGTAATTTTACTTTGTGTTATTATTTATGTAGTGCTAATCATTGAACACAGAGCACACATGCTAGTGAAGCACTCTGTCAGTGAGGTAAAAACCTAGTCCCGATTGCCATTTCCTTTCCCTTCCTATCCTATCTTCTACTGGACAAGACTCCCTTGCCTCCTCCCCTTTCTACCATAGTTCCTGTCCAAGAGTAAGAGCATATAGTATTTGTCTTGATGCCCAGAATTTCTAACCAAGATTTTTTCAGGTAGAGACTGTGTGTGTGTGTGTGTGTGTGTGTGTGTGGTGTGGTATGTGTGTAGTGTGTGGTGAGTGTGTGTGTGTGTGTGGTGGTGTGTCATTCAGAGGCACAGTTGAGCTAACATTCAGTGGAAAAAGAAGTAAATTGAATGACAGCTAGTGGGTTGACCTGCATTATATCTAGTTGCTTATAAATATCATTCATTAAGGTGTCATTTATATTTCAAAAGCCCGTTGAGGGTAGAAATAGGCTTGGAACATAAATTTGAATCAAGAGATACTAGGACTCAATACCTTCTAGCATGGGTGAAGTCCACTTTTCTGAGTTGGATGAAATTGAAGGTAAGATTTCATTAATGAAGGTGTAGAAACCAAAATAAAGTTTCAAATGTTTTTGTCCTAATTATGTGTTTAAATTGGGGAAACTTATAGTCTCCTCTACAAAGACTCTCAATAAACAACACACTATGCAAAGATGGCTGCATATTTAATTCAGAGTGAATATTGTTCCAATGTTCTATTTGCAATTCTGCAGAAATAGAGCAAAGAAGACAGTATGAAGAGTTTGAAGAGTCATCGTGGAGTTAAGATTTAAGATCCTCAATTCAATGAATGTACCCCATTCTCCTTCCAGTCAGCTGAGTCCCTGTTAGTCTACTCAATTTCCACTTCCCACCATCCTTGTGGCAGAGTGACAAAGTCCTGAGCAGTAATGTGCGTACCCATCCTGACCTTGCTCTTAACTGAAGCAAGGGTGATGTATTTCTCTCACTGTTCATTCCCCATCTGCTGGTAGAGAGCTGTGCCGCTACCTGGGTAACTAGAATCAGAGTGGAAGAAGGAGGACAGAAAGCTTCTCTAGCAGCTGCAAAGTTCTTATTTTAACCATTATGCTGAAGCAAAGGAAATGCCTTTAACAATGAAGCAGTTGCACCTGGCTCTCCCTGTTATACCCTTTTAAATGATAGCTGACCCTGAAGGTGTGCTTCAGAACACTGGCCTACTTTCCCAGCCTTTTCTCTCTGCGAAGGCATAGATCTTAGTGCTATCTTGGCTTTGAAGACACCTTTGGCACTGATACAGTACTAGGGCTGGAATCTCATTTGCTTTCTGATTCAGAGGTCTATGTGCCTTCCTTTGCAAACATTATTCCAAGCAGAGGGCCATTCTCCCTCATTTTTATCATTTTAAAATCTGTGGTATTCCTATTCCATTACAGTCCCTGTGTTTTTAGTCATCACCAAAAGCTAATGAAAACTTTTGGATATTTATGAGTTCACCTTTGCAAATACAAACACAGAGTGATGGATGGTGCTGACTCTCATCCATTAATAATATATAATATCAACCTGTGCTGCCTTGGTAGTGCCTGCCTTCACCTGTCTCTTCATAGTGGATGCATGTGTTTTCATTAAAGGATATAGTAAACATCACCCCAAAAATAACCGCAAAAGAAAGAAATCACAACGACGCTTCCATACACTGTGTCAAGTAGGACAAAAAAAGATGGCAAAATTAAGAAAACTAAGATTTTTTTTTCATTATTTATTATTCACTTTACATCCTGATCGCAATCCCCTCCCTCCTCCCACCCTCCCCCACACACAGCTCCTTCCCTTATCCTTCTTCTCTAAGAAGTGGGAGGCACTCGCTCCCTGAGAATCACCCCACTCTGGCACATCAAGTCTTTTCAGGGCTAGGCGCAACCTTTCCCATTGAGACCAAACAAGGAGGCTCAATTAGGGTAACAGCATCCACAGATAGGCAACAGATTCAAGAAAAGACCCTGCTCCATTTGCTGGGGACCCAAATGGAGATCAAGATGCATGTCTACTACATATGTGGGGAGTCTAGGTCTAACCCATGTATGCTCTTTGGTTGGTGGTTTAGTGTCTGGAAGCCCCAAGAGTCCAGGTTAGTTGACTGTTGGTCTTCCTGTGGAGTTCCTATCCCCTCTGGATCCCTCATTCCTAACCCCAACTCTTCCACAAGTCTTGCTGAGCTCTGAACAATGTTTGGCTGTTGGTCTCTGCATCTGTTTCAGTCGGCTGCTTGGGTGGAGCCTCTCAGAGGACAGTTTAATGATGCAGATCCAAGTTTGAATAGAACATACAGTCTACAGCCACTAGTCAAGGTCCCTCTCCAAACCTCAGTTACTCCTTTATGAAAAGGAGTACTAGTAGCTCTCCTATGCAAATTAAATAGGATAATAGAAGTAATGTGTACTTTGAGAGTGAGTGGTATCCCTCAGTACCTGGTAGGACTCTATTCTGGGAAATGCCTTTCTTTGGAGCTAATGCATTAATTCTTTTAACAGTGGTCTTTAGAAGTAATTGACAGTCAGAACATTTGGCAGCATTTTCTGGAGCTAAAGAAAGTTTGCCTGATTTAGAGAGAGTGACTGTTTTGTTGAACTATTGGGGCCTACTCCAAATTCACAAAAAAATACCAACACAAAATGCTCACTGAACTGTACAGCATTAATTATACAGCCTATTTATAATAATCTTACAGAGTCTCATTACCTACGGCAGTCACAATGTGGCCATGTCATTTTGCTTTATGCTGAGGGACTCACAGGAAGGGCTTGTCATTCCTTCTGGAGATTTCTGTATTTGTGACATTTCCCCAGCTTGCTGCAAAACAGTAGCTGCAATTAATTACTTTTTGAATCGGCCACAGGACAGCTTGTAAGTTTTCTGCTGCCCTCTGTCAATTTTGGCACAATGAATTCTCTTTTAAAGTGTCTATACAACTTGCATTTTAAGCATCACATAAATGACTAGTTCCAGACACATAGTAAGAGGTTGGGGATCACTTTGTATTTGATCTTTTCTTCCCAATGCAGCATCATAATCATAATCAACTTGGGATTCTAATGCTTACAATTAAAAGAATTTTTAAACTTCAAAAATGCCATTTCTTTATGATTCTAAGAGCTGTATTTCATCCAACTTTTTGCTTATTTGTTTCTCATTTAGCACCAGCTCTGCACAGAAGCAGAACTATTTATAAGTGCTGAGTAAGCAAACATAACTTCCAAGGTGGGCCTTCCATGCTCAGTGGATTTTAGTACTAGGAGGTTAATGCTTTAGAAATGATGATGTCAGCATAGACACGCCCAAAGTGGGTAAGATCCCAGGACCCTCTTTGTAGCAAAAGCCCACTTTCATAACTAGTAATAAAGCTGATTGGGTAGGGCATTGTACTGAAATACACACAGGCCCAATCGGGCCATGTTTTCCTAGTTGACTATTCATAAAACGTTTCAGGGAGTAATTTTAAATATTGGTTTTAATGTAGAGAGTATGGTGTGCTGAAAATTTATCTTAAACAAAGCTACCATGTTATATATGTATAAAATTACTAATATGTTGTTTGTAAGAGGGCAATCTTCTTACCGAATTAAGCCACTTTTTATAATCCTCACCTTTGGATCCCCTGTGTCTCGTACCTGCTCAACATTAGCATCAAACCACTTTCAGCTTCACAGATAATAGCATCCTGGCCGGTCTATATTGACCTCTTTCAGAAGTTCCTGGGCGTAACTGCTGTGAAAATATGAACTTCAAAGAATACCGCTGGTGCGCACACGCTGAGAGCAGAACGGGAGAAATAATAGGAAAACACTGTAAATGTGAAAATGTGAATTCCTACAAGAAAGTCACGGATCAAAGGTGGCCATGTCTGCTTTGTTCCCCCAGTCAATTTGTTCTTTTATTTTCATACCAGTAAAAGGGGATGCTAGAGGGTAACTTATTTTATCTCTGATTGGCTGACGTGTCAAAGCAATATGGGGAGTCAAACCTGAGAGAAAGGTGAGCTTTGCATCTGCTGAGTGTCTAGGAAATGATCTGACATCTCCTCCAGAAATCCTGTCCCTGTCCCCACTACATGAATACAATCACAGAACAAAGAACTGTGGAAGGACTGGATGAAGAAGTAAAGCTCTACCTATCTAGATATCAGGCTAACATACTCTGAACACCAACTCTAACTGGGGAACAAAATATCACAGAAGCTAAAGGGAGGGAGGGACCAGGGAGGAAGAGAGCAGGGGGAGAAAAAGTGGAGGGGGGGGAGAAACAGGTATTGGAAGGGACAGAAGAGAAGTACAGAGGATAGGGAAATTGAATAGAAACATGTAGTGGGGGGAGGGGAACTTGGGTAGCCACTAGAAAGTCCCAGACTCCAGGGAAGCTAGAGGCTCCCAGGAACCAATGGCAATGACTTTAGCCACAATACCCAACAAAGGAGAGATAGAACCTGTAGAGACAACTTCCAGTAGATAAGCATGGCTCCCAGTTGAAGGATGGGGCCACCCACACATCTCAAAATTTTAAACCCAGAATTGTTCCTGTCCAAAGGAAATACAAGAACAAAAATTGGAACAGAGACTGAGAATAGGCCATCTGGAGGCGACCCCACCTTGGGATCCATCCCATCTGCGGACACCAAATCCCCACACAATTGCTGATGCCAAGAAGTGCTTGCTGACAGGAACCTGATATGACTGTTCTCTGAGAGGTTCTGCCAGGTCCTGACCAATACAGATGCAGATACTTATAGCCAACCATTGGACTGAGCCAGAAGACCCCAATGGAAGAGCTAGAGGAAGGACTGAAGGAGCTGAAAGGAATTACAACCCTGTAAGAAGAATAATATCAACTAACTGGACCACCCAGAGCTCCCAGGGGCTAAAGCACCAATAAACAAGTATACACCGAGGGAACTAGGACTCCAAATACATGTATAGCAGAGGATGACTTTATTTGACATCAATAGGAGATGTCAGAGGGAGGCTTGATGCACCAGTGTAGGGGGATGCTACAGGGATAAAGCAGGAGTAGGTGAATGGGGAGGAGCACCCTCATAGAGGCAAAGGGGAGGGGGATGAGGAATGGAATGGGGGTCTAGTGGAGGGGTAACCAGGAAGGGGGGTAACATTTGAAATGTAAATGAATAAAATGATATAAATAAATAAATAAATAAGAATAATATACCATGAGTATTTTAATGAGTGTGGTAGTCTAATAACAAAGTAGGTCTGGGGTATTCTTGTGTTCTCTCCCTCTCTCTCTCCTCCTCTCTGTCTATCTCTCTTTTTTTCCTCTCTCTTTCTCTCAAACACACACACACACACACACACACACACAACATTTACGAGCGCGTGCATGTAAGACTTCAAGTTAGAAAGAAAATTAGGTTGTATTGTACATCACCATTTGAACCTTAATTACTAATGAAAAGTAATAGTATTTACTAATTTTAGTAATAAATAGTAGTAAATCATAAATCAAAGATTTTCTCTGAGTGACAGATGAGCTTTGCACACTCTTGTCAGCTAATACCCGGATAAGAATCTGCAAGGGCAAACAGTAAGCTTGGTTCCTGATGGAAACTGGATAGCATCCAGAGAAAGATGACTCAGGGAGTGTTGGACTGTATTTCCTGCAGGCACAAGGCACTTTAACTACTGTCTGATGCTTACTTGACAACGTTCAAGTAGAGTGGGACTTGTATTTGATCCCAAATCTAGAGTCTAGAAAGCAAAATTCTTGTAGACTGCTACCAGGGTAGGAGAATCTAGTTGTTGTTGCTCTGAGACCATCATAAGTGCCTCAGCATTGCAGGAAAATCCAGCAACCAGGAATGGTGGACATAAACACCAACAAAAGAAAGGCCTATGTACCATCCAGAGTCATATCATATATATTACTGACAAATGAGACTGGCTGTCAACTCACTTCTCTAACAGAAAAGGAGAGAACATGAATGTGAAGACTGTGGGGAGAAAAATGACCACATCCCTGCTTGTACAGATGTTAGTAAATGTATTCAAATCAGCAGCCTAACATGAAGCCATTTAAAATGTGCCTCCTTTGCAGGGCTGTAGACATTTCTTTTTTAGTTTATGTGTTATGACATGTTATGGCTAAGAGGCAATCAATCTTTAGTTTGTTTATTCATTTGTTTGTTTAATTTATGTCAGAACAAAAACACCAGAGGTCTAAGATTCCATTTACAAGTAAATAAAAATGCAAAGGATGATCAGGACTAAAAATCAAAATTCTTTGTAGTTATCTTCTCCAGGTCCCTTCTTGTCATTAGAAATGGAAACTTTCCCCCTCTAGGAAGACAGTGAGAACAGGGTATTTTACATTCTGTAGAACCATATCTCCCCACACCACCATACTCCCACCATGACCACTTTTAAGTTTATGAAATGAAACTAAAGTCACCATGAAGTTGATATCTAAGAATTGATTCTACAGAGAAAGACCCTTTTTTGTCTGTGTAAATACTTTTAGGTGTATGACAAACATGAACAAATGCAAGATCATTGTCTCCAGAAATGTGAATCTCTGTATTCTAGTTTGCAAATATCTAATTGATAGCTAGGTCCTACAAATATAGGTCCTTAAACAAGATAAAGTTAAAACCGTTGATTCTAAATCAAAGTGAAAAAAGAAAAATGGACAAGTTCTTTGGAAAAGAAACTAAGAGAAAATGAGACCCAGAGTGTCAGAAAAACAACTCAATTGATAAACTTCCCTATACTATGAGACCAAGTAGTTCTGAAAGAAAAACATGTAAAGATCTTCTTTTCCAGAGCCATTCACTGTAACAAGGAAGAGAAAGTCAAAAATCCTGTTCACAGATACAGAGATGAACGTGAGATGTCTATGAAGCATGTCCAGAAACACTGGATGAAGACCTCGATTCAGACTGCCATCTTCTGCACCTGGCATGGTATCTGGAATTTCATTATTCCATCCTCTTAAATCTATATGTTCTGATAAAAACTTGTTTTAAAAGGCCAATTATGCTATAGTTAATTAATAGAGCCCTATGTATAGATCACTGGCTTCCTGTACTTCTTTTTCAACTCCTGAGATAAGAAAGACATTAACAAATTATCCTAGTTCACAACAAAAGACCATTCAATATCTTCTCAGAGCTCTCAAATACCTTCTACTTCTTTCCAGAAAAAAAAAAATTTGCCAGAAAAGAGAGCACTTACACTCAGAATTTGCAATAACTTCAATACATTTTTTAATCATTCTGCTTTTAAAAGAATTCAATATACATTTTTCCAAAGGAATATTTATTATTATTTGAAATGTGTTTTTTTCTTTATAATCAATTACAAATTGTTGCTTAATAAGAGCTATTTGAGAATATACCTTCTTTCAGCACCTCATGGTACCCTATCCAAAACTGACCATATAATCAATCACAAAACAGGCCTCAAAAAATACAAGAAGATTGAAATAATCTCATGCATCCTATCAGATCACCATGGATTAAGGCTGGTCTTCAATAACAACAAAAATAATAGAAAGCCCACATACCTGTGGCAGCTGAACAACACTCTACTCAAGGACAACTTGATAAAGGTAGAAAGAAAGAAATTAAAGACTTTTTAGAATTCAATGAAAATAGAGATACAACAAACCCGAATTTATGGGACACAATGAAAGCAGTGCTAAGAGGAAAAATCATAACTCTGAGTGCCTCCAAAAAGAAGCTGGAGAAAGTGTACACTAGCTGCTTGATAGCACATTGGAAAGCACTAGAACAAAAAGAAGTAAATACACCCAAGAGGAGTAGACAGCAGGAAGTAATCAAACTCAAGGCTGAAATCAACCAAGCAGAAACAAAAAGAACTTTATGAAGAATCAACAAAACCAGGAGCTGGTTCTTGGAGAAAATCAACAAGATAGATAAACCCTTAGCCAGACTAACCAGAGGGCACAGAGACAGTATCCAAATTAACAAAATCAAAAATAAAAAGGGAGACATAAAAGCAGAACCTGAGGAAATCCAAAAATTCACCAGATCCTACTACAAAAGTCGATAGTCAACAAAACTGGAAAATCTGGATGAAATGGGCAATTTTATAGACAGACACCAGGTACAAAAGTTAAATAAGGATTAGATAAAACATCTAAAGAGTCCCATAATCCCTAAATAAATAGAAGCAGTCATAATAGTGTTCCAACCAAAATAAAATGAAATAAAATAAAAGCCCAGGACCAGATAGATGGGTTTTGTGCCGAGTTCTATCAGGCCTTCAAAGAAGACCTAATACCAATACTCGTCAAACTATTCCAAAAAATAAAAACAGATGGAACACTGCCCAATTCATTCTATGAAGTCACAATTAAACTGATACCTAAACCACACAAACACCCAACAAAGAAAGAGAACTTCAAACCAATTTCCCTTATGAATATCAATGCAAAAATACACAATAAAATTCTTGCCAACCAAATCCAAAAACACATCCAAACAGTCATCCATCATGATGTAGACTTCATCCTAGAGATGCAAGGATGGTTTGATATATGAAAATCCATCACAATAATCCACTATATAAACAATCTCAAAGAAAAAAAACATGATCATTTCATAAGATGCTAAGAAAGCATTTGACAAAATTCAACACTGCTTCATGTTAAAAGTCTTGGAAAGATCAGGAATTCAAGGCCCATACCTAATCATAATAAAATCAATAAACAGCAAACCAGTAGCCAACATCAAACTAAATAGAGAAAAACTTGAAACAATCCCACTAAAATCAGGGACTAGACAAAGCTGTCCACTCTCTCCCTATCTATTCAAGATAGTACTAGAAGTCCTAACAAGAGCAATTAGACAACAAAAGGAGGTAAAAAGGATACAAACTGAAAAGGAAAAAGTCAAATATCACTATTTTCAGATGATATGATAGAATACTTAAGTGACCCCAAAAATTCAATCTGAGAACTCCTAAAGCTGAAAAACAACTTCAGCAAAGTGGCTGGATAAATAATTAACCCAAACAAATCAGTGGACTTTCTGTACTCAGAGGATAAACAGGCTGAGAAAGAAATTAGGGAAACAACACCCTTCACAAAATTCACAAATAATATTACATACCTTGGTGTGACTCTTACTAAGCAAGTAAAAGATCTATATAACAATAACTTCAAGTCTCTGAAGAAAGAAATGGAAGATCTCAGAAGATGGAAAGATCTCCCATACTCATGGATTGGCATGATTAATATAGTAACAATGGACATCTTGCTGAAAGCAATCTACAGATTCAATGCAATCCCCATCAAAATTCTAACTCAATTCTTCATAGAGTTAGAAAGAGCAATTTGCAAATTCATTGGGAATAACAAATAACCGAGGATGGCAAAAACTATTCTCAACAATTAAAGAATTTCTGGGGGAATCACCATCCCTTGACCTCAAAATGTATTACAGAGCAATAATGATAAAAATTGTATTGGTACAATGACAGGCAGGTAAATCAATGGAATAGAATTGAAGACTCAGAAACAAACCCACACACCTATGGTCACTTGTTCTTTGACAAAAGAGCTGAAACCGTCCAGTGGAAAAAAAGACAGCATTTTCAACAAGTGGTGCTATTTCAACTGGCAGTCAACATTTAGAAGAATGAAAATCAGTCCATTCTTATCTCCTTGTATAAAGCTCTGGTTCAAGTGGATCAAGGACTCCCATATAAAACTAGATACACAGATCTTAATAGAAAAGGAAGTGAGGAAGAGATTCAAACACACTGACACAGGGGGAAATTTCCTGAATAGAACACCAATAGCTTATGCTTTAAGATTGACAAATGAAACCCCATAAAATCAAAAAAGCTTCTGTAAGGCAAAGGACACTATCAATAGGACAAAATGGCAACCTACAGACTGGAAAAAGATCTTTACCAACCCTACATCCGACAGAGGGCTAATATCCAATATATACAAAGAACTCAAGAAGGTAGACTCCAGAGAACTAAATAACCCTACTAAAAAATGGGGTACAGAGCTAAACAAAGAATTTTTATCTGAGGAATATCGGATGGCTGAGAAGCACCTAAAGAAATGTTCAACATCCTTAAACATCAGGGAAATGCAAATCAAAACAACCCTGAGATTTCACCTCACACCAGTCAGAATGGCTAAGATCAAAAACTCAGGAGACAGCAGATGCTGGCGAGGATGTGGAGAAAGAGGAAGACTGCTCCATTGTTGGTAGGTTTGTCAACTAGTACAACCACTCCGGAAATCAGTTTGGCGGTTCCTCAGAAAATTGGACATAGCACTACTTGAGGACCCAGCTATACCACTCCTGGGCATATACCCAGAAGATGCTCCAACATGTAATAAGGACATATGCTCCACTATGTTCATAGCAGCCTTATTTATAATAGCCAGAAACTGGAAAGAACCCAGATGTCCCTCAACAGAGGAATGGATACAGAAAATGTGCTATATTTACACAATGGAATACTACTCAGCTATTAAAAACAATGAATTCATGAAATTCTTAGACAAATGGATGGAACTAGAAAATATCATCCTGAATGAGGTAACCCAATCACAAAAGAACACACATGGTATGCACTCCCTGATAAGTAGATATTAGCCCAGAAACTCTGAATACCCAAGATACAATTCACAGACTACATGAAGCTCAAGAAGAAGGAAGACCAAATGTGGATACTTCAGTCCTTCTTAGAAGGGGGAGCAAAATACCTATGAGAGATCCAGAGACAGTGTGGAGAGCAGAGACTGAAGGAAAGGCCACCCAAGACTGTCCTACCTGGGGATCCATGCCATATACAGTCACCAAACCCAGACACTATTGTGGATGCCAACAAGTCCTTTCTGTCACAAGCCTGATATCACTATCTCCTGAGAGGCTCTGCCAGTGCCTGACAAATACAGAAGTGGATGTTCACAGCCATTCATTGGACTGAGGATAGGGTCCCCAATGGAGGAGCTAGAGAAAGAAACCAAAGAGCTGAAGGGATTTCCAGCCCTATAGGAGGAACAACATTATGAACCAACCAGTACCCCCAGAGCTCTCAGGGACTAAACCACCAACCAAAGAGTACACATGGAGGGACCCATGGCTTCTGCTGCATATGTAGAAGAGGATGGCCTTTTCGGGCATCAAAGGGAAGAGAGGCCCTTGGTCCTGTGAATGATCATTGCCCCAATGTAGGTGAATGCCTGGACAGGGAAGTGGGAGTTGGTGTGATGGTGAACAGGGGGAGGGGGAACAGGATGGGGGGGGTTCGGAGGGGAAACCAGGAAAGGGAACATTTGAAATGTAAATAAAGAAAATATCTAATTAAAAAATGAGAGAATAAAAAAAAGAGCTATTTATAACAAAGCCAAATTCTGAAGATTGTTACATCTCCTTTGCAAAATGATTTCTAGAGGACGCTGAATTCTTCTAGGAAGAAATGGACTCAGTCCTGAACAGTGTAAGTTTGTCCCTGAAGCTCTCAGGGACAGAGTTCAGAGCAGTTATGGGAAAGGAACAAGGTGTCCCTGATCAGGGACTGGTTGGTGGCTGTAGAGACTGGAAAGGTCCCTGAAACTCCAGACAGTTAGAAACAATCTTCAACCAACAAAAAGAAGACATTGATTAAAGGAAAACCAACAGCTTGGTTTTAGATGCATGTGTTAGAGAGTGAATAGTTTACAGTTAGTTTTCAGAAAAACAGGTGAAAGACTTGATTTCTGGCCAACTGGCTCACTTCTTGTGCTTTTGAGGATAAGCAGATGGAGGGGGCAGTTGGAAGGTCCTCCACTGGCTAAGGAGAAAATAGACCTTGAAATAGATGCCTTAGTCAGATCTCTCATAAATATCTACTCCTCAGTGCCAAGTGATGCAGTTCTCATAATGAACTACAATGTTCCCATCGGCAGCTTCCCGAAAGGCAAGCCTGGCAGCTGTTCTTCTCACCTGGAACTTCAATCCAACATTTGAACAAATGGAGTCTGGCATGAAGTTGAGGGAACTTCCTGCATTATTAACAAGATGCACGTTTTAAAGGAAACTTCAGTTGTCTTAACTCATAATATTTCACTAAAGGCCAAAATCATTTATAGCCTTTTCCCAAAGTGGTTCTGACTACACAGTAAACCCACGGCCTCACATGGGTATGAGAAGGCAAAAGGACTTCTCAGAACAGGACAATCACAAAACTGTGAGGTCACTATGCCTGAGGTCCCACTTTAACTGGTTCCCATTATCAGCGATGGACTTTCATTACTAAAAACGTATGTGCCCTGAAGTTGTATTGTCAGAAGTGGTTGTTAGTATCAATTGTTCAGCACTTATGCTATCACACCATTAATATATACCTAGAAAAGCTCTTTAAAGGTTATTTATTTATTCTTTAAATATAGAGTATATTTTGATACTAATCCCTCTTCCTCATTCCCTGATTCCTACTTCCCTTGGATCCTTCTATCACACATGTCTCTGAAAACTTCATGCCTTATTATTTTCAGATTGCCCACTGTATCCACTCAATGCTGTCTCTGTGAGTATTCGAGTAGGGTTATCCACTGGAGCATGGGTAACCAACCTCAAACCACACCCCTGAAGGAAACAGGCTCTATCTCATCCAGCAACTGTTTAGCTGCCAACAATTCCTGAGCTAGGACTGGGTATCATAAGCCATTCCATATCTGTGCTGAAATGCTGACTGTCTTGAGCTTGTATAGTTCTTATGTGTACAGGCAGTCACAGCTGATTTTAGTGCCCTGGCTTGACATATCCAAAAGTCACTGTCTTAGTCAGGGTTTGTATTCCTGCACAAAACATCATGACCAAGAAGCAAGTTGAGTCCTCCAGTCTGCCCTCCAACTCCTCCATTGGGGACGCCATGCCCAGTCCAATGGTTGGCTGCTAGCACCTGCCTCTGTATGTGTAAGGCTCTGGCAGGGCCCCTCCTGGGACAACCATTACAGGCCCCTTCTGGTATGAACTTCTTGTCATCCATAATAGTGTCGGGGTTTGGTGACTGTTTACAGGATGAATCCACAGGTAGGGCAGTCTCTGGGTGGCCTTTTCTTCAGTCTCTGCTCCACACTTTGTTTCCTTTATAGCTCCTGTGAATATTTTGTTTCCTTTCTCAGAGGAACCAAAGCACCCCCACTTCAGTTCTCCTTCTTCTTGAGCTTCCTGTGGTCTATGAATCGTAACTTGTTTATTTTGAGCTTTTGGGCTAATATCCACTTATCAGTGAGTGCATATCATGTGTTTCCAGCCCCATGGGAAGAACAAGATGTTGGCCACCCAGATGCCCCAGGACTCCCAAGGACTAAACCATCAACCAAGGAGTACACATGATTCCAGCCAGAGGAATGCCTTGTCGGGCATCAGTGGGAGGAGAGGTCATTGGTCCCATGAAAGCTCAATAGATGCCCCAACAAAGGGAAATGGGGGGGGGGCAAGAGAGGAGTGGGTCGGTGGAGGGGCATATACTTGGAGTCAGGGAGTAGAAAGAGGGGTTAGGGATTTTCGGGGAGGGGGGAAACCAGGAAAGGTTTTAGCATTTGAAATGTAAATGAAGATGATATTCAATTTAAAAAAAAAAAAGAAGCAAGTTGGGGGGGAAAGGGTTTATTCAGCTTACACTTCCACACTGCTGTTCATCACCAAAGGAAGTCAGGACAGGAATTCACACAGGGTAGGAACTTGGAAGTAGGAACTGATTCAGAGGCATTAGGGGGTTGGGAGTGAGGGTTGCTGCTTACTGGCTTGCTTCCCCCGGCTTGCTCAGCTTGCTTTCTTATAGAACCCAAGACTACCAGCCCAAGGATGGCACTGCCCACAGTGGGCCATCTTGATCACTAATTGAGAAAATGCCTTATAGCTGGATGTCATGGAGGCATTTCCTCAAGGGAGGCTCCTTTCTCTGTTTCACAAGAGCCAGTGACTGGCTCTTGGAATTTTCTGCCCTGTCTTCCTTGACATTCCCTGAATCCTGGGTGGAGAGAATTTGAGGTAGATGTTCCAATCAGGAACAAATACTCCATGCTCACTAATTCTCTATGTTTTACCCTGTCTCTGCATTAACCATTATCTTTTACAAAATAAAAATTAAAAAAAAAATCTCTGATGAAGGGTGGGAGCTGAACTAATCTATAGGATAAGTACTAGTTAGAATGCAGTTTGATACATTTAGTAAATTGAGAGCAGAAGGTTCTACACTAGGCCTGAAGCCTCCTGAGCCACTACTACTTGACCCAGGGTTATGAGGTCCCTCCTGTAGAGAAGGCCTTAAATTCAATCAGAAATTCATTGAATGCTCTAGGGAGGAGAAGAAGCCCCGAAGGAGTGAAGTCCCAGGTGACTATGTATTGATGGCACAGTCACACAGCTATGGGACCAACTAAGGTCTCAGACCCATGGGAAAATTGCAAAACCTTTCCCCATGTGATCAGACTGACAAAGTCTTCTTCCTTTCGTCCATTTCCAAGTGTTTATGAAAGGTTGAACTATGCATGCAAAAAACTGTCAACTGTAACTTCCTCTTGTCTGATGTTTACAGCCTACAACTGCCTACAGAGATCTCTAAGACTAACTCCTTCTGTGCTCTTCATAACAAACATGCTGAGGTCTTCTATTAAAGTGGTTGTAGGTATGACTCCAACACAATCTGCTCAATAAACCTGTCCCCCATCTTTTTTGTACTGCGTCTATCCTTTCTTAATTCCATTGCTGTTTCTAGTTAGGATTGGAGACTCAAGATGCCAGGGTGGTGGCAGTTTATACCCACAACCCTCATGCCATTATAAATTGGCTATATCTTGTTATCCTAATCGTTAATGTAGCTCACAGGGCTCATTGTTGAATAAAATGTTAATGGACTTTTCTCTCTTGGTATTCTGCACAGTACCTTCTGGCACTACTTAGACTAGCTAGCAGGGTAAAACCTTCCATGTCATTGCCAGCTTGATCTCACATATTGTGATCGGACACTGTAATGTTTTTAATAATAGAACTTGACACATTCCGTTGAGAAACCAAGAGAATTGGTGCTAGCCTAGATCGTGGTATGATTTCTGGGATCCTTCAAGTAAAAACTTGAAGGAATCTTGTTCGTAACTGGCATGAGGCTTTTTGTTTGATAATGTATGGCTTCTGGAAGGAACATTATCCTTCCATGTATGGTAATTCTAATTATTATTATTTAGAAAACACACGCATATAAACACACACACACACAAACAAAAACAGCATATAAGATGATAGGTTCCCATGCGGTTTTTAAAAACACAGTTTTAATTTTCTCTTCCCCCAACCTATCCACTGATTCTCCTCTCTACATTATTCTGTCTCCTCCTCATCTACTACTATTCCTCTCCCTTAATTTATTTCTTCTCCTCATCTCTAATGGGCCCTTGCTACCTTCTTGGCTTCGGCAAGAACTTCAAGTTAAACATGAAGTATGAGTTTTAAAACAAATATAGATATGAGAGAACATGTAGTATTTTGGTTCAGATTTTATGTTTAAATTTTTATTTTAAACACATATAAACATACAGAAAAGAAAGAGAGAAGATCAAGTAAACAAGTCTTAATTTTGGATAGATTTATTGGCTCTAAGTATAGTGAAATTGAAAAGCACAGTGCCCTGCAGATTGCACGCACTGAGATTACTGCTGTCACACTGCTGAGTCAGGATCTAGTGACTGAGAATGAGCAGTGTTTGACAACAGTGGTATTTCTATGAGGATTAAACCGAGGCAATGCATCCACAAAGGGATCTTTTTGCTGGATTTTCAAGGATGCTCTAGGCTGCAGGTGGGTAAAATGCAATGCCAACCTCCCCCATCCCTCAGGTCCATCGTGTTTTTATTTTCTTACTTATATTATGTCAATGATACCCTGAGCTCCACTATGCATTTGTTTGATCTCCCAGCTTTTCTCCACACCTCATCATATTTAATGATCCAAAATTTCATTCTTCATGTAGCACATACTCTGCTTTGTCTCTGTGTCTACCCAAGAGGTCAAATGCCCTACAAAATGGCCTGTTGGGATTATCATAGGTATGAGTTCACCAGCATCAAAGGAGCCTTAAAGATCCTATTCATTTCTTTTCTCTCAATTCTTTACTAAATTGCCTTAGCCTGCCAGACTTTTGTGCACACACACACACACACACATACACACACATACACAAAGTGAGTGCTTTTGTTATTTGCTATCATGAGCACTAATAAATATCATTAAAATTCAATACAGTTTTTTGCTCTATATTTTCACTTAACAACAGATTAAACTCAATATATCAGAGTAATACACTCCAATGAATGCCCCACGGAATCCTAGTTCAATTAATTATTGACACATCACTCACCCAATTTCACAAGTGAAAGCAAAATTATTCTTGACTCTTCTTTCTCAACTGTTTATTCATATATCCAATCCATTATGAAGCTAAAAGTTTGACAGGTGCAGTGTGGAATGGAGAGCACTAAAAGATCTTCCTAACACTTCTTCATTTACCTATATACCAGCCACATCTTTCCCAGTTCAGTTCCTTGTACAATATCTTAGGGTTTCTATTCCTGCACAAACATCATGACCAAGAAGAGAGTTGGGGAGGAAAGGGTTTACTCAGCTTACACTTCCACATTGCTGTTCACCACCAAAGAATGTCAGTGCTGGAACTCACACAGGGCAGGAAGCAAGAACTGATGTAGAGACCATGGAGAGATGTTACTGGCTTGCTTTCTTTTAGAACCCAAGACTACCAGACCAGAGATGGCACCACCCACAATGGGCCCTCCTTGCTTGATCGCTAATTGAGAAAATGCCTTACAGCTGGATCTCATGGAGGCATTTCCTCACCTGAAACTACTTTCTCTGTGATAACTCCAGCTTGTGTCAAGTTGACACACAAGACCAGCCAGTACACACAAGAAAAGCACCTACTGACCCTTTCCCCTGAGGCCCCTTGTCCACTTTCAAAAACCTGCTCATAATTGATCCCTATTTCTTTTATTTCATTTTTTCTCTTTTTTTATTAGTTATATTCTTTATTTACATTTCAAATGATTTCCCCTTTCCTGAATTCCCCCATCCCCAAAAGTCCCATAAGCCCTCTTCCCTCCCCCTGTCCCCCAATCAACTCCTTCCTGCTTCCTTGTCCTGGTATTCACCTACACTGCTGCATTGAGCCTTTCCAGGACCAGGGGCCTCTCCTTCCTTCTTCTTGGGCAACATTTGATATGTGAATTGTGTCTTGGGTATTCTGAGCTTCTGGGCTAATATCCACCTATCAGTGAGTACATACCATGTGTGTTCTTTTGTGAATGGGTCACCTCACTTAGGATGACATTCTCCAGTTCTACCCACTTGCCTAAGAATTTCATGAATTCATTGTTTTTAATAGCTGAGTAATATTCCATAGTGTAAATAGACCATATTTTCTGTATCCATTCCTCCATTGAGGGACATCTGGGTTCTTTCCAGCTTCTGGCTATTATAAATAAGGCTGCTATGAACATAGTGGAGCATATGTCCTTATTACATCCTAGAGAATCCTCTGGGTATATGTCCAGGAGTGGTATAATGGAATCCTCCGGTAGTATCATGCCCAGTTCTCTGAGGAACCGCCAGACTGATTTCCAGAGTGGTTGTATCAGCTTACAATCCCACCAGCAGTGGAGGAGTGTTCCTCTTTCTCCACATTCTTGCCAGCACCTGTTTTCTCATGAGTTTTTGATCTTAGTCATTCTGACTGGTGTGAGATGGAATCTCAGGGTTGTTTTGATTTGCATTTCCCTGATGACTAAGGATGCTGAACATTTCTTTAGGTGCTTCTCAGCCATTCGATATTCCTCAGGTGAATATTCTTTGTTTAGCTCTGTACCCCATTTTTTAATAGGGTTATTTGGCTCTCTGGAGTCTACCTTCTTGAGTTCTTTGTATATCTTGGATATTAGCCCTCTGTCAGATGTAAGGTTGGTAAAGATCTTTTCCCAATTTGTTGGTTGCCGTTTTGACCTATTGACAGTGTCCTTTGCCTTACAGAAACTTTGTAATTTTATGAGGTCCCATTTGTGAATTCTTGATCTTAGAGCATAAGCTATTGGTATTCTGTTCAGGAAAATTTCCCTTGCGCCCATGTGCTCAAGGCTCTTCCCCAGTTTCTTTTCTATTAGTTTCAGTGTGTCTGGTTTTATGTGGAGGTCTTTGATTCACTTGGACTTGAGTTTAGTACAAGGAGATAAGAATGGGTCGATTTGAGTTCTTCTGCATGCTAACATCCAGTTGAACCAGCACCATTTGTTGAAAGAGCTATCTTTTTTCCACTGGATGGTTGATCCCTATTTTTTCATTTCTGTGCCCACAAATCCTTTCTCACTCTATGTCAAGAAATATCTGTTTATATATTATTTTAGAATTAGAGTCCTTAAAATGTACTGAATTTTAAGTAAACATGTCTGATAATGTGATTGCTTTCTATTCAAATAAGAAGATGCACTGTTTGAGACTCATGTCTGGTTTTGCTCACCGTGATATACCACACAGGATAACACAGTCTCTAATGCCCCATCATACATGAAAATACATAGAAATATATGGAAGAAGAATATGGAAAATCTTGTGGGTGTCAGAGAAGTTAGCAAATATATGAAATACAGAATAGAAAAATGAAAAAGCCAATGAAGCCACAAGTTGGTTCTTTGAAATGAGCAGCAAAATTGAAGAGTCTTTAGCTAGACTAACTGAGAAAATAATGAAATACTAAAATGGGAAATGGAAAATAATGAAATACTAAAATGGGAAATGAAATCGAGAGTAATGCTGCCAAGTTTGTGGAAGTAAAAAGGATTATAAGAATTACTTACATTGTATGCCAACAAATTAGGTTATATAAATGAAACTCAAAATTCTTAGAGAGACAAAGACTACTGAATTTGTCTCAAATAAAACAAGAAATTGGAATACATACAACAAGTAAAAGTGATTGAATCAGTAATTTAGAATATCTCTCACTAGAATATCCCAGGCCCAGGTGGGCTTTGCTGATGAATTCCAGCTAACCGTGAAAGAAAAATTAATACAAATCTTTCAGACGCCCTTGAAAAATATAGAAGAGAAGGGAATACCTCTCAGCTCATTATGTTTGGTTATTATTTCCATAATATCAAACAGTTAAAGACATTTCAAGAAGAAAAGAAAAAGGGCATTGTATCTCCTATAAATATAGGTATAACAATATTCAACAAATAGCAGCAAACTGATTCCAGAAACACTTTAAAAGAATTGTTGAGGGAATACTGCATAGCTGGTAGTAGAATAATGAATTCAGACCCTTCACAGCATACTCAGTAAAAATATAACCCAAAGAATTGGGCCTAAATATGAGTTGTGAAAGCATGAATTTCAAAAAGAAAATATAAGTTTAAATCTTCAAGATCATGGGAGTTAGCAATCATTTCTTAGTTATGGAACCACCCTTGTTCATTTGTACTGCTTTACCAAAGAAGTGAACTCTGAATAATTTTATAGAAACCATAAACTTACTAATAGTTCTGGAGCCTTAGAAGTCCAAGATCAATATACTGCCATCTGGAGAGAGCCTTCCTGTAATATAATAGCATCAAGTGCAGAAGGGATCACAAGGACAATAAAGTCAGAGCCACAGCAGGGAGCCTTAACTCTAACTTCTAAGAAGGCACAAGCCCCAGTCATGATGGCCTACCCTTTTTGTACCTAGAACCTCAAAACAAGCAAAAAAGTCAACTCATAATAGTTTTAGCACTTAAATAGGATTTACATTTCATGTGTTTGTATTGGTCTTCATTATATATATCATATATGTGATATATATTAATATAATATATGCTATATAATATAATATATAATATTGAATACATTTGTATATAAATATATGTAATCCATATATAAGTATTATATATATATATAATATTATATTATATTCTAAAACCTGAGACAGCAAGAAATAAGAGTGAAAATAGAAAAGTAGGATCACATCAAAAAAATGCACCATACATACAAAAGCAACAACACAATAAGACATTTATGAATTAGGAAAAATATTTATAAACCATGTATTATTAAATGGAGCTAATATTCAAAATACATTATCAACTCATACAACCCTATAGCAAAAACACGAATGATGTGATTTTAGATAGACACAGGGCCTTATCTGATATATGCCTAAGAAGATACACAAGTGTGGAGCAGGTATATTAAGATGAATTCAATATTACTAATCACAGAAATTCAAATAAAAGTGATGTCACCTCACATCCGTTAGAATGGCTATTGCTAAATGGATATAAGAAAATGAGTATGGGGTGAAAAGCACATTTGTGTGCTGTTGGTAGGATTGGTGCAGCAACAATGGGAATGAAAGGGACATCCTTTGGAAGTCAAGGAAGAAACTATCAAGTCCTTCTGGGTATTCATCTGAGGGAAATGTAACTGGTATCTCAAAGCACTATAAATAGTCTAATGGACATTGCAGTATGTTCATAATAACCAACATATGGGAAGCACTTAAATGTCTACATATGATGAATGGATAAGGAAATTTATTCACACAGACATAAAGGGTTGTTGTTCAACCTTTAAAAAAATCCCATTATTTGTGCCAAATTAGATGCACATTCAAGAGACAGACTGAAAAAGACAGTATGATCTCATATGTAGAATATTAAAGAGTAAAGCAAACATAAATAGAACGTAGAATATGGTTAATAAAGAAAAATTCAGAGAGTGTGACCTGGTCATGGTAGGGATGGTATGACATGGTTCCCACTCCTGGAACGGAGCCAGCAAGGCATTGGACTTTACAAGCTTTGATGGTGACTATGGGGGTAAGGCTTGTTTCTATTATAGTGTACATATTTTCAAGTTCCTCCTTGGAGCAAAGTCTTCTCTGCCAAGATTACTATGATAATCAGAGACAATGTGAGTCCAGGAAGCCAGAGTGTGTCTAATGTCTCAGCAAAATATGGAAGGCTGTGACCTTCTAGAAAGACCTTAAGGCTGAAAGAAAGCTGAAAACATGAGTTCAAAAATATATAATTTCTAAACTCAGCAAAATATAAGGATGCAATATGGATTGTATAAGGAGCTTTACAGATGTAAGGGAACAGAAGCAGGTGCACTATGAGCCAGCTTGTCAGAAAGATACTAAGGAAGGAGATAGTTTTAGGGAGTGGTGATTGATACCAGGGCAAGATCCCACCCAGAAAAGTTTTTGTTTTGTTTTGTTTTGTTTTGTTTTGTTTTGTTTTGTTTTGCTTTGCTTTGCTTTGCTTTGTTTTGTTTTGCTTTGCTTTGCTTTGTTGTTTATGCATACAAAGGCAGGGAGATTCCTGAGTTCAAGGTCAGCCAGCGACATAGGTAATTTAGGTTCAGGCCAGGTTTGGTCAGAATGTAATGTCAGGTGGTCCCACCCAGCTATCTTGTCTGTGCTTGCACTTACTTGTTCTCTCTTTCTAAGAATCAAGGGGCTGGGATAGTGGATGCAGAGTCATGGCAAAATCAAAAAGGGAACTTGGGATAATGCCTAAATTGATATGTAAAGGGAAGACTGGGCTTTTGATCTGCAAGAGATAAGCTATCCAGACAGTTTTTAGAGTAGCAAGAAAAAGCTGTTTCAAGCAAGGAAAGAGGGGGAGGGGAGGGTGGTGGGGAGAGGGAGAGAGAAGAAAGAGAGAGGAGATAGAGGGAGGGAGCTTGGACCCACAATTTGACTTCTAGTCATTTGTTTTGCTGCTCCCAGATACCCCTTCTGTGATGGTTTTGAAGGCGTGAAGGCATCTTGAAGAACAGCTGAGGTTTGGCACCGTGAGAGGCCATGGAAGGCCATTGGTGAAAGTGCAACCTCAGTTGTAGTTAACAGCAAAGGACTGAAGAGGTCATGCAAAGGAGTTGAGGCTTGATACCATGAAGACAGCCTATGAGAGGCTTTGGTGAAGCATAGTTGCAGTAGAAGACCCTAGCATATTGGAGATGCCAGTACCATGGGATGACTACCCAGAACAGCAGAGGCAGCGGAATGGATCAACTTGAACTTAGAGTGCTACAGAGAGCAGAGCTGGAGAAGTGACACCAGCCCTTTGGAGATGCACAGAAGATCATGTGTGGAACTCAGACATTGGAACAAGAAGCTGTGAAGCTGAAGTAGACTTGGGGACCCCAAGATGTTAAAGATGCCAGAGACACAGGATGCCTGCCAGGAAAGCTGCTAACAGGGAGTGGAACCAGTCCAGGAGAAAGAACCTTGTTGCAATCAACAAAGATGAAAAACAAGTTGAAGATCTGAAGACTGCTTTTTCATCAGACATGGAGATGCAGAGTTTGGAGACTGCCCAGCTGGTTTCCTGTCTTGCTTTTGGGATTACAGTTAAGTGATTGGATGAATCTCAGAAGAGACTTTGAACTTTGGATTTTTAACATTGTTGAGAATACTATAGACTGTGGGGACTTTTGAAGTTGGACTAAATGTATTTTGCATTATGCTATGTTTAGGTATGGCCCCCATAGACTCATGTTTGAACAAGCCTATGGGGACCAGGGAGTAGAATGTGATGGTTTGTATATGCTTGTCCTTGGGAGTGGCACTATTAAAAGGTGTGGCCTTGTTGGAAGAAGTGTGTCACTGTAGGGTTGGGCTTAGGGATCTTCCTCTTAAATGCCTGAAGATGTCCAGTCTGTTCCTGGTTTCCTTTGGATAAAGGTGTAGAACCCTCAGCTCCTCCTGCACCATGCCTGCTTGGATGTTGCCATGCTTCTGCCTTGATGACAATGGACTAAACCTCTGAACCTGTAAGCCAGCCCCAAGTAAATGTCTTTTATAAAACTTGCCTGGTCATTGGTGTCTGTTCACAGCAGTAAAACCCAAACTAATACACCTTCTCTCAGGAACCCATCTCTAAGCTGAGGCTTGTCCTTGGCAGATGAATGCAGTGAAGAAAATGGGCCATAGTGCTCAAAGGATAAGAAATGGTTAGTTATATGGCATGAATAAATCTGACAGCGAGTTAATAATGTACAGCATAGTGACTATAATTTATAATATTGTATTGTGTGATAGAAATGAGATTGGAGAGTAAATCTCAATGAACTCATCACATACATGAAGGTAACTGTGAGGAAGTTACTATTTTAATTAGTCTGATAATGGTGATCAGTTCCCTCTGTATATGGGTATCAAGATGTCATGTGGTACTTGTGACTACACAAGTTTGTATTCACATATGAACTTGAATTGTGCTAAGGGACTAGCACATTTTCAGGAATCTCGTGCACATATATAAAAGGAAATGAGGTATATAAGATTAATCTTCTTAAATGTTTAGCTCACATATAATGTAAGATTTTGAGTGCCACAACAGAGATGCTGGCACTTCCTGGTATGTATATTTCTGCTTTTTTGATAAGAGTTAGGGAATGGAATCAGCCTATATGTCCATCACAGCTGAATGTATAATGAAAATATATTACATAGGCACAGTGAAATTGTATTTAGCCATAAGGAAAATAATATCATGATAACTTTGGAAAATGGGTGAAATCTAAAAATTATTATATTGAGATTACCAAGACTCAGAAAGGTGAAACCATGTTCTCTGATATAAATGAATCCAGGATTTTATTTTTTGATATATGTGAATATATGCAGCTGTGAAGGCAGAAAGAGAAGAGAAAAGGGAAATTTAATGTAGTAGTTAAAGTAATAGAATATTATGTGGCTTCAAGTAGAAAAGGACAGCTGGAAGAAGATGAGGACACATTGGGGTTGGGCAAGATGACCAAGATAAAGAATATATGGATGATAAGAAAATACATTAGTTATATCTAACTAAAAGCAAGGGTTTTTACATTTTTTCTAATATGTAAAGTTATATTTTATGAGAATTATACAGATTTTATGATTACAGTATGAAGTTTTTAAAAAGGTAAAGGAAACCATTAAATGTCAGAGTCAAGCACACCATAAGTATGATTCTTACTGTCTCTTTACTCTTTGTAGACATGTGTTAAGGGGTCAATAATTTTTGTTTATTAACTGCTGCATCTTTACTACCCAACATTTAGTAGGGATTCAATATGTCTCATTTTTCTTTCTTTTTTAACTTTTTATTGACTCTTTGTGAGCTTTACATCATGCATCCCAGTCCTGCTCATCTTCCTGCCCTTTGCTCTTGCAGCCTCCCCCCAAAATAAAACACACATACACCCCCCCACACACACACACACCAAACAAACAGATAAAAATATAAAGCAAGACTGCCCTACCTGGGGATCCATCCCATATACAGTTACCAAACCCAGACACTATTGTGGATGCCAATAAGCACTTGCTGAGAAGAGCCAGATATGGCTGTCTCCTGAGAGGCTCTGCCAGTACATGACAAATACAGAGGTGGATGGTCTCAGCCAACCATTGAACTGAGCACAAGGTCCCCAAATGGAGGAGCTAGAGAAAGGACACAAGGAGCTGAAGGAGCTTGCAGCCCCATAGGAGGAACAACAATATGAACCAACCAGTACTCCCAGAGCTCCCAGGGACTTAACCACCAACCAAAGAGTACACATGAAGGGACCCATGGCTCCAGCTGCATATGTAGCAGAGGATGGCCTTGTTGGACATCAAAGGGAGGAGAGACTCTTGGTCCTGAGAAGACTCAATGCCCTGGTGTAGGGGAAGGCCAGGACAAGAAAGCAGGAGTGGGTGGGTTGGTGAGCAGGGGGAGAAGAGGGTTTTCAGAAGGGAAACCAGGAAAGGGGATAACATTTGAAATCTAAATAAAGAAAATATCTAATGAAAAAAGAAAAGATCTTAAAGCATAGAAAAACATCTCATCATGGAAGCTGTAGAATTTCCCAGTGTCCACAGTATATCCCTCACACATCTTCACTTACAAATTCATTGGTCTGGTTTGAAGTCTCTGGCTTCTGTGAAACCAACAATATTGAATCCTCACCAGGATTCCTCCTGGTTATCCTGGTGTTGCCCTGAGTCATGGAGGTACTGCAGTTTTGGATCAGCAGGTCTGGCCCTTTCACTTATTCCAATTATTCACAGATGATACAAATTTTGGGGTAGGTTAACTCAGAGCACTGGATCTGGGACTGGGTGGTAGGTGAGCTTGTCAGCCTAATAGCTCTCATTATCTGCATCACCTTTGCAAGCTGTCTATCACTGCTCCAGCTAGGCATCCAATGCTTTCTCTCATGCCCTTGGGGGTCACATCACCCACACCTACACCATTAGGGCCAGTTTCACTATTTTGTCCAGAAAGGATACAGGACTTGTTATTCTGAATGCTACAACCATTGAATGGCAGGACTAGCTCTCCCTTGGGGTCAGCTCTCTCTTGGGGCCATCACTCCTTACTATCTTTGGTAGAGACAGGAGAAGAGGAGAGAACATCACTCCTATACCCATGACACCTTATAGGAGATGAGTGGATGCCTTCAGGGGCCAACTCACCTGAAATTCCTCTACTAGGTCCTGCTCTCCTGTGCTGCCTAGGCTAGGTGCAGGGCCTACTCTCTCAAGTGCAACAGCTGGTAAGGGACAGGGCCAGATCAACTACTCTCACAAACCTGGACCTAGATTTCTCAACTGTCCCAGGTGGCCAGAACAAAGGGAGAAGAACATCATCTCCTTACCCACACTACCTCAAGGAAGATGGTACAGGGTCTGCTCTCCAAAATGCTGCATTTGGTGAGGGGCAGGGATAGTTCTCCTGTGCTCATGACCTTGTGGGCAACTTTCCCAATTGTCAGAGTCAACCCTATCACTCTCATGCCCTTGGGGTCAGCTTAACCACACCCCTGCTACCAGGGCTAGCTCCACTGTGCTTCCTTGGGGAGGTACAGGGCCCACTCTCCCAAATGCTACCACTGGTGAGAGGTGGGACCAGCTCTCCAGAATTCCACAGACACTGCTGGGTGGGGCTGGTTCTGCACAGCCCCTGGACACCCACATGGTTCCCAGCAGGTGCCCCATCCAAGAAAGTCCCCCTGTTCTCTAGTGGTAATATGAGCCATGGACATTAGTACCAACACCTGCCACTATGTAGCTGGGGGACCAGTCATGGACCTCAGTAACAGCTCAGATTGGGACCTCATCATGGCCCCAGGTGGTGGGTCTGGTCACTCACAACAGGTTATTCCCCCACACCCTTAATTCTCCAGTTCCATCTCTCTTCATAATGTTCAAGCTCTCCCACTTCTCTACCACATACTTGTACACTGTGGTGGCTCCTTCTGTAGGCTGAGTATGTGGCTGGTGGGTCCCTTAGTGACATCTTCTGTCTGCACTGTAGAGTAACAACAAGTAGGTGTCTATGGCCCAACTGTTCCATGAACAGCAGGGCAGAACTGTGGGTGGTATGGTGGTTCACCAGACTCTGTGTGTTTCCCTCTTCCTGCTCTATGCTACCTGTATTTGATTTGATTCTATTTGATTTTTATGTCCTAGGTATAAAACAGCTTTGACCACCAAGCCAGGCATTAAGCTAGGATGAACAAAAGACTGCCATCTGCTCTTTGCCCCTGACCAATATAAGAATAAGACCACCAACAAGGCGTCTCTTTGCCCATTGTCAGGGGGTAAATGTAGGCTTTATATTTCATATTTTAATTCACTCTTAGAGAATGTCATACAAAATATTTTGATAATGTTCACTCCACAACCTCCCACTCCTCGAAATCCACTCCTTCCCATACTCTCCCAGTTTTATGTCCTCACTCTGTAAAGCCCATCTAGTCTTCTTTGTGATGCCCATCTAGTACTGCATGATCACCCATCTACTTGAGTGTTGTAATGACCTACCAGGGACCATGTCCTTAAAGAAAACTGACTCTTATTCTTCTATCAGGTATCACTTGCTAATAGTTCCTCAGTTGAGGGCAGAACTGCATGTCCACATTCTCCTTCCACGCCCAGATTTGATCTGGTTTGAGTTTGCATACATCTTATGCATGCTATCACAACTTCTCTGAGTTGAACTGTGCAATTACTCTGTTGGGTCCAGAAAACATTGTTTCACTGCAGTCATCCACCACCTTTGACATTATTCCTTAATTTTAATTTAATTTTTTCATACAATATATTTTTATAATATTTTCCCTCTCCTAGCTCCTTCCAGATCCTCCCATCTCCATCCCCACATCTAGCTCCTTACTTTCTCTTTCTCTCTAGCAAACAAAATAAAAATAGAGAATACAACAAAGCCAAAACCCCAAAATCAAAATCTACAAGCTAAAAAGAGAAAATTAATAAAATAAAAATATACTAATCAGCTATTAAAAACAAAGACATCATAAAATTGGCAGGCAAAAGGATAAAACTTGAGAATATCATCCTGAGTGAAGTAACGCAGAGCCAGAAAGACATGTATGACAGGAACCTGCATAGCTGTCTCCTGAGAGATTTCTTCCAGTAGCAGATGGAAACAGATGCAGAGACCCCTAGTCAAACATTAGGCAGAGCATGGGAATCTTGTGGGAAGAGTGGGTGATAGAATTGAGTGAGCCAGAGAGATCAAGAACACTACAAGAAGACCAACAGAATCAACTAACCTGGCCCACATGGGGATCACAGAAATAGAATCAGAAAGCAAAAAACATGCAGGAGTTGGACCTAGTCCCTCTTCCCCCGACACACAATCTATAGCAGATGTACAGCTTGATCTTCATGTGGGTTCCCTAACAATTGAAGAGGGAACTGCCTCTTACTCTGTTGCCTGTCATTGGATCCCCTCCCCCTACTATACTGTGTGGCTATGCCTCAGTGGGAGAGGAGAAGCTTAATCCTACTGGAACTAGATGGTAGGGCGGTACCCAAGGGGGCTTCCTTGTCTCTGAGAAGGGCATGAGAAGAGGGGGAGGATTTGTAATGGCAAGACTGGGAGAAGAGGAGTACAGGGGCTATGATTGGGATGTAATGTTAATTAAAAAAATTAAATTATAGAAAGAGAGAAAGAAAAAAGCCTTTGACTCTTTCTGACCTACCCTTCTTCCATTATGCTCTGGAGCCCTGGGGAGAAAATATAAGTGTCCCATTTAGGGCTAAGAATTCTGGCATCTGTTATTCTCTCCATGTTGACCATTTGTGGATCTAGGTGTTAATTGCTACCTATATACTTATCAACATAAATGATAACTGAAACTTATTTCCAACACCATTGCCAAAGAAATGCCAAATTGGACAATAAAAACAATTTCCTTTAAGAACTATTGATATTGAGGTAACAAAACCTCAATATAGAATAGATCTGAATTTCAAATTCAGCATTGATGAACAGGAAGTGGCCATGGAAGATGGGGCAGGTGGTGGAAACTAAGAGTAAGCAAAGAGCATAGGGAAGGATTTTGGCCAAACTGTCTTGACAAAATTGGAGTCTTCATTGAAGTCAGGCAAAGATTAGGGTGACAGAGGTTGTGGAATTTGATGAGACAACAATTAGGAAAAGATTGGGAATACCAAGCGAGGTTCTTATTAAAGCTGGGTGGTGTAAGCTCAAAAAGACAATAGCCAGGGCCTAGACAAGGCAACTAAAATCTGATCTAGAACAGTTGAAAAAATAATAAAAATTGGCTATAATTCTAATTATAAAATCTTAAGTTATAAGCCATATAAAGTTACACATGCAGAAGAGAAACCTTTCGGATTTGGCTCATAACAAGTGTATCTAACAAACTATCAAAGAACAAGGTATTGTTCAGTTATACTACAGCAAAATATTGAACTTCTGCTCTTTCAAAGAAATATAGTGAAAACACAAGTCATAGATAAGGGGGATACCTGCTTATCACTCACCTAATGAAAGATACATATTATACACACACACACACACACACATACACACATTCAAGCACACATGGAATCTCCAGACCCATAAAGGATTATAAAAATAAACAACATTGTGATGATTCATTAATTTGAACAAAATAATAGAAAGAATACATTGGGGGACAGATCTACATCACTCCATCTCTTAACATTTATCCAAGACAAATGAATCCACAAATATCTGCTGCCCAAATTCTCACAGCAGCTTTACTTATAGTAGCTCAAAATGCAATAGATGCCAAATGCTGCCTACTATGTAGTTAGATGAGCAAAGTGCAGCATATCCATAACATGATACATTATCCTAGGATCAAAATGAGTGTGTTGCATTGCTACACACACACACACACAGCAAAACTATGATAGCTATTCATGATAACTACTCTTGAGTAAAAGAAGTCAGAGAAAAGGGTAGCTTCATGATTCCAAAACTCAACTGACAGAATGTACATTAGTGTTTGTGGCAAGAAGTAGCCCTAGAGGAGAAAACATATCAAGGGGAGCCATGGGCCATGGGTTCAATGTCTTGTTTGTGGTGATGGTTTTACAGATATTTGTATACACCCAAACACTTTAAATATGCTCACTTCCTTGTATATTATTGAAATATTAATGAAATGGCTTAAAGACTATTTTATATCTCACTAGAGGGATATGCTAGGCATAAATGTATCAAACTTGTCATAAATAATAAGCTGCAGATCTCAAGACATTCCCCAAAACATGCACTTCAATCTAGATAAATTACTTCTACTGTGAATTTCGAACTCATTTGTTTTGATGGCTGCAATTTTTATTAATATATAATCCTTACATCCTAGACCCTACAACTTCCAAAATCTAAAGCTTGATTTTGGATTGATATGTAACAAGTAGAAAATTCTATGCCTGACCTTCTTTGGAGATTTGTAGTCAAAACCCAGATGTACAACTCACAGCAGAGTTGGCGTCCCTAAGGAGAGAAGTATCCTGCTAGCTCTGCTCTGCTTCTGTATATATTTCTATCCATGCCTAGATTCCTTGATGTGCACACACCCACAAAGAGCAATAAAACAGCATACGATGATGCTAAACCCCAATATGGGCTCTCTACAAAGTCCTGTGTGCAGCTAACATTTGTATGCATTACTCAGTCTGATGGTTTGGGTTTTTTTTTTCTTTTTATGATGTGACAATGTTGTAGAAAACATCACATACCCTACAGCTCTCCCTACAAAAAATAAAGATTAGAATCTTTATTATTTTTTTATTTTTGTCAATAGCGCTGGATGATGGCAAGCATCTTCTATGAAACTATGTTGCTACTATGGCAATGACCTATGACTTGAGGAAGAGGAAAAGTAACCCACCCATGTTCTATTCTAAAAGTGATGAAGTGCTAAATTTTTAATGCAAACTGGGAATAAAAATATAGATCTCTGTAATACATTGGAAGAGTGGACCCACAGGGCAGAGAAGCCACCAAGTGCTACCCTCATTCTAAAACAAGGAACTCTCCTTCATGATGAACTGAAAAGTGAAGATAACTATGAATATCCAATAGGTTGGTCAGAGAAATATAATAAAATCCATGATATTAAAATGTCAGACATTTGTATAATAAAACATGGACTCGTCATGAAGTAATAGAGGAGCCCACAGACAACCTTTCCAAGGTCATCGATGTCAAAATTCAGATGACAGATATCTACCATGCTGAGAAAGTATCACTTTGCATCCCAGAAAGTCATCGAGCAGGCTGAGAAGAAAAGTCTTCTATGAGGCAGTAATGCTATGCTGGACTGTATCACAAGTACCTATGAGTTTGAACAAGCTGTGACAGGCAAACGTCTGTGTCCTTACTCTTCAAAAGACCTGAATTCTCCATTAATCCTTTATTATGCTATCAAAAAGACCCGCCAAACAGGCATGGAGAGTCAGGAGCCTCTTTTCTGATTGGTTTCATAAGCCAGCAATTTGGGATCACCATGGAGAAACAGATCTGTATGACAACTGCAAGACTTTGTTATTCTTTTGCAATTGTTCTACCCTCCCTTAAGATATTTTCAACAAGGGTAACATTACTGCTTATACTGTCCCTCATGTGTGATTTTAGTAATTCATACATGATCAGGTGACATTTGACTGGAGAGTAAATACAAAAGACTTTCATAAACAGCAAATTGATGCAAACACAGCTACACTTACTGCAGACTGAAGGCTCCTTTCACATACCTGAGAATTGATGTTCTTATTCTGTAATGGTAAATAGGCTTGTTGCTTTTGTTTGGAACATTATAAAAAATTCCAGTTTCAGTTTTAGATTTATTAAACCATTTTTAATGTCCTTTTTTTAGTCAATGTGAATGAAACACACACACGCACACACACACCCTCATTTATTTTTTGTAACCATAAACTCAATAGTCAAAGTTTTTCACAATCAATCAATTGAAAATTCACACAAAAGAAAGAAACATTCAACCAAGCTGTCAGTCACATTATCAGTTGCGGTTAAAAGCAGCAGTGCTGCGCTGAACTGTTTTAGCTTTCATACTGCAGACAAGCGTCCTTCCCTTTCCTCCATAGCTCGTGCATATTGGTACTGTGTGAAGGTTTGTTTTGAATGCCGTAGAGCTGGCACGTTGTTTAGCAGTCCTAAGCACAGGAAGAGGCCAGCAAGTCGTGCAGAGAAGATGATGCATAGGCCTACCCCCTGTCTAACCCTGAATGACTCTACAGCTAACTGCTATCTTAGAATCAATGAATCTACGACATGTACAGAATAAAATGTCCTTAAATAGAAACACATATAAAACAAGGCTATCCATTCATCAACTGGCAAATACACTGTGACAAAAGGGCTCAATGGAACCTGAGTTCCAACCACCCTGTAGTTCTCAGGGAGTAGGAGTTCCTTGTGATTTTTTTTTCATAGAGAAAAACTAATATGAAAAATCAGAAACAACTTTATTCATTTACAAATATTTCTATGTATTTAATCAATCAATTAATTAAAGATATAATATACAAAGATATATATATATATGTATACATGAGTACATATATGACATGAAATACACATACATATCCATATACATGAGTGACCTTGTTTTCTTAGTACCTCATTAAATTGCATGCTATAAAATGCTTGTAAATATATTTGAAAGATGTAGGAAAATGTCTCTAACATTGGAAGAATTCAAGGAGCTCTAGTCCTCGTGCGAACGATCCCAATTGGAGGAACAGCGAGTGAGTAGTAGAGAGTGGAGAGTTTGAGAGTTGTGCCTGTTCCATTTAATTGGGGCATTCTGTCCAGAGAACATCAGTCAGTGCTAATGGGATGGAATTAGAAGAAAAGTAAAGAAAAATGAAAGAAAAGAGGAATGATTATCACTAAACAAACAAACATTATAAACAAATAAATAAACAACAACAAGCAAGTAAGAGATTAGGGGCTGGCAAAATGGCTTGGTTGTTAAGAGCCCCAGATCTTCAGAGAACCCAGATTCTATCCATGGCACCCACAGAAAGAACCATATGCAATTCCAGGACTAGGGTGTAGAAAATCCTCTTCTGTTCTTCATGGGCACCAGGCCCAAAATGGGCACACACAAATACATGTAAGCAAAATATTCATGCACATAAAATAAATATAAAGTATTTTTTAATTAATTAATTAAAGTTTCTGAGTACAACTCAACCCCATAATTCCAGCAGAATATTTTCAGACTTAGTGATAGTTTGCCTCAAAATGTGTCAGCTTTTCTTGCCTCAGATGGGTTTAGTTAAATTCTCAGAACTAAAACCTCAAAACTCAAGCAAAATTTCACATGATGAGACATGTATCTTTGAAAAAAGGAAGGTATAGGAAAGACTGATCATAAAATAGAATCAAGAAATACATTACTCAAAGTTCTATTAAATAAACCTGAAAATAAAGAAAGGTTTTAATAGCTGAAATTATGCAGTCTCTTCTCTTCAAAAGAGATCCTATTTAAACTGCCCTGTAGCATTTTGATACCGTGTTCTGTGAACAGCAATATCACTGTGAATTGATATGCTAGTGAGCACAGTAAATGTTCATTCCTTAGAGTAAGGAATGAGGTGTGGAAGGCACAAGCATATTTTTTTTTTAGACTGGAATCTTTATCCAATTCCCAGGTGAGAATTCCATCATATACCATTGCTATTCTATGGCTCTGGTGTGAGACTTTATATGCAATCAATGTTTACCCAAAAAAAGCACTGTAAACCAACCCCCTCCCCCACCACTTGGGAGCATGGAACAACCATAAATCTTTATAGACATATATAGCCTGGTATTTGATTTTAATTTCAACTGTCAAGAGCAGAAGCAAAAATTGCAATCCTCCAGTACATCTGTTCTCGACTACATTAACTGACAGGAACAAAGTGCACTGAGTGTGCACAGAGACCACTGGTCCCATAACAAGCTCTGCATACTAAGAGAGGTGTCCCTGCCTGTGAAGATGTAAAAGGACTCGTGACAAATGATGTGCACCAGGAGACTGACAGCTCATCTTCTTCTGTGCTTGCCTGTTGCATTATGGGAGAAATGGGTCTCCAGCTGCTAGCGTACACACAGCTTCCTCTCTCTGTGACTTGTTCTCTTTCACCCTGCACAGTCTGTCTTGTGCAGCAATTGACCTTGTCCAATATTTGAAGCACTTTTAAAGTTAATGATCTTAGACTCTGGGAATAGTTTTCAAATGTATGAAAGATTATGATATAGAAAATAATAGGCAGCTGTTCCCATTTCTCCTGAGAACAGAATTTGGACTGCTGCCATGCACATCATAAAGACTCAGTCAGTGTTTTCTGGTTATGGAGGGTGATGGCAGTGATGTTGAAATCACAGGAGATCTAGAGAAGAGGAGGACTGTGGTCTGAGAAACCTTCCTTTGATGAAAGAAGTGATCCTACGTGGAAATAGGAATTTAGAAGCTAAGCCAAATGCATTCTACATCCATACAAGGATTTGCTAGGCATTAGCTGTGAGAAGCAATGAGCGCTGTAACAAAACCAAAAGTAGGGTCACAAAAATCATATAGTAATATATGACTCTGTGAGATAGTTTATAATTCATTTTAAGACAAAGGTTCCCATATTTGAAATTATTAAGTGATATTTAAAGACAAGGTATAGTTATTATATTGCACACATTATAAGTGGATCATAGACACTTCATAAAGAATTAAAGTCTCGACAAGTACTGTATGATCTCACTTTTACATAGAACCTAAAAAATAAGCTGATCTTATTGAGACTAGATCATACAGGATTGGGAATAACTTAAATTTTGTGTATTTATTTTGTAATTGTGGTATACATATGAAGCTCTAGCACTTGCAGAATCAGAGGGTAAAAGTATGCCTGAGATGAAAGTGCCCTCATTATGCAAATGAGGACATCATGCCTGACCCTTCCACTCTGTGGGTGGTCACTTGTCATAAATTAGTACTGAGCACCAGGAGCAGAATTAGTTTCTGCTTTAGTTCAATATTTTTATATAAAAATATAAACTATACCCCTGCCTTCATTGTCCAATTAGGAAATAAAAGCATACAGTACAAATGACCTGAGAAGAATAAGAAAATACCAAATGAGCTCCAGTATAATAAAAGGAGAAAAGAAAGTCCTTCCATAAAAAGAAAAGCACTATCAATGCAAAAATTAAAAAAGGAATGTTTACATGGTTAAGAAGTTAATGCCAAATCTTTCGAGAAATGGTTCTGAGAGGTTTGGTGTCCATGGGCAGAATCAAACAATGAGACCCCTAAACCATTTATAAAAAAAGGAAAACATAGCATGAATTAAAATTGAAAGTAAGGCTATGAAATATTAGAAGAAATCATAGGGATGATATGTCAATACACTGGAATAGGAAATGACATGATTTTTTTTGTATTAGACATGAAAACTCAAAAAAATATATACAAATGATATTAAGTCAGACTTTTTCATGTAGCAAATGGAATAATCACCACAGGAAAAGGACAGCATGCAAAATGGAAGAAAAGTTTTCCAAATTATGAACCTAATAAAGTAACTATACTAATAACATATATAATGAAAAACTCAATAACAAAACCAAAATTAAAACAACTTAAAAATAGTCATTTCTCAAAAATAAAATTAAAAAACAAAACACAAAACCTAGAAATTGCTGTATTGAACAAAAAAAAGGCCAAATGCAAAATGAAGTGTCTCACAATCTCACTCGTGTAGACCAGAAAAAAACCCACAAAGGCCATTGAGAACAGACAAGCAAGGGAAACTTTCAGCTCTGCATTTGTTCACTTCGAACTAGAACACACTTAAGTGTTAAATGCACCATTCTGTCCCATACCAGGGCTAACAAAACTGTTGTGACAACTTTGGATTCTTGTAGACCTATGGGAGGAACCAGCAACTTGTACTATACAGGATTTCTGCCACAATTCCTTCTTACAAATTGCCATATCTAGAGATTTATAGCTATTCTTCATCTGTTCTCACCAACTTTATTTTATTCTTCTTTTTGAAGATGCTATGCAGGGACAAACTGAATGTGTCTTCTCTGCTAACTATTCATTCCTAGTATGATTTCCCCATGAATACCTGAAATGTACATATCAGTAAACTGGATTTCTCTTACTGCTCTTTGGATACAAGAGTCCATTGTAAATGTAAGAAATAATTTTTCCTTCTTTACAACAGCTTTAATATGTCAGAGCAATAAGAGAGAAGCAGATTCAGTGATGATGGTATTTCTCTGCCAATAGTTAGGAATGTCTCCAATTCCCAGACTGTCCATTTACTCACTGCTAACATCATCTCAAAGGAGAAGCACCATCAGGTCCATTCTGGGAGAGTTCTCACAGTTCCTTGGTGCTTCACCCAAACTTACTGTTCTTATCATTCCCTTGCCCATCCACTAAAAAATCTGTAGACACTTTATGTCATTGGAATAGATAATCTACTTCCTGACACAATAGAACAGTATGTTGTTAGAACAGAGTGTACTTATAGATATGTAGTGAATACTGTGTGATTTATTTCCCATCTCTGATGAAAGACTTCTGTGCATCAAGCCACACTACAGCCTTTGGTTGCCTCACACAAGTCACCACTCTAAAGCCTCCCATGCTGTTCATGGTGGGTTGTGGGTCCTGTCAGCCTTCCAGGTAAGAATGCCAGGGAGTTTGTTGTTGTTGTTGTTTGTTATTTGTTTGGTTTTGGATCATCAATTTATTTAAAATTTTAATTTTCCTTATAAGAGATAGTTGACTCTTGACTTATTCTTTTGTATAAATTTCTGCACGTTTTATTCAGTTACCTTTAAAAGCAACAGTTATTTTGATATATCACTATATGCAGTCATTTTCTAGTTCAGTATTTCTTCACATGCAGGTGGCCAGGTGAGTATAGTAAATTACCAAAGTCTTTAAAATATAACTATGTCTTTTCAGTTGTCTGAATTTACAGAATTTCTAAGCAAGCAGAAGATATGGCTGAATGTAGCTTATTATCAGTCAAATATTGGAAGTTTCATATCTATTGTGCTTAAAATGTTAAGCTAATTAATTCAGTCCACTAACAAGAAAAATATATATCCAGCCAGGAGATCTATTTCATATCAATATTTTAAGTACCTTCAATACTCAACATTTTACCCTCACTAGGTTTCTCCCACAAATTTGCTTCCAGGAAATCAATCAATTCCAAATCAAAGAGAACATCTAACAAGACCTGTGAAATGCAATCCATAGTGGCAGGCAAGCAGTCCAAAGCTTACCCAAGAATTCAATAAGCAAAATCTCTCCTAATCTCTACAAATGAATAAATTATGCCACCATCTTGAAAATCTATACTTATTATTTCCCCCAAGATGGTATCTAATTTACCATCTAGCCTGCAGAGAACAGTATTCTTTTTAAGAAAATATGAGTACATCAGTGAATATGAACAGAAAGCATGCACTTCATTAATGGAATTATTTGAAATGAAACAGTGCGCATATATACATATATATATATATATATATATATATATATATTTATTTACAATTGCATCCTTTAATGGTATACAGTGCAGGGGTCAAGTCACAACTTCACTGTTAACTATACAATTTTGGTTACTGAATTTGTTTGACCCAGATTTTACATACAGTGGAGATGTAGTCATTGCTGTGGTTCTCTCTCTCTGTGTCTGTCTGTCTCTCTCTCTGTCTCTCTGTCTGTTTCTTTCTGTCTCTGCCTCTGCTCTCTGTCTCTCTCTCTCTCTCCCACTCTCCATCTCTGTCTCTCTGTCTCTCTCTGTGTCTGTCTCTCTGTCTCTGTCTCTCTCTCTCTCTCTCTCTCTCTCTCTCGTGTGTGTGTGTGTGTGTGTGTGTGTGTGTGTGTGTGTGTGTGTGTGTTCTACTTCCCTATGAAAAGACTCTCAAACAACAGGCCTTAAAGGAGAAGCGCACATCTATTGATGACTACTTCTGAAATTAATTAATAGGAGCATTTTTCTAAGGGCTGGCACCTGTATGCTTTACATACACACAAAACCAGCACATGCAGATACTGTGGTCAAGATCTTCAGATTACGCCATCAGATTCTCCACTCTTCCCTTCTCCTTGTCAAGCAAATACCTAAAACACAGTAGCAGCTTCCTAATTCTATGCCTTTTTGTTGAGTTTGGATAATAGGGAGAGGCAGTAGGTCCTCAGGAAGAGGATGGCATGGTTATTCCCATCTAAGGAAGATGCTTAAGCTGGATCCTTCCTCTAAAGGTCAGAAGTCCTAGTATTGTCCCCCATGTGAAAAACTGTCCTGTCTTCAAGTGTACTTATGGTTCCATTCTCTGGATTTTTCAATCTAATAGATAGGGCAAAATCTATACTGTTAATGATATTAACATTATCTGTTTCTATTCAACATACCTTAAAATGTGACTAAGATACCTTATTTTGGTGCGTGTTTTGTTTTGTCTTTCCTTCCAGGTCCTAGCTGAGATTTAAATAGGTGTGGAAAATGCATAGGTGATTACACAAGTAGAAACCAATGGGATATTTAGTAGACACAAAAACATAAAAGGGAAAGTCCTGTTAGGTTTCCTGGTCCTGAATCTGTCATATCAGTCATGTGAGTCTAATCTATTCCCAGGGGTGAGCTTGGAAATTCTTGGCAGCAAAGAACTCATGAAGCCTTGGTTTATATCAGAATTCCCAATCTATGATATAAATATCCCTACCATGGTAGTCTTGGGTCAATGAAAATCTCATTTCTAGGGGTTGAGAAGAATGCTCAATCAATAAAGTACTTGTTGCACAAATATGAGGATCATGTTTGTAATCCCAGCCCTGGAGATATGGAGACAGAAAAATACCTGGGGCTCAGTGTCAAGCCAGCCTTTTTACAATAGCAAGTTCTGGAATTATTGGGAGACTTTGACTCAATTAAAGAGATATAGAACAATAAAGTCGATATTTGACTTTGATTTCTAGTCTTGGTATTCACAGATGTGTGAGCCCACATGTACATGTGCTTGCACAAGAAACACACATACAGATACACACATCTGATTCCTAAAATTTCTTTGAGATCCAATTTTCAGTCGTGTTTGTTACAATCTGATAAGTCAGTTCCAAGTTCTAGGACCCCATGTCTTGTTCTGATCTCAGGAAGTATAATGTTGGAGTATAATTGATCAGTTGTGCCCCTTTGTTCCTGTTTAATCTCCCTCCTTTTGTTTTTTTCTCATCTAAGCCAGGTTTATTCATTGTAATCAAGTCAAAGTACCCCTGTCTTAACTCTGTACATCTGCTAAGATATTCTCTACCTTCTTCTCTTGCCCTTGATCCCCACTGCTCATTGTTATATCTTATCTGGTTTGTCTCTTTCAAATCCTAGAAACTGCTATAACAATCAAAATGGTGAAAATATAGCAATTAGCCAAAATAATTGGCATTCCTTTGGCACTTGAGGGAGAGAATGAGGCAGATGCAGTTGACTCCAACTCAGTAATGCTTCCCTAAGAAGCAAATGCCAGAGGAAGAAAAGAAAATCCAAAGTAGCTTTTCTTCTTTTTGCTGACACTAATTTATCACTCTCCTGAGGGCAAAAAAGTGATAAAGATACATTATGTGGTTCATGTCCGAAGGACATGCATAAAAAGCCTGGCTTCCAGAGTCTACTTTGAGATTCCTCTCTTGCCTTCCTCATGTAGTATCAATAACAGTCCTGAAGCCTGAAATACAGGTTCATGTCTCTGAAAGGTGGTGGAAGTAGAATTACAAGAGCCTGGGAGACATTCATTGTACCCCACTCAGTAAAAAAAATTATATGGCATTTAATCCACAATGGAAATAACAATTGTATGTGCTAAAGGAAGCTATGTTTAATTTTCCCAGAATCCTTTCAGAATAGCTAAATCACAGTCCCATCACACAGGTACTTGCTATTCTTATAGGTAATTCTTTCTTCAACTGCATTAGTTCTTAAAATCCTCATGGTTTATTTATATTAAGACAAATATCCTGACTCATACCACCATTGGATACCTGGTGGTTCGATCTGATTCCAGTGCTCATAATTCTACAAAGGCAAGCTATCTTGAGTAGAAGAAACACCATCTAAATCCTTTCAGCCCCAAATTCTAAATGCCAAGGAGAGATAATAAAAGAAACTCCCATTCTCCAAGACTAGAAGTATAATAAAACAAATTATAGACCTGTGAGATCACCCTACCAGCTAGTTCACTTGGAAAAGCCTTAAGACATAGAATGAGGAAAGGGACAAGTTTCTAGAAGAAAAGGTTTCTTAGCTAGGCTTTCAAAAGAAGAAGTTCCCAGGTGTCCTATTCACTTCTCTATTGCTGTGATAAAACACAATAACCAAGGAAACTTATTTTTTAAGTACTTAATTTGGGGCTTAGTTTTAAAGAGAAAGAATCCAGGACAGCAAAGCAAAGGCAGAGAGGCAAAAACTCCTGAGAGTTTATAGCTTGAACCATAAGTAGGAGGTAGAAAGAGAGAAAGCACTGAGAATGAGCTTTTTCATCCTCAAAGTGGACACCAGTGTCACACCTCCTCCAATAAGGCCACACCTCCTAACCCTTCCCAAAGAGTTATGTCAACTTGGGAACCAAGTATTAAACATATAAGCCTATGGGGAAGCATTTTCATCCAAACCCCCACATAAGGCCAAAAAAAGAAGTCAAAGAACTAATTTCATAAGGACAGAAACGTGTTTATAATAGAAAGATCTATGTAACATCAGGGTGGGTGTCATGAGCCAGAGTTATTGGAAATGGCAGGCTATATAGGAAGCAGCAGAAATACATCTTCTCTCTTAGTGTACTTTGTAACCACCAATGAATACATAAAAGAGTTCATTCAAGTCAAGTTTGTAAAAATAACTACTTATAAATAATATCACATGAAACAGAGAGGGTAACCTTGAATCCTCAGAATACAAAAAAAGTAGGAAAGTGGCTTTGGACACTCTTTTATCATGGGAAATTTATGTGGCCTACATGTGTCTAACTTGGTAGACTTGCTACATAGCAGTTTCTTTCAATGAACTATTCAATAAGAAGTAACTCAAGAGATGATTGCTATAGGCAAGTAAAATTGAAGCTAACAGCAATGATGTGTACACTTGTATAAAACATTTGTAGAAAATACATTTTCTAAACTCAGGAAGGTTGCTACCATATGCCACAAAATTAAAAGCTGTTTAATAGGATAGGATACAGTAAGCATCCCACTATTTAAGCGTAATAATGCGCAGCTATAAACTTGGTAGAAAAAGTGAGGGCTGGTGCTATGCTCAGCTACAGAACACAGACCCTGTCAAAACTAAAGCTAGAAACCCAGGGGAGATTAAATCATCTAAAAAACTGATCAAAAGTGGTATAACGCATTTCATTATTATAAAAAATCTTTGTACTACATACACATTCTTCACACACACATACATATGCACTTGCAAGTGTGTGTGTGTGTGTGTGTGTGTGTGTGTCTGTGTGTGTGTAAGCAAAGAAAATTACAAACTTATCCCTCCCAAACTATCAAAAATATCCTGCATATAACTGTTTCAGAAAATAAAATAACTAATAAAGCTATTCACAGAAGAAAGAGACCTCTACAAGGAAAACTTTAAGGCACAAAAATGCTAAAAGACAGAAAGATTTCCTATGTTCCTGTGAAACTGTCTCTAACACCAAAAGAAACATACAGAGTCAATGCAATAATGACATTACAGAGCAAGAAAAACAAATCCTAAAATTATATGCAAACACAAGGGACCCTGGATACCAAAGCAAACCTAAGCAGAAAAATGCATGCTGAGTCATCAGAAATGACTGATAGAACAAAAGTGACAAAAGCAGCAGGTTCCCACTACAAAAATAAACACAAAGGCCAGGGGAATAGAATAGAAGTCACAGAAGGGAATTCACACAGCAACAGCCTTGTATCAAGAACATACAGTGATCAAGCTGACGGATCTGAATTTAAAGCCTGTCTGTAATACAAAATAAGGCCTTGTCTCCAAAACCAAACAAACAAAAACAACGACAAACAAGCCAAAAGCAACAACAACAAAAGGCATGAGAGCAGTATGCAATGGGCAAACCTTTAATAACCTTCTACCTGAATAGCTAGCTATTGCTTTGAATGGAATCATTTTGAATTTCTGAGGTTATTTTCAAATTGAAGTAATCAATACCATAATCCTAACATCTCAGTATTTTTACAGATTTAAAAAGCACATGGAAAATGTATAAGCATACCTAAATTAACAAGGATCTGAGATAAATTCACAGGAAATGCAAGGGTCAGGCACAGCCGTAAAATTATAGGAAGTATTAAAGTCTGAAAAGATACATCTGGTACCATATGACAACTTCTGCCTGCAGATATATGAGTTGCTGATATTCCTGTGCCTCCTGGGGATATTAATGAATTGTCATACTTCACATGAGATACTTGTTCTTTTCTTAACTTGGAAAAAGAAGCAATAAATAGGAATATGCAAGTGAATCAATATGAATAGACACATACAATTTAGCTGGACAGAGAGGAAAGAATACTAGTTTGTGGTCCTATTGAAGAACAGAATAGGAATTCATGTGACTTGGCCTATGACAGTCTTTTCCAAGAGTGCCCTGTATTCAGAAGTTTGATTTTATAGATGTCCTATTGGGAAAAGAAAAACTAATGAGTCATAGATACTATCTCGGTCACTGGGAGTATGACTGGGCAGCAAGTCTGGGAAGGAAATATATAATATAGTTCCATACAAATCAGAAACCCTGGTACTTTTCCAAGCGGCATCACACAGTGTGAGCACACGGATTCCTCCCAGAGATTAGAAAGGAAATTCCCTTATCAAAGCATGGGGCTTTGAGCTATTGTCATCCCCGTGGGTCTTGGGAGACTCTTGCTTTCCTGGCATCTGGGATTTTCTGGTTGCTACCCCCAGTGCCCATTCCCCATTGCTACACACCTCTGTTCAATTTCTTGTACATCTCCTCCATCTCCTCCCATACTTGATTCTTCCCCTCCTTTCCTCTCCCCTTCTTCTCTTCCTCTCATTTCCCTCCCACCCTCTACTCCCCTTAATTATTTTGTTCTCCCTTCTAAGACCTATTGAGCTGCCTACAAGTTGTTCAAGCAACTAGAGTTGCAGGTTTCCTTAGTCATCATCCTTCTGTGCTTTGTTGGGTTTTAATCCAATGATTCAGCCGCCATTGAGTCATCTGATCTTGTATGCAACAACAACAAACTTATGAGTTTGCCAAGTTGAACTTGGGGAGAATCCTTACTTTAGTTTATTGTTGATTCCCTATTTAGAATGAGTAGGTATTTGTTCACGTCTCTCCAAGACAAGTCAATGCAACATATACCAGTTTGTGTTGGCTATAATCCTGTACAATAGTTAAAAGGAGGTAAGATTTATATTCATAAATACTGACATCAGCATACAAATAATATCAGTTAATATGTAAGATCCAAAAGTGTGGGTGTTTTTTCTTAATCCTTTTGGAGTAGAAGACATCAACTCCTCTTCATCTTCAATATATATAATCAATGATTATACATTGTAATTTAAAAACAGTTACAAAAAACAAAAAAAAATTTAATTTAAAAATTATTGCTTTCAAGTTACAATGAATTTGTAGAGAGAAAAATGGGAAATGTTTAGCTAGGTATGAGTTTCAAAAGAAAATACATAATTAATAATCTGTTGCAATTTCATTTTGTGTAATGATTTTAATCTGTTTTTGAAGAATATGTTCTTGTGGTGATCTTTTTTAGAGAATATGTAACTTGTGGCTATGAGGTGATATTTTTACAAATAGAGAACTCTGTCTTAAGTGGTATAAAAAGGCTAAGAGGAAAATAAAAGCATGGGTCACCTCTTAAATCAGAGGTTGCTAACTGGTTCATGTAAAGTCTGTCCCAATCAAGTCAGGACAGAATGATAATAGCTAAAACCACCGACTTTCCTGTAAAATATTTCAGAGTCCTACATGTTCTCCAGTTATGGTAAGATTGCTTCTGCTTCTGGCCTCAGTGGATAGATGCTGTGATGGAAAAAGTGTATAAATTAGCCAGACCCTTAAGAGACTGTTACATAGACTATGTAGGGCTTATGCCCATCAATGAGACATGCAAATATGTCATCACCTATGTGGATAGTGTCACAAGTTCTTACAAAAATAAATCAATGTAAGTGACCTGTGACTCCACCGTCTAGAGTATCTCCCAACTCAGTATATATGGCCCACACAGACAATTGTCAGCCACAGGAGTAGTCATTTCTTGGCACTATTTTGCAGATCTGACTAAAGAGAATCAGGTGAAATGTTATATTTTATGACCTTATAGCTTACCAGAAGGTGAGTTAACTGAATGGAAGAATGGGTTAACTATGCAGTAGCTAAAGAATTTAAATATAGAAGGCATAGGTAGGAAGGGGCACTCCCATTAGCCATAAAATGATTGAATAAAAATCCTAGTACCAGAAGTGGTATACATCCCTGAGCTGTTAACCAAAGAGGACTCTGAAGCCTCATAAGATCTAATGGCTATGGCCACTACTGTTGCTTCTAGACTCTAATAATAAGGCCCCACTGCTGAAGACACTATGGTTTGATTCCAGGGCATAAAGAAACAAAGCTCTGAAGAAGTACTTTCTTTTCTGGCTTGCTTTCATAGAGCCAGGATGTGCTACTCAGACTACTAAAAGAGAATTATCATCAACTGTCATTCCTGGCTGTATACCTTACATTATACAATACTAACATGCAATCTAAGATGTACATGCTTGTACAATAGTGGCATGTCTATTGCTCTTAAAAACCAACACTTTCCAAAGGCCTGCTGCACAGGAAGGAATTTAGAACTGATACTATCTAAAAGCCAGAACAAAAACCTATGGATGGAGAAGTCATAGACCTGTGTGGGGAAGCAACTGCAATTGTTTTGTTCGATAGATATGCCTATCAAAATGTCTTCTAAATGTGTTTGTACCAACTGATCACTTTAGCTGTCAGCTGCAACCAGCCATGGAAGGAAACTTGCTTTTTGCGTAGATGGTATATCCACAGAGACTCAAACACAGATGGAATTCATGAAAGCAAGTGACTGTTGCTGTGGCCGTATTTCAATGCTCGACCAGGGTTGACAACTTGAGCTGCTTCAAAGTACAGAAAACATTGCAGAAGGGGAGGAAGACAGGGTGTAAGAGTTAGAAGAAGAGATGGAGTACTGTATAGTAACTTCTGAATTTAAATAGTCTCCCCTGAAGAGAGAAGGGAAGCTTATGAGACTCAGACAGTAAATATATCCCAAAGGTTTGGCAAACTGAGACAGTATTCACATGGCCTCTCCTTGTAGTTATTCAGGCAGAATTTATGGGGAAACTCTCAGACCTGTTGAGCTGCCTACACATTGTGCAAGCAACTAGAGAGGCAGGTTTCCTTAGTCATCATCCATCTGTGCTTTGTGGGTTTTAATCCAATGATTCAGCCACCATTGAGTCATCTGCTCTTGTATGGAACAACAATAAACTTATGAGTTTGCCAAGTTGGACTTGGGGAGAATCCTTACTTTAGTTAATTGTTGATTCCCTATTTAAAATGAGTAGGTATTTGTTCATGTCTCTCCAAGACAAGTCAATGCAACATATACCAGTTTGTGTTGGCTATAATCCTGTACAATAGTTAAAAGGAGGTAGGATTTATGTTCATAAATACTGACATCAATATACAAATAATATCAGTTAATATGTAAGATCCAAAAGTGTGGGTGCTTTTTTTTTTATCCTTTTGGAGTGGAGCATATGTTACCCAAATACTATAAGAAACACAACCCATTAGCTCTTTGTGAAAAGAAAACCTTATGAAATCTCCAAAGCCACAGCTTCGGTTTTGTTGAGATAACACAACAGATAAAATATCAAATTAAATGGAAGAGGCAGCTAAAGATGTGGCAGGGGAGGGCATTGGGGTCCTTATTAAAAGCAGAAGCAGCTTGACTAATTGCATACCTTTGCCTGTTCCAGTGCTGCAGATGAAGGTATTGCTGGTTTTCAGGGTTATAGACACACAGAGGCAGGCATCTGTCACGTGATCAGGTGCAAATCCAACACAGGACTGCCTTTCCTAGTAAGTCATCAGTGGTATATATTAATAATTCCTAATAAAGACATAGGGTGGTCTCACTATGAATTAAATCAGATGGATGCCTTCAGTAATCAAGGCTTTCAGCACCTACAACACCAACTGCAAAACATTGTGTGTCTATGACTTCAATTAGTGTTTAAGTAAAGATGGTGATGATTGTATAAGATAAAGTCCTGTGAAGCTAAATTATAACCGTATTATAGGAATTTCTTCCTCTCTGACTCAACTCTCAAACCAGAATTGTACACAAATCTTATTAATGTATCACTAATGCATTTTTATTTATTTACATAAATGTGTCAACAAGCATTATCTGATCTCAGAGAAGTTCTTTTTATGTGATCTCCAAAAGAAATAGACAGTGATTAGCTAAGAGATAAGAGAATTTCTTCTTTGTAAAATACTTATACACACTTGGCTTCCTTAGTGTTCTTTTAATGGAGTCTCTCCTGCCCATATTCTATGGGGTCCCACTATCTCAATGCATGATGTAGCTCCTTTCTAAATAGCAACCTCACCAACTCTCCTTGGTGCCTATCTGCCCTGCAATGACTGGCATATTGGTGGTAGATGGTGCAAAAAACCCATCATAAATCTCCTGGATTGATGGAAATTGTTCAGAACCTGAATGCTTTAGCTTGATTTCTTATGACAGTAAAAACAGCTCTCTGAAAGTGACAGTACCTGAGATGTTTATGAGAACACACTGGAGCTTGTTGATTATCAAATGTTGACTGGATTTTGGTTTTGTTTATTTTGTTTTTTACATTTGCAAAATCTCAGATTATGACCTTGACAATACATAATAAACAGGATACGTGAGTCTTTTAAAGCTTAAATAAATCTTTTTTCTGGGTAAGCCTTTTGCCTGCAGTAGACACATTTCATGCCTTACCACAAGCTCTTAGCACTCTTTCCTGACCACATCTGGATGTGACTTTGAACACCTCTCCAAAAAGCTGGTTTGGAGAAGACTAGTTTCCTAGACATTAAGAATAAAAACAAAGCCAGAGCTCTGGTCTTATAGGTAAGATTAAAAAAAAAAAAGGAAACTAAAAAGAAAGGGTCTGATTTACAATCTGAAAATTTTACCAATATGAAATTAATTGATTGAGTCATTAGAACCAAAGAATATACCTGTGAAACCTCTCTGTGCATATTCTTTCAGTCAATAAACACTTTTAAAAGTAACAGCTAAATGCCATGTAACATTGATTAAGTCTAGCTATTACTGTCCCTGGAGCTTTTGATTATATCCCTCCTAGGAACCTGGGGATCACTTTATCTGATTCTGAAACAGATGCTGAAGAAAAAAAGAAAAAGAAAGTGTTGCAAATAAAACTAAACTACATCCTTCCTGTAGTAGATGATAGCAATCTATTATTTGAGATACTACACACTTTGGAAGCATGTGATATAAACAATCAAGCTGTAACTGGGTTGGGAACCTTCTCTTGATGGCCACCTTTGTAGTCCCTGAAGGTGCTACACACGCTTCAGGAATAAAGAAAAAAAGCATTGATGGTCTTGACCAGCTATAAATCCAACTATCTATGAGAACTAAATGTCAGGCAACATGTGCCCACTAAATAATGGCACTATTAATATGGGTGTAATCACCTACTCTCTGATTGCATTAGAGACCTTATCTACAAAACAGAATCCATATTCAATACTGCAAAACTGATCAAAAAACACATGTCAGAGATATCACAGGCCCTAGAGGGAACTTAATACTTGTGTTTAAGAAATTAGCATATGTTCTTTATTGCTTTAGGTTACTTTGATAAGCACCATGGCCAAAAACAATTTGTGAAAAAGAAAGTTTGTTTAGCTTCTACATTCTGATCACAGTTTATCACTGAAGGAAGTCAGGACAAAAATTCAAGCAGGAGCAGAAACAAGGACCATGGAGGAACATTGCCTACTGTGTTGTTTTCAAAAGTTTGCTCAGCTTGCTTTCTTATACAACTCTGAACCACCTTCCCAGGCATAGCACTACCCACAGTGGGCTCAGTTGTCCACATCAATACATTGGAAAAATGCTCCACAAACATGCCTGCAGGCAATTTAATGGAGGGAATTCTTCAGTTGAGGTTGCCTCTCCCCAAGTGACTCAAATTTGAGTTAAGTGGACCAACACTAACCAGTACAACTTAATATCAAACTGCCTTCTAAATATTCATGTTTGTGCATATAGAGGAATGCTACTCTCAGCCTAAGCCAGAGATGCCACTCTTTCAAATAGGCAGTGGTTGATATATATTCATGGAGGTGCAAGATGTTGAGAATAATTAATTGAAAAGTGCCTAGCCCTAAATATGATACACATACATAAATATGTAGAGAGAATTTTCATTTCTTCAAAAACATAGAAATGCTATGGGAATATGTTTTTGTTTTAATACCAGTTATTGGACATGGGGCTGCTTCAGATTGTCCACAACCACTGACTATGACTTGTTTCATGTTCTGGCAGGGGCATGATTTTGCCAGCTGCAGATAGTTTCTGTTTGGAATTCTAGGATTTCAAGAGAAGGTTTATAAATGCAAGAGACTCAAGAGGGTGTGACTGCTGCTCCTACTCCTACTCCTGCTGCTGTTGCTAATACTGTTTGCTACTGCTGTTGCTACTGCTGTTGCTGTTGCTGTTGCTGGTTGCTGGTTGCTGGTTGCTGGCTGCCGGTTGCTAGTAGCAAGTTGCCAGTTGTCAGTTGTTGGTTGCTGACTGCTGGGTTTTGGTTGCTGGTTGGAGATATCCTAATGACAAAGATCCAAATTGTCCCAAGGAACTTTATGCCCCTAAAGAAAATGATGCCCCCTTTCCCCTCTAGCCTTTTTTCTCTCCTACTTAGTGTTGCAGGTTGGAAGGGATAAGGGTGGAGAAGTGTGGCAAAAATAGCCAAAAATCTAGCTATAAGTGGCACCCAACATGGGGCACAACAAATGGGAAATCTTATTTCCAATGCTATAGAGGAAACAACAGGGAAGGGGGTGGATATTCTGTTTCAGGACATCAACAAAAGGTTTGTTATCATGGCAGTTGCTTCTGGGATATCTGCCTGCTTTTTCAATTGAATAAATTGTGAGCACAAATGAAGGAACCTGAGAAACAGCAACAACAACAACAACAACAAAAAATGGTTCAAATGGAAAAACTAAAAGGGTCATTCTACTCTCTCATTTATGAAAGGGTTGCAGAGTTGGCTGTGCAATTGGGAAAATTGCAGGTAGAAATGGAAGTTCTGGGAAGGGAGCAGGAGGCCGTGCAAGATAACAAGGTTAAAGGAAACCTGAAACAGCCTCTTTTGAAAGAAAAGGTTAATCTCAAATCAGCATGCGTCACCAGAGTTAGAAAAGGGGCAGCCTTGTGTAAAGAGATCACCATCGGCTTTCTCAATAGTTGTACAGGGTTTTCAATAACAAGATGGCCGGTGCTTCAATTTTGGAAAATTAAGTCATTTGTAGAGAAACTGTGACCAAGCCACTAAAGATCTCAGATCTCAAAATGTATGGTGCATTAACTATGAGAAATACAGTAAATACTTCCATAGAAGTGAACAAGCCAATTTTAACAGCAATGTGTCCTTGAAGTATAAATCAGAAAAAAAATTCCTAGACTTCTAGGAGTGTGCAGGGATTGTGGCAAGGGATATCGTTGGAGCAATAAGGGTAGGTCCAAAAGAGATATCAAAGGCAATTTCTTTACATCAGAAAATGGCTTTCAAGACCTGCAGAAATTTTCCACTGGGAACTTGGATTTGTTTATGTTTCAACAGGAAATGAAAAATCTATGGATACCATCAAAATGTATAAATCTTAGATCTGAGCAGGAATGGTCTCCTTAAAAACCTAGGCTACTGATCTGAAAAGCATTAGGCTCACTGAAAATGTCTGTTTATACTTTCTCACTAAAAACAGCACAATTAATGGCTTAAAACAAAAAGGGGGAAATGTTATAAGAATTTTGGTTTCTTTAAAAACAGAAATGTTATAGGAAATAGGTTTTTGTTTTAATCCCAGGTGTGGAACATGGGGCTGCTTCAGATTTTCCACAGCAGCTGACTATGATCTGTTTCATGCTTTGGCAGGGGAATGATTTTGGGAGCTACAGATAATTTCTGCAACTGTATAGTGTTTGGAATTCTAGGAAGTCTTGAGAAGGTTTAAAAGGCAAGAGCCCTGAGATGAACACCGCTTCTTCTTCTTCTTCTTCCTCCTCCTCCTCCTCCTCCTCCTCCTCCTCCTCCTCCTCCTCCTCCTCCTCCTCCTCCTCCTCCTCCTCCTCCTCTTCTTCTTCTTCTTCTTCTTCTTCTTCTTCTTCTTCTTCTTCTTCTTCTTCTTCTTCTTCTTCTTCTTCCCTTGAGGTTGTTGCTGTTGCTGTTGCTACTGTCACTGTTGCTCTTGCTGGTTGCTGATTACTGGTAGGAAATATTCTAAGAATGAAGATCAAAATTGCCTCAAAAAACTCAATGTCCTTAATCAGCAGGAGATAGTCTAATGATATTGATACCCCCTTTCCACTCTAGCATTCTTTCTCTCCAACCTGAGGCTGCAGTGTTGGAAGAAAAAGGGTGATAGAAATAGGAACCCAAAATGTAGTCAAAAGTCTGGCTGCATATGTCTCTCTATTATAGATACATATAGTATAGATACAAATAAATGAGTCATGAAACAACACCAAAACTTATGAATCTTGGAGATGAAATAAAAATTAATACACAAAAGAAAGCAGTAAGCACTCATATTTCCTCTAATGAGCAGGATACAGATTTTATGGTTTGAATATAAGATGTCCAAACTTACATCAAGCACACAACTTGAAGATTTTTGTCCTAGCTGGTGGATCCAATTATTGACAGATGATTGGTCAATGAAGACTCTTATTTAATCAGTGAATATATCCACCAGTGAATTTATAATCTGATAGAATTAGTATGAGGTAATGGAAACATTAGAGAATAGGGCCTCATTGGAGAAACTAAATTATTGGGGACATGCCTGAAAGATGGTTTATTACCACTCCACCACATACTTCCTGGCTTTATTATAACCATCTTTACTGTAATCATATAGTAATGGAGCAAGCTCAGCATGGACTGAAATCTATGAACCTATGTGATACAATAAGTCTAGTAGCACTCTTCTGTGTTAGTCAGACTAACACAGGAGTCTTAGGCAGACTCAGTTCTTTAGAGGGATGTGTGGCATGTCATAATAAGTTTACTACTCAAGTGAGTTAAACATTTATGAATGTTTAAGGCCAGTAGTAAAGGACAGATTCATTTCTTAAAGCTTCATTTTCTCCAGTTGTTATGGTTATAATATGTACCCCCACAGAATATGATCAAATACAGTTTATGGCACACCTTGGTCAATGCTCTATCTCTAACATGAAAACTAATACTGTGTGATCTCCTATAGTTTCTAGATATATCTATGGTTAAGTTGATATTGTGTAAACATTTAGTATATCTCATACAGAAAAGGACTAGTTCAGGTTAAAAAAATTTTAAATGTATTTTAAAATCATAAGAGAAAGATGCCCCCACTCAAGTATTAATAATAGAAGGAAACAGAAGAGTGTGGAAGAAATTATTAGTATTGTTGGCCATGGTTCCCAACTGAGCTCACCCTGAAGCTTGCTATACACACAGATGCTTCAAAGGCTTCTGGCTCAGGTTCTGGAAAACTCACTGGCTAGTTGAATGTGATATGAAGGATACACACTCATGTAAATCCCTTAAAGAATAGACCTACGCTTCTGATAATTTCAGGTGAGCTCTCAGATAACAAGACATACCTATTCAGGTTATATGTCACCCTAAAAGCATACAATGAAAGAAATTCTTTGAAACCTGGACTTCAGGCAACCAATTTCAGCTGGGAAAAGGAGAATTAGCTTTTCCCAGGAATGAGTCCCCTTATTGATTGCCTAATGCAGCATGGTTAGCCTGGAAACTTTACATGTACAAATGACAAAACTAAGATACATATATGTAATAATCATAATGCCAAATCGAAGCTGTCATGTTGAGAGTAGAGGGACATAGGAGACTGAAGGAGAGTAACTACGTGGGGTAGGAGAAAGAGAAAGGGAAATTGATATAATCCTATTTCAATTAAAGACATATTTTTAAGAAAAGAACACACATATGTTCTACAGATGCCAATTCCTTTTGTTGAAACCTGGTGTTGAGCATGAACTTTATGGACACTATTACTTTTGAGGATAGGTAAACATGTAATATATACTGTGCCAGTTGTACAAATTCCTATATATATGTAGTTGTTTTAACCTAAAAAGTTAAAAAATTAATACTTCTTTTATATGTTTATATTTCCCTTTTGTATTTTATTTTAATTTAAAATACAATTAAATAATTTCTTACCTCTTTCCATATATTCTAATATCTATTATCTCCCATGCTTCCATATTCCTTCTCAAATGCATGGCCCCCTTTTATTTAAATGGCAATGTTGTATACACACCAACTCACATGCGCATACATGAATAAATACATATATACATACATATAACATACTGTATCCATGTTATTCACATGTACATAAGGCTGACCATTGGTTTTGGATAAGCAATTTGGATTTTCAATAACCTTTCAATTGAAAGAGACGAACTATAGAAAGAACCAAAGGAGATGAAGGGGTTTGCAGCCACACAGGAGGAACAACAATATGAACCGACCAGTACCCAGAGAGCTCGCAGGGACTTAATCACCAACCAAAGAGGGTTGGTGATTAACCATGGAGAGACCCATGGCTCCAGCCACATGTGTAGCAGAGGATGATCTTGTCGAACATCAATGAGAGGAGAGTCCTTTGGACTGTGAAGGCTCCTTGCCCTAGTGTAGGGGAATGCCAGAACAGGGAAGCAGGAGTGGGTGGGTTAGTGAACAGGGAGAGGGAGGATGGGATAGGGGGTTTTCAGAGGGGAAACAAGGAAAGGGGCTAACACTTGAAATGTAAATAAAGGTGGTATCTCAAGGTTGTTTTGATTTGCATTTCCCTAATGACTAAGGACATTGAACATTTCTTTAGGTGCTTCTCAGCCATTCCCTATTCTTCAGGTGAAAATTCTTTGTTTAGCTCTGTACCCCATTTTTAAAGGGTTATTTGGCTCTCTGGAGTCTAACTTCCTGAGTTCTTTGAATATATTGAATCTTAGCCCTCTGTCGGATGTAGCATTGGTAAAGATCTTTTCCCAATTTGTTGGCTGCCGCTTTGTCCTTCTGACAGTGTACTTTGCCTTACAGAATCTTTGTAATTTTATGAGGTTCCATTTATCAATTCTTGATCTTAGAGCATAAGCTATTGGTGTACTGTTCAGGAAAATTTCCCCTGTGCCCATATGTTCAAGGTTCTTCCCTAGTTTCCTTTCTATTAGTTTCAGTGTGTCTGGTTTTATGTGGAGGTCCTTGATCCACTTGGAATTGAGCTTAGTGCAAGGAGATAAGAATGGGTCGATTTGCATTCTTCTGCATGTTGACCTCCAGTTGAGCCAGCACCATTTGTTGAAAAGGCTATCTTTTTTCCACTGGATGGTTTTAGCTCCTTTGTCAAAGATCAAGTGACCATAGGAGTGTGGATTCATTTCTGGGTCTTCAATTCTGTTCCATTGATCTACATGCCTGTCACTGTACCAATACCATGCGGTTTTTAACACTATTGCTCTGTAGTACAGCTTGAGATCCGGGATACTGATTCCCCCAGAGGTTCTTTTACTCTTGAGAATAGTTTTAGCTATCCTAGGTTTTCTGTTATTCCGGATGAATTTTTTAATTGCTCTTTCTAACTCTATGAAGAATTGAGTTGGGATTTTGATGGATATTGCATTGAATCTGTATATTGCTTTTGGCAAGATGGTCATTTTTACTATATTAATCCTGCCAATCCATGAGCATGGCAGATTTTTCCATCTTCTGAGGTCTTCTTCAATTTCTTTCTTCAGAGACTTGAAGTTCTTGTCATACAGATCTTTCACTTGTTTGGTTAGAGTCACACCAATATACTTTATATTGTTTGTGGCTATCGTGAAGGGTATCATTTCTCTTACTTCTTTCTCAGACTGCTTATCCTTTGAGTATAGGAAGGCTACTGACTTGCTTGAGTTGATTTTATATCCAGCCACTTTGCTGAAGTTGTTTATCAGCTGTAGGAGTTCTCTGGTGGAGTGCTTTGGGTCGCTTAAGTATACTATCATATCGTCTGCAAATCGTGATAATTTGACTTCTTCCTTTCCAATTTGTATCCCTTTGACCTCCTTTTGTTGTCTAATTGCTCTAGCTAGAACTTCAAGTACTATATTGAAGATATGGAGAGAGAGGGCAGCCTTGTCTAGTCCCTGATTTTAGTGGGATTGCTTCAAGTTTCTCTCCATTTAGATTGATGTTGGCTACCGGCTTGCTGTAAATTGCTTTTACTATGTTTAGATATGGGCCTCGAATTCCTGATCTTTCCAAGACCTTTAATATGAAAGGATCCTGAATTTTGTCAAATGCTTTTTCAGCATCTAATGAATTGACCATGTGGTCTTTTTCTTTGCGATTGTTTATGTAGTGAATTACATTGATGGACTTCCTTATATTGAACCGTCCCTGCATCCCTGGGATGAAGTTTACTTGATCATGTTGAATGATCGTTTCAGAATGGCTAAGATCAAAAACATAGGAGACAGCAGGTGTTGGCGAGAATGTGGAGAAAGAGGAATACTCCTCCACTGCTGGTGGGAGTGCAAGCTGGTACAACCACTCTGGAAAGCAGTCTGGCGGTTCCTCAGAAAACTGGGCGTGACACTCCCGGAGGATCCGGCTATACCACTCCTGGGCATATACCCAGAGGCCTCCCCGGCATGCAATAAGGACACATGCTCCACTATGTTTATAGCAGCCTTATTTATATTGGGCAGAAGTTGGAAAGAACCCAGACATCCCTCAACAGAGGAATGGATACAGAAGATGTGATATATTTACACAATAGAATACTACTCTGCAATTAAAAACAATGAATTCACAAAATTCTTGGACAAATGGTCAGAACTGGAAAATATCATCCTTAGTGAGGTAACCCAATCACAAAAGAACACACATGGTATGCAGTCACTGATAAGGGCATATTAACCCAGAATCTCGGAATACCCAAGACACAATTCACATATCAATTGATTTCCAAGAAGAAAGAAGTAGAGACCCCTGGTCCTGGAAAGACTGGATGTAGGGGAATACCAGGACAGAGAAGCGGGAGGGGGTTGAATGGGGAACAGGGGGATGGAAGAGGGCTTAATGGACTTTCAGGGAGGGAGGAACCGGGAAAGGGGAAATCATTGGGAATGTAAATAAAAAATATAGAAAATAAAAAAGTAAAAAAAAGAAATGCAAATAATGAAAATAGCTAATAAAAATATAATATAAAAAAAAGAAAGAAAGAAACCTCTAATCAAATAAGAAATGCTGTTTACACAACAGTGCCCACAAAGGAGCATCTTTCATCCACCTGCAATACCAGTCTGTGCGAGCCACATGTTACTGAGTTGCTATTTGACTACAGCTAAGCTATGCTGAGCAGTTCAAGTCAAAGTGCAGCATGACAGGCAAACTGATCAACATGTTTATTTTAAGATATTATATTTTAGGACAATACAGTTGTTTACTAATTTAATGTTGAAAACTTTTCTTAAGTATTCGGCATTGATATTAAAAATTTAGCCTAATCCTATTGTACTCTTCTCCACGATAACACTGTACTTGGACAGAAGTAAGCTATTCAAAAGTGTCCCCTGTGGCCCCCTTTCCAGGAACTATATGTTCCTATGCTCAAGCATTTTCTATTGCAACAGGAATAGATAGATATTTGGACAGCTATGCATTCAATGGCAAAGCCTAGGACTTCAGTGGCTAGATCACTGTTGTATGACATTTTCTGTAGAGGCATGAAAACATTTTTCTACTCTACATGACTGAACAAGAAACATGAAAACGTAATTTTACCAAGTCTAGCTTAGTGGACCAATGGGTTCGTTGGGGCTGCTTATAGAAGTATGGATGAGAAGTTTTAAGGGCACAATTACTCAAAGGAAGCAGTATCATTACGAAGCCTTTGGGCAAGAACTCACTAAAGCTGCACCCATGAATCTCCCTTAGCTGAAGGAAGAGTTCTTCAAACCCCCAGAAAATGTCCATCAATTTTATAATCATAGGTAGATGGCCTGAGAATCATTTAAGTTTTGTTTACTTCATGAGTCTTATGACCCTCCTTCTTATACCCAGAAGGGGATCTTTGTGTTCAATTTGGAGGAAACAGCTATACAACAATGTCAGAACCTCTTCACAATGACAGCAATTCAGCACATGGCAGCAACCAGCAGCTGTTGTATTTCCTGTTAGTGGTGTTCCTTGTATAGCCACCATGTTCAAATTGCAAGATTGGGCATGAATCCAGTGTCTATCGTGTTTTTGACAATTGCTGTAAATCAAGACACTGTAACCTGACAGCAAGAATTAGCCTGCAGGATGTCAGTTCTGCACCATGCATTCTGCTCTGTGTTCCCTTAAGAAGCTCACAGAACATTTTCCACATGGCATCCTTCTGTGTGGCTCTTTTTCCTTCTGTATCTATGGCTGGTTGATACAGCTCATGCCTTTCAATTTGTGATTGCTCTATGCTTTATAATAAAGATTGTTACTTTCTGCTTGGTTAGGCTCCTGATCTTGTGCTATTCCCAAAGGCTTTGAGCTTCCCTCAGCTTAAAGTCCATGTTCATGCATTCTTCCTGGTTATTTCTACCCCAGATTCAGAGCTTTGTATGTACTGAAGTCTATCCAGCAGAGATAGCTTGCTCCTTTATTAGCAGGGGAAAGCACATTGGAAGGACAGGGTCATTTTGCTGGGATACAGTAAATATTATTTTGTGCACTGCAGCCTTAGATCTCAGAAATTACTTCCCTACGATGGATAGCTTGTTAGGGTTTAGAACTATATCTCTGCAGACACATTCTCAATTCAATGTTTTCCAAATAGACTTCTCATAATGTTCCAATGAGGTGAGCAGGGACAGCAATGCCTGCCAGGATTCTGCTGGATGATTACAAATAAACATGCTGTCAGTACATTATCAGGTACCTCCCTCTTACAATACCCACTTTTCTCTCTTATTTTTTTCCTTTTTTGCATCATTTTGTATGCTGATTGAGGATGGTACAGTAGATGATTTTAGTCTATAAGATGTTTTCTATAGTCTGTCCAATATAAAGATTTGTTATACATTAGTGTGGTCTTTTCCTGCACAAGTCTATAGGTGTGTGGCTAGAAGACTCACTTCTGGGGAGAAAAGACACAGCCATGGGTTTCTGTCTCATCAATCTCATGTATGAAGATTACATTCCTGGAAGATAAAGAGGGGAACACACACATCTGTCATACAGTGAGATGGCCCCAGCATTTAACTCTTCACAGGTAAAGAACCCTAATGGAAGGGAGTTGACACAAGGGCTGGATTTCTACAATATATTTCACCAGAGTGTTTTATTACCTCAGAGTTCTTCCCAGGGTCACCAAGCAGCAGTGGCACAATGTACACAACAAATTGTGTGCACAATGGCAATCTAGCATGTGCCATAGTAGATCGGAAAATGCTATTTTATTGTTCACTAATGCCCTTTATCCACTTGGAATGTTCACTCTACCTAAGAGAAGAAAGTAAAAAATTACATATAAAGGGATGTCTCTATTATGAGACTTCTGTCCTTTTAGACAACTGTGAAGGTAACAAGGTCATTTTGAGAGCAGGGGATAGGGTAATGCAAACTCAATTTGAAAACATTTCTGAATACACCAGAGCATTCCGTAGTCTTACATTCTAGAAAATATATTTCCTCAAAGAAAGGAAAATATTCTCATGTATGCATACTGACCATGGGGTTTTGCTGTGCGTACCATTGTATCTGTCAAGTTCTCTGGTAATTATATATTTAGTACTTATTTGTTTGATTTCTATTACTGTGGATGTTCTGGATAATTATATTTTCTGCTGTCTCTTTTGTGCTCAGATATATTGAAGGCTATTTGATCAACACTTTCTAGGAAATCTTCATAAAGACAGAACAGCCCTTCAAGATAACTGGATACTTCCTTTTAGTATATAATGGAAAGGACAGTGTTGGTCCAGGCAGAGCCGTTGCCTGATCTATTTGAGAGAAATCTCCAGTCACTTTACACGCATGGTCTTCCCAGTGTGGGCAAGAGTCTCATGAATCAAACATCTTTGCTTTTCTAGCTTCCATTACAGACATATATAGGATCAATTACTATTCAATAACCTATGTTCTGTGGCAGTGGTTAAATGCCAGGTTGCTTGAAAGTTGTTTGTTTGTTTTTTAATAACTCACTCTTTCTCTCAGTTTCTCTCTCTCTCTCTCTCTCTCTCTCTCTCTCTCTCTCTCTCTCTCTCTCTCACACACACACACACACACACACACACACAGAACCCATTTTCTATCATCACCTTTTTATCTTGAGTTTGCTTGAGTGCAGAATTAAAGCTCAGACAGCAACAGCCATCTTGTGGTCATGATGTGAAAACATTAAGCAATGATCAGATTAATTACAGACATGCCAGCTCTGCTTTCCCAGTCTCCCAAAACAATACAACCAGCTTCATCTCCTGAGATATTTATCCAATAATAGTAACTTTTAGTGTGTGTATTAGTAGTCTGCTGGTTCCCAAATGATACAGCCTGCTTCTTTTAAAAGAGTTAAATTTTTGAGTGATTAATTCATACAATTCAGTGACGTAGCATATACCTACTTGCAGACACTGAGCTAGATAGGAACAAAGCTGATCAGAACTTAATAAGCAACTTAAGACTCTCTCAAGAAATTTAAAGAATTTAACAAAAGATTTTGTTGCCTCTGGAATTTTCTACTTTGCATATAATCTGTCTTATGATTGATCTTTGGGGCAAATATTGCTTGAATTGGAAAAATAAATATTTTATCTTAAAATTATTCCAAAAGTCACATAGAAATCTATTGCAGCAATCTAGTAATAAGGGCAGAGCATCTTCCTTGTTATCCCAAGGATGCAGAATCACCTGAATCTTGATGAGCCCAGAACGAAGAGACTGGATGGTAGTGGAAACGTTTACTCTTGGCTTCCTCTGTATCTCACCAACACATGAGTGTACGCTTGTGTTTCAAACCATCTTGCAGTGAAGGTTCATCCCTACCCTTTGTAACCACTGAAAACATCATCATCTAAGGAAAATGGTGACATACAGAGAGGCAACCACTGCTTCCTCACTGCCATTTAGCCTTTTCCCAAGGACTTTTTGGAAATTGAGGATGGAAGCCAAGAAAAGTCTAGGAATAGAAGACAAGTTTTACTTCCCAGAGACCTGAGAAGGATAAGAATCTCTGAAACCATGATATAGATCAAATGAAAAGGTAGAGGAAATGGAGCCAACGAGAGACTAAAAGTCTTCTGTACTAGGGAAGGGGGAGTTTCCATAGTTTAACAAGACAGGAATGAAGGGAACAGAGGTGTTCAGAAACATTGCCATAGGCATCTTGGGATGAACATTATAGCTATTTCTAGATTGTATTTTTCTTAATGTGACAAAGGTCTTAAATTGGACTGCTTGGGCTCACAACTATTCATACATATCTAAATTCCCAATACATACATAAACAAAGTGATAATTAATGGACCAAAGCAGCTTAAGTATATATGTAAGGAAAATCTCTAATTCATGAATAAATTCAGTAGCTGACTATTAATGGAAACATCAATACGTACAAGAATCCTAGAATGTCACAGTCAAGGGATGATATGAGTTAACATGTGCATTGTGCCGATAAAGAAACTGAGGTCGAATAGGTTAATAGACTTGTCCAAGGTTATTCTCAAGGTTTACCCTGAGTTCCACAGCATGTTCATATGACTCCACTGCTCGCAATATCCACAGATCAGTCTGTAGTTGAATACTCAGGGTTATATTTTATGCACCTCAGACCTATGGGAGCTACATGAAAACTGTGAATGACATTTACTTCAAGACGAATGGGAGAAGTAAATTACAAGGAAAACACAGTTGAACCTAGGTAGTGACACCTGCCAACGGCAGAAGGAACATGCAGCCATCTGCCCTGACATTAGGAAATGAAGCTACAATGAAAAAGAAAGCTGTTTCTTAGGTGATGTCATCCAACCTGGTTCCTTCAGGGCCTGTAACACTGACTGCATCAATCTGTGAGTACAAGCCAGGTAGAGAGGGCCAATCAGTCTAGGTTTCAAATTTAATGTGTACACAGAGTATTTTGAAATAAACTTGGGAGAAAATCTGACATAGTCCTTCTGAAAAAAGACACTGGCAGATATGAGATTGGATCCTAGGTAACTGCAGCTAGCAGTACAGAGCACTAAGCTTCATGTGCCGTGACTTTCAAGTAAAGGGCAAAGGGAGTGGAAAACTGAAGACTCAGAGGACCTAAATCCACATGACACCATGAGATACCAGCAAAACGAATAACACAAAGCCTTCTGATTCAAAATGAACATCAAACTTGAAAGGAGAGAAAATCCCTGTATTTCTGAGAACCTCAATTTCATAAGGCAAAGGATGTATCCATCTGCTTTACCAGAAATTCTCATCACTAATAGGGGCATTCTTTCATTGGGTTTTTGCAATTCAGTAGCTGTGGGACCTTGCATAGGGGTTCGGGCAGAATTTGATACCTTGGGCCTGAAACTCTGTGCAAACACATCCTATTCATGAGGTATAAAATCATCCAAGTTGATTTAACAGAAGTGAAAACCTGGAGCAATAGCCCCTAGCAGAAGATGTCTTTGAAGGTTGCCTCAGATAGAGACAACTGCCTCGCTGTAGTTTTTATCACTTTACAGAAGCACTATACTGATGAAAAAGACTTAAGGCCTGACCCTCTGGACAAGTGCAAAACTGGTCTGAAATGTCATTGCACTTCCTTACGCCGAAGGAATTGAAGGAAACCTACCATGGAGCCTCAGTGCAGTTCACTTGTCTGTTCAAACATTGACTTTTGTCAGTTATAGATAATGATGAGAAGCATCACTGAATCCACATCTTGTGGGCTCAATATCTTTGAGGGGCTTGTTTGGAAATAAACTTCTATAGATATTAGACAAAATATATCTAAGAATCTAAAAAAAATGTATAATTGTTCCCAGACGTTGAAGAAGAGGAATCATGAGATTTTATATCTCATGAGTATGATGTGTTTGCACAGTTTCAGGCCCAGGGTATCAAATTCTGCCTGAAACCTTATGAAATGTTCCACAGCCACTGAATTGCAAAACCCGGTGAAAGAATGCCCCTATTGGTGATAAGAATTTCTGATAAAGCAGATGGATACATCCTTTCCCTTATGAAGTTGATCAGGCTTCTCTGTAACAGAGACACACATGAGAGAATCTCAGCTTTCTGACTCCCCCCCACCCCAGAACAGTTTCAGGAATACAGTGCAGGAAAACAAAAGGCATCAACCAAAGCTTGGCACCATTTCCCTTTCCTGAATGTCAGATTGAAGGAGTGGAGACCAGGAAGGCTTAATGTGTGGTGGGCAGAGAAGATGGTTCCATGGAAGGTAGGCAGAGGCTACAGAAATGAGCCTGCATTCCATCTCTGAATGCACATGATATATGTACACGGCAGAGTGAAAACCACTTGAGTTCTTATGAAGGACTGTGGGAACTCATCTAACAACTGAACAGTTTCAGAATTCTCATGCACATGGTAGCAGGCCATGTTCATACAACCCAGCAGGAAAAGATTCACAGTGTAAGGGACTTTGCAAAGTCTTCAGGAAAACCTCATCCCAGTAGTAAAGCTAATTAAGCTACAAAGAAGACCTGTTCTTCAGTTTCCTGAACAGAAGAGCTTCAAAGAGCTCAAAAGAGCCCAAGAAACAGTGTTTTAGGACATACCAGAAATACCTGAAAGAAAAGAGCAAAATCTACTACCCCACAGTGGAAAATTCAAACTGTGCTCTAATCCATAAAATGCTACAATGCACAAAAGCATAATGTTTGCACCAAAAGCAAGAAAACTAATCAATCAAAAGATCAAGACAGCAAGCAGCAAGGCAGGAGCAGTGAAATTAGAGCAGAACCCTGAGCCAGTGGTGCTAAGCCTGGTCCACATCTTCAACACTGCTGAGGATGCCTGGAATTAATGCATAACTGGAGAATAAAATATGCACTTTTAGAGGAAAAAATAAATATTGCTAGCTTAATGAAAAGACAACTGAGTTCAAAAGATCAACAATAAACATGTTATTACAGGTATATCCAAAAGTGCAGACTCTAGGTAAAGGAGGAATGTTTCAACAATGTTAGTCCTTGCAACCGAACTCTGCAGTATATGGACAGCTAAGAGACTTATGTTTTAGCATAAGAGCAGTTAATTCAGTTGAGTTATTCCATGCTTCCTTTTCCCTGTGACAATCCAAGTATCATTCATCAGCTTAGATTTTTATTGCTGTAGTGATTATAAAGGAAAGAGAGGACCACCTTCTCAAAGGTTGAACAGTTATTAGCAGCTGCCAGTGTTGAATGCTTAACAGCATGTCAGTCAAGAGCTTTATGCAGATAGCCACATTTAAGACTCATGCATACCTGGTGAGACTAACGATATCACCCTCTTCTAGGAAATGTAAATCCAAGTTGCAAAATAATTTTCTCAGTATCTCATGTTCTCAGTAACACCCTCTCTTGTTCAAGGAGTAATTCTATGTCTACTGCTCTGTGCCCTGCCGATCTTCAATGCAGAGCTGTCCAAAGCCATTTACTGTGTATCCTCACTTCCTTGATTCCAGGTGATGGCATGGAAATAAGGTCAGTGAGTAGTTAAGCAATGCATGTTATCCACAGAGAATGAGAATAAATAAGGAAACTGTAGAGAAAATGAACAAAATTTAACCTTTCCTGATTCCTTCCTCAAGAGTTGGAAACTATCATAAAAGTGAACCATAATATCAAAACTTCCATGTAGTCCTTGCTACAACTCAAAACTCTTTTTCTGGACACTTGATGAAGATGAAGTCCATAAACGCAAATTGTGGGACTTGCCTTGTTTTCAGTTTAAGGTTTATTTTTTCCAATCAGAAAATTAATTATATGAAAATATTCTGAATCTGGAATTAATTTTATTTGCCCATTCTCTACAACGTAAAACAAGATATCCATTATGGAGAAGCTACATAAAAAAATAAGTTGTATATTCTTTTTGTGAGCTATTCAGAGCATTATTACAAAGACAAAAATGCTGTTATAACTAAAACTTTAGAAAATTATAGACCAGTGAAGTAGGCTGTAATTGTGATTATAACCTGAGGTAGATTCAAAATTTAATATCTCTATTTTATCAGTGAGGAATCTAAGACCCAAAAGGATGAGATGTCCTGAGCAAAGTCACAAACTGGCAAAAAGATTTGTGACTGGGAATCAAATCCAAGCTTGTTAAATCTATATCTGGGTGTCACTCCCAACACTGTACTTCTTCCTCCATGGTAAGGTGACATCACTTTATGAGCTGGCTCAGCCTTCATTATATTCCCACTGGCTGGACACTCTCCCACTTCCAACTCTGTTAAATAGATTTCTCATTGTTGGCAATGTTTCCACTCTCATAAACTTTCCCAGGATACCCAGAATATTTTGAATAGCTTTATCTAAGCAATCTTAAGATAATCAAAATGTCTTTGGAAATAGAAAATGAAAATGAGTAGGAATCAATGCATCCCTTCAATGAGAAGGATTCCATGCAACCATGTGGTTACTTCAATGAGAAGGATTCCATTGTTCTTGGTATTTGACCACATTGTCCCTAGATGATGCCATTATTTGCTGGAGGAAGTAAATCACATGGGACAGAATTCGGAATTCATACCCTGGCCCACCCCCAGTTTGCTCTCTCTGCTTTGTGTTTATAATGAAAGATGGGATCTCTCAGCTTCCTCTTCCCTATAGAACCATAAACCAAAATAAGTGTTTCCTTCCTCAGGTTGCTATTGTTATGACATTTTATTATGGCAACAGAAACCAGACTATAACAGTAGATTATTGGATCAGCCCACTTAACCTGGGTGGTGGGTACCTTCGTTCCGTCTCACAGCAGAGGGCTTGGTGGTCCAAGGGCCCTTCCATATCCTCCCAGAAAAAAAATAACTTGTGTCAATAATAAAGATATTTACAAAGAGAAGGTTAAGAATAAGTTCCTAATAGCATATTCGTGGCTATAGTGTTCATTTTTAAAATATGCATATTCTTTGCTTCTTTGATTATCCGAGAAACTTGGTATTAGTCTCTACTATATCAATAAGATACTATATACATAAATATGTGTGTATGCATGTGCATGTGTGCATACAATGTGTAAGAACATACATACACACATACACACACAAATGTGTGTGTTCATATATATATATAATCAGATTTATGAGTCTTATATGTAAGAATGTTATAATATTTTAATGTAACAAATATTAATTTTTATCTGAACTGTTTTGAATCAAATAAATTTGCAAGAAAAGTATCATAATAATGGTTTAAAATCTCACTACTTGTTGTTGAGAGTTCTTTGACATTTTATGAATACTTTAGTTGCCATGGTGACTTTGAGGTTTCCAACTCATAGCATGATGCCAAGTTAGAGGAAAGGGATAGTAAAGATTCAAGCTGAAGTGACTAAGGTGACACCATCTTGTCCTGACTCCATCTTGTGACTGCTTAATACTTCTCAGTACTCTACTCCAATGACAGTCATGTATGTCTTGGCAGCACATTTGACATTGTCTGTGAGCCTCCTATAACCAATGTATTAAGCAAAATAATAAATGTTATACAAACTAAACATAAACTAAAATAACTGGCAAAGATATGAATCAAAATGAATCGTCATGTTGTGTCTAATATGACTACTATATATTGGTAAAACTGATAGACCTCTGATCCTCATCTAAGACAAGTTTACCTGTGGTCTGTATGGTCTTTTGCCTGCAAAAATGCTGTACCCTCAAGCATCAACACCAAGAGTCTTTCTGAGGAGCTAACTCATCCATTTTTACTGATCAAAAACATGGGACTCTAATTTGGTCTTATATGCATGAGTCTGTAAGTTTCTCATAATTATTATTAACCATGCCTAGTAGTAAAAGGGAAAGAGACTCTTGGAATGGAAATATAACCTGTGGCATACCTATTTGACAAAATTTGTTTGTCTTATGTGTGTTGATTTTTTAAGGTAGGCTTGTACTGGATTGTTTTTTTTGTTTGTTTGTTTTTGTTTTTTTTTTTTTTTGCTTCACTTGTCTGTGGATGTGCGTGTGTGTGTACTCATGTATCTCTTTATATTACATATAAAAAAAGTCTATTCCTTCCAATCTCTACACATCTTATTACTTTTCATTGTAAATTAGCCAGACTCTCTATGCTATGTTAGAAAGCTGCAGTGATAGCAGATATGCATGGCATATTTTAACATTAGACAGAATGCATCTACATTTTTTCCATTATGTTTGCTGTTACAAGGGCCTTTATTAGACAGCCTCATCATCTCCTTTTATTCCCAATGGTTCTTCTCATTTTAATCCCTCATTATCTCTCCCCAGAAGTATTACAACAACTTCCTAACTAATTTATCTGCCTCCTGACTCATACCCTGAAATTCATCTTCTGCATTATGATCAAGGTAATATTTATGGAATGCAAACTTTATCATGCTTAAAATTATTCATTAATTTAGAAAACATAGACAGTGCACAAATGTAGATCCTTCATGTAAAAAGTCATCAGGCCTTCTAAATATGATTCTCAATATGATTCTCATGTTATAGTTGAAGACCCTAGGGCTAAATGAAATCAACTTATTCAATGAAAGTTATAGCTGTAATGTTTTAGGCTGAACTTTACCTCACTTTCTATTATACAAGGAAGTATATGGTCCTTGAAAAATGAAATTTCCTTAATGTTACCAGACAAAATCTGTAGCCCTTTCAAGTCTCGGTTCAACGTATTCACAAATATCCTTTGGAGGACGGCTTTTAATAAGACTTTGTCCTCCTATTTCACACCAAGACTTTGCTCCTCTCCATATCAGATAAGCGACACCATCACCAGTCATATGCCTCAAAACTATCACTCTTACCCTGACAAGACCTCACCCCCAAATGGGTTTTTTAAGTTATATCCTTTCTCAAGAGAAAACCATCATTTTATATGCAAATGAATTCAAGTTTGTTAACCTAGATACTAGAGGCAGGAATCCCTGCTTATGGTCTCAGTGGGTGACACAGGTAGGAAATTCTAAGTGCTTGTTCTTTCTGATAAGTTTTTTAAACAATGCCGCTTTACGTTACACATCTGTAATAGTGACCTATGGATATTGTCATGAGAAGCCATGTCTTCTCAACTCAACTATTTATTCCATCTAGAAATCGATTTTCTCAGCTCATGGGTCAAATCTTCCTGGAAGTTTTCTAGTCTAAACCCAATAAGCAGGTATTCCTCTGTTGAGTCATTCATGTGATGAATTTACACACTGTACTATACTTGTTACATCATAGTGTAACTTCACTAATACTGTCAAATAAGTCTTAGACGAGAAGTGTCACAAATTTAAATACACTAATGAGTGAATCACTGAACACATGCATATATCTTTTTGCTTTTCATTTCTTTTAAATTTTTTGACATGGTGTTTTACATAGCCCAGGCTAGTCTCAGACTTACTATGCAGCAGTTGGTGGTCTTGAACTCCTGATCCTCCTGCCTCTATGTCCAAAGTTCAGAGATTATTTGTACATGCCACCAGCTTATTACACTAGGCAAGTACTGTGTAATACATTCCCAGTCAACTGTGTGGATGTTCAAATGAGTCATTTGTTGTAGTTTGCCCAAACCCAGAAAAGATTTTAACATCTGATCAGTATCTTGTGTTTTTCTTTTTGAATGATTCTCTGAGCAATAGTGACAGATCTGTCTTATGTAAAACCCATCACTATCATTAGAAGAAATCATCCTTGCCACTTGGTGATACAGGACCTGAGCTTTGGAAGTATTCAACTTCTCATCAGCACCTTTATTATTCTGAAGAACAACAATAAAACAACTCAACTTTTAGATGATGGTTTTAACATTGCTGAAATGCTCTTGTTTTCTAAAATTCCATCAGGATGAAAATGGTCCAGGCCACACGTGGGGCTCCAGAGTATTCTAAGCAATGACTGTGTGGGAGGAAGCAGGAGGTGACATAGGCCAATGAGGGCTCAAAGAGAACTCTGAACTGCCAAAAGCAGAAGAGACCATAGCTGGGCATTATTTTACATGAAGTCAGGTGAGGTAACTCATTTTGTTAGCTCCCCAAGCCTGGAAACTTGGTATTCTTCCTGTTGTAGATGAAGATCTTAGGGCTGAATGAAACCAACTCAGCTAACTATGGTTTTATTCATAGCAACATTCTAGGGTGAGCTACAAAACATGTCTGTTATTATTCTAATTAGTTCATTATACATCGTCCTTCTTTCCTTCCTTCCTTCCTTCCTTTCTTTCTATCCAAAATGCTGCCCTACTCCCAGTCACCCCCTTATGGAGTCCCTTCTCCTATTCCCCCTTCCCTTCTCCTCTGAGAGGGTGGGGCTCTCCCTGGGTATTCTCCTACCTTGACACATCAAGTGTCTGTAGGATTAGGAGCATCCTCTCCCACTGAGACTAGAAAAGGCAGCCCTATGGGGGAACTGATACCACAGTCAGGCTACAGTTTTTTGAAGAGCCTATGCTCCAGTTATTGGGGAACCCACATGGAGACTGAGTTGCATATCTACTACATATGTTGAGGACAGGGGGATCAGTCCAGCCTATATATGCTCTTTGGTTGGTGTTTCAGTCTCTGAGAGCTCCCAGGGTCCATGTTAGTTGACTCTGTTGGTCTCCCTGTGGGGTTCTCATCCACTTCAGGGCCTGTAATTTTTGCCCTTACTCTTCCATAAGAGTCTCTGACCTCTGTTCAATGTCTGGCTGTGGGTGTCTGCATTTGTTCCAGTCAGCTTCTGGGTCAATTGCTCTCAGAGGACAGTTATGCTAGGCTCTTGTCTGCAAGGATAACAGAGTATCATTAATAGTGTCAGGAATTGGTGCCTGCCATTCGAGGCCAACTTACAAGGCAGTAGGAGGGAGGAAACTGGATGGGAGAGGGGAGGAGGACAGAATGCAGAGGTAGGATTACATGTGAAGAGAAACAGGAAAGAGGCCCAGAGGGACAGAATGAGCTGAAATCTGAAGCTTTGAGGACTTGCAGGGGGAGGGGAGGGGGATTCTCTAGGAAGTCCCAGAAACCTGAGATGGGGAGACTCCCAGTGGAGGGATAAGAACACCAACCCACCAACAAATCTTTTAACCAAAAATCTGTCCTGTGTGTAAAAGATATGCAGGGACAAAATGGAGCAGAGACTGAAGGAATGGCCAACCAATAACTGGTCCAACTTGAAACCCATCCCATGTTGTTAGTTTTTTAACCCTAAACTAAAAGATACTTTTGTCAACAGGTTGAGGTTAAGAGAAAGGAAGGAAGGAAGGAAGGAAGGAAGGAAGGAAGGAAGGAAGGAAGGAAGGAAGGGAGGGAGGGAGGGAGGGAGAAAAGAAGGAAGGGAGAAAGGAAGGGAGAGAGGGAGGGAGGAGAAAGGAAGGAAGGAAGGAAGGAAGGTAGGTAGGAAGGAGGCAGGCAGGTAGGCAAGCTCCTGAAAGAAGAGTGTTGATTTCTAGAGATGGGAAGACTGTGAGGAAGAGTGGAAAGCCTGGTTTGGTAAGATCAGTGTATGCTGTACGAAGGTATGGACAATATAAAGTCAACAGAAATGGCTTCAGCCCTTACTATACTTGCAGCTGCTCCCATTCTCCAGCATGAGCCTAAACTGGCAGCCTACTGCATTGTAACCTATCAATACTTCTTAGAAAAGAAAATGAAGCAAGCATTTAATATCATATATTATCAAAGTGACCACCCACTTTCATGTTCCAAGATGCAAGAACAAAGGCAGTTAGATTGTGGCGACCAGTGTCAGACTAAAGAGGCAGGAAATGATTTGATAGCTTTAAAAGAGGGCAACTCCAGTTTCAAAACAACATATGTCTGAGTAAGCTAAACTGTAATTTCTGTAATTTGGTGAATAAAAAGAAATTAAACTTCTATTCACATCTAGTTCAAAAGGTTTTGATTGTCATCTTATATTTTCTGTTTCAGAGAAATACACAATTGGAAATTCATTCTAGATTTGAAATAGAAACTCAAGGCTGTCAAGGGAGGAGTACTTATGTTTTTGCTTGATCGGCATGGCAATCTTAAAACTAACTCATGGGCGCTCCAGACGGTATAATAACAGAAAATCCTCTCTTATTCTGAATGGCATTGTCCAGTGGGAAATAGATTGTTCCCAGGGAGGCTGTGTCCACAGACATATTCACAAGTAAGAGAAATACTTAACTGGGCTGTTTCAAGAAATGAAAGTCTCCGGCGAAGTTGGATCAAATGAACTCTAATAGATTTTCACAATTTATAGTTGTGTGGCTCAAGGCAGGGGAGAGGACTTGGACCTTCTCTGCTGTTGGTTAACCAGCATCTACTCAGAAAAGGTTTTTATTGCCTCAGTAACTCGTCTTTGTATATACTCAAGTACTTGATTTGAGTAGAGAGCCCCCATGGGCCCCCTCTCTGCAAGTCTCCACCTGCACATGTCTGCTGCCCTTGATTTATTCTGAATTATGATGAGTTTTAAACATCTTGAAGAAAAACTGTCTTTCTAGTCTTATTTGTGCTTTAGGCTCAAACTTGAATAACCCATGTGTAAAAATGTTCTAAAACCCAACACAGCTAAGTACAGGTCTATTAATCCTGTACATGAAAGATGGGGGAGGGGGCAGGGTATCAAGAATTTTAATTTATCCTTGATTACATAGTGAGTTGCACACCAACTTTGGTTACATAAGACACTATCTTTAAAAACTCCTAATTTTCCTCTTTGGTAGGCAAATGAACTCCATTTGTGCACATATATTATTAAACATTACCCTAATTCTTACTTTGATTTGAAAATGTTCTGTTTAAATTTAGCAACTGGTAAACTGGGTCTCCCTTTTGATTCTCTATCCCTATAGTTTCACATAATATTAAACGTGAAAGAGGCAAAAAGATTTTATTGTATCTCTTACTCATCCTGGTGATATAGTTCAACCCAAGTGTATGTATATGTGTATGTAAGTATGTATGTACGTATGTATGTATTGTAGTTTTCTGAGAGAGGGTGTCTCTGTAGAGCCCTGGAACTTGCTTTGTAGATCATGATGGCTTGGAACTCAGAGATCTGACTGTTTCTGCCTTTTGAGTGCTGGAACTCAAGGTATCCAACATCATGCCCAACTGAGCCTAGAGTATTTAAAGGCTGTATAGAAAACATTTCTTTTTCTTTCCAACATAACTTTCCATTTCTATTGCCATTTCCTGGTTCCTAGAGAGTTCTCCTCTCCTATACATGTGTAGATGCATTTATTATATATATAGACTTTGCCTATCTATACACCATGGATGGAAATATGCAGTTATCTATCCATATTTGTATTCTTCACATACTGTATAGAGTTACATATATTATTATATATTACAATTTATATACATGAAGATATGCATAGCAATATAAACTATGAAGGTTAGAAATGTCTCTGCATGGTTAATTTTATTTTGACTTTCATAGAAAATCTTTAAAATATTCAATCCTATTATGCATTTAAATTTTATTGCCATACTTGGGCTTTATTCTTAATGAAAAAAAAAAAACAACCAATAGTTTAATTCTAATAGTGTTGATAAGCACTGTGAAAAAGAAGGCAGAAGTACACCAGAGGATTCCCTACCTTAGTCTTTCAGAGGTAGGAGTGGAGAGGGTTGTAAGCACAGTTTACAGGGGAAGAGGTGGCAAATGACAGTCTGGAGCTTGAAGAGCAGCGAGCCAATGGGTGGCCTAGAAAGGAGAGATCACAGGAATGAGGGTCCATACTAGGAAGTGACAGACTGAGGACCAAATAAAGCCAGGAATAAATACAATCACTATTTGAGAACATGAATTAAGTGGATGAATATTAGAAGAAGCAACAATATAGTCGTATAAATGAAGAAATGCAGTCAACAGGAGTATGAAGTTCCCAGGACAGTTGAAGCCTCATGTTGAATTTGCACCTTGCACGTCTATACTTCTTTAAGTGCCTAATCTGGCAGGCAGATATCTCAGCTTTTATGGACCCATAAGTGGATCTTTCTTTCAACCTATTGCTCACTGGTTTAATTTCTACACTATGCAAGGCACTAAGACCTTTAAATTTTGACTTCTAAATTTCTTTTGAATTTTGAAGTTAATTAAATCCACTAACCAGCAAATAATCAGTTTATTCTGAGTTATTACCATATTCAGGAAGTCTTCTGGCTTTTGGTGTATCCTTCCTCTTACAAATTTACACCAATCACAGTAACCAACCTCAGGGGATGTAGAATGGTGGGATTTGAGACAAGATGAATGATTTTCCTCTTAAGTTCTTATATGTGGCTAATATTCAGTCTTCAGAGACATGGTTGATGAACCCAGCTGTGTAGCACCTTGAATACATGAAGACAATGCCTCTCCAGTGTTCTGTCACTTTACTGCCCTTCAACAACTCCCAACCACGCATACACATGGCTATAGCTGTTGTATTCTATAAATATCTGTTAGGACATAGCTCTGAGCAAGAGTCCAGGACAGCAACTTTTGTAGCTTAGTAGAAGTTTAATGTAGACCAGTGGTTTTCAACCTGTGAGTTGTGGTCAATTTGAGGATTAAAGACCCTTTCACAAGAGTCACCTAAGACCATTGGAAAACACAGATATTCAGATTATGATTTATAATAGTAGCAAAATTACAGCTATGACGTAGCAATGAAAATAATATTTACCACAGCATGAGAAACTGGACTAAAGGTTGCAGCATTAGGGTTGAGAGCTGCCATTCTGGGCACTCTGTTAGCCCTTTCTGAGCTGCAGCCAAGGGATCCTAACTGGATCTAGAGCTAGAAGCTGCTAGGCAACAATCAGTACTCTGGGAACTGGAAGTTTCTTTGCAAATAAGTCTGAACTTGGCCTAAAAGCCAACAAATGTTCCTTAGCTTATTTTCTCTTAAGTCTATATTAAATCAACCAGAGCCTTAAAGAAAGGAAATGGTGGTAAATGATGCAAAATTTCAGTTTGACAGGAGGAACAAGTTCGATCAGTTGCAAAGTATGTTGATGGCTGTTAACGACAGACACCTTATGGACTTGGTTCATACTGAATGTAAACCTTTAAGTACCCTCAACACAAACAAACGACAAGTGTGTGAGGTAGGACAAGCTAGTTTGCTTGACGTTGGTTTTCAAAATGGATACATACATCAAAACACCATGCTGTGAGTCATAAATACACACAATTTTACCAATAAAAATAAACTTTAAAAGGAGATACAAAGAAAAGAATAAGGAAAGTTATGCCTGTCATATTTCTATGAGTACTACTACAGTATATTTTGAGGTTTTTGTCTTTAGCAACAATTGAAAACCAAGGAAATGAAATGAAAGCCTGAAGAATAGATAAATACCACCACTGAACAACTGAGTTGCCTCTTAGCTCCATTTGTCTCTCAAAACAGTGAAAGGTTTCCTGTGCTTGGTTTATGCCTCTTCACACACTGACAACTGCTTCAGAAGAATAGAAGAAGGAAAGCACATTGTGACACAATCTCTTGGAAAAGGACTTTGTGTGCTTGGGAAAGAGTCTGAAGAAAGAGTACTGTACAGGAAGCTGCCCTTAGACTTACTCTGACAGGCCCTCCTCTGACAGTTCGCTAGGAAGGTTTCAAATGATGTCTGAATCACAGGACAGAGTCGAACCACATCATGGCACGCATTTGCCTGTCCAAAGCACAAGCCTGGCTACATTCTGCTTCTTCATATTGAATGATTGTGAATTACTTTGTTGTTTTGTGGGCACACCTTCCGTCTTATCAGAAACAGTCCCAGAAATAAAATTAAACTTCCCACCAAAGGCAGATTCTGAGCATTTGAAAGCACACTCCCAAATCCCCTTCAATGCACAATTGCAAACTGTCTATCAAGCACATCTGATTTCCAGCAAATAGTCTTTTCATATGTATAAATCTGTCACCACTCCCACAGTCACAGCCAAATACTTCTGTCATCCCAACAAATTCTCACGTGCCCTTTGCTGTCAGTTGCTTCCTTTGACTCAATAAAGCCTGGCAGTCACTGATTTGCTTCTGAGTCCCTTGTTTTCCCTTATATTTCACATAGAAGGATGAAGATGTGCAGTTTTCTGGATTTTACTTAAAACAATGCCTTTGAGGTTCATTTGTGAGGTATCAGTTGCTGGCCCATTTTTATGGTCCAATTGCATTCTACTATGTGCACTTTCTCAGATTTGGAGGGACTTTCCCATGCTTTATTATTATGAATAAAATGCTTACAAAAATTTCTCAACATGTTTTTATGTACACATTTGGTTTTATTTCCTTTTTGTAGATATCTAGAAGTGGATTTCAGAGTACTTTGGGTAGTGTAGGTTTAATGTATTATTCCCAACCAGTTGGTCCCATTGTTCAGCAAATATCATCATCCCCCTTTTCCATTTTAACTATTATTGTAGATATTAAAATGTAAATTACATTTCCTTGTGCTTTAATTTACATTTCTCCAATAACAAAAGCATCAATTATCTTTCCATTTGCTTAATTTTCCATCTGTATATGTTGGTAACATATCCGCATTTTCACAAGGTTTAATTGGATTGTTTTTTCTACTGATCTATTCCAATTGATCAATTGATATTTTTATTCACTTAAATTATATTTAATTGTTTTAGATGAAATCTGATATTGATTTAATCTTTAATGATCACTTCACAAATCTATATTTCAATAGTCATTATGATACTTTCTGCATTGCACATTGAATTAATTTTAACATTTTATAATAAAAAATTTAAAACTTATGAACCATCAGAAAATAGTCCACCAAGACTTCATAGATCTGTCTAGAATCCAGAATGTACCAAATCAGCAGCCTACCAGTTCTGTATTCACTATATGCAACCATTCTGTATCTACTGCCTGTATCAGCAGTAGGATTTATGGCAATATTTTGCTTTACTGTTTGTTTATACAAAATTCACCTACACTAAAATTTATGAACACAATATGTACAACAAAATGCTAAACTATGGCAAGAACTGGGTAGCCTGCAAAGAGTATCTCTATCATAATGCAGTGCATTCCTTTTCACCTGAAAATCTTATCACACCCATTTCTTGTCTTACCACCATCCCAATAGTCAGACTTATTGTCTTATGCTAGTTTTGCCCAAGAGGAAAGTCCAGAGGAAAGGACAGCCTTCTGGATGAACAGTGCTGACACCTCACAAATGGGACCTTTCAAAATGAAAGCATAAATGGAGCATTTACCGGCACTCTTGTCTGGCTTCCTTCTGTCAGCACAATGTAAGACTTCATCAGTGTTGCTGATGGAATCAACAGGTCATCTCTCATTCATGCTGAGTAGCAATCTACTTTTTGGCTCATCCATTTTTCTTGCAAGCAAACACTTGCATTGTTCTTTTTTTTTTTTTAATTTGGAGTAAATCTGGTTTAAGCTGCTAAGTATATTTGGATTCAAGTCTTCATGTGACATCTACTTTATTTTTCTTTGACCTATTTCTAGGAGTATAAAACTATGTCCAAAGATCAGTAACTCAATGGAAGCTGCCACCGCTTTTGTCAGATCCTAACATGATTTTGTGTTCTTCCCAGTAATGAATGAATATTCCAGACACTCCCTGTTCTATTGTCAGTGTGCTTGGTCATTTACATTCTAACTGTTTTGCTGGGATGAATCATCCTAACTTGTATTTCCCTGATGATTAACCAGGATGAATAATTTAATGAATTACATTCATGCCTTCTACCTGCCTATATTTTAAAGATTCTGACTACATTCTCATATAAATCCTTTATCTATGTTATTTATGGATACGCATGGGTATATAATTTTAAATGGTGTATAAATTTAACCATGTGGTATTTCAATGTATGTATACATTGAGTAATGTTCAAATAGGGCTAATGGGATCTATGTTCTTTGAAATGTTTTTCTTTAATACTTTGGTTTCTCTTTGTTGTCTTAATTTTTCAAATGAATAAACATATTCTTGTATTTTTCCTTTAATGATTTTGAGAATTTTTGTTTAAGCATATAATCTGTCAAAAATTAATTTTATGTGCAGTGTCAACTCAGAGTTCTTGTTTTCATATGCATTTTCAGTGGTGTGTGTCATATACTGAGAGAACTATTGTTTTCTTATTGAAATTACTTGATGCACTGATTTAAAACTAGTTTTCAGGTTCACTTCCACCTCTACTGTACATGTATGAGAGTGCTGTACTATTGTGATGAACTTGATGATAACAGAAACAGAAATAGTAATAGTAACTGACAGCAAGGCCAACTGACGCAGGCATGCCCCTTATGGGTTTTATTTATCTCTGTTCAATATTGTTTTAAAAATCATAGATCATTTGAATATTCATAAACTTTTACATATTAATTTTTAAAATAATGAACATTTATTATAATCTTACCATTTCTATAAAATCATATCTTATAGCCTTGAGTAGTGACACCTATTATTCCAGCACATAGGAACACTGGAGCAAGATGATTGTGAATTCACGCCCAGCCTGGACTACAAAAGTCTTTGGGAGCAAAGACTAAAGAGAGAGAGAGAGAGAGAGAGAGAGAGAGAGAGAGAGAGAAGAAAGAAAGGAAGAAAGAAAGAAAGAAAGAAAGAAAGAAAGAAAGAAAGAAAGAAAGAAAGAAAGAAAGAAAGAAAGAAAAGAAAGAAAAGGAAAGGGGAACCTTTCTTACTTACTCTTAAAGGATGTGTTTGTGTTTATGTTTGTGTGTATGTGTACATACATACTTAATTTTGGTAAAATACACTCATTAAACGTATTGGAATTTTCAATACACACACACACACACACACAAACACATAACCTCTGCATTACTTTTGAAAGCTTCAAATTTTAAAAATATAAGTTTTAGGTATCCATCACCTCTGCAGACACCAAACCCAGAGACTGTTGCTGATGCCAAGAAGCTCTTGCTGACAGGAGCCTGATATAGCTGTCCCCTTAGAGGCTCTGCCAGAGCCTGACCAATACAGATGTGGATGCTTGCAGCCAACTATCGGACTGAGCACTGGGACCCCAATGGAAGAGTTAGGGGAAAGACTGAAGGAGCTAAAGGGGTTTGTAACCCCATAGGAAGAACAACATCAACCAACCAGACCCCTCAGAACTCCCAGGGACTAAACCACCAACCAAAGAGTATACATGAAGGGACCCATAGCTCCAGCTACATATGTAGCAGAGTATGGCCTTATTTGGCATCAGTGGGTGGGGAGGCCTTGGTCCTTTGGAGGCTCGATGCCCAGCATAGGGGAATGCTAGGGTGGTGAGGCAGGAATGGGTGAATGAGTGGTTGGGCGAGCATCTCATAGAAGCAGGGAGGGAGAGAAAGGGGATAGGAGATTTGCAAAAGGGAAACCAGGAAGGGGGATAACATTTGAAATGTAAATAAATAAAATAACCAATAAAAAAGTAGAAGTTTTACAGTGGCTTTCAACAACTCATTCCTAAATATTTTTGAGTATTTTGATCCCATTTTTTAAAGGGTATAAAGCTCACTTTGTAGTTACTTCTCAGCTGTGCAGGCTCCACACACTGCTCATCAAACAGTGTTCACTGTATGGCGGTGTTTGCTGAGAGCGTGGGGCCTCATAGCAGCTTGAGAAGCACTTCTGTTGCCATTAGTTCTCCTTGGCCTTCCTCCCAGCACGCTGATGCTTCTCTGTCTTCCATCCTAATGTGTATTAGTTACATTTCCTTTCCCTCAGCTACTGCATTGATTAAGTCTTCCAATAAAGTATTGAGTAGAAGTGGAAAAATAGCTCTCTATGTTTAAATCCCAAACTTAGGAGGAATATTTAGTAGGTTACAAGGAGAAATTTTTATATAATGCTTGTCACACATACATGTAAACTTGGGCTTTTCCACCCATGCCCAAGTTCCTGAAATAATGACTCTGAGATTTATCATTTATAATAATTGCCTTGGCCATACATAGGTTTGGTCTTGTTCCCCTACTTACTTGTAACTTAACCCGTTGATTATTCCATTCTAAGTCCTGCCACATGACTACTTAGCTCTCCTTGGGTTCATGTGACCTTCTTTATCAATGTTCTGGGCAAATCTCTTTTATCTCAGAATTCTCTCTCCATGTCAGAACTCCTATCTCCTGATTTCTAAGCTAGTAGACTTATTTCCTATTCCTAAGCTAATAGACCAACTGCTTATTTATTAACAGGTGATACTTTGTACAGTACACAAGAGATTCTCTGTATACACATGCATATAGATTCACACCACACACACACACACACACACACACACACATAAACACAAACATAACATGTACAAACATCACACACACCAACTTCATATTACAACTCCTTAGCCCCATTTATCTCTCTACTTTAATATTTTGTGTTAGTCAACTTAGTAACTAAAATGATCTATTTCATAAGAATTTATAAACTGTATTATACAACACTACATGTTTTGCTTTAAATCTTCTTGTTATACTGATGCAGAAATATAGGTCTGCACACATAGACATACACACCGTTTTTCACACTTGTCCACATGTGTGTGCTTTAGAGTAGTAGCCATTCTCTGCCACGGACAGTGCTTCTTCTTGTGCAGTTTTCTTTCACCCTGAATAGCTTCATCTGAGCCACACATGCAGCTTTATTGAGACAGGTCCTCACTGTGTAGCTCAGAATAGATTCCAAACACTCAATGACCCTTCCACCTCAGCCTGCTGAGTGCTGATAAGATTGCGGGCACATGCTACCTCCCAGCCTTCCTCCCTTTCTCTTAGCACTTTAAAAATACCCTCAATTTTCTCTGTTTCTCAGTTTTGACTAATGAGGCATTGTCTTCATTTTGTAGTTTCTTCTAATTCCAGAGAAAGGCCTGTCCTTGTCTTTGGATTTTACGATTTGACTGAAATGCAAGAGATTGTATGTGATTTTCAATGTATTTGTATTTCCAGCTGTTCATAATCATCTCTGTTCCTAAATTGGCTTCCTGAGAAATCTTGAGGAGTTTTCAGCCACCATTTCTCAATTCATTTTGTCCTAGCCCTGTTCATTTGCCTCTTCTGTGTCTTCTGGAACTGACACTTGATGCTTGCTGGACTTGCTGTCACAGATGACTGACCCGTCTCTCATTTTCTATCTTTAATATCTTTGTTCTTCTACTTAAAAAAAATTATTTATTTTTCAATCATGTTGTTTGTGTTTTTCTGCATGAGAATGTGTACACACATGAGTACAGTGTCTATGGAGATCAGAAGACAGCTTCAGATCCTCTGGAACTGTAGTTCTATGTGGTTGTGAGTTCCTGGTGAGGTGTCTGTGCTGAGAAGGGAGCACTAGTCCTCTGCAGTATCACTGAGTGCTCCTCAATTGCTCCAGACCCCCTCTTGATTTGTTTGTTACATAATTTCCACTGATACAGCTTCTGCCCCCTGGACTGTTTCTTCTACTATCCAAAGTATATATTTAAGAAGCTATCATCATTTTTTAAAATATGGTCATGATAGTTTGGGGATTTTAAATTCCCATTTTGATCTTTCTTAGTATGAGCGTTTCTTTGTTGTGATACTCCCATTGTCTATCCACTAAAAATGTATATCCTTTTCAAACTATAAGCATAGTTTTAAAAACTATGTTAAACTATTTGTCCACTCATTGCAGCATTTGATAGCAACCTTGAGGTTATTTTCCAATGATTAAGAGTTTCCACAAACAAAGGCCACACTTTCTTACATTTGTATACATATTATTCATGATCTAAAAACAAAGTATTATGAAGTAACCATTCTGGATTCTGTTGTACTTATTTGTAGAAATTTGTAGAATAAGTTCATGCTGACTTGACAAGCTCTCCACGCTCTGCACTGACTGACGAATAACCAACTAAGGACTGAACCATCTTTCTGCTACTTTCTTTTAGTCTTATAAAGTCTTCTCCACTGAAAAGAAAAAATTTAGTAGTCATCCAAGAGTTTGAGTAAATCTCATTCACTTAGTCAGGATCTTGCTGACCTTGTCTTTTATATAAAATTCCCCATTCCACATACTTTGACTGCTCTTATATTTATGTATAGGATATGTTTCTGTAGGGAGTATGCACTTGTGTCAAGGTATATCCTCGTACATTGTGGAGGCAGGAGTGGTGTGGGAGTAGGAGTGGAAAAGGAGGCAGCGGTCAGCCTCTGGTATTGTCCTTTGGGAATTTTGAGACAAGGTCTTTCAGTGGCCTGGAGCTCACCAACTAGGCTAGCCTAACTGGACAGGAAGCACTGTGTTTATAGGCACACACTATTATGCCCAACTTTGCATGTGAGTTCTGAGAATCAAACTCATGTTCATGTGTTTGCATGACAAACATTTTACTCATTGAGCTATCTTTCAAGCCCTCTGACTGCTCTTACAAACCCAACCTCCAGTAAAGTGGCTGAATATAAAATTAACTCAAATTAGTAGCCTTCCTTTATACAAATAATAAACAGGCAGAGAAAGAAATTAGAGAAACAATACCCTTCACAATAGCTACATATAGTATAAAATATCTTGGGGAAACTCTAACCAAACAAGTGAAAGATCTGTATGACAAGAACTTCAAGTCTCTGAAGAAAGAAATTGAAGAAGACCTCAGAAGATGGAAAAATCTGCCATGCTCATGGATTGGCAAGATTAATATAGTAAAAATGACCATCTTGCCAAAAGCAATATACAGAATCAATGCAATCCCCATCAAAATCCCAACTCAATTCTTCATGGAGTTAGAAAGAGCAATTCAAAAATTCATCTGGAATAACAGAAAACCCAGGATAGCTAAAACTATTCTCAAGAGTAAAAGAACCTCTGGGGGAATCAGTATCCCGGACCTCAAGCTGTACTACAGAGCAATAGTGTTAAAAACCGCATGGTATTGGTACAGTGACAGGCATGTAGATCAATGGAACAGAATTGAAGACCCAGAAATGAATCCACACTCCTATGGTCACTTGATCTTTGACAAAGGAGCTAAAACCATCCAGTGGAAAAAAGATAGGCTTTTCAACAAATGGTGCTGGCTCAACTGGAGGTCAACATGCAGAAGCATGCAAATTGACCCATTCTTATCTCCTTGCCCTAAGCTCAATTCCAAGTGGATCAAGGACCTCCACATAAAACCAGACACACTGAAACTAATAGAAAGGAAACTAGGGAAGAACCTTGAACATATGGGCACAGGGGAGAATTTCCTGAACAGAACTCCAATAGCTTATGCTCTAAGATCAAGAATAGACAAATGGGACCTCATGAAATTACAAAGTTTTTGCAAGGCAAAAGACACTGTCAAAAAGACAAAGCGGCAACCAACTAACTGGGAAATGATCTTTCCCAACCCTACATCCGACAGAGGGCTAATATCCAATATATACAAAGAACTCAAGAAGTTAAACTCCAGAGAGGCAAGTAACTCTATTAAAAAATGGGGTACAGAGCTAAACAAAGAGTTCTCACCTGAAGAATATCTAATGGCTGAGAAGTACCTAAAGAGATGTTCATCATCCTTAGTCATTAGGGAAATGCAAATCAAAACAACCCTGAGATTCCATCTCACACCAGTCAGGATGGCTAAGATCAAAAACACAGGAGACAGCAGTTGTTGGCGAGGATGTGGAGAAAGAGGAACACACCTCTACTGCTGGTGGGATTGCAAGCTGGTACAACCACTCTGGAAAGCAGTCTGGCGGTTCCTCCAAAAACTGGGCATGACACTCCCGGAGGATCCGGCTATACCACTCCTGGGCATATACCCAGAGGCTTTACCTGCATGCAATAAGGACACATGCTCCACTATGTTCATAGCAGCCTTATTTATAATAGCCAGAAGCTGGAAAGAACCCAGATGTCCCTCAATGGAGGAATGGATTCAGAAGATGTGGTATATTTACACAATGGAATACTACTCTGCAATTAAAAGCAATGAATTCACAAAATTCCTAGACAAATGGTCAGAACTTGAAAATATCATCCTTAGTGAGGTAACCCAATCACAAAAGAACACACATGGTATGCAGTAACTGATAAGGGGGATAGTAACCCAGAATTTCGGAATACCCTAGACACAATTCGCATATCAATAGATTTCCAAGAAGATGGAAGGAGAGACCCCTGGTCCTGGAAAGACTGGATGTAGGGGAATGCCAAGACAGAGAAGCGAGAGGGCGTTAAATGGGGAAAAGAGGGAGGGAAGGGGGCTTATGGGACTTTCGGGGAGGGAGGAAACGGGAAAGGGGAAATGATTTTGAATGTAAATAAAAAAAAATTAGAAAATAAAATATAATTTAAAAAAAAGAACGAGGACATCGTGAGTTTTGGACAAATGGATGAAACTAGAAACTCTTATCCTGAGTGAGGTAACTCAGACCCAAAAGGACATGCATGGTATGTACTCACTAATAAGTGGATATTAGCCAAAAAATTACAGAATACCCAGGATACAGTTCACAGAACTCAGAAAGGTTAGCAAGCAGAAGGTCCCAAGTGAGAATATTTCAATTCCACTTGGGAGGGAAAAGAAAGCAATCACATGAGAGGGGAGGGAGGGAAGGACCTAGGTGGGAAAGGGGACCGGGAAGGAGGGGAAGATGATGTGCTATTAGGTAGGGTGCTAAAAGGACTGAAGCCCTGAGGGCCAGCAGAAAGAATGGAAACAGTCAACCTCAGGAGGGAGGAGGTGAGGGGACTCTCCAGAGTGTACCAGAGAAGTGAGAAGTGAGACACTCTCATGACTCAAGGGAGGGACCTTAGATGAAATGCCCTACAGTGGGGAGAGGGAACTTGTAAAGCCCACCTTCAACAGAAAAACAGGGCATCAAGTGAGAGATGGGGTTGCCATCCCCAGTCAAAACTCTGACCCAGAACTTTCCTGTTTGAAAGAACTGCAGAGACAAAAATGGAGAAGAGCCTGAGGAAAAGGAGGTCCAGCGACAGACCCAAAGTGGGATCCAGCTCAAGAGGAGGTCCCAAGACCTGACACTACTACTGAGGCAATATGGAGGGAGCGCTCACAAAAAATGAACTTATCATGACTGCCCTCCGAAAGACTCAACCAGCAGCTGAAAGAATCAGATGCAAAAATCTACACTCAACCAGTGGACAGAAGCTGGGGACCCCTGTGGTTGAATTAGGGAAAAGCTGGAAGAAACTGAAGAGGAGGAGAATCCTGTAGGAGGACCAGCAGTCTCAATTAACCTGGACCCCTGAGATCTCTCAGACACTGGACCACCAACTAGGCTGCATACACCAGCTGATATGAGGTCCCCAAGACGTATACAGCAGAGAACTGCTGGGTCTGGGTTCAGTCAGAGAAGATGCACCTAATCCTCAAGAAACTGGTAGCCCCTGAGAAATTAAAGGTCTGGTGGGGTAGAGGGTGCAGAGTGGAGATATTCTAGTGGAGACTGGGGGTATGGAGGAGGTATGGGATGGGGAATAGTCAGAGGGCAGACCAGGAGGACGATAAAATCTGGAGTGTAAAAATAAAGATTAAATAAAATGTAAAAACAAACAAACAAAATAAAACAACAGCAAAGAAACAACAGTAGCAACAACAAAAACCAAACCCAAACTGTAAGTCAAGCATATACAAGCCCACCTTTCTTTTATATTTGAAACTTTTAAAGGCATATGGACAGAAAATGTCAGGTTTCATTTCTCACTCTTCATCTGGAAAACATGCCTTCCTCTCTAGTTTCTATTTGTTTTAAGTTGTTCTGTGAGACTTTCCAAAATATTTAATGGTGTAAATTTTATTTAAGTTTAGTAATCATTACCTGTGGGATATAACCCTGTATAAATCCATCAAAGAAAAAAAAACAGCATTTATTTTTTTATCCAAAGGCTAGCAATTCTGAAATCGGTGGTAATTATTATTTAACAAAATATGTTTAAGGAGTATTTATTTAATATAATATATGGAAAACAGGAAAGTCACAAGGGCTTGATTTTCTCCTTTTTGTTAGTTTTCTTCAAAAATAAGCAAAAGGAATTGCACTGGTTCTCTATACTCTTCTGTAAAAATATTGATTAAAGAAATTAGGATAAATCCAATGAGAATAACTTTTGCTAGGAAAAAAGACAGATTCCATAGATATGTGAAATTTTGCCAAAGTGCTCTCTTCCCTGGGGCAAGATCAAGAAGAATCAAGGTTACATGGATTCAAGTCTGCTATTTAGTTGACAACCATGACCTATCTCCCACGTTAAGACCTCTGCTGTGCAGAAGGCTTGCACATAAAGGATTGGACCCAGCTGTTCTCTCTCCTTGCTAAGAGTGTGAGGAGAAGAAACAGATAAACTGCTGCATTGCTCATTAAGATCATCTATGCAAGAAAATACATCTCAATGTTAAAAGTGATTAAAGTCTTCAAAGTGTAACCCACTGGCTTTGTCCCAGGCGATGTTTATGTGAAAGTGTATGTGTGTATGAACATGTGATTGACCGGGCCTCTCCTGAAGGAGACATCTGTGTTTAAAATGAGAGCATATGCTTTTATCTTTCCTGAGTTTTTAATCAAGACACTGTCATAAAAGCTTATTGCAAGTTTTTAAAAAGATAACATTTAAAAATTCCCTTTTCCCCTCAAATAAGCATAAGGAGCACCTGGCATAATAATGCAGCCAGACACATCTCAGCTGTTCAGGGCTCTGGACTCCCTAAAGGAACTATTAAGTCTTTCAGGGTCTTTTTCTACCACCCAAACACAGCATATATATTTAATGTTTAGTTGATATTTAATAAATGTTTGATGCCAGGATGTTGTTAAGTTGTTGAAGTTTGTATATTGAAAAATAAAAATTGGGTATCTCTCCCAGGGGAGGAAGTAGTAATAAAGCGCCTGTACACCACGGTTGTACCTCATGGTCTGCCTGCCCAGGGGATGCTACAGTGCACAGTATAATTCAGGATTAGGGAAGACTGCATGCTGCCCTTGGGGTCTGCAAAACTCCCTGTCCATTCTGAAGAGACTCTTAAGATTCTATTCCCATTACAAATAACTAGAGTTAAGTTACTTGCAGAAGTGTAATCTGAATCTGACAATTTCTGCACGTGTCCTTAAAGCTTATCAAAGGACCAGCAAGATAGTTCAGCAGCTAAAGGTGCTTCTGCCAAGCCTAAGCATCTAATCCTCAGCCTCCACTTGGAGGAAGAAAAGAACTGAGCTGTTGTCTGATGTCTGTCCACATGCACCCACGGACACACACACACACACACATACACACACACAGGCCCATGTTCATGCATGCTGTAGATACATACATACATACATACATATGTAGGCAGAAGATGATAGATAATAGATAGATAGGTAGATAGATAGATAGATAGATAGATAGATAGATAGATAGATAGATAGATAGATAGACAGACAGATAGGTGAAAGACTTAAACTTAATACAATTTTTAAAAACCTGTTGTCTTCTAGATATTTTTAGGGGGAAGGGTGGGTCATGACTACCATGATAGACATCACGATGCCTCACCTTACAGAACAGAAGTTTATTTTCTCTTTTTTTCCAGAAGAGGTGGATCCAAAATCCAGACCATGACAGATTGACTGCTCTGAGACCTCTTGCTGCCCATCCCAATGTCATCCTTTTGGACTGTGTGAGCTTCAGGTGTCTCTCTTTGTATCCAATTTTTTTCTTCAAAAGCATCAGTCAGACTTGATTAAGATACCTTTAATGGCTTCATTTAAACTTAATCCATGTCCCTTTAGGCCTTATCTCTAAATTCGGTCACAGGGGTTGGCCCCACCACTGGGACCTCACTTAACCTTAATTACCTCTTCAATGGACCTGTTTCTGAATATTTTGATATAGGTAGGACAGACAATTATTAGCTCATTTAGTTTAATTACCCCTTCAAAGACCCCATCTCTTGTTGCAATCATATTTGATCATGGGAATTAGAATTAGAACAAGTGAATTCCAAGGGACAAAGGTAGGTAGACACCAAGCCTGTAGGGGCCATTCTGAAAAAACAAAACAAAACAAAATAACAACAACAAAAAAACCCAAACAGCCATAATGAAATGTGTCAAAAAAGAAAAGGCTCAGGCACAATTAACCTCACCAAGAAGCTTTGGGATAAAATGAGGCGCAGTCAAGTCATGTGCACTTGAGGAAACCTCCTAAATCTTCTTTACTTCCTGAGCAGAAAGGAAATGTGAAACTAGCATCACAATACTGGAAATGCTGGGCAGATTAGTCAAAAGTTGCAATGTCAACAGCACTCAGAGTCAATAAAGAGTAGTTAATAACTTTCATACAAATGTTGGTTCTCTGAACTAACCTACAAAATAAATTTGTGCTAAATTCATTAATACATACAAGGAGCCCAACACACATAGGTGAGTTGTTCAGTATATGTGGTGACCTTCACTGTTGCTTGTAATAAGCATGGAGGGGGGGTGTAGAAATTGGTCATTTAGGGGCAGGGAGCCAGAAGTGAACAATGCTATTCTTGTCCTTGACCAGAAGCCAGGAATGTTAGGAAGGAGCTGATTTGCCTTGTCTCTCCTGTCCCAAATCAGCTTCCAATAATGTAACTAGAACTCCAGTTCAAACATGAATCCCTTTTAGTAAACAACTTTGAGACTGGATCTCTGAATTTACATAGTGAAAATGGGTTACATTGTACTAAATATATGTATTCCATCTCCTAAAGGATTTCAGTATCTCTTAAGTGGAAAATGTTACAGTAGTATTGAAGACCATTGTAGCCCATGATGCAAAAACTCTTAGCCAAAATAATGAAATCTAGTTCTTGTCTTGGCGAAGATATGATGGTTCTGATTTGCTCCAAAGATTAGAGCATTAGATACCATTGCCTCTTTCCTTAAGAGTTAATTCAGTTCAGCTTGTCAATCACCTGGCCAAGAGACAAACTCCCAGGAAAGCTTATTCACCTAAAGTCATGCTAAGAAGATGGAGGGGTAATCATTCCCTTATTGAGACAAATTGTTTATCCTTCTCAGAACCCCTCATTGGCTCAGAAGATTACTGAAATTCAATCACACAGCACTGGGGAGCCTGCCTACTTTTCTCAGCTACTCAGAAAAGCTTCTTTTGCTTCTTCCTATCTTTTTCTTTCAGATTTTGGTCAAAGCCTATGTATACATTCTCGGATGCTCTGAGCAGCCTCACTCTTTGAAGACCTCTCTCCCACCTCCCATGTGGTGGCTGCTTGCTAATCTCCTTTGCTGAGCATGCCAACCTCGGTCTAACAGCCTCCCCCACCTCCATCTCCCTTTCTCTTTCTCCTTTTTCTCCATCTTCCCCTTCTGGGCAGCTGTCAAGATTCACTCCTTATTTCCCCTGTTGTTTGCCTCTCAAACATCAATACAATTGCCTTCAATTTTACTTCTGAGTCTGTTTATGAATTGTTTTGCTAACAATACTAAAACCCAGAAAGAGGTACCTTGTTTCCAGGGCAAGACTTGTGTTACCTACAATGTTTATTGTTCACCTGGTGGTCTCTCACAACACTATACTGCATGACCTTTCCCCATCATTCAGACTTCAGATTCCGTTGAACAGCCTCCACTTAGGAATTCCAAATATCTTGGCATTCAACCTCCCTTTTGAGGCAGAAGAGCCATTGGTGAATGTGCTGTTTTGAGTCTAGCCTACTTACCAGCTTTGAGAATTTCCTTAGAGGTTGCTTTTTGATTGAAGTAGAGAGGCAGCTCTTTCTTCAGAAGAAACTATTGACCAGTCAGTCAGACACACACTGGATACAAAGAGCCTGACTTGTACAACTGTTGAGGGAAGGCTTTTGCAGCCTGTACTATCATTATCCAGGAAGAAGCAATTTTTATATTAATCAGGTCCCCTAAGGATGTTGACAAGGATAATAATTCTTTCCCAATGTGCTGATAGAACTCTCAATTGTTTCATTTCAAAACAGGACAGGAAAAAGGCTTCGGGAAAGAATACATATTTTAATAGAAGCTACAATTCTATGTGAACGGTTATCTGAATAGTTTGCACAAGAAATGAAATTATAGCACTTTTGTTCCTGACATGGCCATTGAGAGACTGAAACAAAACTCTTGTCACCATTTTGAATATAGGTTTGTAAGGACTTGGTTAACCCTGTGTGACTTCTGCCCATGGATTTTGCTTTGCTTAAAAATCAGAATGCTGGTGTTGTTAACCTTTGCTTTGCCTGGTAGCACAGGCTTATGGAAAATAAATGATACTATAGCAATAAATTCATCCAGGCTTAATATTTTTTAAAAAAATAGAAAGCCCCCAAACATAAAAAAGCCTAGTTGGTAACTGCAGCTGAGTGAGGTACTGATACATACAGGTAGGATTATTTATTGAACATCATCCTACTGGATGAGATGTGTAAGCAAGCCTTGGCTTAAATATGTCAGAAATGTCTGTCTTATCTAGGAATCATTTTTACTCCATTAGATTGCCAGAGACCTAAGCATAACTGAGGTTTGTTCTGTCTGAATCCTCCAGAGAGCATGATGCACTTCATAGCTAAACAAGATCTTCTTTGCTTTCACACCCACTACTCAATCTCCTAAGAATAGTATAAAATCCCCACCCAATTTTGAAACACATTTATACCCAGAAGAGCGACAATTAATACATTTTAAGTTTCCAGAGAGTTGAGTTTAACCAAGTAGCCCCTGAGGCCTCAGGCAATGATTGCTATTTCCATCTTCACTGAGGAGAGAAAGGGCCTAAAAACAGCCTATGCATCAACCTTGTTTTGGACCACTGACTTTCTCACCCACGTAAGAGCCATTTGCAGTTAGTGCACAGAATTCCAGTCTCTTACAGGAATAGGGACCCACAGAGAAATTCTGATCCAATCATCTCATTTTACAGATGAACAGCCTGGGATCTACAGAGGATTCAGCACTTCTCCAAGTGCACATGCTGGCTAATGGCTCAGGTCATTGGTTAAAACAGCTGACTCTGCCAGCACCATGATGATTTCTCCTTCAGTGTTTGGAAGAAGCACAATATTATATTTCAGCCCAGCTCCAACTCGAAATAAATTAAAATTCAAAATAAAAACCTAATTATCTTAACTTTACATTTGCAATAGTCTAAATAAAGCAGAGCTTAAAATTAAGAGTATTGGGCATAGGAGAGGGAGAAGTATGGAGAAAGTAGCTTGCCTCTTTCATGGGGCAGAAAGATCATGTACCTTTGAGGGCTTTTCTCTCCAGTGCAGCTAACTCCTCTTGCATTTTGGAGAGGATTTGTTCCTTGGTTCCTTAGACTTGGGGCACATTAGCTTTGTTTTTTTCTTACTGTTGCTAAGTAGAAAGGGTGTGGCTATACCCACCCTTTGAGCTCTTCCTGTTGATACCCTACTTCAGATTGAAGAGCAAGAGGAGGTACCTAAATAGAAGGGAAAATGTTGACATGACTCTTAGGATTTAATAAATAACCCTGATGTCTGGACCCATAGTAGTGAAATGTTAATGCAAAATTAAATTTGTGTACATGGAACTTGCAATGCTGGCATCTCTCTGCAGAGCAGGATTATAAATTAATGAAGCACATATAATACTCGGAGTCAGTCAGTCAGTGATATGAGAGCCATGTAGAAGAACAATGCATGGCAAAGTAATTGAAATCTGATTCTCTTTAGGGGTATTACCTACTCTTGATCAGGACAACTGAATGGAGAGGAGAGGATCACAGTCACAGACTCTCCTATTGGACAGACTGATTTCAGTCTGGCTTGATTAAGAAAGCAGCTCAGCCTAATTGCATTATTCACAGGATTTTAGCAAACCAAACCTGTATTCCAAGCCATGAATGGGTCACTGAGTATCTGCAGAAAAGTCCACATGGGAGTATACATACAGAGAAGTCTCCTCTGTATGTTTTCATCTTTGCAAGGATAATAATAGTGGTTTTCTAATCTAGTCTTTCAAAGATATAAAATCATGATGGTTTAAATAAGAAAGGATCCTATAGATTCATATATTTGTATAATTAATCCTTATTTGCTGGAATTCTTTGGGCAGGGTTGTAAGGTGTGAGCTTGTTGGAGGAGGTCCTGAGTACCTGCAGAAAAGTCTTGTGAACTCTTCATGAGAGAAGGGGTATCAGCAAGTGAGACAACATGACATTCTTTACTTGTTCCATAGAAGGCGTTTGAGCCTGCTTTAGACAGCATCGGCAAACTAAGGTTTAATGCAGTGGGTGCAATTTTTTTCATTCCTTTCAGGTAATTTAGTGAACTTTGTAGAAGTTAGCCCTAAAGATTTTCTGGACAATAATTTTTATTTAAAATTGTGCCCACCCATGATAACATACTATTGTTTCTATAAATCAGGACAATATAAAATTTTAATTTGATGTTTTTGGAATGTTCTGCTTTTTAAGAGAAATTGAAATGTAGCATCCCTTTCTACCCAAAAAAAACAGTCATGATTGGTTTTGTGATATATTTTTGACATGGCAATCATCATTAATACAGTTAATAGAGTTCATACCATTTCAGAGCAGAGGATGAACAGGTGAAGTTCACTTCTCAGAATGCATCAACCCAATGTTATACTAGAGACTGAATTAAGAAGAAGGCATCCTCCATTCAAGTGGGCATGCCTACACCAAGGCAAACTACCAACAACTCCCACCCATTCCTTCAGTTGGCAACCATGTGCAGTGTAAACCTGTAATATATCCACAATAGTCATGGCATTTTTCTTGTAGATGTTAACACTTTTGAAACCTACAGTAAGCCTGTGGGAGGCACCTGGAATCAGCAAGTTGATCTCTTAAAGAAAACCGCAAAGCAGATGTCGAACTACAAAACAGGCCTATGGAGCAAAGACAGAATGTTTAGTAGGAGAGAATGTGATAGTGAGTTCAGGGTCATGTCAGTGAAATGGGAAAAGCAGGAGTACCCAAGAACCAGTCACCTAAATTGCTTGACAAACTGATGACCATTACAGTCATTCCAAAACAGAGTCTTCCTGTGACCTAACCTCATGAATTCAAATAGTGAAATTAACAGATCACAGAGAGTGAGTTTTAGACAGAATTTATAACAGGATTACAGGTGGTGCTTAGAGAGAAGGAAGGCAGGCAGAGCTCCTATACAGTAACAATGGGTCCTGGGAAACGAGTTGCTGTCAAGCGGCTTGCCTCAGGGCTTTTCACAGGACTTATGGCAGAAACTGGGATGTTACACAGGAGGGTGATTAGACCAGACCAATCATTGTACACACAAAGTGCCCAGGTACCTGTCACTTTTGGCTGCTTCCTTGGGTTAAGCTTCAAGACAGACATGGTAATCAAGGTCGTGAAAGAGAAGAAGAAAAATCACAAGAAACCAGAACAAAAGCAGGGAACTGTTCTGGCATTGTTGGGTTCCAATTGGGACAAAACCAAGCTTTGGGAAGACAATGGGGGTCCCTTTATCAACTGCCCAAACAGTTTATATCTCTCATTCTCATCATCAGTACTATTTTAGGGACATGCAGTTCCATGGCTGATCACTGTGATCAAAAGTAAATCTGTGTTTTTAAGATCATGTAATTTGTGGCTAGTTCTCTCAGATAGAGAGAACTATAGAACACAGATAGTTCACTCATATAGCTCATTGCTACATAGCTAGATAACAATGGAACCCAAAGTACATGCCAACAATCATAACAAGTAGGTCGATTCAGCCTGCCAGGCTCACTGCTACATGCATGCATACATCTCGTACTTGCAAGGTCCATCTGACATTCAGTTACTAGACAGCATGTCTGTGTTTACCCTGCCTTTGCCCCTCCAACTTTAATAGTGTTCATTTTTCCTCTGTATGTTTTCATCTTTGCAAGGGCAATAATAATGATTTTCTAATCTAGCCTTTCAAAGATATAAGATTGTGATGGTTTAAATAAGAAAGGATTCCATAAGTATATTTGCACACTTAGTCCTTATTTGCTGGAACTTTTTGGGAGAGATTATAAGGTGGGGCCTTGTTGGAAGAGGTATGTCACTGGAGGTGGGCTTTAAGGTTTCAAAACGTCATTTCCAGAGTCTGTCTGTCGGTCTGTCTGCCTGTCTGCCTGCTTCTCTCTCTCTCTCTCTCTCTTTCCATATATATATATATTCTACATGCAGATAAGGAGATAAAGTCTCAGTGTCTGTTCCAATGCCATACCTGCTTGCAACTATGTTCCTTGCTATAATTTCCATGCACTCTAACCCTCTGGAATCATTAGCCCCATATTAAATGTCACTGTTTCCTACCACAGCAATACAAAATAACTAAGACTGTGAGTGTGAGTGTGGAAGCAGAAGAACCTATGGAATATAAGATTGCACTATATGATATATAGTTTTCCTATCCACTCAGAATCTGGTTTTATTAGCATGACAACTTTAGGTGTTCTCTTCAACTTATTCAGTTTCTATCTTCTTTGTACTCATGTCTTTCTTGAAGGCCAGGCTCCTCAAGATCATTCCATTATAGCATGAAAAATAGTATTAACAATACTAATATATTTATTTTATTGTTTCTTTTCTGTATCTTCCCCATAGTGTTCCATTGCTGACATATCTCCCAGACACACACACACACACACACACACACACACACACACACACACACACACACACACAGGTTTTAGTGCACGTAGTATTGTGTTAATATTTCAAATGTCACTACATATACAGTGGAATTAGTGCATCATAGCTTACTTCAAATAGGAATTTGATATTGCCCAAAATGATTCAGGTGCTGAAACTCTTATACTTTTCTCTGGGAGAAGTTTCTACCTATACTTGGAATAGTCTTGAAAATCTTAGTAACAGTTTTATACATATATATATATATATATATATAATCATAAAACAATATTAATTCTAAATAATAAAGAATCAGTGACTACTTAATTAAAAGACTTAAGTAATTAATGGGTTAATCACAGTTAATTAATCAAAATTCTTATTGAAAGGAACATGGTTTTATTCTACCTAGAGTCAACAGCCTAACAGAAAATCATGAAGGTCTCTCTATGCCTAGTAAAAAATAATGATTTATTTGGCCTAGAAAAGAATCACATATTAAATATACAAAGAAGAGAAAGTTGATCTAGTGAAATTGCAAACTTACCAATGACTTTTTCACCTAGTCATGATACTGAAGAATGATAGAGTGAGTATGGATTCAGGTAATATCCCCCTAAAGAAGCAGCACCTATTATCTCATTTTTAAAAAATTTTAATCTTTAGTCTGTGATGCAAAAGGATTGCCATGAACTGGAGGAGGAATTATAGCCTACTTAGTGAGTTCCAGATGAGCCTAGGTTACAGGGTGAGACCTGTTTCAACTCTTAAAGCAAATGAGAGAGAGTGATGGATAGAGGGGGTAAAAAGAGGGAGAAACAGTGAAGATGGAGAACAATAGAACATAGGAAAATAGTAGAAGATAAATTATAGAAGGCAGTGCACAAAAACTCATATGACAATGGATTAAAATCCCAAACAAAAGTAACTCAAAAAACAAAAATAAATGGAATCCACTCACTAAAGGAACACATGAACAGAACTGATAGTTTTCAAATGAAGTGCAAATGTCCAATAAATACATGAGAAACTGTTAACATCCTTAGTTATAAAGGAATCAAACCTGTACTGCAGGCTAGCCAGATACTACAACAGATTAAGGCACTTCCTGTCAAACCCAATGACCTGAGTTCACTCCCCAGGTCCCACATACCAAAGGAATCAGCTCCCGCCAGTTGTGTTTGGATTTACAAAGAGAAGCCTTGGCACATGCATCCACACACATGCACAAGGTATGCACAGTCTGAGAACAAATAAATAAAGACTTTAAAGAATGACTATCAATAAAATAAACACCAAATGCTGGTGGGGTAGAGTTGGAGGGAACAAGAAAGAAACTTCTAGACTGTTTGTGGGGGGGTTAATTAATGGTGACAAAATAAAAATCATCCTAGAGGTTCCCAGAAAGCTAAAAATAGAACTCTCATATAATCTAGATATAACAGTCCTGGGCACAAACCCAAAGGAATCAAAATCAACATGCATTGGAACCAGAAATGAATATGCACATGGATATACAACAGTAATGTATGCCGTGTTTTTTTCAGACCTCCTCATGTTAGCCAACTTATGGAGGCAACCTATGTGAAAAATGAAAAGCAGATATACTTATACGATGGTGCATTACTCAACCAGAGAAAACTAAAATTACGCTATTTGTGGGGGAAATGGGTAAATTCGTCACATTAAGGAAAAATAAGTTAGATTCAGAAAGACAAATAATACATTTTCTCTCATATGTGCAATTTATATTTAGAGAAAGAGTGATGACAGGAAGTGAGGAACTAAGAGACTAGGACACAGGAAGAAAATCAACAGGATAGAGGATAACGAGAGAAGATGATGGAGAGAGGAATTGAGCCAGTTAGTTATCTGACCTTTGTGGCAAAATGCCTGACAGTAGCAACTCATGGGAGGAAAAAGTTGTCTTGGCTCAGAGTGTGGAGAAGTTTCATTTGTTCGGTCTGTTATGATGGGCATCTGTAGGGCCAGGAGTGCTGAGGTAATGAGTTTGGGAGCTGGAGGCTGCTGCTCCTGGTTGATCAGGAAGAAGAAAATGTAAACTGGCACTAGAAGTGAATGTAACCTTCAACTCTCCCATGCAATACTCAACTCCATGTTAGTGACCTAGTCTATCTCCCAGACCCTATGTCGTACTGTTTTCCACAGCTTCCTCTGCCTGGGCCAAGTATCCAAACACACAAACCCCACTTTCAAGCCATAACAAGAGTATGATTAACGTACATTATATTCAAGGATGAAACTAGCATAATGAAACTCATTGTTCTGTATAATTAATATATGTTAATAAAAAAAGAGAAAGGGCATATAGTGTGTGTCAGGAAGATAAACGATCAACAAATGGTAGCGAATAAAACAACAACTCATTACTTTCTTGAAATGATTAAATGAGAAAATATTTCATGGAATCCAAATATAGCAAATATTTTTACTCATAAAAAGTAAAGCCTCTACCTCCATGCAACTTTAGGAAATACAGACATTTACTTTAAATGTCTAAGTAGATTTGAATATGTTGATCTTCAATTGGGCATGTACTCAAGAAATGTTTAGTGAGCATCTGCTCTGTACACAGATATGTAATAAGACTTCCTGGCAATTGTGTGTACCTGCTGTAGGTTTTGGACAAACAAGCAAGAAATAGAAATACTTTAGTGTAGTAAGTGCTATTATAGGGCTTTGAGGTAAATGCATGGCTACCAGTAGATTTGAAAATTTTTGTATTGAAAGTATATTCTCCTCACAAGAGACCAATGAGAAGGACATATAATATCTGGAAATGCCAAACCACCTACTGCAACTGCAAAGTGAGTGTGAAAAATCTATTGTGTCTGTGGATGCTGAGGAGAGAAAGATCATGAATGGCTAGCAAAAGTCAAAGGCTGTGTGGGAAAGATATCTCCGCAGGTAAAGGCACTTGTTGCTCAAGCTTGGTGACTTCTTTTCTATCCCTGGAGCCCACATAAAGGTAGAGAGAACTGACTCCATGACATTGTCCTCTGAGCGCACTTACACTGTGGCAGGCATACACATATGTATAAAACACACACACACACACAAACAAACAAATAAATAGACTTTTCCCCTAACATAATATTTTTATTAGTTATTTGGGAATTTCATATAATGCAACCAGATCACACTTGCTTCCTATTCCTCCTGGATCCTCCCTCCCACCCTTATGCCCCCCCACCACCAAATTAGATAGATAGATAGATAGATAGATAGATAGATAGATAGATAGATAGATCACCAAGTCCAATTTGTGTTGCCTATAAGATATTTTTCAAGTCAAAGTTTATACCTCTCTTCAAGGAAGCCAGAGCTTTCTTCTGGCATTACTGGGATTGTGGAGAGTCCACGCTACCTGCATTGTGCATGTTAGTTGTCATTGTGTCATTCTAGCTGAGATGGAAATGAGAATAGTAGCTACATTCATATGCCCATTTGTCTGAATGCTCACACTATCAAGTATGCTACAAGTGAAAATTGCTTTATAATGTATAGTACTCTATTTCCATCCTTTCCCATAAATAATTTCTGAAAACTGTATCCCATCACCAAGTAATACTATGGAGTACCTGTCCTATTCAGGGCATTGGCATGTCTAAAAGGGTAGGATGGGTAGGATAATTTAGTTGAGAAAGGTGAAAATCTGACACTTTATTTGTGACAGTAGACACAGCAAAGAAGCGTGCTCCAGAGAAGGTAAGATAAAACAAGCTTACAAAGGTCATTTTTCCTCTGATGTAAAAATATCCAAAGAGACAATGAAATAGCCCCTTGAGTAGTCCAGACTCATGCTGGCTAGGGAGTATAGGTAACCATGTCTCAGCTCTTGACAATGTGCTGGGCTGAGATTATGTTAAAAGTTTTAGATAAATCTACTTGTAGAAAATAATATGAACTGATCCTTGATGATTCAGATTTTATTAGATGAATAAGAAAAGAAATAGGAATAGAAGGAAGAACAGGTGAAAAATTGAAGCGGTATTTAAGATGTTTAAGAGCATCAGTGAAGTCCCAGGCATAACCATGGAAGGAGGGCAGTGCTGGAGGAGAGTAGGGAGTACATTGCAGGTGGAGAGGGACAGTCTACCAAACCACCTCCCTTTACAGCCAGGACAATAGCCACATGCCTTCTAGTCACTGGATTGCAAACTAAACAGTCTTTCCCAGACAACCTTCTTTACCTTAATTCTCTAGAACAGCAGATATGCAACCAAATGGTTCATTCAGGAGGAGACAAGAATTAATATTGGTACAACTTTTTGGTAAAATTATGCTTTCCCATAATAAAGAAAAGAAAAGAGGGCTATCAATTCAGGCTGGGACATGCGCAGGGAGTGAGTGAAGGTATGTGGGAGGAAGGAAAGGAGAGAAGAAAGTGATATACTTCATTTTAAATCCTTATCATGGGTTCTAAGAATATGCTTTATGTCCTTTTTAGAAGTGCATCTCCTCTCACCATTACCAACTTATCTGCCTCCACTCTCTGTTGTTGCTAGGTTATATAAAAATCACCTACATCCATTGAGTGTTTACTCTGCCCCAAGCTCCAGGCCAGACCATGGAATGCAGAGACAAGTGAGATATCCTCTACCATTAAAAAGTTCTTAGCACAGCAACAGATTCAGAGCAGTCAAAGAGCAACTTCAACAGTATTTGACAAGTTATGAGTTCTAACCTTTTACCCAGCTCTTGAGGGAGGCCATCTAAATGGAACCCCAAGAAGGACAAAAGGTGGGTCACAAAGGTTAGGTTCTACTCAGACAAAGCTGTATCAGAAAGCATAGAGCAGAACATAGCAGGCTTCAGTGTGATACAGGACAGGTACCAGTGAGATGCACTCTGAGCCTTGTCACCATGACCTTTTGTAATTCCATTCAGACCCTGACTCAGAGGCACACACAGAATCAAACATTCACCTGTACCGGGAATGTGGGGGGTGGGGAATGAGATGCAGCTCTTTACACAGACACAGAACTATATCCAGTGCGCCATACTCCTGATAAGTCAGAGCAACGAAAAGACGGCTGGATGGATTTGGAGGAGTGATGACTTACCAGCAAATACATTCTGCAATGCCTTCATCTAATATTTTAGTCCTGTTCCAGGCTCATTCATTCTTCTCAGAATACATTGGCAATCTGCTAAGTTAGTTGCTGTTTCATCTTTGCACTGCTTTAAAACCAAAGATTGATATCTTTCCGTTAATATTCAGAAGCGCATCTTCTAAATATCTAAGAGGCCTGTACTGATGTTCATTTCATTCTTAAATTTGTTGAGAAACATAGAAGAGTGTTAAAAAAAATCCATCTAATTTTTAAAAATTTAAATAAATATAATGCAAGAAAATGGAAATAAATGTGGAAAAGATATTATTTCTCTTTGCTGTTTTCCACACAGTACAAAAATAAATGGAACTAAACTATAACCTTTGATATAAAAACTTATAGAAATGCAAAGGACTTGTCTCTACAATTTAATTCAACTTTCTTCAAAGAAGTAGGCATCTGTCGATAAGCCAGTCTTTACTAATGGTTTCTGCAGAGAGCAAGAACTGGCTGAAACAAATAAAACAGTATAACATGACTAGGATAAACAAGAAGCTGGGACAACGGTGGAAGAACGGGTGAGATGGGGAAGGATAAATAATGGAAACCCCGAAGAAGCAATGTTGGCGGAGTGAGCACAGTAGCAAGGAAATTAAACTCTGAGAGAGATGAGCAAGACCAGTGTCCTCTCTCCAGCTTCTCTATTCAAGAGGAGCAATTATCAGCTACAGGTCATAAAAATGGATAGACTTTGACCTTTGACCTCGTGATTCATTTTCTATGAGCAGAATCACATGGCTTCTCCTTTTGAGAAAAGAAGAGGCAGCATGATGCCCAGGGACTTCTCTTCTCTCATCCATCATAAGAGGTTGTGTCTCTGGGTCTCAATTTGCTTGCAGTCCTGTTGCTCCAATGGATCAGGATAAGTTAAAGAGCGGACCAACATAGAGTTAACGGACATTTTTTTCAAACAGATAAACCAGTGTGTGTGTGTGTGTGTGTGTGTGTGTGTTTATATCTGTGTGGTGTGTCTACAAGTGTGTGTGGGTCTATGTGTTTGTGTGGGGGGATGGGGGGTGTCTACATGTGTACGTGGGTCTATGTTTGTGTGTATGTGCATCTGTATGTGTGTGGTGTGTATGTTGTATGTGTGTTCACTTATGGATTTTTTTTCTTCTGATACACAAGGAAAGTAGCACTTTTCAACTTAATTAGCAGATTTTGATGGTTAAAAGTCAACAGAACAAGTTTTTTACTGGGCAGAGCTGATCTTCACTTACTCTCTGCACCACCCCCAAAACAAAAATAATGACTAAAGAGGGAGGAAGAAGGAGAGTTCTTTCATTGGCATTGAGCTTTTCTCCTTGGCAAGAGATACCCACTTGTAAATGGGCACAATTCCACACACAGGCCATCAAAACGATATTTGCCGAAGAGTGATGAAACCCAGTACACACACCCTCTTTGATGCTACTTGAAGCATTAGTGAGACTGACTGGAGTCTGGGAGGGAACCTGAGGTAAATAGTTCCCTTTATGAGGCTAGGACTGCTGCTTAGCCAGAGCTGGCACTGACTTTGGAAGGCAAAGGAGACTGAGTCATCGCCCTTCATCCAGCTGATTTGTTGAAAGGGTACAAGAAGTTCCCAGGGGTTTCATGCTGTTTGGAGGCAAGCTTCAATCCAAAAGGATGGGAAAGAAGATGGGGGAAGTGAATTTTGTTGCTAAGCCTCCCAGTGACTTGCCAAAATTTTGCCTGCTTCTTTGTGAGTCCAGTAACCACCCCAGCTGGGCTCCCCATTACTCTAAAACAGGAAAGGGATGAATGCGCACGATCCTTCTTCAGCTTTCAAATATGCCCTGGTGAGGGTAAACATGGCTGTGTTTGTTCTCCCAGGGGAACAAGTCAGGCATGAAATTCCTTTTGTTTAGACCAAGACCAGCTCCTATCATTCTGAAGACCCAGAGGGGCCTGCAACTTAATCTGCAAATGTGAATATGAATCCTACCTGGAAAGGACAGAGATTTCTGAAGCTGCCCAGTGGTTGTCTGAAACCCTCAGGAAACAAAGGCACAGCTGAGAGCTGGAAGTGGACTCTTGGCTAAGTGTACAGTTCTGGGAGAGTGCCTCCCAGAGGAAGGAGAGCAAGCTACTAACCCTGCAGTGCCTCTGGTTTTAGTCAGACCAGAGCTATGAATGTGAAGTGGAATAAATATGCATCTGAAATGCTATGGGAATGTGAAAGAGAAGCCACGATTGATGTGTTAGTATCTGTTTCCTGAGCAAGTATATGCAAAGGAATTAGAAAATCAGAGCCAAGGGCCTCTTTGTCTTTAGGGAGAAACTGAGGTATGAGGTTGTGCACATTATGAGGTGTGTGTGTGTGTGTGCACGCGCATGTGTGTGTGTGCACTCAACATCTTAGCTCTATTTCCTGTCATTCAGCTACATACTTTAGGGCATTTCTTCTTCTAGCTGGTACTTTACTTCAATATGTCTTATTCCCTGTCTCCATGGTACTCTTGATGGTAGTTTTCTACTAATATGAAGGAGAATCGACAATTAGTGCTAAGGTGGATTAATAACAAAACAGTAGGCTATCACTTCTAAGATCAATAAATTTATCAAAAAGAAAACATCATTCATAGTCAGAGTCACACGGCCATAATAAAGATCAAGAACTGACCAGTGATATTATACTGTGCAGAATTATATGAGAGCAATAAAATAGAAGAAATTATATCCTTTGGCAAAGTTGGGAATACTGGATAGTCTGTGATGATCTGAAAACATGAGGAGGATTTCCATATAAGAAGGAAGGAAGGTGAGCAGAGGGACAGCTCATTTGCAGAGGCTGCCCAACACTATGGAGTCATTGTAGGCTTCTAAGAAAGAAATGATATAATTAAAACTATACACTTCAAATAGTAATAGTGGACTATAGTAGAAAGATATTGGGAACAAACTCATGAGACTCAGTATTTTCATAACCTACTTACAATATAACAAATCTACTTTGGGGTTATAGCAGAGGAGGTTATAAATGAAGAAACTGATCAAATCGGAGATTTTGTGAGGGCAGAATCTACAGATTTGACAGTTCATTGGATATGCTTGGCAAGGAAGGGAGAAGAGTCAGAGAGGATGCCAGGGTTTGGAGCCCCAGGGATTGGAACAATAGTGTTGCCATGGAGAGACAAGAAAGTCTGGAGACTTGGAGGAAGTTGAGCTTAGTTTGCAGTGTATTGAAATGAAGGTACTAGCTAGAAACAATTAGGGAAGCTCAGCATGAAGCGGAATTACAGGAAATAGGACAGGGCTGAGGCTGAGTTGGGGGTCATTTATTCAGCATGTTGTTATGGAAAACCTATTCTATGCCAGGAACTGTGTCAGATACCTAGGTAACAAACAAGACAAGGCATTAGAGAGTTGACAGCACTAGGAGAGTTAAGCAGGTGGATTTACCAGTTCCTAAAAGCTGGTATCACAGACTATGACATCAGAAAATATACAAAAGCACCACCCACTGCAAAGTCAGGAAAATGTCCTGGCAAAAAAAGAAGCTGGGTTGGAAGATGGGGTCGGGAATTGAAGAATTTTCATGCAGTGTTGAAGACATCAGACACAAGTGAACAGAAGACACAAGCTGGGGAATTCTAAGAAAGAACACTGGATCATGGGGACATGTATTGTGAACCTAATGGACTTTCTGAGTTTAGGAGATGGTCAGAGAATCACAGAGGCAGCTCATTGGTTTTAAGCTGAGAACATTTAGATATGAATCTTATAGAAATTTATCTAGCTGCAATATTGGAACAGAGAAGAAATAAGACAGGGTATGATGTCTGTAGAAAATCAATGTGGAGATGTAAAAGGACCCAGGAAGTAGAGCTGGGAGAGCTGGGAGCATTCATAAATAACTACCTTAAAGAGGGCAGTGGGTGGGAGAGAACAGTCAAGAAAGTCACCTAGAATAGTCTTAGTCATAGGATCATTGCCTCTGCCTCACAGCACTTAACACACACACACACACTCTCTCTCCCGCCCCCTCCCCCCCCCCCTCTCTCCCATTCTCTCTCTCTCTCTCTCTCTCTCTCTCTCTCTCTCTCTCTCTCTCTCTCTCTCTCTCTGTTACATACATGTAGCTTAACCAAATTTGATGATGGATAGGAAGAAGGCAGTTTTGTGATGCTGAATTTGGGGTTATGCTGAGGATGGGGTCTAACAGGCAGTTAAATATGTGTGGGTTGAGTATGAGGGAATGCAAAGTTGGGGTATAATTTTTGGAGTGGTCACTATATAAATAATAACTACATCTTCAGAAAAAAATGTGTTGCAATAAAGAGCCGGTCTCTATCCTGAAGAGTGTCAGTATTTAAATGATAGGAAAAGAGAAAAACAATGACCAACAGGGAACTGACCACAGAAGCAGGAAGAAAACTGAGAAGACAGAGAAGGTCAGATAGCCTGGGGTGGATTGCAATGAACATTGCTAGGTGATCAACAGAGATTCTTTATTATCCATAAACCAAAAGGTCATTCATGTTTTTAGTGAAAGCAGCTTTTGCAGAAAGTCTGAACACGGTCAAAATGAAGTGGGCTGTGAAGTTAGATTCTAAAATGTTAAGTGTGAAGGTGTGATAAACAAGAAATAGAATCAGCCTGTTGGTCATGCAAGGGAGCTCAGTGCTGGGAGCAGGATAGGTAGGGAGAGCTGAAGAGTGAGCACATAGAGTGTAGAGCAATGTGGAAGAAGGGGTGGAGACCACTCATTCCACACTATACTATGAAAAGTATAGATGTGCCTGCTGAACATGTGCAGGCAAAGTTGCCGAAAAAGGTTAAAAGTTAAAAACACTACCCAGGCAGTGGTGGCTCATGCCTACAATCCCTGAACTTGGGAGGCAGAGGCAGGCAGATTTCTGAGATCAAGGCCAGCCTGGTCTACAGAGTGAATTCCAGGACAGCCAGGGCTACACAGAGAAACCCTGTCTCGAAAATAAAATAAAATAAAATAAAAAAAACACTGAGGAGAAATCAAGAGGAAGAAGCAGTAAGCAGAATGTTGTTGGAACTTGGGTTCTGAAGAGAATAATGTTCTTGTCCCTGGCCCTTTGTGAGTGGCATCAGCTTCAGTGGAAGATGTTCTTTTGGTTTGGTCATGGTTATGGGGATGAGAATGGGAGCCATGGAAATGTGACAGAGGATTTGAGAGAAGTTCAGAATGGGTGGGAAGAAGGAAAAAGATCATGACAGCTCAGATTGTCTCCCAGTCAGCAACACTTACCCCCAACCTGCTCCCTCCAGGTCCTGCCTGCACTATCTCCCTGCTTACACTTATTCCTACTGTGCGGTACCCAATTAGTTAGACACAATCACTTCCACAAACCATTTTTAACAGCCTCATAGCAGGAGCAACTTGCTAACAGACACATAAACTGGAACTGGATTGTGACATTCTGTTAAGCCCCTGAAAGTGCAGAGGGAAGTAGGCACATTGCATACACATCATGGAGGAGTAGCCATGACTGGCTCACTGTCTGGGCTCACTGTCTGTCTGGGCTCACTGTAGAGTGACGGAAGAACTTCAATATGGAAGACTATTTGAGTTTATTTTCCTGAAATGAGAGAGGGGGGGAAGCCTAAGTCACCAAGCCCAGTGGTTTCTATGCTTTTCATGATTTCTCCAGGGGTAGGATGCAGTGACCAGGATTTCAGAACTTCTGTCTTTGAATGCTAAGGAGATGCCAGAAAAGCAATCCAATAGTGAAAATGCAAAGTCAGAATAAATCTGCAGCCTTTCCTCAACGTGGAAACTTTAAGCGCTCAGCAGGGAAGAAACATTTCTCCTAATACACAGAAAGAAAATTGTTTGTTACAAAAAGGACGAAAAACAACAATTAAAAAATAAGATTCATCAGGCTCCTGTTTTGGTGTGAACCACATAATATAGTCAATATATCAGCTCGAATGCCAAAGGCTTAGACTGTGGGTATGGGAAAACATAAACTAGTTTCCACTCTATTGGTTTTTACTCATCAAAGGAGGTAGCTTAATGTTCTGAATTCAGTAATAAATAAACATAACAAATTATCTTCTTTTGTTTTAAATGCTTACACAAAATGCTCCAGAGTCATCAAGTGAAGATAAAACCAGTCATACTGGTTTTTCTGTGAAGAATGAACTTGATCATTGAGCTGGTGAATAATAATAAAATTCTATGAATAATACCAATAATTAGAACCTGCTAAGTTGGTTTAGTAAGACCATTTCCCATCATATCCATGTCTACTGCTTTTGGAGGGGAGTCATGTTGTGACACACCCCCTCTACCTCCATTGCTATTGTCCCACATACCGCACATTTCTCCTAACTGCCAAAGCCTGTATCTCCATTTCAACATCATCTTGAAGCTGCTGGGTTTGCTTCCCTCAAAGGTACTGAGAGTCAAAGTCTTTCTAAATGATGTCTAATTTCAGTATGTTGGCTTCTGTACTATGTTGCATTAAATTCTCAGAACAGTTTCTCACATGAATAAAGAAATTATTGATTCAATGACTTTCCTTTCATCATGCACTCCAATTTGTTTGCAAACTCTCTGAGTAATTCTCATAGAAAAACAGCACTGAGGACAGGAGAGTGTTGAAATGAATGTTGGTGTGTGCCTAGAACAGAGCTTTATGCACCCAAGCAAAAGAACGAAGTAGATCTACATGTACTTTAGTGGGAGCCGTTTTTAAAACACACTATTTGGTGAAAACAAGGCACAGACTCTTATTGTATGCATAATTGTGTGTGAGTATGACCTGACCATTTCTTTAATGAGAATATGAAACTAGAAGAAGTTAGTAGGAAAATACTCCTCTGGAAATGGGTCCTGGGCTTGGCGCCAGGAGGAAACATTTTTATTCTATACTCTTGTGATTATGTTACATTTTGAAAAAAATAAAAGCAAAATAGTTGGGGTTTGAGAGAGAGAGAGAGAGAGAGAGAGAGAGAGAGAGAGAGAGAGAAAAGCAAGAGGCAGATTAGCTCTCTCAAAATTTTCTGATAGCAAATGATATATTAAAAGGGTCAGAGAGATAACTCAATGGATAAAATCATTTGCTAAAAAGCTTGATGACCTGAGTTGAATACCCAGGACCCATATGACAGAAGCAGAGGATCAATGCCCAGAAATTGTTCAGTGATCTACACATCTGCTATCTATGCTCTTGAGGTTATTTGTATATAAGCAGTTATTATATCAGTATTTTAGGTAAAGGTATGCTAGAAAGCAGGCATAGTAATAGTATTCACCTCACAGAACCAGCAAATGCTAAAATTCAGTACTTTCTTCCATACAGAGCCAAGTGTTAGGTAAGTATGAAGCACATCATCAAACTTAACCCTCATTAATAGCACATTTAAATTGTTGTTGTTGTTGTTGTTGTGTGTGTGTGTGTGTGTGTGTGTGTGTGTGTGTGTTTGATCAGTTTTCCCATTCTATCATGTAGTCTTTGGAACTGAACATACATAGGTCATGAGCACTGGCAGAAACAACATTATCCACTGAGCCATTCTGCTAACCCCTATTTTTTTTCTAATTTATACCCAAGTAGCAGGGGAAACTTGAGGACTTACAATAAAATATGACTCTCAAAATACCCAATATGGAGTACTGTCTAGAAGTTTCTATGATTCTAGAAGCTGTATCTGTAGATATCTTTCATCAAATACATCCAAGTTTTGTTTTAAGTAGAAGGAAAAATAAAAAGCAAGATATTTCTATCTTACATAGTCTTGTGTTAAAGTCAGAATCTCATCTTAAAACTCATGTGCATCCTCCACGGAACAGAATTGTGCAGGTGGACTTACTTTCTATGTTATGCCTCTACATGCTCACAAAACTAAAAGAATTTTTTTTTTTTTGCTCATCCTACAGGTAAAACTTTTCTTATTTTCTGGAACAAAATGATAGACACAATTCCAAAGGTTAAAGTGATTTACAACTCATGAAGTGGCACCGGCACGTAATGAATGAGTCTAGAGGACAAACCCTCCTGAGATGCAGTGATATATGACTGTCACACCTGTTCCGGATGTGCAGAGGATTCACAGCATTCTACAGGGTAAAGGCTTTCAATGTTAAAATATTTTTCAAAGACAAAAAAGTTGGAAAATCAGTGAAGAGCAAGGACTCCACTTACATCAGTCTTCTCTATATTTTCAATAGTGTGTGTTTATGTGTGTGTCTGTGTCTGTGTCTGTGTGTGTAATACATATATAAATATATATTAATATATAATATGTATAATTTTCTAACAACAGAATATCAGTCATAAAGTGACCGACCCTTACATTAGCCATAAATATTGAAAACAGCATACATATATTGCTTAATAAGTGTATGTTTGCAGAAATGAATGCTTTAGGATCAGTAGTAGTCAGTGACTTAATGCCTTGTAGCCTCCAAAACAAATACAAATGAGACAAATCTAAGGATGTGAAAGATCAGTGTAAGTACAACTTTAAAGCACTGAGGAAAGAAATCCAAGAAGACACCAGTAGACAGAAAGACGCCTGAGGTTCATGGGTTGGTGTGATCAATATAAGGAAAATGACCACTGTAGAATCAATCTAGAGATTCAGTGCAATCTAACCAAAATTACCAAGGAAATCATCTCAGAAACTAAAATACAGATCTTAAAATTCATAAGGAAGCACAAAATACCCCTAATAGCCAATAGATAGGTAGGTAGGTAGGTAGGTAGGTAGGTAGGTAGGTAGGTAGGTAGGTGGGTAGGTGGGTAGGTGGGTGGATGGATGGATGGATAGATAGATAGATAGATAGATAGATAGATAGATAGATAGATAGATAGATAGATAGATAGATAGGCAGATAGACAGATAAAAATCTGGATAGATCATCACTTCCTATTTCAAGCCATGTAACAGAGATATGATAATTAAAACAATGTGGTGCTAACACAGAAAGAGACGAACTGATCAACTACACATGAATGAAGACTCAGGTATAAGTCTAGGTACCTACAGCTGCCTCTTTTTGATGACGATGTCAGAGACACAGATAATGGAAAATCATCTTCAACAAACAGTGCTGGTACATCTAGGTACCTTTGCAAGAAGGAATGACACAGGTGCCTTCTCTTCCATCTTGTACAATAATTAAGTCAAAGTGGATCAAAGACTGCAATGTCAGGCTTGAAACTCTGAAATCTCTAGAAGAAAGAGTGGGAAATACACTTTGAATATATTCCAGGTAACGATATTCTGAATAACAGCTTGGAAGCACAGAAAATAAAACAACTGGCCAGTGGCATCTCATAAATAAAAAGTGTCTAGCTGCATAGGAACCTGCTAACTGACTGGAGAGGCAGCTTTGGAAGGAAAAATATCTTTGCCTGGTATGCATGGAAGAGGGTCAGTGTCCTGCATTCTTTATGCCTTCTTCTGATGTCCTTTTAATTTGAAATCTTTTCATCCCATTTTTGATGGTGCTAACACAGAACTCAGAATCATACCTAACCTTTTCATGGATTTTATAGGAGTTTTAAGATCGTTTTAGAAACAAGACTCTAGATATAACATTAGTAGTGACTATTCTTATCAAACATGTTGTCTTTTCTCAAGATAAATGTATGTACTTTATTTATATATTAAAAAATACTTGAACTTCTCATCATACAAAAATAACTTCTATATAAAAACCAAACATGTAGACACATGTACATAGAGAAACATGTTTGCACTCACACTATCAATTCCTATCAATAACATGGCATTACTGCATGTGATATTTACATAAGATTAGATAACTGCTGCAATTTTTAAAAGAATTTATTTTATTTTTTTATTTTATGTGTATGCATGAGTGTTCTGTCTGAATTTATTCAGAAGCACTATATATATGCCCAGTTCACTTAGAGGTCAGAAGAGGATATTGAGTATCCTGGAACTGGAGCTTGAATGATTTCAAGCCACTCTGTGTATACTGGGAACAAAACCTGTGTCTTCTGCAACAGCAGCAATTCTGTTAACCACTGACTGGGTCATCTCTCAAGCCCATATTTTATAACTGATACAAATACATCTAAGTGTGCCACTGTTTGTACTGCAAGATCGTGTTGCAAGACAAAAGTATGAGGACTGCATGTCTGGGTAAAATCCACCCTCACTCTCTCACACACACAATTCTTTATTTACTACTTGACCTTAGTTTTATTTCAAAATTTTTACATCCAAAGGATTTTAGGCAGATACCCAAACTGTCAATTTTGTAAGGGTTGTTTATCTCCTAACATTGTAATATATTTATTTGTATCTATATTTTGTGTTCTGCACTCATTTGTAGCACTAATCCACAGTAGTGTTTTCAAAAATTAAATTAATAAACTAATCTTGATTTGTTTACAGAAATTTGCATATGTCACATTGGGAATCAGTTTTAATAACAATCTTCATGACATTTCTCACTTAAATATTCACGTAAAATATATCAGTAGCTCAATTTCTGTATGTAAACTCAATTTGAAGCTTAGAAGAAAATTAAAATATTGGGAAATGAGCTTTACTTTTTTTTCCTAAATGGCCATCTAATAGGATCCATTTGTTGAATTGATATTGTTTCCAGTGATTAAGTTGGGTTTTATTGTTGCCTGGAGTGTTTCTTTCATGGTGAATGATTGAGAAAATAATTATAATAGGCTATGTCTTTGACAGAGTCTATAAACACTGGGATGGCAGCACATTATTAGATTTATGTTTAGATTGTAGCGATCATTGCTGCTTAAGAAGAGAACAAGCATATTGATCTTCCAGAGTGAAATAAGGCTAAATGAAAGAATAATTAAATCTAGCGCTATCAATGTTTCCATCCATAACAAGTACAATCATACATTTTATATTACTTTTTGCTCACCCTGTTCCTCCTTCTCCCCTCTTCAACTTTAAGACCAACTTTCACCCTTGAGCAAACTTGGTCAAAAAAGATTTTGTCTTGATAAATTTCAGTTTGCAACAGAGAAATGTTTGCATTGGAAACCTGTAGTGTGTGGACCTGTTTCAGTCTTTATAGATGAACCTTTATGGTCTTGAAACCCTATGAATACTTCATTTGCTTGGAGAGGTAAACACTAAATTCATTTTCTCCAGGAAGTACAATTTAGGGCCAAGACAATCATCTACAGTACTGTAGAGGGTTGGGAAAATACATGGGGCTGTACCTCTTCATGATGAGAGCAAAGAATTCCATAAGAATTCAAGCCAAGATGAATGAATTGAAGATGCAAAGCATAGAGCACCTTCCCAAAAACCCTCATCTACTGCACTCTATAGAAATGCTGAGAAACGACTCAGGATAGAGAATTCTGAGAAGTGAACCACTTCTTTTCCAGTTTTCCCTTCAATTGGGATATTGACTAAATTTAGAAGGAACTGCTTTGGGTCCCTTAGGTTTGAGTAGCAAAATCATACCTGGAGACGGTTTCTCAGCGATTGTTCCTCAGCCCAGCACACTCCTGTCCCAAGCAGCAACTGCTCCTCTCTATTTCTTACCTGTATTGTGGATCTAGCTTCCTATCAAACTCTCATATTCAGTCCAGCTGAGTATCATCCTGCACCTGCCCGGTGATAGATAAGGGGCATGTGTGATGTTCAGTTAATATCCACAACAGGGATTATATGAACATCATGTTTTGTCAGGTCGCAGCCTCATAATGGTTTCCATCTCTTCTTTCTCTTGCATTCCACCTCATTCACAGATTGTCAATTCTCAAACTTTATAGATTACAACCCATCTACACATCCCCAGGAAAAGCAATCAACTTGGAAAAACACTGTAGTCTATCTTTGCCCTGTCATATGGAAGCCACTCTTCCCTCCTAGCCACAACCACATGAATTAAGCCACAAGCACAGGTAAAATTAAGGTATTGTAAGTTTACAGTAACCACTGGACTTTGGATACAATGTGGAAGAAAATGTAAAATTCTCAATTTTATACTGATTATATATTAAAATGATAATATTTTGATACGTTAAGAAACTATATTATTACAGTAAATCTGTCTATTAGTTAGTGTGACTTCTGGAAAAAAAAATCTCAGTAAATATATGACTCAGACTCATGACCAAGAGAAATGGCATTTCTATTGGAAAGGAAAACTCTAGCCCATTTGAAATTCAACTATAAATAATTAAATAGTTTCTGAGCTGTAAGTAATTCTGCTTAACATTGTAAAAAAAAACTGTATTTCATGAATCTCATTAAGCATAGAAGCCATTTTCACATATGAGCCATTAATAATATCCCCAAACTAATTCTTTACAAAACTGACTCTAAAAAATAGGAAGCAATGAAGAGAAATCACTACCTTCTTTTTATGTCCAGCATGTGTCCTAGTTACCAGTAAGTAGCAGAGTTGGGTAGGGCATGTGCCTGGCTGTCTGGCTCAGATAGCTCTAATATATCTGGCATCCATTGCATTAATTTGAATCAATTACTTATACTCTCACTGATTATTTCTGTCAATAAAACTAAGTGGTATTCAAACTCACAAATTTACTAATGGTTCTTCTCTGCTATAGACATTAACTATCATTCAGGATTTAGCAGTACTAAATGCATACATAACTGTAATGATTTGATGGCATAGAGAATGGAGTTTCTATTTGCTCCATAATCACGATGTGCACTTAGTCATGGTTTGCCATTATCCCAAGTCATGGGAAGAAATAAGAATGTCAAGATCATAAGGAAGAGAACTAAGGAAAGAGTCAAAGTGAGCCCACTATCGTTCTATGATACAACTCTCTGATATTTAGAAGGCAGCATTATAGCAAAATAATAACCTGATGAGTGATTTTCATAGCATTCACTTTGTTGGTTACTTTATTAGCTCCATCTTTTTTTTTTTTTACCTACAATAACTTCACTAGATGGAGTTATATTTTCTTCATGGAACTGCCAAAAAACCCTGGAGTTTAGAAAGGTTAAGTAACTTGATCAGAGTTAATTCCGGAAGCCTAAGTGTAGAGCCTACAATTCTTAACCACTGTAACTCACTGTAAGATAGCAGAGGTACACACAACCTTTTTTCAAATAACCCCTTCAAGGATTGCAGTGGGATGGTATATGTGTGATGGACTAAGGTTCCTTTCAATTTCATTTTCTGCTTTGGAAAACCTTGTGATATTGCCACAAATATGTCTAAATTAAATTGATTAACTGAAAATAAAATATTTATTTATACTCATTGCACCTTCTTCCCAGAGTCTCTTCTATTACTATTAAAAACCCACACCTTAGTTTATATTTTCCCCAAGAAATCACAGAATGATTGAATGTTAGATGAGATTCAAGGCTGATTTCAAAGAATTCGATATTATGAGTGAGCTTTGCCTTGTCTGCCCTGCTCATTGCTTCTCCACCTTGGTTGCTTTTCTACCTGATTGTTCTAGCAATGCTACACTTAACTGAGATGCCTTCTTCTCTTTTAACTCATTGCTCAAACTCAAGCTACACATTTAATTGCAAATGTAACTCCTGCAGAGATCCTTCCTGAATCACCCTCCATCACAAGTTGTCTTAGAAGTGCTATCATATCTGCCATAGGCATCTAGTTATGTTTTGCTCTGTGAAAATGTCTAGCATTCTATATCAAAGTGCCACAGTAAGAAAATTCTAGTCATGAATAATCATCAGCTTTACCTAGGCTTATTTTGGCATCCCAGGACTGCTTGGTTTTACAAGATTTTACACAAGTAGAACTTGATCTTCTCTGATACAGCAAATTGGTTTTGTGTTTTTAGAAGACTAGATGATATCTGAAATAAGTGACAATGTTCACAAGAGTTTTGAAAAAGATCTGCTGAGCTTAATAGTCAGTCAACTTGTTCAATGGTAAATGTACTAGATTAATTTTAGAGCCAACCCTGAGTCTTATAACTAAACATCATTTGCTCATGAGTTGATTGGTATGTTCTAGGCAATCACTGTAAACTGAGTTTACAACATATACTAGTCTAAGATAAAGTTGTCATTGTCATCATCCCCACCGTCATCATTATTATCATCATCATTTTAAACTGATACAAAGACCTGGCTGAGGCAAATCTGAAATTAAAATTATGTAGCATAAGCTGTAGGTTTTTGATCCAACATACCTACTCTTGCCTATGGTTGGGGTTCCTTTAAGTTTTACCTACAGATGGATTTCTAGAGATGTTGATTGAGGAAAATATTCCAGCCCAATTTACACATTGTATCACAGGTTCTGTGGTCTACAAGTATGTGCTAAGTCAGAGTTCATAATGAAGAACATTCATTGGAGATCCACACATGAGAAAGGAGCAGAAAAGCAATGCTGATCAGAGAATGGGTCAAGTGATGTCAAAAGGAGACAAATGTGATTAACCCTACAGGAAAGTGGTGAACGTGTTCTTCAGCATTGTCCAGCTTCAAGCCACAATCAGTCATTGAACATGGGCTTGGCAGGAATAGCTGCATTCCTGGACATTATAACACTTGAAGCTGAAACTAACCCTGCAGAAATTGATAAAAAGAACCTGTTTCATAGTAAATGAAGCAAATAGCTTATCCTTAAAGGATAAATAAAATATTCCTCCCATGTTAGTCAGGGTCCTCTAGAGTCACAGAATTTATGGATGTATATGGGAATTCATTGGAATGACTTACAGGCTGCAGAGCAAATAATCCAACAATGCTGGTTGGTAATGGAAAGTTCAAGAATCTAGTAGTTGCTCAGCCCACAAGGCTGGGTGTCTTAGCTAGTCTCCTGTATATGCTGGTATGCTGGAATCCTGAAGAAGCAGGCTCCAATGTCAGTGGAGGAATGAATGTGCTAGCAAGGTGAGGGCAAGCAGGCCAAGAATAGAGCCTTCTTTCTTTCATTTAATAGGCTTTCAGCAGAAAGTGTGGCCCAGATTAAAGGTGTGTCTTTCTGCTTCACAATCTGAATCAAAAACCTGTGTCTTCCCGCCTCAAGATCTGGATCACAAGTGTGCCCTCCTGTCTAAGTCAGGGTTTCTATTCCTGCACAAATATCATGACCAAGAAGCAAGTTTGGGAGGAAAGGGTTTATTCAGCTTACACTTCCACCTTGCTGTTCATCACTAAAGGAAGTCAGGACTGGAACTCAAGCAGGTCAGGAAGCAGGAGCTGATGCAGAGGCCATGGAAGGATGTTTCTTATTTTCTTACTGACTTGCTTCAGCCTACTCTCTTATAGAACCCAAGATACCAGCCCAGGGATGGTACCACCCACAAGGGACCCTCCCCCTTTGATCACTAGTTGAGAAAATTCCCCACAGCTGTATCTCATGGAGGCACTTCCCCAACTGAAGCTCCTTTCTCTATGATAACTCCAGCCTGTGCCAAGTTGACACACAAAACCAGCCAGTATACCTCTACTTTTGGATTGTAGTTCATTCCAAATAGAATCAAGCTGACAACCAAGAATAGCCATCTCACCTCTTTATTAGGTTAATGACTGAATGAAATCCGACTGTTTATTTTTTCTTGAAGGAAATAGGGACTGTGTGAATGTTTTGTATGCAGAGGTAACAAAGCCAAACAGGAAGGTTTTGTGGAACATAGAAGGACATCTCAACATAGGCTGGAAACAGAGAATCAGAGTTCCAATCTGAACAGTCAGCCAAACACCTTCTTGGTAGAGAAGAGTTAGCATTCTCTAATTATGCAGACTCTAAACTGTATTAAATAAAGAAGAAATAATTTTCTCTAAGTTTCTTAGAATTCCATAGAAAAATTATTTGAAAAATCACATTTTTCATGCTTAAAGCTTGTTTCTGATATTCTAGTTCCTCAAATTAAAGAGATAAACTTATGAGAGAATACATGCTCATAACAGAGAGACAGAGTGCAGAGATTAGAAGTTACAAAGCACCTTACTGTAGTACAGACCTTCCACTTTGTTTAAATTTGATGATTGATATGCAGATTTAACACAGGACTTCAGGTGGTTTCAGGAGCTCTCCTTCAGTAATTAAGCCAAGACTATTTGTGTAAGGACTAGAAAAACAATACTTTAAATCTCCAAAGCATAAAACATCACTGTGAGAAAGGTTGGTAGAAAGGAATATGGAAGTCAGCAAACAGCAAACACCTGTATGCTCCTGACAGTTATTTGCTTCTCAGGACACAGAACAAAGCTGTTCTGTTTGTTTTAATCTTGGCAACAGAAAGAAAAAGGGGAAAATTATATATATAAACAACATGATAATTTTCATATTTTCATTTCCATTAGAAAAAAAATGATGTACATACAGGAGGAAATCTATGCATAGATGTATTATTTTTAGATTTCAAACTCCCAAAACAATCAATGGTTTCACTTTGAACCTGCAAGTGTACATGTGAGGGCTTTAGCAGCCCCCAGTGACATTTGTCCTGTTTCCAGTGCATTACTTGGGAGAGAGATTAGGTTTGAGGAGGCTCCATGCTAGCAAACTGCATTTAGGAGCCACTAAGGGTCCCTAGATTCTTCCCCATCAGCTAAATAAACCAGTCTCCATTTCTGCAGATTTTCAGTTGGATTGATGAAAGTATTCTTTCATGTCATAAACTCCAGGAGTGAATATAGACTGAAGAGTAGCATGACTTCCTACTAGGAGCAAAATGAGCAATAGATAGTCATCTCATAAAGATTCTCTTTCTAATTCAGTTTATTTTCCATTTGGAGAGAATCTCAAGAAGGCAAACAGGTTTTAAAATGATTCTAAATACCCAAAAACATTGGAGGAAAATGCTTTCATCTAAATTACATGATGACAACTGAACACTAACAGATAACTAAAAGAAATATGGTTCCTACCCTGACCGACATAGAGAATACTTCACAGAAAGATTTAAGTTCATCAAGTGTGTGATGTAGGCAGAAATCAAACTCTGGTAGACAGACTTAGTGACAAGTATCTTGACCTGCTAAGCCATTTTATTAGTCCACCAAGGAATTTTATTTTATTTTGTCATGTTTTCTTCCACTTTTATGTTTTTTAAGGTTATATCATTTTTTTTTAATTGGATACGTTATTTATTTACATTTCAAACGTTATCCCCTTTCCTGGTTTGCCCTATGCAAACACCCTATCCCATCCCCCCTTACCCTGCTTCTATGAGGGTAATCTCCCACCCACTTTCCCAAACCTACCTCACCACCCTTGCATTCCCTTACACTGGGACATCAATCCTTCACAGGACCAAGGAACTTCCCTCCCATTGATGCCATATAATACCCCTTCAGCTACTTCAGTCCTTCCCCTAACTCCTCCATTGGGGTCCGTGTGTTCAGTCCAATGATTGGCTGGGAACATCCACATCTGTATTGGTCAGAATATCACAGAGTATATCAGGAGACAACTGTATTAGGCTCCTGTCAGCAAGCATTTCTTGGCATCTGTAATAGTGTCTGAGTTTGGTGTCTGCACGTGGGATCGATCCCTAGGTAGGGAATTCTCTGGATGGCCTTTCTTTTGGTCTCTGCTCCACTCTTCGTCCCTGTATTTCCATGTGTGGTCTTTTGTGACTGAGTTACCTCACTCAGGATGATATTTTCTAAATCTACTCATTTGCCTGCGAATTTCATAAAGTCATTGTTTTTAATAGCTGATAGTACTCCATTGTGTAAATGTACCACATTTTCTGTATCCATTCCTCTGTTGAGGGACAGTTGGACTGTTTCCAGCTTCTGGCTATTATAAATAAGGCTGCTCTGAACTTAGCGGAGCATGTGTCCTTATTACATGTTAGAGCATCTTCTGGAGTTGTACAGCTGGGTCTTCAGGTAGTACTACTTCCAATTGTCTGAGGAACTGCCAGACTGATTGCCAGAGTGGTTGTACCAGCTTTCAATCCCACCAGCACTGGAGGAGTATTCCTCTTTCTCACATTCTCACCAGCATCTGCTGTCACCTGAGTTTTTGATCTTAGCCATTCTGGCTGGTGTGAGGTGGAATCTCAGGGACATTTTGATTTGCACTTCCCTGATGACTAAGGATGTTGAACATGTCTTTAGGTGCTTCTCAGCCATTCAAGTTTTCTCAGTTGAGAATTCTTTGTTTAGCTCTATTCTCCATTTTTAAATAGGATTATTTGGTTCTCTGGGGATGGTTCAATATATGGAAATCTATCAACATAATCTACTACATAAATAAACTCAAAGAAAAAAAAACTACATGATCAATTCATTAGATGCTGAAAAAGCATTTGACAAAATTCAACATTCCTTCATGATAAAAGTCTTAGAAAGATCAGGAATTCAAGGCCCATACTGAAACATAGTAAAAGCATTATACAAAAAACCAGTAGCTATTTAAAATTTAAATAGCGTATCTTTACGGTGTGACTTGAAGAAAAAAAACTTTATTCTGTTAGACATGGTAACTGAATCATACATATCCTTTTAAACATACACCATTCTGTGTGTATATCCACAGTTAGTCTGTGTTCTGCTTCTTCTGGATTCCATCTGTGACAGTCTTTGCAGGACTAGCCTTGAGTTATAGGATACTTGAGCCACTTTGCCTGCAGACACAGAGAAACAGGCACATCCAGCAGTTGGTACTGCCAAAGTCCCCCTATAGGGAGAAAGCAATAGCCAAAAATGGATCCATGAGACAGTCTGAAAGTACAGCTTTGTGACACAGTGTTAAGACAAATTAGAGAAGCAATGTACACATCAGAGAGCAATACAATACAAGAAGGTACTGGAGCTTGGCTTAGCTTTTTCCTTTTTGTTATAATGCTTCTTGGCTGTCCAGGTGGATTTTGTTGAGAACAATTTTTTTCCCAGTTATTTTCTTTATTTACATTTCAAATGCTATCACCTTTCCTCATTTCCCCTCTGAAAACCCCCTATCCCATCCTCCCTCCCCTGCTCACTAACCCACCCACTTCTGCTTCCCTGACCTGATATTCCCCTACCCTGGGGCAATGAGTCTTCAGAGATCCAAGGTCCAATTCTTCTCTCATCAATGTCCTACCAAGTTATATTCTGCTACCAATGTGGCCAAAGCCATGGGTCCTTCCATGTGTACTCTTTGGTTGGTGGTTAAGTCCCTGGGAGCTCTGTGGGTACTGGTTGGCTCGTACTGGTTGGTTCCTTCTACGGGGCTGTAAACCCCTTCAGCTCCTTGGGTCCTTTCTCCTCTGTTGAGAACCCTGTGCTCAGAAAACTCTTCTTTTTTTTTATTTTCTAAGTTTTTTTATTTACATTCCAAATGATTTCCCCTTTCCCGTTTCCTCCCTCCCCAAAAGTTCCAGAAGCCCCCTTCCCTCCCTCTTTTCCCCATTCAACCCCCTCTTGCTTCTCTGTCCTGGCATTACCCTACATCCAGTCTTTCCAGGACCAGGGGTCTCTCCCATCTTCTTGGAAATCTATTGATATGCGAAATGTGTCTAGGGTATTCCAAGATTCTGGGTTAATATCCCCTTATCAGTGACTGCATACCATGTGTGTTCTTTTGTGATTGGGTTACCTCACTAAGGATGATATTTTCAAGTTCTGACCATTTGCCTAGGAATTTTGTGAATTCATTGTTTTTAATTGCAGAGTAGTATTCCATTGTGTAAATATACCACATCTTCTGAATCCATTCCTCCGTTGAGGGAAATCTGGGTTCTTTCCAGCTTCTGGCTATTATAAATAAGGCTGCTATGAACATAATGGAGCATGTGTCCTTATTGCATGCAAGGGAAGCCTCTGGGTATATGCCCAGGAGTGGTATAGCCGGATCCTCCGGGAGTGTCATGCCCAGTTTTCTGAGGAACCACCAGACTGCTTTCCAGAGTGGTTGTACCAGCTTGTAATCCCACCAGCAGCAGAGGAGTGTTCCTCTTTCTCCACATCCTTGCCAACACCTGCTGTCTCCTGTGTTTTTGATCTTAGCCATTCTGACTGGTGTGAGGTGGAATCTCAGGGTTGTTTGGATTTGCATTTCCCTAATGACTAAGGATGATAAACATCTCTTTAGGTGCTTCTCAGCCATTAGATATTCTTCAGGTGAGAACTCTTTGTTTAGCTCTGTATCCCATTTTTTAATAGGGTTATTTGGCTCTCTGGAGTCTAACTTCTTGAGTTCTTTGTAAATATTGGATATTAGCCCTCTGTCGGATGTAGGGTTGGTAAAGATCATTTCCCAGTTAGTTGGTTGCTGCTTTGTCCTTTTGACAGTGTCTTTTGCCTTATAGAAACTTTGTAATTTTATGAGGTCCCATTTGTCAATTCTTGATCTTAGAGCATAAGCTATTGGTGTTCTGTTCAGGAAATTCTCCCCTGTGCCCATATGTTCAAGGTTCTTTCCTAGTTTCCTTTCTATTAGTTTCAGTGTGTCTGGTTTTATGGGGAGGTCTTTGATCCACTTGGAATTGAGCTTAGGGCAAGGAGATAAGAATGGGTCAATTTGCATTCTTCTGCATGTTGACCTCCAGTTGAACCAGCACCATTTGTTGAAAAGGCTATCTTTTTTCCACTGGATGTTTTTAGCTCCTTTGTCAAAGATCAAGTGACCATAGGAGTGTGGATTCATTTCTGGGTCTTCAATTCTGTTCCATTGATCTACATGCCTGTCACTGTACCAATACCATGCAGTTTTTAACACTATTGCTCTGTAGTACAGCTTCAGGTCCGGGATATTGATTCCCCCAGAAGTCCTTTTACTTTTGAGAATAGTTTTAGCTCTCCTGGGTTTTCTGTTATTCCAGATGAATTTTTGAATTGCTCTTTCTAACTCTATGAAGAATTGAGATGGGATCTTGATGGGATTGATTGATTTTGTATATTGCTTTTGGCAAGATGGTCATTTTTACTATATTAATCCCGCCAATCCATGAGCATGGAAGATTTTTCCATTTTCTGAGGTCTTCTTCAATTTCTTTCTTTAGAGACTTGAAGTTCTTGTCAAAACTCTTAATACATTACTTCCTCATGTTTTTTCTTAAACCTTTTGCTTGGAGTCTCTGATCAGGCACAATTTACATTTGAACCAGGATTTGTTATAGTGCCTGAAGAGTATAATACTGAATTTGGGAGTGAAGGTTTGGGGAAGAGCTTGTCTCTATAAAGTCAGAGAAAATAACATAAGAAAATGACCAGGTCAAAATCACAAAGCTTACATGGTATATTGGTATAAAATATTGAGAAAATATTGCTGTATTAAAATATTGCAAAGGGGAAGAAGAGGAGTGTACCTTGTCCTCAATTCATCTTGATATTTTCTGCCAGAGTGTGCTATATAAAAACAAAATTCAACTCTTTAAAATTCATGATCAGATATCTGCTTTTCTTCCCAGAAAATGTAAGAAATAAATGCGAAATATTAATTTTCAATGGAAAAAATGTGCAAAATTAATCCTATTAGGAAATGAGTGAATTTCTTTCTGGATGTTATTACAATCAGGAGGCAAGTTTGTTTCCTCCCAATGAGTTGAATTAAAATGCTCTAGATATTTTGTATTAGGTAATCACTTGAGAGTGAAACCTACAAAGAAAAAAATATTAAGAAAAATGTCACTATCATTTAACTTTTAGCATGATAACTAAGAACTTGGTCTGTACTTCATTTCAAACATTCTTTTCCACTATTCTCCACATATGATACCTTCACTGACAACTTTGCTATTATTTGACAATATTACACTACCTTACAACCCTTACTATTCTTTGCAATGCCTTCTACCTTTTCTCTGCCTAATGAAGTGATGGTTTTCTTTACCCAACTGAACTATCACATTTTCTAGGATGGTAACTTATCTGGGGGAAGTGTGTTTATTTCATCTTTATTTCTCTTCCATGTTCTATAGGTTAACACACTACTAGTTTGCTACAAATTCCTATGAATTTGGAAATGGATAAATTTTATTCAATTATACGGAGCCAATTACAAAAGCTTTTGCATCATAAGTTAACATGAAATATGACAAAACTCTTGGAATTCATTGAAGAGGATAAGAAAATATGCCAAATACCTGAGAAAGACAATTAAGTTGACATGATGCACTCCCTGTTTTGGCCTCACCTAACTCCCTTCTTGATCATTAAAAATGAGTGTTCAGATCACCCATTAGCAACAGCTAGGAAGAGGGGTGCACAAACTAGCTGACACAATCTGATCATCTTAGATGTCTCATGCCATCACCCTGTATTCTTTAAAACATTTGAAGACAGTTGCTTTCTGACAACATGATGGATAAGAACAGGAAGACATTTGAATTAGAATATTTGTGTTGACATTGAAACTCTTTAACTTTGTGGTAAACCAAGACATTGACCTCCAATAGCTGTGTGAAGAACATTGTCTTGCCTCACACATTGGGAATTACATAGTGTCATTGAGATTTTCTTTTACAACCGTTCCTCATCTTATCAAGGATTTCCCCAATATGTCTCACTCAAAACATCTAGCATTAAATTATTCCACAATTACTGAATGAGGAAGGGGGGAAGTATTCCAGATGGTAGGTTAAGCATCAAGGAGTCAGAAAAGAAGTGAGCAAGGTGACTACTTCCTTGGCTCCAGCCTTCACATCCTTTAAGAGACAGAAACAGTCAACTCATATAGGTCTGAATTCCTCAACCTCACATTTGCTTTGCAATATATGCTGAGTCTGGCTTAACTGTCAGAATAGCATCAACTCCCCCTTTGCTCTGTGGTGCATGAACCATGCCCTGGGAATTCTGGGTCACTTTCCCTTCCCTTTGAGATTCAGGTCATATCCAAATCTTTAAGAACACCTTAGTAGCAAATATTCTTTCTCTCAAATGACTACACTCTTGGGGCATGAGTCCTGTCTTTTTTCTTTTGAATTTTGATGAAATGCAGAGTCAACAATACAAACGATGTGTAGAATGTGAGCAAATCTCTTGATTCAAACCACACACTGAGAGAAATAAGTCACCAGGTCACTGTTCTGCCCTGTACATTTTTCTTCTTAGTCTCTCTCACACTAGGAAAAAAACTACAAAACCTACAATGTTAGGTCATTTTTTTTCTTCCTTCTTTATATTCCTCATCATTTTTGGACCAAAACTCTTGATTGTTGAGAAAATAGCTCATCCCCCTTTCTGGTTCCTGGGGGTTCCTTTTTACTTTTCATTAAAAATTACTTTTGCCAAATCCAAGAAATATAGTAGTGTGGGCCCTCCTGTGTCTCTCTGATTATAGATAGACTTTACCTGCAACAGTAGCAACCATGCCTTTGATTCCTTGACCTATGTTGCAGGCTTTCAGGGGTTCCCAGCCACAGCAGTGTTTTTACCCCCTAAGTAGCACTTCTGGGATTTCAGGCTTTCTTTTGAACAGTGTGACAATGACCTGACCTACCAGGAAATCAACCTTTCTTGAACGTTCACTTCCAAAGTTATTCTCTAATGACCAACAATCAGTTTTTATTTGACCTCCCCCCCCAAAAAAATAAAACTCTAATATGTTTGGAATGCAGAATATTATGTATTCTATTTGAACTGCACAGAAGCTATTGGAGCATAGATAGATAGCATATATTATCACACACACAGTATTTATCTTGAAAGGTAATCCCTAAAAAGTAAAAATAAAACAATGAGTCACTAGACATTTCTTATATCTATCCCAGAGGTCCATCACCTGCTACCACCACATTTGGTCTGTCTTGTCACAAGAGCCTATTCACCCTGGAAGCTTACATTGACACAGTCCCCTTCTCTCATGCCTTTGTTATAGCACATGGCATTTATTACTCTTGTGTTATCACCTTCATATGTGCATATCAAACCTTACTTAATAAAATCTTAAAGCTTTTGTAAATCTTCTGGATGCCAATGTTCATACACATGCCCAGGAAAATTTAAAGGTCAGTACATATTGAGGTTGTTATTTTCTGATCACAAAAAGCAAGTAAAACAAACTGTAGTTCATTTCAGAGAAATTAATGGCAAGACTTCATGGACTCTTAAGGTGGTTTTTGTATTTTTTGTTGCTCAACTTAATTAGCTTTCCCCAAATGTCCCCTGTTTGTTCACTTCCATCCAGAAATAGCTTTATAACATGAATGGCAATGGGCCTAAAGTTGAAATTATTTTCTACCTAGTTTACTCTCTTTATCCATTCATGATTCCTATTCTGTTCACTAATGCATGCTGTAAATTAAAAACAGTTCTCTGACTTTAATAACTAGTCTATTATTGGCTAATTCATCTCCTGAAATGTTATCACAGTTCTAGTTGTCTCCATGGTCGCTATATAGGCCATCCAAGTACAGTCTTCTCTTTCCTCTTGCACACTGTTAACAGGTACATCTTTCTAAATGATGACTTTCCTGATGTCATTCCTCTGTCTAAAATGGTTCCTATTGTCCTACCTATGGAAGCAGAAAGAACAACTGGTATTGCTAATTATTCCCCAATGACTCTTATTCAAGTTAGCAAGAGGAGCAGGGCACTGTTGACTTCTCACAGATGTCTTGAAGTATTGATGTGTTGTGTGTGTAAGGGATCATCTTCTAAATGTACTTAGTCAAAGAAGAAAAATAAGTATGAGAAGCAGACAAGGAGGGAGAAGAGGAAAAATGGAAGCCAGTTGGGTTGTGGGTCAATGATGAATGATGGTGACATGGGGTTGGGCAGGTAGAAACTCATCTAAGAAGAATGCAGTGGTTTCTTTCCAGATAGCTTCCTTCCCTTCAATGTACAGATTTCTCACTTCATGCAAGTCTAATTCTTTTTTTTTTTTGGTTTTTCAAGACAGCAAGTCTAATTCTTAATAAAAGATTGTTTTGAAAATTAAACAATAAGAGTGAAGCCACTGACATTGAAGAAAAAGTCCACAATTTCCCTTAGTGTTCATGCTCTCCTGGAAGAAAAAAAGTCACAAATCTAGCTTCATTCCAGTACTCCAATTTAGAAAGGAGAAATAGAAATTTATTTTTGTGACTTTCTCTCATAAAAGCCAGAACATCCCATATGTTTGAATTTACATGGTTCAAAGGTAGAATTTAACATTTTTTTCTCTTTTTTAAACATGTTTTTCTATCATCCTCGCCCATATTAGTGTGTCAAAGTGAATACTGAGTCTGAGAAAGGAAATACACTCAGATAATTTATTGACACACAATATAAAAAGTAAACAACTTTAAAACTTGAAAATATGATTTCTTATTTCTCTATGCTTTTAATGATGAAAAGAGACCATGAATTTGAAAGAGAGCAAGAAAGGGTATATGGAAAGGCTTGGATAGAAGAAAGAGAAAGGGGAATTATGTGATTATATTATAATCTTAAAAAAAATAAAATAAATAATTTTAAAAGAAAATTTAAGGGGTATTATTGAGAGGAAACAAGATGAGTAGAAGTATCTGCTAACCAAAATGTTTCTGTTTTAAATAAGAAGCAACACATAATAACTGTTGCTAATTTTAATGTTGAGTTTAGCTCTTTAAGTCACCCTGTAAAAAATCCATTGGGAAGAAGACCCTAATGTGAAGGAGTTGAGGTAAGGTCTTTTAATTAAATTTAAAGATTTTCTTACCCATGGGAAAGGGCATAATTAGCTGTTTTCCAATGCATCTGACCTAAAGATGCTTGAATCAGCAGATAATTGAATGTATTAAAAGAAGTAGCAAATTCTAATTATGAGTCTAAGTTGTTGGGGTAGGAAAAAAAGAGACTACTCATTATTTATTCAAGAGAGTTCTCACAAATGGAGAAGAAAGAAGGAGAACAGGCAATTACCAACTGTCTCGGGCCAGCAAATGTGCACCCTCACATGGTAGGTCTTAGAAGAATTGGGTAGCTCAGGACATGAGTTATTTTGTTGTTCCCATGAAAGCTCTCCATCTGCATGCTAAACAAATTAGTACTAAAAATAGAGTTCACCACTCAGAGCAGCCGAGTGCACCAGCTGGACTGCAGCCTGCATAACAGATTAACTTTGATGTGATGGGCTTTGGCATGTTGCTGTGATGCTTCTGATTGTACATATACCCAACTCTCTACACTAACAAGATGTCCTCGGATCAAGTTCTACTTAATACTTGGGGCATATGGTACTCATTGACCTCTGTGTAAGGCATTATCTTTTTAGAAAAGAAATCAAGCCTTATGAAATCCTAGTCCAAAGTTATTTTATTAGTAGTGTTCTTAAATATTTAACTCTATTCTAAATGTATATTGTTATGCTTATTATCTTGTGTATAATTTCTAAAAGTGATTCATAAAATAAATTCAAATAATAAACTTAAGTAATGCAAATGAACAAAAGTGAACATAGTGGATTCTATGTTTGTTGAATATGTGTCTCCACTCAAAACAAAGGATGACATTAGTTTCTGTGATGGCCCACTGAGTGTCTTATCTCTCATCTACTGTGTGCCTTGGGGTTATTTACTTATACATTACTCCTCTTTATTTGAACTAATAGAAAATTAGATATTCTTACTACATGCCATGAAAAAATTTGCCTTTAATTTATATTTATACATAATTAAGTATGAAGCAGTCTTCTTTCTTTTTAATAAAAGATGCCTTAGGTATTTAATATGCAGCAATAATAATATGAATCAAAAACAAATATAATAATATGAATCCAAAAATATGAATCATATTTAGCACAATGATTGATTTGTTATTTTTTCTCTTTTAGAATATGTAGAAAATACAATTTCATATATGATTCATGCATCCATATAACAAATAGAAGTTATAATGTTATTATAGTTATAATATATTGAAGTTAAAATGCATTGCCCAGAAAGATAATGATGGTGGATGTGGTAGTAATCATGATGATGGTGGCGGTGGTCAAGAACATTTAAAACCATTAAGACTGAGAAACTATGCACCTTTAATCATTGCTAACATCTTTATCATCATAACTGTCACCATCATCCCTAACACCACCCCAATCATCACCATCACCATCATCATAATAATCATTACCACCATCATCACACAGAATTTCAATTGTGGGCTATATTAAAGACCATATAAAATATATGAATACAGTTAAGAAAGCTATAAAGTTAGAGCTGGAAGATGGCTCAACAATTAAAACTACATATTACTCTTGTATTTCAAGTTGCTCACAACAACCTGTAACTCCAGCTCTAAGGACATGAAAACCTTTTCTGGTCCCCATGGGTACCTACCCTCATTCATATGCACAGTCCACACACAGACACACATTTTGTTGATTGCGTCATGCCTTATCTATTGCATGGGGTGGTTCACTTATATATACATCGCTCCTTTTTATTCAAAATTAATGGAAAATTGTGTGTTCCTACAACATGCCATGAGAACATTTGGCTTTAATTTGCATTAATACAACATTATTTAAGTATTAAACAATTTTCTTTCTCTTATTAGTCTTAGATAACGCGTAATTAAAAATAAAAATAAATCTTTGAAAAAGAAAGGAGGAAAGTAGCAGACACATTTCATTAGAAGAGGAAATTGGACCCCGAATTCAAAACAATTATGACAGAATTATTTTAATATAATTATTATTGTGCTTTAAAATACAGCAAAAATACTTATTAGATCACAATCACCATTTACATGTTATCTGCTCTCATCTTTACAACAATCTAATGTGATAGTTGTTATTTTCCTCATTGTATACAAAAAACAGTTAAGTGCCAATAGTGCACAGCCATTAGTGCTGGAGATCAAACTTTAAAAGAGAAACAAAAAAACAGCAAATGCAAATAGATCATGTATGTAGTATATGGCTTTGAATATGTATAATAATTGTATTCATTACACGTGTACTTGTAACAAGATATCATATCAGATAATACATATCATTATAAATTTAGAGTATGGCTAACCTCATCTGCCATATGATATAACCATATGTGCCCAAATACTTGACTGAATTTGGTTTTTAGCCTTTGTACAAGGTAGTTTTCAATGGGATTAGCAATGAAATTGAAACAGTGAACACAGCATCCTCTCTCTTAAGCATGGGAAGGCTTCAAACATTTGAAGAGCAAAATACAACAATCCTGACCTTCCCACTAGGAAAGAATTCTTCCTCCATGTCCTTTCTGAGTTGTTGAGTTTTACATGTTTGGTCTCAAGACTGAAAACTCTGCCTTTTCTATTTCAAATCCTTCTGACCTTCAGATTTCCAGATATACCTTGTATCTCTAGCTTGTTGATTTACTCATCTATTCATATAAAAGAACAGTTCTATATTCACTATAGAATGCTTATTAATACTAATAAATGAAGATAATATTTGTTAGTGTTTACTAACTAGCAGGTGTATATTGCAAGCTTTTGTCTGTATAACTTAAAGGATTACCAAGATCCAATGAGACGAGCTTTGATGATCACTACTGTGCAAGTGAGAAAGAGAAGATGAGTAAAATTTCTGAGGTGATAGAACTCAAAAGTGATGGACTTGGGACCTAAGTCAAGGCAATTTAACATCAATGCTTTTCCTCTTCACCATGTATATATCTTCCTGTCCAGAAGACCCTGACTTGCTAGGAGTCCTCCTAACTTCTTGCTCTGACAAGCTTCCTGTCACATCTTCTGTTTTCTCTGAATCCCAGCTAGGAACTTATGGTTGGGGAGTTCAGAAGTACTAGTGATGGACCTACTACTATTATGTTGCCAAAAGGTTATAGAGTTAAATTGTCCTCAAATGTATTTTTATAGCCAAAGATTAGTATATCTCTCAATCCCCATCATAGAAGCTCCTCTGTGCAGAAAGTATCAATTAACAGAGACTCTCAACTGATCAAAGTACAGAGAGTGTCAATCTAGAGTATGTGGGTTTCCTGTTACTTTATACTTTACTACAATTAGTGAATATGAGCTAGGGTATCTGCATAGATCCTTTCTCCTGGAGAAACAAGGAGGCATAGAACTGAATATTAACGTGCACAATGAGATGATTCACAGAAAGAAAATCCTAAGGAAGCCTTGAAGTATTAAAGCTTTGTCTTTACAAAGTGGCATTTTTACTGTAATAATTTTTGAGGATTAATTAACTCACCAGATCTAAAATGTAAAACCAGAATTATCTTAAGCAGTAATTATTAACAGTGATATCCAAAAAAAGGATGCTCAATTATATTTAGTGTATTATTTTTCTACCCTTGTCTAACAAGCAGTATTATTGTCCATTACTGATTGATTCTTGATTACAATTTTTCATTTGAACATGCAATTTTTATTGTTCTACTTAAGAAATTTATAAATGGGGAAAAGTTTATGCTTTCATGAGAGTTTCAGTGCACTATGGCTCGAATCAAACCCATACATGTGGGCCACTGGATCACTATATACGTATCACTATTCGCTGTTGACAATTTATCTAAATTGCAAGCATAGCCTGTGGGAAGAAAGAATTGTATTTATTTGCTTGCAATTTTCCTCCATAATACCTCAGATGCTATGACTGAGTATGTAGCAGAGTGTATAGTGACACAAGCAGAGGGAAGATTAACAATGGCTCCCATGGACAAGAGCAATGTAGGAGATATCTATCAGTGAGATGTGCATAGCCACATTGAGTCTCTGGTGAACAGTGAATAAGCATTGGTACATTGTGAAGCAAGGCAGGAAAGCCACTGAGGAAAAGCTGGCAATACCATATTAAGCACCTGACTATCTTCAAATCTGCCTTTCTTTGATGCTAATTGCCAAATGTCTCAAATATTCAACATGCTAAACACAGCTACTTTACAGCATCTTGTAAGTTTTTAAATAATCCTAAGCTTTAGATGTACTTCAAAAATCCACATAAATGGTTTACTTCTGAAAAATTCTTGATGTTGAATCTAAGTCACACATTCTTTTCAGATATCCTCTGGACTTTTATTTTATTTTTTAACTATCTTTAATCTTTCTTAACAGTCCAGTAATTATCCATATTCTGGTCCACCCTCCAACAGTTCCTCATCCCATTCTTCCTCCCCTGTATCTAAGAGGATGTCCCCAATCCCCTACCCTACTAGGCCTTCCCGCTCCCTGGGACCTCAAGTCTCTCAGTGGTTAGGTCCTCTGCTGTATATGTGTCAGGGGCCTCATATCAGCTAGTGTATGCTGCCTGGTTGGTGGTTCAGTGTCTGAGAGATCTCGGGGTTCAGGTTAGTTGAGATTGCTGGTCTTCCTATGGGGTCACCCTCCTCCTCAGCTTCTTTCACCTTTCCCTAATTCAACCACAGGACTCCCTGGTTTCTGTCCATTAGTTGGGTATAAGTATCTGCATATGATTCTTTCAGCTGCTTGTTGGGCCTGGCAGCCATGCTAGGCTCTTGTCTGTAAGCACACCATAGCATCAATAATATGTGTCAGGCTTTGGAACCTCCCTTTCAGTTAGATCCCAATTTTGACTCATTGGACTTCCTTTCCCTCAGTTTCTTCTCCATTCTTGTCCATGCAGTTATTTTAGACAGGAACAATTCTAGATCAGAGTTTTTGACTGTGGGATGACATCCCCATCCCTCTACTTGATGTCCTGTCTTTCTACTAGAGGTGGACTGTACAGGTTCCCTCTCCCCACTGTTGGGCATTTCATCTAAGGTCCTTCCATTTGAGTCCTGAGTCTCTCACCTCCCACCCAGGTCATTGGTAGGGCTCCTTCCCTCCTACCTCTAGAAGTTACCTGTTTCCATTCTTTCTGCTGCCCCTCAGGGCTTCACTCCTGCTTTCCCCCAATACCTGATCATGTTTACCTTTTCCCCTCCCTCTCTTCTCTCCCACCTAGGTTCCTCCCTCTCTCTGGCCCCTTGTGATTATTTTCTTCTCTCTCCCAAGTGGGACTGAGGCATTCTCACTTGGGCCCTTTGACTTGTTAACCATCTTGAGTTCTGTAGCTTATATACTAGGTATTCTGTATATTTTTGGCTAATAGCCACTTATTAGTATATACCATGCCTGTCCTTTTGGGTCTGAGTTACCTCACTCAGGATGATAATTTCTAGTTCCATCCATTTGTTTCCAAAACTCATGATGTCCTCGTTCTTAATAACTGTGTAGTATTCCATTGTGTAAATGAACCATACTTTCTGCATCCATTCTTCTTTTGTAGGACATCTGGGTTTTTTTCCTCTGGACTTTTAAAAGACTTCAGATTTGAAATAAAATAGTTACTGAAACTTACACAGAGAATGGTCTCTAAATGTAAAGAACGGCCAACCAATCATTGAATCCATCACTAGGAATGTTTCTGAACCTGCAATGTCAGTATACCATTCTAAACTTACATAGTCCCAGAGAGTCTAAAATGATATTATCAACGATTATATAGGTTCTGGTAATTTGAACAGTTAACTTACAATTTAGCTCAACAAAATCACTGTCTTAATATATAAATATATATTTACTACTTACATAAAATGAGTATGAAGAAATAAGAAATCTTCTGTAAAATACCTTTTGTATTTTGATAGGTGTCAGACCTATCAGCTCAGTTACTTCAGCATGTGGTATTCTAACAAAATAAATAAAACCATTATGCTAGTATCACAATTTTTTAAAATACCCCAATAAATATAAGTAAACTTGGGTGAAGTGTCAAGATAACAGATTAGTAATTCTCAAATCCAAGTGATATGAGAAAGCTAAGCTATTTCTCTCTCTCTCTCTCTCTCTCTCTCTCTCTCTCTCAGATTTACTTATTTTTATTTAATATTTGTGAGTGTTTTGGCTGCATTACATCTGTGTACCATGTTTATGCCATGTCTATGGAAACCAGGAAAGGGCATTGGATACCTAGGAAGTGGAGTTACAAGTGGTTGTGAACTGCTATGTAGGTGATGGGAATTAAATTAAACCCTGGGTCCTCTAGAAGAACAGCCAGTATACTTACCTTCTGAACTATCTTTCCATCCCTTGTGCTATGGAGTTAATTATTATATCAACACTCAGTCCTGCATTTTACATACTTACTGCTTCAGTACGTGGTTAGGATGCCAACCTCAAATGTTCCAACAAATTCTCAAGAACTGACTTTCCAGAACTCAACCAGTGGCTCTGGGTTTATTATGCAAACGATTTGCAGGGAAGCAGAGCTCAAGCATCTAGGGAACATGCAGTAAAATCAGATCACAGTAGCTTTTATAGTCTTGCTGTTGGCTCTGGTGGAGCTCAAAATTAGCCCTAACATCTCTATTGAAGGAGTCGAACAGATCTACTTCTCAACCGTATGGAGATATGATTAAGGAGAACATGAAGTTACCCCAGGCTGCTTAATCATCAGACTGCCTAGCCATGAACTGAGAGCAGCATCACAATCATGAAATCCATAATCCATGTACATTCATGGTCTTGTTATTTCCTGCCTTCCCTTAGAAAAATCCTAACCTTCTCCGTTTTGGCATTTTCTCACCTCTGTATTTAATCACCTGAGTAGGCAAATATTTAGAAGGAAGGAGGGAATAACTTTATGAAAACAATGAAAGATACAAATAGAAGCTTTGAATATGCTTAACACCCAGAGAGAGGGGCAGGGAAAGAAGGTAATAGAATTTAAAGTACTAATCAATTCCTCTATGTCTGTTCATGCTTTCCAAGCAAAGCCAAAAATGGTAATCAGGACTGTTCTAGTAACTCCTAGGAGATCTGATGGAAGATATGGTCTGGTGATTATGTAACTTGGTCACTAGACTGCAACTCTTTCCTCTTCAATTTCAGGCCAAGCCTACCATGGTAGCAGCAAAATACATAGCTACAGTTGAAGCAAGGGAACCTCAAAGTTGAATACAGCCAATAAGCATAGCAAAAGAGTAAGTTTCTAGAGACTAGAACAGAGGAAGCTGAAGAAAAGTCCGACATAATTAGCTTCAAAAATTAACTATTCTTACAATTTGGAGTGGGACAACGTTTAACAGAATTTTTCTAAGAACATATTTTTACATCACTAAAACCAGAAGGCATCTCAAAATTATCAGGTTATTTAATGGTAATGCCTACTTTCTTTGAAATATTGTTACTAAAATAATAGTGTATCTTTGTTCACTGTCTTTCCATTCATTATTTTTTTATTCAAGATAATCTGCTGTATTCCATCACAAACAAAGTTTGCAACATAGTGCATGCTTGACAAATACTTATTAAAGGAGAGAATAATGTGAGAGAGTTGAGAAAGGTGATCAAATTTTAAAACTCAGCTGTTTCCATAGAAATGCTTAGTTTTAATATATGCTAAATGTGGTAGATCTGCAGTAGATTGCTTCATTTAATGTTCCCAGTACTTGCACTTTATTTATTTTGTTTACACAGCTGATAAGATAGTATCAGAGAGATTAAAAGAAAAGGATAGAGGAAAGGAAGGAGGAGAAAGGGCAAGAGGAAGAGAGGAAGGGAGCTCAAACATGAGGCGGGGTGGAGAAGGCAGGCAGGCAAGTACCTTTCAGTGAGTAAAAGCACAAAGCTTTGCATGATGCTGCTTCATGAGAACAATTCAGGAAAAAAACGTAGGTTGAACTTTGAAAGAAGAAAGAAATGGAAATGAAATCCAAGAATGCTGTAGGGATAAAGACATTTTGGTTAGACTTAACAGTAAGAAAACCTAGCTCTCTTGTGCCTGCCCTGGTTGAAATACCTAGGTCATTCTCTAAAGTGAAGAAAGCTTGGATTTCTATCATCATTATTTTATCCATATATTAGAACATTCTCGATTTAGAGGGAGGAATAAGCAGTGGATATTATTATTATTGCAATTTTCATTTCTCTGTAGCTAACCAACTTGAAATTTTAACATAGTACCCTTCAAGATGTTAGTTTTCCAAATAGTAAATATTTGATTCAGTGAAAAAAGGAACTGAAAGTACTCACCACACATGAAATAAGGAACATATTACAGCAGAGTAAGAATATCTTCCCATCTGAATTGATGTGACAACAGACACAGATTATGTGTATACTTCATTAGTTGAAGGTGCTTTGCTGAGTTCCTGCATGTCATCTTCAGAAGCCCAGTGGAAGAACAGATGACTTGGGCATCAGCACAGAATAAAAGAAAGGACAATAGTCTATAAGTTAGCACTCTCAAATCAATTCTAAAGGATTAAGTAAGGGGGAATGAGACTGAGTACCAGAAAATTTGCTAGGCATGGATAGATGGCATGCTCATTATTACCTGTGGTATCAATGAAAATGAGTGCCTGAAAGGTAAAGATCAGTCCTTGTCTATACACTGGCAATTCTTTGGTTCCATCTACTTCAGGGTCCTTTGCTAGCAATCTATGTGGCTTTTTTCCCTCTTGGTTATGTTCATCCCAGAACTGATAACCAATTACAAGTATCCCAAAGACTATTACATTGTCTTAATGAATGAGCCAAAATGCACTCATTCACATATGCCTTTTCTTTGATGAGAGCTGAAATGAGTTACACATAGGTAACTGCCCCATCATTTTATCTATACAAATAGGAATTTTCATTAAGTCTCTTTTCTGGTTCCCCACACTCAAAAGCCCCAGTGAGGACAATTCTCCCTATTCAGCCCTCTGACCACATTGTTCTTATTCTCTCATTCCTTCTGGATAACATCCAAATTCTCCATTTCTTAGTTCAATAATGTGCTTTAAAATGAATCACCCTTCAACAGAAGTTAAGATCAGAGCAACATGAACTATACTGAAAAAAATTGCTAGGAGTGCTAAAGCCTTCCACTCAGAGGTTGATTTGAAAGAGTGGGCATGTGTTATTAATCATGATACTTTGTATTCTGTGGCATTCAATCATATTATTCAGAAAGTGCCTAAAAAATAATCACATAAACTCATATTAAAGTTCTGTTGATGTTTGCTAAAATGGGTTTGTTAGTAAATCAACAGCTGTCTAGTTAGACAAAAGGCCCACTCAGTGAGAGGGAAATTATGCTTGTTGTTGTCAACCTAGCCCAAGACTAGCTACAGAGGTCATGGAATCTAGAGGGGAATGTACTACTATCACTTACCTAAACAAGAATAATTTCTAACTGCACTATAAATATTTATTATTATGGGCACTGATAAGTATAGTTTTCATCCTCTATTAAAAAAGGCTCTGTTTGAAGCAGGGTACCATCACAGAAAGCTACAACTGATCAAAATGCAGAGAACAACTCACCACAGAGTTCCCAGACCCAACTGATACATTAACAACACAAGCCCTACACAGAAGGCTCAGAAAACATTTTGGAAAGTGGGGAGAAAAATTGTAAGAACCAATCAGCTGCAAGATTTTGCCTTCTAGAAGCAACAGGGGTATAGGCTTAGATTTTTTAAAACCTACTTTAATAAGAGTTCTTAAATACTTTAACCTCCCTTCTAGCTCACCACCCTCAGAGGTAGTAGAAAGGAAAGATTAATAGGGAAAAGAAAGACGTGAACCTGTTTAGAAATAGTTCCTTGGGGAGATTCCAATCTTCATTGTCAGTATATCTACAGTTCAGTTCACAGGATTCAGCAGTGGTAGCTCTGTCTTCTCACAAATGCCATTCACAAATCAGCAATGGTAGCTCAATCCAGAAGAAAACTTGAGGCTCTGCCAATTGACCTGAATCTACGGAAGCAGCAAAAATGCCACCAGAATACCTCCCGAATACCACCAGAAATTATTTGGTGCATTTTTCTCTACAAAGTCATTACAAATGATGATCAGTGAAGAAGGCAAGGAGAGCCAATGCCACAAAGTCTTCAGCAAAGCCCAACATTAGCAAAGCCCAGTGAAGACCCAGCAAAGAGTGGCAGGGTAAACCAATGCCATACAGAGTAATCCACTCTCTGTTGGGTTATATTTATACCCTTTCCAAATATCTCTCAAGCATCTGCTCTAGCAAAACATTGCATACTCTCATCCTAGGCAGCTTCCAGAAAAACAGCACATGTCTGTTTGCAACAAAACATCCTCCCATGTGTCTACTTCGGCAAAAACATCCTCTCATAAGACATTTTCCATAAAAACATCATATGATACAACTGAATCTCCGAAGAAACCAGAAATTTCCATATTATAGGAGAGCGTCATCTTGAAACTGCAAGTGTGCTCACCTAAACAAGAAATGAATGATGACATCAGTTGCCATACTAGTGTGGATGGTGAAAATCTCACAAGGCCCCACAACGACATGATGAACTACAGACAATAACTTCTGAGAGAGGGGGAATCCTCAGAGACAAGTCCCTATTTATCTACCTAATGCCAAGTAATCAACCCTAAAACCATATTCATATGATCATCACTAAATGATTCACTCCTAAATGTAGGAACAAATGCCAAATCTGAAGAATGGACTTAAACACAATACAGCAGAAATTGTATTTTTAATGGCAGCCTTGTTATCAGGCACACATGGATCAGCTACAATGATCAATGTGTTCCCTGGCACACCAAGGCCTGACAGAGTTCCTCATTGGCTGCTGAGTATACACACAGAGACCATATCAGGTCCTGCTTCTTGAGGCTTTTTTTTTTTTTTTTTTTTTTTTTTTTTGGCTATCCCTGCCTAAACCAGAAGGTACAAGAAAATATCTGTATGGTTCACTTGATAAGGATGGTGTTAGAAACATCAGTGGATTACAGTGGGAGAAACTGCAAACAACCCTCCTGAGGCAGTTAGGGTAAATACCAGCAGTAAGACAGGATAACATATGATGCCAATAGCACTTTACCTCTAGTGTCTTCTTACCCCAAACCCATAGCCTCAGTCTAATAACCACATAAATATACAAATACCAATTGAGAGGCATTCTCTAAGTGATAGTATCTGAACAGTATTCAGAAACTGTCATAGTCATTCAAAACAAGGAAGTTCCAGCCAAGCAGAGAGGAGGCACAGCAACAAATGTTGTCCTTGGGATCCTGGAACAGAAGACAGGCAAGGGAGATGTAGTGAAGAGAGAAAATTGAATATTGATTATACAAATTTTATTAATAATAATATATCAATATTGATTTTTAATAGTGACATGAACCCTAATAATACAGTGAGAGGATCTATGCTTACCGGGTGGGAACCCCCTGGCTATAATCTCAGCATAAAAAAGCAACATTCATAGAAAGAGCAATTCTCAAATTCATCTGGAATAACAAAAAACTCAGGATAGCTAAAACTATTTTCAACAATAAAAGAACTTCTGGGGGAATCAGTATCCCGGACCTCAAGCAGTACAGCAGAACAATAGTGTTAAAAACTACATGGTATTGGTACAGTGACAGGCAGGTAGATCAATGGAATAGAATTGAAGACCCAGAAATGAACCCATACACCTATGGTCACTTGATCTTTGACAAAGGAGCTAAAACCACCCAATGGAAAAAAGATAGCCTTTTCAGCAAATGGTGCTGGTTCGACTGGCAGTTAGCATGCAGAAGAATGCAAATTGATCCATTCTTATCTCCTTGTACAAAGCTCAAGTTCAGGTGGTTCAAGCCTCCACATAAAACCAGACACACTGAAACTGATAGAAAAGAAAGTGGGGAAGAGCCTCGAACACATGGGCACAGGGGAAAATTTTCTGAACAGAACACCAATAGCTTATGCTCTAAGATCAAGAATTGACAAATGGGACCTCATAAAATTACAAAGTTTCTGTAAGACAAAGGACACTGTCAATAGGACAAAACAGCAACCAACAAATTGAGAAAAGATCTTTACCAACCCTATATCCAACAGAGGGCTAATATCCAATATATACAAAGAACTCAAATCTTCTATTTTATCAGAAAATATTTATAATTCCACTTTCAATCAACTTTCAATATTTTTATGCCTACCATTTTATCTGTGTATTTTTCCATGATATTCTTCAATTTTAACATGTTATTCTATATTTTTCTACAATTTTCTCAGAAATATTTCCCACATAAATCTTCAATTCTATCATAAAATGCTTCTACTTTCTTTTTCAATTAATTTAGCAATGCTCTTTATGTCTACCATTTTATTCTTTAATTTTCCATGAAAATTGTCAATTTTAATGTTTTTCTTTATATTTTTTCAGTTTTGTCAGAAATATTTTCCATGTAAATCTTCAATTTTATCATGAAAAAAAGAAAATAGAAGTTAGACTCCAGAGAAACAAGTAACCATATTAAAAATGGGGTACAGAGCTAAACAAAGAATTTTCAACTGAGGAATATCAAATGGCTGAGAAGCACCTAAAGATGTTCAGCATCCTTAGTCATCAGGGAAATGCAAATCAAAACAATTGTGGGATTTCACCTCACAACAGTCAGAATGGCTAAGATCAAGAACTCAGGAGACAGCAGGTGATGGCAAGGATGTGGAGAAAAAGGAACACTCCTCCACTGCTGGTGTGATTGCAAGTTGGTATGACTACTCTGGAAATCAGTTTGATGGTTCCTCAGAAAATTGGGCATAATACTACTGGAGAACCCTGCTATACCACTCCTGAGCATATACCCAGAGGATTCTCTAGCATGCAATAAGGACACATGCTCCACTATGTTCATAGCAGCCTTATTTATAATAGCCAGAAGCTGGAAAGAACCCAGATGTCCCTCAACAGAGGAATGGATACAGAAAATGTGGTACACTTAACAATGGAATACTATTCAGCTATTAAAAACAATGAATTCATGAAATTCTTAGGCAAATGGATGGAACTAAAAAATATCATCCCCTGGGACAGGAGTCTTCCCTTCCAGCCGCCATTTGCAGCAAGGAACCAGGCAGCGACTTCTGTGCTTAGCACGCCAGAAGAGAATGATCTCCCAGCAGCGATTTCACTTCTGAGTGCGGAGGTGAGATCTCCACCTTCTCTCTGGAGGGGTACAGCTAGGAGCACAAAAGGCATATGATCTGGAGCAGCTGGGACAGGAGTCTTCCCTTCCAGCCGCCATTTGCATCAGGGAACCAGACAGTTCCACAGCCTTCCCTGCACAGACCCTGCCAGAAGAGAGTTGGTCTCCCAGGAGTACAGACACAGGTTTACAGGCCCATAGGAGGGGCAAGCTCCAGCCAGAGACAACAGGACCAACTAACACCAGAGACAACCAGATGGGAAAAGACAAGCACAAGAACCCTACCAACAGAAACCAAAGCTACTTGGCAACATTAGAACCCAGTTCTCCCACCAAAGCAAATCCCGGATACCCCAACACACTGGAAAAGCAAGAGCTAGATTTAAAGTCTCTTCTCACGATGCTGTTAGAGGACATCAAGAAAGACATAAATAACTCCCTTAAAGAAATACAGGAGAACATGGGTCAAATGGTAAAAGCCCTTAAAGAGGAAACACAAAAATCCCTGAAAGAATTACAGGAGAACACAAACAAACAAGTGAAAGAACTGAACAAAACCATCCAGGATCTAAAAATGGAAGTAGAAACAGTAAAGAAATCACAAAGTGAGACATCTCTGGAGATAGAAAATCTTGAAAGAATTCAGGAGTCATAGATGCAAGCATCAACAACAGAATACAAGAGATAGAAGAAGAATCTCAGGGGCTGAAGATACCATAGAAAACATTGACTCAACAGTTAAAGAAAATGCAAAATGCAAAAAGCTCCTGAGCCAAAACATCCAGGAAATCCAGGGCACAATGAAAAGACCAAACCTAAGGATTATAGTTATAGAAGAGAGTGAAGATTTCCAACTTAAAGGGCCAGTAAATATCTTCAACAAAATTATAGAAGAAAACTTCCCTAACCTAAAGAAAGAGATGTCCATGAACATACAAGAAGCCGATAGAACTCCAAACAGATTGGACCAGACCAGAAAGTCCTCCCGACACATAATAATCAAAACACCAAATTCACTAAACAAAGAAAGAATATTAAAAGCAGTAAGAGAAAAAGGTCAAGTAACCTATAAAGGCAGGCCTATCAGAATTACACCAGACTTCTCACCTGAGACGATGAAACCCAGAAGATCCTGGGCAGATGTCATACAGACCCTAAGAGAACACAAATGTCAGCCCAAACTACTATACCCAGCAAAACTCTCAATTACTGTAGATGGTGAGACCAAGATATTCCATGATAAAACCAAATTTATACAATATCTTTCCACAAATCTATTATCTACAAAGGACAATAGATGGAAAATTCCAACATGAGGAGGGAAACTACACCCTAGAAAAAGCAAGAAAGTAATCTTTTCCCAACAAATCCAAAAGAAAGTAACCACACAAACATAAAAAGAACATCAAAAATAAGAGGAAGCAACAATCACTATTCCTTAATATCTTATAATGTGAATAGACACAATTTCCCAACAAAAAACATAGTCTAACAGAGATGTTTTTCATGTGGATCTTCAATTTTATCAGAAAATGATTGTGACTCCTCTTTCAATTTAGTAATACTTTTTGTGTCTACCATTTTGACTGTATTATTTTCCATGATAATCTTTAATTTTAACATTTTTTCTGTGTATTTCTTCGATTTTGTTGGAGGTGTTTTTCATCTAGATCTTCGGTTTCATGGGGGGGGAGTGTTTGTAGTTCCACTTTCAATCAATTTAGGAATGTTTTTGTGCCTACCATTTTGTCGGTATAATTGTCCATGATAATCTTCAATTTTAACGTTTTTCTGCATTTTTCTTCAATTTTGTCAGAAGTATTTTCCATGTGGATGTTCAGTTTTATCTGACAATGTCTTTAATTTTACTTTCAATCAGCTTAGGAACATTTTTATACCTTCCATTTTATCTGTATAATTTTCCATGTAATAGTCAGTTTTAACATGTTTTTCTATATATTTCTTGAATTTTTTCACAATATTTTCCTTGTAGATCTTCAGTTTTATCAGAAAGTGTTTATAATTCCACTTTCAAAAAACTTAGGCATATTTTTATGCCTACCATTTTATCTGTATAATTTTTCCATGAAATAATCTTAACACGTTTTTTATATATTTCTTCAATTTTATCTGAGATATTTTCCATGTAAATCTTCAACTTTATCAGAAAATGTTTATAATTTCACTTTCAATCAACATAGAAATATTTTATGCCTACCATATTATCTGTATAATTTTCCATGATAATCTTTAATTTTAATGTTTTCCATATATATTTTTTTAATTTTATCAGAAATATTTTCCATGTAAATCTTCAATTTTATCAGAAAATGTTTATAATTCTACAATCAACTCAGGAATATTTTAATTCCTACCAATTTATCTGTATAAATTTCTTCAATTTTATCAGAGATATTTTCCAGGTAAATCTTCAATTTTATCAGAAAATGTTTTTACTTCTACTTTCAATCAATTTAGGAATAGTTTATGCCTACCATTTTATCTGTATAATTGTTCATGAAATAGTCAGTTTTAATGTGTTTTCTATATATTTCTTGAGTTTTATCAGAAATATTTTCCTTGTAGATTTTCAATTTTATCAGAAAATGTTTATAATTCCACTTTCAATCAACTTAGGAATATTTTTATGCCTACCATTTTATCTATATAATTTTTCCATGAAACAATCAATCTTAATGTGCTTTTCTACATATTTCTTCAATTTTATCAGAGATATTTTCCATGTATATTTACACAATGGAATACTACTCAGCAATTAAAAACAATGAATTCATAAAATTCTTAGGCAAATGGGGAACAGGGGGAGGGAAGAGGGCTTATGGGACTTTCAGGGAGGGGGGAACTGGGAAAGGGGAAATCATTTGGAATGTAAATAAAGAATATAGAAAATAAAAATAATAAGAAAAAAAAGAAAAAAGAAAGAAAAAAATATCATCCTGAGTGAGGTAACACAATCACAAATGAACACACAAGGTATGCACTCACTGATAAGTAGGTACTAGCCCAGAAGCTTGGAATACCCAAGACAATTTACAGATCAAAGGAAGCTCAAAAAGAAGGAATAACAAAGTATGGATACTTTGCCCCTTCTTAGAAGGGGCAACAAAATACCCACAGGAGGAGATGCAGAGACAAAGTATGGAGCAGAGACTAAGGGAAAGACCATCCAGAGACTGCCCCACCTAGGAATCCATCACATATACAGTTACAAAACCCAGACACTCTTGTGGATGCCAACAAGTGCTTGCTGATAGGAGCCTGATATAGCTGTCTCCTGGTAGACTCTGCCAGCGCATGAGAAATAGAGGGGGAAACCCTCAGCCAACCATTGAACTGAGCACAGGGTCCCCAATGGAAGAGCTAGAGAAAGGATCCAAGGAGCGGCAGGAGTTTGCAGTGCCATAGGAAGAACAAAAATATGAGCCACCCAAGTACTTCCAGAGCTCCCAGAGACTAAACCATCAACCAAAGAGTACACATGGAGGGACTCATGGCTCCAGATGCATATGTAGCAGAGGATGGCCTTATTGGACATCAAAAGGAGGAGAGACTCTTGGTCCTGAGAAGACTAGATGCCCCAGTATAGGGGAATGCCAGGACAAGGAAGCAGGAGTGATGGATTGGTGAACAGAGGGAGGAGGAATGGGCTAGGGGATTTTCACGGGGTGCAGGACCAGCAAAGGGGACAGCATTTTAAATGTAAATAAAGAATATATCTAATAAAAATAAATTTAAAAAAGCAACATTCATATTGGGGAAAATAGTTTAGGATATCTTGTAAGCCCATGAGTCATTCTTAGAATTAAATGTAACTCTCTTCTAAATTGAACTTTATTTTAAAGGAAACACATGCATGAATGTGCACAGACATTTCACTATATTTTCTATCTCTGTGAAAAGCACTGTGTAGTCACTCTGTATTTTAGCATTCCTTTAAGACTACACATTCCATCTTTACATTTTTTGTGGGTCTGACCTGCTATGTAATTACCAAAGGATAATGTCTATGGTTCAGTCTTCACAGGACAGCAAACTTAATAGTAAAGAAACAAATGTCCTGTTAAGCTTACCTTGGAAAATGTGGGGGAATAGAAATATTATCATTTTCAATAGTGTAGATCATAAGTGATGATAGCTTTCATATATGTAGAATTAGGGAAGATGGAGAACGATAAGTAAAAATAAGGGTAAATTTGAAGCAAAAACAAATGTTGCAACATAATAGATGCAGGTTAAAAGATAAAGGAAATGTTGAATGGTTACATTTTGTTGTTGCTGCTATGAATTAGGAATGCATTTTGGTAAATAAAAGGCAAGGCAGTTGTATATATGAATGCAAATAAAACATTAGACATGTTAAAAGAGAGAGAGAGAGAGAGAGATTAGTTTGTGGTGGGGGTGGGGCAGGTATACTAGAGCACTGCACAGCCTGAGACAGGGCCAGCCTTTCCACACTTAGAAACTATTGCAGAATTCAATCTCACTGTTAAAGAATGGCCTAAAATGCTGGACTGGAATTGAAGGGAAAAAATAAACAGGAGGGTACAAACTGGCAATGACAGAAGCTACATGCAATAGACTCTCAGAGCAGCTACCTGAATTTACCAACTCTACCTTAGACCCTATTGCCCATAGTCAAAACAAGAACATGTACCTGAATTCTAAAGATTAGAATGAGACACAGAAGAGAAAAATATATAAGAATATCCCCCCAGAAACCATCATACCATCAAACAGCAGTCTATCAGATGTGGGAGACAGGAAATTCAGTTGTTCCTCAGGAATAACAATGCACATGACATAGATGCATTACAGTACCCGTTTGGCATCAGAAATGTAACGGTGCAAAGCAGCTCAAAAGATGCCTCATACAAAATGATTACTAAATTCTACTCAGTTGTCCTTTTGAAGAATTTTCCATGGTTGTTTATGTGTTGTTTTTTTTTCCTGTTAATTGCATACTTTTTGACTAAATTGTAAGAAAGTACGTGTGTCTTGGCAGTTTGAAGAACATAATAGGTTTGGGCACGTAATAGACACATTTTTTAGCAAGGATTTTTGAGTTGTGAAATCAGTAAGAACCTGTTTTTTTTTTCTCATAAAATTTACATTCTAATTATAGTGGATTACAATGGTGTGAGATGAGAGATGAGATTGAAAAGAAGAACAAAGACAGAAAAGGGATAGAAAAGGTAAATAAGCTTCAGCGCTAAGCAAGGTGGTTGAATGAAGAGAGATTTGTTGAATGAAGAGAGATTTGACCATAAACTTCAAAGAACTAATGATTTAGGGCAGGCAGACATCTGACCGCAAAGAATTGTAAGCAGAAGCTTTGACCATAAGGTTCAAACTTACCTGGTATGTCCAAATCTCAGTCTAGATATCAGGGTCACTGTAGCAATGCAAAGAAAGAAAAAGCAGTAGGCACAGTCACTGACAGCCATGCCTCACGGATCCTGGTGAACCTTTGCAGAGAGCTTTCTTCTAGTGAAATGCAGAGATCCAGCAGATCTTCGAGCCAGAATTGTCTGTTTGGCCTCATTTTCAGAACTCACCTTGGCTGCCTTGTGGGCACTAGGCTTTGCAGCAAATGCAAAGATCTTTGAGCAATGGCTACCATGATTTTAGAGAATTCATATCTCCATGAAGAAAATTAGCTAGATGTCAAATATATATATAACATTTTCTATTAGATATTTTCTTTATTTACATTTCAAATGTTATCCTCCCCTTTCCTCGTTTCCCCTCCAAAAACGCCCTATCCCATCCCTCTTCCCCCTGCTCACTAACCCACCCACTCCCGCTTTCCTGACCTGGAATTCCCCTATGCCAGGGCAATGAGCCTTCACAGGTCCAAGGGCCTCTCCTCTCATTGATGTCTGACCGGGCCATCCCCTGCTACCCATGTGGTTGGAACTATGGGTCACTCCATGTGTACTGTTTGGTTGGCAGTTAAGTCCCTGGGAGCTCTGGGGATACTGGTTGGTTCATATTGTTGTTCCTCCTATGGGGCTGCAAGATCCTTCAGCTCCTTGGGTCCTTTCTTTAGCCCCTCCATTGGAGACCTTGTGCTCAGTCCAATGGTTAGCTGAGAGCATCCCCCTCTGTATTTGTCAGGCACTGGCAGGGCCTCTCTAGAAACAGCTATATCAGACTCCTGTCAGCAAGCACTTGTTGGCATCCACAAACCCAGCTATACAACTCCTGGGCATATACCCAGAAGATGCTTCAACATATAATAAAGACACATGTTCCACTATGTTCACAGCAGCCTTATTTATAAAAGTCAGAAGCTTGAAAGAACCCAGATGTCCCTCAACAGAGGAATGAATACAGAAATTGTGGTACGTTTACACAATAGAGTACTACTCAGCTATTAAAAACAATGAATTCATGAAGTTCTTAGGCAAATGGATGGAACTAGAAAATATCATCCTTAGTGAGGTAACCCAATCACAAAAGAACACACATGGTATGTACTCCCTGATAAGTGGATATTAGCCCAGAAACTTGGAATACTCAAGGCATAATTCATAGACCACATGAAGCTTAAGAAGGAAGACCAAAATGTGGATACTTTGGTCCTTCTTAGATAGGGTACAAAATGCACATGAGAGGAAATACAGAGACAAAGTGTGGAGCAGAGACTGAAGGAAAGACCATCCAGAAACTGCCCCACCTGGGGTTCCATCCCATATACAGTTACCAAACCAAGACACTATTGTGGATGCCAACTATATTAAAGTGGAGTCAGCAAGATTAGAAAATAGACTCACTAAATAGTTTAAATGTATAAACATTGCCCATCATTCATTAGTAGGCAAGCAGCATTGAGTGTCAAAAGCTTAATAAGCGTTTCTGAGCAAAGAAATGTATAATAAAACAACATCCATGCTTACTACATTAATAATTTATGTGTCTTCCCCTGTTTACATGCATAAATATGCATATGTGTCTGTGTGTGTGTGCTCATAGTTATCTCTGAGTATGATATGCATCTGTGTGTATATGTGTTTAGCCATGATATGTGTTATATGTCTGCATGTGTATTATTATATATGTTTTTCATGTGTGCACATGTGTGTAGATGGGTCACTGTATAGACAACTGTCTCTGTGTGTGTATATATCTGTGTTCATTGTGTTTTTGTATATATGTATGTGTGTGGGTTCATCCTCATGTTTACGTATGTTTATCAGTATGTGTGTGTACATATGGATGTATGTGCTTATATCTGTCTTTTTATGATTGTATATGCTTTTTTTCCCTGTGAGTATATACATGCATCTGTGTGAATGGTATGTGTTTATGTGTATGTGTTTTTGCATATGTATATCTGTGTGTGTGTATGTGCATCAGTGTGTGTATTACATCCCTAAGACGGCATCAATGAGACTGTTTTGGCCTTAGGTTACCACATCAGCACACAGCCTATAATCTCTTAGAGTTTTGGAAGGAGACAGAGTCTGCACAGCATTAACAAATACATATGAGAAAAAAAGGGATGCTAATGTTGAACTGGCTCACCACAGATTCTATGAAGGAACTCTTGCCTGATCACAAAACATACTGTTATCTGATTTCAACCTAATTTCGGGTCTGTGTCTGGGACAGGCATGTGGATTTGTCTCTGTTTACAATGCTATAGTTCTCCTGTTATTTGAAAGCAGTATTAGTGAAGTGTTAGTAAAACTACAATCCTCCAGTCTCAGCACCCACCATTAACGAGCATGTTGGCTCTCACTGCTGTTTTACCAATGTGCTCATTAAAGAACAGAGGAGACAAAGGTGTTGATAGCAGTGAAGGGGACTAGTGCTTCCACGGAGTATGACTTCCTCTTACCAATACAAGAAACTGGTAGATCATCTCTGGAGGGACTAAGAGATGAGTGAAACACTGCTAGTTTCTCCTCTTTATTGTTGGGAGTGGGGAAAGGGAGGATATTCGACATTATACCTGAAGAGTCAGTTCTCTCCTTCCATCTTTACATGGGTTCTAAGGATTGGACTCAGGTGAACAGGCTTGCATGGTAAACACCATTATTTCTTGAGCCAACATTCCTATACTTCTACCTTCTTGAGATGGGTTCAAGTCCTCTCATAGAAATAACTGATTAGCTAGATACTTTTCAAAGTGAGTTTGTATTTTCACCATGTGACCACAAGTCTAGGGCATGAGCTTAAGTTATAAAATATAAGATAACATCCCTCTCCTGCTCTTTTGAGAAGGGTGCGGTTTTATTTACATGTGGAATATTGGGAGCAGGGCATTATTTCCTTGCCTGAGAAGAACAAGATTTTGGTAGTCAGGACATGTCCAGGTTTCGTAAATCAGCTCTCTAGCAGCGGCAACAGCTCCTACTTAATTCTAGATTATGCTGAAATTACAAGATCATGAGGCCCATGGTGGAGCTGAATCAGAAGGCAGGGGTTTAGGAATTTTTGCCTCAGCCTTGTATTTCATTTTTATGTCCTATATCCACTCTGAGTCACCATGTCTTTCTGAAGACAAATGAAATAATTTCATCTGCTCAATGCAATCTTATCTCCTTCCAACTCAATGGAGATGCTATGCATTGTGAGCAAACTCTCTCCTCAGCTGAATTTAGAAACTGCCCATGACAGGGCTTCCTATGTCTCTTCACAGTGCTGCCTTGCTGTGGAACAGAGTAGAGGCCTGGACATTTGCATTTTTCATAGGGGTTCTACTCTCATGGCCAAGAAATATGTGAAGAGGGGTCTCATTGGCGCAGAGCCTTGATAGGATCCTATTCATGGCTGCCACTCATTGCTGGAGAAAGAGCCCGGCAGCAGCTCTGCTCTCATAAAGAGCTTTGCCTGACTCAGGAAGACATGGCTTTTTGTTCTGCACCATGGGACCCTGTGTGACACTCCACAGCCTGGGCTAGAGGCTGTCACAGTGGCCTTTCACAATTCAAAGAGAAAAGGAAAATAGCCTGCCTTTGAGCATCAGAGATGTGGGTGAGGCAGGAGTGAAATCATGAATAAATAAATAAAAACACCAACAGCTGTGGTATTTAAACAGACAATCGCTATAACCACAGATGACAGCCCCGCAGCCTGCGGAGTTGACTAATAAACTGTCTGCTGGGACTGGTATCCGAGATAAACTCATGAGCCATGATTATTCAACCATTAGACCTAAGTGGAAATCAGAGGAAGGTCTGTGCTGGATGATATTTTTGGTGCCACATGGCTTAGGAAAATTACCCATCAAATCTAAATCATGATGTGTCTGTCCTCTCTGGATTGGTCCCTGGAAATGTTGGCACTATATGCACGAAAGCTTTTTTGCAATTTTAATTATAATTTCAGTTGGCCAACGTAAAATTTTCTTTTCAATAATTTGATTGATAAGTGTACTTTATTAGTCACAGGATAAAGGAACAACACTGGAGAAACATCTTTGAGGAAGAAAATAAACAAACAACAAAAAAAAAAGAAACATTTCCCCTAGGACTGCCTGCTGACCAGGGCAAGCTCCACAATCTCCATTGTAAAAATGTTTGACCAAATGCTACTTAGTGTAGCCTGACAAGAATCTCCTTTCTGCTCATTTCAGTTTGTTCTCGGTCTCTTAAGGCAATTTGTTGTTGACTCTACTTTCTGCATTAGGACTGCTATAATGATAGCAGTCATTACAGGGCGGTGTTATTACATTACATGGGCATCCTGCTTTGTAGGCATGAAGGATGGTCCAGATTGGAATGGCCTCTGGTTGTTGTCTAGAGTGATAACTCTATTGTGTGAAGAATGCAGGAGAGTAAGAACTATTCAACCCCACATGGGTTTTAGGGTATGCTTTTCAAAATTTTGGGTTATCATCTCTTGTGTGCTCTGAATTAGGATCTTGAAGTAATCCTTACTGATGAAGGTGGCAGCTATTTTTCATAAGAAAGTCAAATTTTAACTATTAAACTTTTATTCAAACTATAGTGATACAAACAGGTGTAAGAAGTTACAGGGATAAAGTTTATAAAACTACATTTTTAAAGTTTCTGCTAGGAATGTGTGTGTGTGTGTGTGTGTGTGTGTGTGTGTTTTCAGTGACAAGGATTGGACCTAGGGCCTTATATGCAGAACTGAGCCCATGGACATTCTTCCTAATTTAGGCATGTATTTAAGGAACCAAACCTGTAATTCTGATACATAATAGGACACCATGAAACCTATAAAGTTTTTCTATTAAACTCAAGCTCCAAGAGCACCTCCAGGTGTGCACCCACTGAGCTATCATTGTATTTTAAGTGGCTGCCATCTGCTCCATGAGTCCATTCAGGAGGGGTGAAATTTCTTGAAGCAGTTTTGCTACCATGGTTTAGGTAAAGCCAAAGTTAGCCACAACTCCCACCTAGTAACACAGCTAAAGGATACGCAAAACAACAGAATCAATCACGTGCTCAAATCTGATTATCATGAAATGAAAGTGTACAGAAATAAACCTCTTTGGATTCAGTAGGTAATTGCTACTGTACAATTGCAGAACTAACCACAGGCTTTCCATTCACACACTGAGCATCTTTATAATAAAGGTTTACTTGGAAGAGGCAAAGCCACACGCTGTGTGCAAAGCCCCCCTCCTGTTCCCAAGATCTGGCCAGCAATCTGAAATATTTTCATTTCATGACTGGAGAGCAGAGCCTGCCTTGTCTTTGTGACAGATATGCTCTTTACAATTGTACAAACCTGGGAGCTTTTAGATGGCTGAAATGATTAGCTTTCTATTTAAAGAATACATGGAACAGCTCATTTCTGAAATTAAAAAAAAAAGGAAATCCTAAAATTACCTGTGAATGTACATATTTTATCAGTTTTTAAATTAGTTCGTGTATCTGTGTGTATGTATGTGTATGAGTATATATGTATGTGTGTAAGTATGTATGTGTTTGTGCATGTGTGTGTATAATAGTTTGTATGCCAAGGTGCATAGGTGGAGAATAGAGGAAAACTTGCAGGAGATGGCCAGTTCTCTCATTTTTATGTGGGTTTTGAGAACTTAACTCAGGTCACTTAGTTATAAGCACATTTGCTCACTGAACTATCTCATTGGAGGACCTACATCTGATTTTTATACTGCAGAACTGGCTAGGATAAGTCATGTTTTAGTGTTGGTTTAGTTATCATGTTATCTTCTGAAACAAAACCATTCAGAAAAAGGTAGACCATAACCTAGAACTAGTGATTAGGAAACTAATCACAGATTAATTTCAATCTTTCAGAAATATGGACATATCTATTCTGTGAAGAAACTGGAAATAACTTCATGGCTAGTATCACATGCTAGAGCCAATTATTTTTTAACGTGGACAAATTTTAAAAATGGAAAATGACTGTGAAGTGAAAATTTGAGGATTCTTTGGAAAGCCGTTTGGATGGTATTTTGCTAGTACAAACAAGTGAAGGAACATTTAGTTAAAGTGGACACAAGTGTGAATGGCTAAGGCAGACTTGTGAAGGAAGGTTTGGCTGAGGCAGACATAGGAGAGAGGATGTTCTGCTAAAGCAAGCATGTGAAAGGAGATGTGATGAAGGAATCTTTGCTAAGGACACGCATGTATTGGTCTGCCTTATATTTGCAGTTTAGTTGCATTTGTCAGGACTGCATGAAGAGAAACCTACTAACAAATGTCTGGTGGTGTGCTGAGGCAAGACCCATGCTGGGCAAGACCAGTGCTGAGGCAAGGCATGTGGAGGGCTCATAATGCCTGATGAGTGTCAACAGGGCTCAACAGAGTGACAAAGGAGACAGGGCTTGGCTTGCTGACACAGCTAGCTGTGCGACACTTGTGGGTCTCGAGTCTTCACTGATCTCTGCTTCCCCCAAAGAGGCACAGCCAAGAACTTCTCCTGTAGGTCCCTTCTGCTGACTTGAGCTGAAGCTGAGGCCTGGCTGCCTCTGCTAGGTCATGTCACTGCTGTGGCTAATCTGACTACCAACCTTGACTGCTGGTGTATCCGTGAGGTGTTTGCAAGTGGATTGAGCTGCCAATGCCAACCTGTGAACTGAACTGCCCATTTCCAGAGAACACAGACAGGAGTTGTGCTAAAGAACCTTTCTAAACAGGTCCACTTCCCCTGTATCCTTTCTTTTCCATTACCTCTGGTGGGTGGTAGGCTACAAGAGAAGTAAAAGGTTTTTAGAACCATCATGAAAGGAAGGTTTGAAAACCTTAAAGTTACAGGACTTCTTGGTTTTATTGTTGTTGTTGCTGTTCCTGTTTGTTTTTGTTTTGTTGTTGGTGGTGGTGGTTTTTTTTTTAACCAAACACCTATAAATGTTCTTTAAAGTGATTAATGCCTCTGAAACTTGAGTTTACAAAAAAACATTTACCAAATTTTCCACCTTGTCAGAGCCTTCTCCTTGGTGAGAGATTGTTTAAAGTTGCAGCATCAAATTACCATACTTTCTTACACTTCTAAACAGGTGGAGGAAGTAAGCTCAGAAAATTTTAAATTATTTCCCCAAGTCTCACATGGAGTCAGTGATAGAGAAGAGAATTCATCTTACATTTCTTGACTTCTAAGTCATTTTCATCAGACTATCAATACAAAGAAAGAAAGGAAGAAAAAAAGGAAAGAAAGGACAGCTTGCAAATGTTAAGGAAAATTCCTTTGGTTCCATATAGTTTGAAGCCAAAAGTGTCACTTTTGTAGGCCCGGAAATGAATTCTCAGCTCAAAATAGAATTGTCATCAATTTCCATTGAAAATGTAGAGTATATTTAGATCCAAAAGTCAGCAATAATGTTTCTTTGCCTACAGAGCTTTATGAAAGAAAAAAAGTTGCAACAAAGCTGTCTTTGCTTTGTGGAATTTGCTGTGAAAAGGTTGCTCCTGGGGATTAGGGATGAGGAGCTCATTACCTCAGATGACCGGCTGTCCTTGTGAGAGACCCTAAGAAAACAATGTCCACATTCTGTGTCCACTAAGCCCTCCTCTGAAGCTGTAGATAAATTATGTGGGTGCCAGGTTCTTTCTGAATAACTCTGGTGCATGAGATGGGAAAGTAGGCAGGCAGAAGGAAGACCTACCCGTGAGCACGGCCCCTGCCTGAGGAATTTCATTTGTAGTTTGCTAAATGCTTTGCCTCCTGTGATGCTCCGTTTTATGCAGGTGCCTTCACGATTGAATCCTTAGCATGGACTACCTCCCTCCATGCCTCTCCATGCCTGGTTCGCTGCAGTCTCAATACTGAATCCTGATGAAGAAACAGACTGAGATAATCAAGCATTTTCCTCTCTCCTGAGTAGGACTGCCCACAAAGACCAAAAGCTCCTGATTTTGCTGCATCATAAATCCCCATCCTGAGGTTGATTCTCAAACAAACAACAGACTGGTATTAAAAATTATATGGAATTTTTGTAGGAGTCTTCCTTCCGGATCTGGGACACAGGACAAATTTCTTTATGTTCATTTCTAACATCATAAAAGTTGTAACTAAGAAATTCTTTCATGGGTTTAATTTAATTTCAATTTTTAAACAAATACTTGACTTATTTTACATGTCTGTGTGAGTAGCTTTATTACCTGTGTACCTGGTGCTCATGAGGTCCTGAAAAGGGCATCAGATCCCCTGGAAGTCGTATCCCAAGTGTTTATGAGCTGCCAGGTGGGTGCCAAGAAACAAACCTGGGGGTGAGGATAATGTGCTGAGGTATCCTCAGAGGATCAATAGGGATACATTGAAGGTCTATCTTCCTACTTCAGCTGCCTTGGAGCCTCAGGCTATATTTCTGCCTGTCAGCCTGGATTCCCAGACAGGAGCCTAACATAATTGTCCTCTGAGAGGATCCACCTAGCAACTGACTGAAACAGTTGCAGAGACCCACAGCCAAACATTAAACTGAGCTAAGGAAGTCTTGTGGAATTGTTTGGGAAGGATTTATGAACCTGGAGGGGACAGAGACTCAACAGGAAGACCAACAGAGTCAACTAACGTGGACCCTGGGAGGCTCTCAGAGTCTGCACCACCAACCAGAGTATACAAAGGTGGGGCCTAGGCCCCCACACTGGAGCCAGGGCTATCTCTAACTCTGTTTCCTGCCTGTGGATCCTGTTCCCCAAACTGGCCTGCCTTGTCTGACCTCAGTGGGAAATGATGTGCTTAGTCCTACAGAAATCTGAAGTGCCAGAGAGGATTGGTACCCAGCCGGGAGTCTCCCCATTCTCATTGGTGAAGGGGAGAAGTGGGGGGGTTAGGGACCATGTGAGGTGGATACTGAGAGGCAGAGGGGGGCTGCAATCAAGACATAAAGTGAATAAATAAATTAATTAGTAGAGAAAAGAATAAGAAGAAACATGATTGAGTGATAGGTTGTACATACATATTTATGTGTTTATACATATGTAACAACAGAACTTAAAGAAAATGAATTTGAGAGGAAGCAAGAAAGTGATATAGGAGGGTTTAGCGGAAGGAAAAAGAAAGTGCTAATGATGTAATTATATTTCAATTTTAAGAATTAAAATTAAAATAAGAATAAGACCTCTGTTAATCATTCATCATGCGACAGACTAGGGGACAAGAAAGCCTGCGCACTTGAACTGAGGCTGGAGGAGACAGTGAGCAATCTCTAACCCTCAGCTTTACCTCCCATTGGTCCCATTGCCCTGCAGTTTCCTCAGTGATTAAACCCTTCTATAAAATCTTTCCATCTTGGGAAATCTTCTTAAGATGGGATACAGGGAGGTGAAACAATAGGAAGTTTGTTTGTTTGTTTTTATTGGTTATTTTATTTATTTACATTTCAAATGTTGTCCCCCTTCCCAGTTTCCCCTCCACAAACCCCTTATCCCCTCCCCTTTCTCCTCAGCTTCTATGGGGGTGCTCCCGCACCCACCCACCCACTCCTGCCTCAGCACCCTAATATTCCTCTACACTGGAACATGGAGCCTCCACAGGACCAAGGAGCTCCCCTCTCATTGATGCCAGATAAGGCAATCCTCTGCAACATATGCAGCTGGAGCCATGGGCTCCCTCCAGTGTACTCCTTGGTTGGTGGATTAGTCCCTGGGAGCTCTAAGGGGGTGGGGAATCTGGGGTCTAGTTGGTTGATATTGTAGTTTTTCCTATGGGATTGCAAATCCCTTCAGCTCTTTAAGTCCTTCCCCTAACTCCTCCATTGGGGTTCCCACACTCAGTTTGAGGGCTAGCTAAGAGCATTGCATCCTCATCTGTATTTGTCAGGCTCTGGCACAGCTTCTCATGGGACTGCAATACCAGGCTCCTGTCAGCAAGCACTTCTTCACATCAGCAATAGTGTCTGGGTTTAGTATTTGCAGATGGGATGGATCCCTAGGTGGGGCAGTCTCTAGATGGCCTTTCCTTCAGTCTCTGCTCCACTCCTTATCCCTGAATTTCCTTTTGACAGGAGCAAGTCTGGATTACTATTTTTGAGATAGGTGGATGGCACCATTCCTCAACCAGGGGCTAAGGCTATCTACTAGATATGGCCTCTACAGGTTCTATCTTCCACTTGTTGGGTATTTCAGCTAATGTCATCCCTGTTTGGTTCTGGGAATCTCTTGGGTCCCTTTCTCCTCCCACACCTGATCCTGTGCCCCTTTTTACCTCTCCCTCCCAAATCCCTCCCTCCCTCTACCCCCACCCCCCCATGATTATTTTTTTCCCTCTTCTGAATAGGACTGAAGCATCCACTCTTTGGCCTTCCTTCTTCTTGAGTTTCATATGACATATGAGTTATATCATGGATATTCCATGCTTTTTTTGGGGGGGGGCTAATATCCACTTAATCAGCGAGCATATACCGTATGTGTTCTTTTGTGACTGGTTTACCTTACTCAGGATGATATTTTCTAGTTCCATCCACTTGCCTGCAAATCTCATGAAGTCATTGTTCTTAATAGCTGAGTAGTACCTTTTCTGTATCCATTCCTCCGTTGAGGGACATTTGGGTTGTTTCCAACTTCTAGCTATTCTAAATAAGGCTGCTATGAGCATGTGTAGTGGAGCATGTGTCCTTATTACAGGTTGGAACATCTTCTGGGTATATGCCCTGGAGTGGTATAGCTGGGTCCTCAGGTAGAACTATTTCCAATTTCCTGAGGAACTGCCAGACTGGTTTCCACAGTTATTGTACCAGCTTGAAGGACCTCCACATAAAACCAGATATACTGAGTCTAATAGAAGAAAAAGTGGGAAAGAACTTCAAACACATTGGCACAGGGGAAAATTTCCTAAACAGAACACCAATGGCTCATGCTCTAAGATCAACAATTTACAAATGGAACCTCATAAAATTGAAAAGCTCTGTAAGGCAAAGGGCACTGTCAATAGGACAAAACAGCAACCCACCAATTGGGATAAGATCTTTACCAACCCTACATCCAAGAGAGGGCTAATATCCAAAATATACAAAGAACTCAAGAAGGTAGACTCCAGAGATCCAAATAACCCTATTAAAAATGGGGTACAGTGCTAAACAAAGAATTCTCAACTGAGGGATCTTGAATGGCTGAGAAACACTTAAAGAAATGTTAAACATCCTTAGACATCAGGGTGATACAAATCAAAATGACTCTGAGATTCCACCTCATACCAGTCAGAATGGCTAAGATCAAAAACTTAGGTGACATCAGATGCTGACAAGGACGTGTAGAAAGAGAAACAACATGAAGTTGTTACGTGCCAGGACCACATAAACAGTGAAGATTGCAGAGAGAAAATTCTCAGGTCAGCATCCCAGAAGACACAGACCAACCAAGCTGCCTAAAAGACTCTCAGATTAGCCACTCTGCCTGGAAGAGGCTCAGAGTAACTGAGCCACCTGGAAAGGACACTCTCTAACCTTTGAACTGCCTGCAGCCTGTTCAGTGTTCTCCAGGTTCAGCTTTTCTGACCTGTCACTCATGCAGGGGCAGGTCCTTGATGGAGCTAGCTATCTTAGAGTCATTTTTCCCTACCCATATTCCTAGAGGTAATCCCTCACCCACATTCCTTTAAGTAGCCAAACTAAAACTCATTGGTTCACAGTTTGGACTTTGGTCCTATCTGTAATTTAATCAGCCTGTCTTTAGCTCCCTGTCTGGTCTGAGCACAAGTTTGCTCACATCTGTGTGGGAACAGTGTCACATGCCTGTGTCTCCCCTACAGAGAGCATGTGTCTGATGGCAGGGGCTATGCTTCCTGTTCCTCTGTGTCAGTCATAGTGTATTTTTATGTGTTGCTCAGCACCAGTCCCTGCTGGCTTCCACTTTATAGAAATGAGCCAAATTAGTCACTAAAAAGGAAAATCCTGAATTTCTAAAAGTTGAATAAGACAGCAGATTTTTAAATAATCCATTAAATAAAAATCCAGCTGGGTAGACAATTGACCATTGAAAAGAATCTTAATTTAGAAATTACTTTTGGCTAGAAGCCTGTTGTATTTTCATATATAGTTTCTATAGACTCATTTGCTTATAGCGCTTGTCATTCATATTTTACTCCTCCTATCCTGTAAATCAGTGCTAATAGTCATGATAGACTATGCTAGACTGTTTCTACATCAGTTACGTACATTGATTGCATTCTTGCAAGCTTTGACTTATGGTGTTTTTACTGAGTGATTATGCAAGCAATGTTGATCCTGTTCCATGGCTTCCACTGCCTTGAACCCTCATCACCTGTCACTTCTGTTACCTGGATACTCTCTTTTTAAAGACGTTTTTATCATCCATCCATCAATGTCTACCCTCTTCTTCTCCCATAAAAATAGTGACTGCATCTTTCAGACATCTTTCTAGAGTATTTCACCTCTTCTTTACAATGGGACAAAAGCCAAGGGATGTTCGGATTTCTTCATAAAATAGAACTGTCTTCTTTCTTTGACATAATATTGTTCTGTTTTGGTATAAGGAGGGGAGAGCAAAATAGGTGAGGTAAGAGGATGTTCAATGGCAGTAAAGGATCACTATAAGGCAATCTGCCTTCTCTAAGCTTTGTGCTTTGTGAATAAAGGAAAGCATCTCTCAAGTAATGTCAACAACTGAGACTGACTTTCACACTACATCTCCCTCCCTGGTTCCCAATTGTATTCTACTGGAGTTTGTGACCTTAATGCCACATTGATGATTAAATTTCTGCATTGCCTTTGCTAAGTGTTCATTCAAATATCATGTTCACATGCTAATATATCTGTCATATGATATGTGAAGAAGAATGTGGACACACACTGCTAGGAATATCAGAGATATAGTCAGCAGGAGAATCAAATAGAATATAGATTAAGCATGAGTCAGGCCATAGCCTCAGCCGTGTGAGTTTGAAGGCTATCTTTGGTATCCAAAAGAGGATAGTCAAAATGAAAATAGATTCACATATATTCTTCTTAGAGGAAAAATGTCTTCTGAGAAATGCAGCAACTTAGCATTTATTGAGTAAATAGTATATGCTGGGTAGTATTATAATGCCTTATATCATTAGTTCATTTCATCTGCATAATATTGCCATTAGTTTAGCTAAAATGTTTCTGTCTTCAGATTTGGCAGTTAAGGTCACACTTCCTTAAAGTCACACATTGGTAGTCAAAGTAAGGCAATCTCAAGAGTAAAAACTTGATCACTAATTGGTGTACTTTCTCTGATACTACATGGAAGTTAAAAGCATGTAGATAATCTCCAACAGTGCAATGGATGGCTTCCCCAGACTGAGAGTGGCTTAGATGGAATTCTAAAAATCAACCAGTTTCACATCCTCCCAACATCTTTAAGATGCCCCTTTACCTGATTAAACCTTGGGCATCCATCTCTGTAGGGCAAAACAATGTTGGAGGTTCTTAACCCAGGCGGCCTTGCAAACAAACTCAAGCCTGTTGAGAACCTAAAGGGACCCAAATTTGTATTTTGAAATATAGAAATAGTTTGTCATTAAGTTTTAAGACAATCTGTTTCTGGAATATTTTTTTCCTTTATTTCATCGTGTAGTTCTATCCAGATCCCACCACATCTACCCCACCCCCTCCCACAAAATTACCTCATCTCTTTTTCTGAGAAGCTTCCTCCACTCCTCACATCTACTGTGCATGAAATTACCTTCATACTTTCTGCCACATGTACCTGTCTTTTTGGGTACCCATATTGAATGAGTCCCTACTTAGCTGCTCCCATCTCCTTCCCATTAGAAGTCATGGTGATTACTCAATATGCATAAGTGATTCTTGTGCAGATGTTTCTGGAAGCAAATGTTTATGTTACTCTAATTTTATTTATAAATAATCAGAGTATGGTGTATGGTAGCTCATCATAGTTCATTACTAGCAATATATAATGTATATCATGCGTGAATAGCCAATTGTCTGACCTTAAAATTCAATAATAGCCTCAAACCTAAACTATGCTGAAAATAATTTAATCATCCATTAATGACTCACAAAGCACTTTAGGGTTTTGCAGAGTCTCAAGATTATCATTATTATTGTCCTGTATGGGTGGGGAAGTAATAAAGCGTTCCAGCCTATAGGCTATCAGATTGATCAGCTTTTACTACATTCTTTAGGCTTGCCTCACCTCCTCCCTTATACTCTCAGATAGTTAAGAGCAACAATCATACCTTCTATATTTGCATATGGAAGTTTGCAGAGGACTTTACATAGACGAATGCAAAAATCATGTTTTTGTTTTCTCTCTTAGAGATAAGCATTCACAGGAAGTCTTGTTTCAATTCCCTATTTTTCTCCTTTACTGTACATGTCAGGACTTAAGTTACCTCTCCACTCTATACAGAGAATAACATGAGAGGAATGACCACTAATGTTGATTTCCTTGCTGGTGATCAAGAATCCTTCCTATATTTCTGTAGTATGCAGCTGATGGCAGGAGCAATCATTTTGCAGTATTGCCCACTTGCTCACAGCTCATGAACACATATGTGGGAGAGATGAGTCCCGTGAATACCAGCATGGATGGAACCAAGCATGACTATACAAGTTGCCTGACAGCGACGTAGAAATAAGAGTGTCATCACATCTATAATAGGGATCTGCAGTAATGCACCCACGTCTAAATCTTCCTCATGTCATGCTTTTTTTTTTTTTGGCTAGAACTTTTTTCCTTTTTTTTCTTTTTCTTTTCTATTTTTTTATTTACATTCCTAATAATTTCCCCTTTCCCGGGTCCTCCCTCCCTGAAAGTCTCATAAGCCCTCTTCCCTCCCCCTGTTCCTCATTTACCCCCTCTCGCTTCTCTGTCCTGGTACTCCCCTACATCCAGTCTTTCCAAGACCAGGGGTCTCTCCTTCCATCTTCTTGGAAATCAATTGATATGTGAATTGTGTCTTGGGTATTCCAAGTTTCTGGGTTAATATCCCCTTATCAGTGACTGCATACCATGTGTGTTCTTTTGTGATTGGGTTACCTCACTAAGGATGATATTTTCAAGTTCTGACCAGTTGCCTAAGAATTTCGTGAATTCATTGTTTTTAATTGCAGAGTAGTATTCCATTGTGTAAATATACCACATCTTCTGTATCCATTCCTCCATTGAGGGACATCTGGGTTCTTTCCAGCTTCTGGCTATTATAAATAAGGCTGCTATGAACATAGTGGAGCATGTGTCTTTATTGCATGCAGGGGAAGCCTCTGGGTATATGCTCAAGAGTGGTATAACAGGATCCTCTGGGAGTGTCATGCCCAGTTTTCTGAGGAACCTGTCATGCTTCTTAAATACCCAATTAATGTGCAATTGTCTCAAAATTGAAGCAGACAGAATGATGAGTTAACACTTATGAGACTTGTGCCTTCTAGGGCCACTCAGGCCCGAAGAGTAGCACATGAACATATAAGAAAGTCTTAAAAATGCTTTTCTACAACTATTGAGATGAGATTGCCTGAAGCCTTTTATAATGCCCCTCGATCTTCATGATTAATGTGTCACCACAACAGATCTCAGCATAGTCCAAGGTATCTTATGATGGAGTGCTGCATGAACACTACATTCAGAAGTCAAGGACTGTTGGAATTTATTCCTTGCGTACAAATCTTACAGAGGTTGTTATGAATCAGATACTACTTTGGGGGTAAGAAATGAAGGGCTATAAATCCTTATTTACATAGAAAGCACATTCTTCTCCCCATGTGAATAAAGTCTTTAGTCTACCTTTTAGAATGTATTTGGTCTCAGAGATATGAACCCTTAATACTCTTTCTTCTGTCTGGGTTTTTCTTAAATCACTAATTATCCCTCAGCAACAACTTCTTAACTGAACCTGGAATGTCTCTTCAATCTCATGTGGTCTCAACTCATCTACTCTTTCAAGTTTTGTTGTGAAGTTTAGTTTTCATCTCATGTTTTTGTTCTCATTTTTTGAGGTGTTATGTGTGCTACTGTTTCACTTACATATCTCCGTATTAGCTTCACAAATAGGAGGCCATTTCCTCAGCCTATCCAGTCAATTAGCCAAGCCTGCTAGGGAGGCTCTGCATGCTCTGTATAAAAGTAGAATTAAAACAATGTAGTCAAGCTACAGATATTACCTACCTTTCTCACCGCTGATGCTGTCATTCTTAGGTCTGTGAGGATTGTGATCCTACCAGAGACTGGCATAAGAAGCTTAGAGTATAATGTAAACGTGAGACTGTCATCACTTCTACTTAGCTGAAAGCATATGACCTTCGGAAGAAATTTGGTCAAAACTAAGTCTTGGGCCCAAACCAACTAATTCAGTTCCATATTTTGTTCAACAAGATATAAGTAGTCAGTATTTAGGAATAAAAGGGAGATGTATAAATATAATGCCACTTACTAGAAATAGCATAGGCCTATGAATCTGAAAAACCTGTGTCCAGATTTCAAAGCCATTATATATATGACATATGAGAGTGGGGAATATTATTTCTATAAAAGTATAAACCAAATAAATCCTTTCTTTCCCAAGTTCCTTTTGGTTACAATATTTTATCACAATAGTAACCCTACCTATGATAGAATTTGGAATCAGGATAGTTCGGTGTTGATTTGACAGATCTGACAATGTTGTTTTGGACTTTGGAACTTTAAAAGTTCAGTGAGATGTTCTCTAGAAACTTAGAAGACCAGAATATTGGTAGCAAGGCAAACAGTGAGGGCAAGGCTTGTGAAGTTTAAGAGGGAAGTTTAGAGCTGTATGGGGTCATCCCGGTGCTGATGGTCCTGGGTTCTATAGGAAACCAGGCTGAGTAAGCTGTGTGGAACAAGCATTAGGCAGAATTTTCCCACAGCTTCTGCATCAGCTCCTGCCTCCAGGTTTCTATCCTGTTTCAGTTCTTGTCCTGTTTGTCCTGACCTGTTTTCTTTTGATGATGAATAGTGAAATGGAAGTATAAGTCAAAAAATTCCTTCCTTCCTCAAGTTTCTTTTAGTCAGGATGTTTCATCACAGCAATAGTAACCCCAACAAGAAGGTAAAAGGTGTTCTCGTTGAAATTGTTTGGTTTACGTATACACACACACACATACACACACACACACACACACACACACACACACGCACTTGCACACATGCTCCTGATTTCTGAATTGTATGACATGCGTAGCCATATTTTCTATTTATATCCATATGTGTATTTTCTCAATAATAGTGGGTATCTCTTATATTATAGACTTCATTTTACAGTTAATACCTGAGTTCTTTACTTTTGATTTTTTGTGTTAGTGTGTTCATAAATGTTATTCTTATTTTAATTGTCACATTAAATATTCAAATTAAGAGACAAGTATTATTGAACTAGTCTTACTGTGTTTAGTCTACATAAAGAAATACACTTTAAATTAAAAAATGACATAAGTTCAAAACTAAGAAGGAAGACCTTTACAATAAAGACAATGTTGTAGCAACTGTTAGTGATAGACAAAACAATGGAAGGAAAACCTTTTCAACAAATAGTATTTAAACACAACTGGAAGTGATGTTTAATCAAAACACCCAGGACTATGACTTGGTTTCCTGAAGATTTAAATGAAGAGGGAAGATTCACTGTGAACATGAGGCACCATTTCATGGGATGGGCCTTAGACTAATACACAGGAGAAGTAAGCTGAACACTGGCATTCCTTTCTCTGCATTCTGAGTATAGATGCCATGTGAGGGGCCACTTCACACTCCTGCTGCCATGCCTGTCCAGCCATGATGGATGGACTGTCTCCCTTAGAACTGTGAGCCAACAGAAACCCTTCCTGATTTAAGCACCCTTTGTTGGCTCTTTTCTCCAGTAATAACATACATAACTACTATAATAAGCATCTTTTCAAGGAAAAAAATTAAAACAATTGCAAGTCTCTGCCTCATAGTGAGCATAAAAGTCTTCGAAGAGAAAAATAATACAAAACAGAAGTTCTAACACTTTCATGAAGAGAGAGGGGAAAGTCCTTCCAATATCAGAATATGAAAATTAATTCAATAAGGAATAAACAGATAACAAATTTGAAAAATTTCTGTTCTTTTGAGTTTCATACTTCTAAAACTAAGAAAACCAAAAAGTCAGGTAATATAATGAATAAAGTCTTTTACTTCAGTAAAAAAATAAACAAATTTAAAATGGGCAAAGTAGTTAAACTGATACATAAAAAGGCAAATTCAAAAGGCAAGCACAAGGAAATATAATCAATATGATCAATGACTAGAAGAATATAAAATCAAACCATAATGGCTGTTCACTGTCTATCCATTAAGATAGATAAAAGAGGAAGACTCAGTAAGAAGTCTGTGAAGACAAAAAATAGCAGAGATGCTCTTAACTTTTTCAGGAATGTAAATTAGCGCAATGCTTTAGAAAGAATTGGCAATTTCTCATAAAACTAATTGAACTCATGACTCAGCAGTCCCAAACCTAGATATTTACTTATGATAAGAAATGAAAACTATTCTTATAATGATGCATGGGATAAGTACATTCATAAATCCCAATGAAATAAAATCACAGACAAATATAATCTATACATAGAGAGAGAGAGAGACTGAAATAAAAATTGACTTTGTATGTATGTAGCATAAAGACCATGGACTACTAGCTTTGATAAATGAGCCTCAGTGGGAAAGGCCAGAGACAAAACAATAAATAATCTATGATCTATTTCTAACAAATTATAGAAAATGCAGCTGTAATCTATGTTGACATAAAGTTGATTGGTGCTCTGGGTCAAGGGTCCAAGGAGTTGGCAGGATGGAGGCATGAAAAAACATCTCAGGAAATGAAAGTGTTGGGAAATGTACATCACTTGAACGTAAGGAGGTGTATGTATCTGTACGATTCCATCAAAATATCCACTAAAGTCAATCACTTTAATCTAAATAAAGAATAACTACAATAAAGTTAAAACATACATATTAAAGAGCAATATGCAAACATTCACTTCATTATGCCTCTAGAAACTGAGGGTTAAAACTAAGTGGCTTCTCTCATTCTTAGATATGAGGAAACCAAACATCTTCACCAATTCCTCTAGTAGTCTGTGACCCCTTAGAGACTGTAGCACTTGAGGAGAGACTTCTTCTATAGAAACACACACATTTCCATTAAAGCTGGAATCTGATACTGCTCTAAGTCACTCTAGGATCCTGTCACCAATGAATCAATAAGCTAAGAGTTACCTTGTCAGACAACCTGATTGATGTTGACATTGAAGCAGAAAGTTAGACTGTTGACTTTGGCAATGAACCATTAACCATCCTAATAACATATTTCCTATGATACAAGGTAACACAAAATTACAACAGTTCTATCCACAATTATACTGTTAATAGTTTATACATTACTGGGAATAAAAGCTCAAGTCACCCAGCTAGGAAGCAACCTCTATGTGCCACAGTACTTTCTAAGAATAAAAGGAACATGGAAGGGATACTGGAAGATATTTTCAAATAACATCTATGATCATGTCTCCCATGACAGAAATAACAATTCTTATTTAATAACTTCCTCTTTGTTTTTACATCAACAAATTTGTAAGTGTGTTAACCATTTCCTTCCTCCCCTCTATTTCCTATATGGTATTTTAATAATAGCTAGGTTAATATCTCAGTAATTAAGCGCTAGACTACTAATAGAGGATATAACATCTCCAAACATATTATAAAGACTTTGTATCTTATCTGTCTGGGGAAATGGCTAGTAAAGTCAAGTGTGGGTAACAATAGAGGTACACACAGATTCCACACTGACTGGGAAGAATACGCCAGTGCAGCTAAGGGTCTGGTTGTTCCCTTGCTCTCTACACAAGATGTGGAAATGGAAGTGAAGTGATGTTTCCTGACTCCGAAGGTTAATGAAGCATAGTTGGCACACTGCTGTATACACACACACACACACACGCACGCACGCACGCACGCACGCACGCACGCACGCACGCACACACGCACGCACGTACTTCCTTGAACGGAAAGCTCACTTGACCGAGCAGTACACAAATCCTCAGGCTCCCTGGATAATTCCTCTCACTGAGACTCACATCAGACACATGGTTAGCTCTTTATCAAAAGGGGCTTGCTTCCTTTACAGGTCATGGGCATCACTGAGTCTGGGAAGAAGAAGAAGATGCAGGTTCCAGATTGATCTTTGTGCTTCTTTTGCTTTTGTATAAATTAGTGTTGTATTTACCGTGTTTATGTAGTTAATGGTATTTACTAAGACCATACTCTATTATTAGTGGGAAAGATGTGGTCAAGAAACATAATTAAAACCAATGTTCCAAAAAAAGAATAATGATTTTCCTTACAAAGTAATAGGGTGTGTTTCTGCCCCTTGAATAAAAGTTGCATAATCATATGGCCATCCTTTTTGTTTTGGATACGTTTAATCACTTACACAGTTTTTTTTTACTTTATTTATTTATTTATTTACTTACTTACTCATTAGTTTATTCTGGGGAAATATACTCATGCTAGAGTATATATGTGGAGGTCAGAGTCCAACCTGTGAAGCTTGGTTTTCTCCCACTACCATAAAGCTCCTGATGCTTGAACTCAGGTCAACAGGTTTCAGAGTGGGCAAGTGGGCGCCCTTACCCATTGAGTCATCCAACTGTCTCCCAAATCTCTTTTTAACAATTTAATTTCAGAAACATTTCCTTTGCTGCAGATTTCACTAAAAATATATTTCCAATAAATTATAATTTCCCAAAGTATAATATAAATTCACATCAGCTACCTGAAACATTCATTAAACAAGTTGAAAAATAAATTAATGCATAGTTTAATATATAAATGAAAAGCAAACACATTTAATAGATATTTTTAGTGAATATCCCTATGTAAGTAACTAGACTTGTACTTAAATACTAAATACTCATCTCCCCAGTTTACTTTTTATTTGTAAGATGTTTTACTCATTAGAGGTGATCCCTCCTAATCTATTTTATCTAAAATGAATTATAAGGTGCATAACAAAATTATAATTGCTGATAGATATATTTAACACTCAGCCTTTTTCCCTGGGTCTTTTCATCATAAGTATATAATTACTTCAAACCAACAACTATTCCTATGAATGTCAATTCTGGTAGCTAACTGTTGACTTAAAATTATACAGCCATTTTTTCTCACTTACAGAAACTTTGGAATGTTTTAGATTTTTATATTTCATAAGTGTGTTGGTTATTTCATTATATAATCTGGAACAACAGTTCAGAAAAACTCTTGGTGTAGTAGATAGGTCTCATGTTCTGCTCAACCCTCCTATCAAAGCTGTCTGCTCTTCGGGGAAACATTCTTAGCATTTTCTAAATCAGTGTTGCTTTAGGAATTAAACTATTCCAAGGACAGTTCTAAGGCCATTCCTTATCTACCTGCCCTGGTACCACCCTCATCCCCACAAGATGATGCCATTTATTTTAAGGAGAACTCCATTTCCTTTGCCCATTTCCTGTTCTTTCAAGGACCTTCCTTCTAAACCTGCAGTCAAGCCTGTGGGGCCAATAAACTGGGGACTTAAAAAGATTTTCATTTCATGTGTCTTGAACTAAATTGTTCTTTATTGGCATCTAAAGCAGAGGGATCTATGGCTCTGCCATGTTCTGTCTTCCTTTCTTCCATCTAGTGACTTCTGTAATGGTCCTAACAAAGTGTCTGCTCAGTAATCTAATAACTCCTGTATCAACTTCTCCACTCCTTTTATGTTTTGATAAACCGTTGGGATGGTTTTAAAGATTGAACATTAGGGTCCCACTGCTTTGGTTGAAATAAACAGCAGTACCTTATATCTCAGGGAGATGGTATACGGCAAGGGTCTGAGTGCCACTGATACTTAAATGATTGAAATTCACAATATAGAAAGCACAAATTCAAAGAAATTATGTTGCTGTTGGAATGAAGCTGCCATTTGCTAAAGTATAACACCCATTTCTTGTCAGGAAATTTTATTCAAGATGCTGAACTAGAAACCACAGAATGAGATACTGGCACTGAGACTATAGAAAGAACAACAACCCAGAAAATCCTGATGGATTCCTTAATCATATAAGTCACTGGTGAACAATAAAACACTGTTAGGATTGCTTTAGAAATTAGGTCTTGACCTGACTTTTTGAAAAATAGCACAAAGTAAATTGAAAACATAAATGGATACGTGTTTTTTTGAGAGCAGTTGGAAGAACTGCCTCTCAACATAATGAAGATGAAGGATGTTTGTTCTATCAGAGACAAACATTAAAATTAATGACACCAATCCTAAAAGGAATGAATTATTCAATTTTTGAAGTATATATCATATGTTCGCTTCACTGGCATGTGTATGAAGGCTGTGACTCCACTTGGCAAAGAATTCGCCTAAAGCTAGAGGCACAGAAACTGAACTGCAGGTCCAGAGGCGCCTCTCCACTCCGCCAATCGGGGGACACAGAGACAGTGACACCGCACCCACAGAAACACCATCCTCTTGGGTCCCACAGGCCAGTTTGTTTCCTCCCAAGAGTCTTGGCCGCTCTCCTGACTCTTCACACAGCTTCCTTGCCTGCTCCTGTCCTCCCTTTTCTGACCCTTTTGTCTGGCTACAGATTTATGGGTGTTTTCATCTAATACCAGCTAGGGACTGCTGAGCTAGCACAATGCATAACCAGAGGCAATATTCTCAGTCCTTAAAATTCAGCACAGCTAACCACAGGCCCTACTGCTGCATTGCTTATTATTGTTTGGACCACATTTGAGCACATTGAAAACTCTAAAGTCTCAGAAGCCTAACCAAAAACAGTAGCGGAGCCCTTGGGGGTTTCCATCTTCCAGCACAAAGAGCAGCCTAGTGATTTCACCTTTCATGTGAACGAGACTCATATGAAAAACAAAAAATTAAACACAGTGTAGTCTCAGCCAATGTATGCAATTTAGACACAATCAGTCAATAACCCAGCCCACATAACGGTAATTAAACTTAAATGTTCAAGAAAAATATTCTTGAAAATATGATAAGAGTAAAATTCACAGGGTTTTAATCCACTGGATGCTTTCATGTACTGCAAAGTACAGTCAGCGAGATCACAGAACTCTGCCCAGGTCTGTACCACATAGAATTGTCCTAATTAAGATATCAAACCACCCTGGACTACAGTTTCTGTATCATTAAAACCAAAAGAATACCTACTTTTTAAAGTGCTTCAAGTGTTTAAGATTACTATGAAATGAAAATTACATAGTCATATGTATGTGTATAAATAGCTTTCATGAAATTGCTGGCTACACACATGCATCATTTACATATATATTGCGCATATAGCACATATATCGCATACATATCATATTAAGCCAACCTTTCATGTGCCAAACTTTCTCCACATGGCCACTGCCAGCACCACTACACCACTGTTCCCATTTCTCTCTTCTCTCAGATCCCCAGTCCCTCTATTCTCTTTGCTAAGGAAGCAGAGAGTCTGTCTGGTCCTCCACTTCCTATAGGAGAAAACTAAGGAAATCTGCATGTTTTTTAATATATCCAGCAAGGGATAAATGTTTTTTAAAGTCTGCTGCTGTCCCTTTCCAATCTGTTTACTCAACTGGCAGTAACATGGATAGATCAGAGAGAGGTGTGACTTCGTGGTAAAAATAGTCTTTACTTGAAATGCAACTCCAATCTTCCCTGTGTCTTTTCAACTCCAGGCAGCTGTGCTAGCTGGGGGAGCTCTGTTCCTCAATTTGCGCCTTGCTGCTGGATCCCTTTGATGACACAGCTCCCATGCTAAAACTGGCATAATCAGGGAAAAATTATCCTTATTTCCTTGTGCTGGTAAATGTGTATATTTCACAGCCTGCTGTTAACCGGTGTCCTCTCTTTTTCCTCTGTAGGAAGCACCCTTTTCTCAATTCCTTTCACGTGTTAAAATTGCTTACTTAACATGCTTCCAAGGCTGCTTTAACACAATATTTTATTGGGATTTTGTTGTTGGTTTTGAGACAGGGATTCCCTGTGTAGCCTCAGCTGACCTTAAACATGAGACCCTTGCACATAAGCCTCTGAAGTGTTGGGAGGGTATACCAACACACACACATGCATGCACACACACACACACAGAGAGAGAGAGAGAGAGAGAGAGAGAGAGAGAGAGAGAGAGAGAGAGAGAGAGAGACAGAGACAGAGACAGAGACAGAGACAAAGAGATACAGAGAAAGAGACAGAGACAGGGAGAGATAGAGTACTGCAGATGCAAATAAGTTTGTAATTATAAAATGATAATGATCAAAATGGATTTGTTTTCAAGATGGTCCTGAGGCAGGATTGAAAGACAAGGACACTCCTATGGACATAGGAAGGAGAAAAGCCCTTCCCCTAGGGTCTAAGTGAAGCCTATCACCAGTTGAGAAACAAGAACATTTACTGTAATGGCTGCTGGCACAGAAACAATATTCCTTTTATATGTAGCTGTTTTGTTTTAAAATCTAAATTAAGCAGGTTTCGTGTCTGAATGTACATGACCTTGGGTATTGTCCATTCCTTCAGACAATTTCTAAGTATCTCAACAAAACTGTAAAGTTGGTTTGCAATGGGAAGCCTGAATCCCTGGGATCTTAGAGATTCACCATCCTTTCAGGTGTCCCTCTGAGCTTCCTGGTTGTCTCGTTGGTATCCTTAGCTAAACTTCAAAACTAATAGTTTCAAACCTATCATAGTCCTATGTAAGAGACTGGAAAGGAAAGCCTAGACCCATACCTTCAGCCACTGCACTTTCTTCTGAGACCCTGCCATTCTCTTAACCTCATACCTAGGTCTGTATTCAACTGTGAGGTTATGAGATAATTCAGTGAGCTGAAAGGTATAGGTAAGGACCCAACAACCCTAGTCTAATCCCAGATCCCACAAATTATTGTAAGAAAGCAGAGACCTATGAGTTGTCCTCTTACCTACACATATATTCATACATACATTCATTCATACATACATACATACATTCATTCATACATACATACATACATATGTACATACATACATTTCTGGTTAATACTGGCTAGTCCTGCTCAAGTTCAAACAAGAGTTGGGAGTTGAAGCTCTGCCTGCCCATGTGTGTGTGTGTGTGTGTGTGTGTGTGTGTATGTGTGTGTGTGTGTGTGTGTGTGTATCTGTGTCTGTCTGTGTCTATGTGCCTCTATGTGTGTATGTGTATGTTCATAACTCTAATGACAGAGATCCCTCCCTTTCTTCTTTCTCTTTAAATTCTAAATCATAGCCTCATGGATTTTTTTTCTGAGATTCCTTAGAAATGTGAGAACTTTAGATTTCCTAGTTTGTCCTTGACAGTATCCTTGAAACAAGTTGCATAGTCTTTGTGTTAGAGAACCTAAACAGACTTTCAAAACTTACGGCTGGAGGTGTAACTAAATGAAGAGAATGTGCATGTATGCAAGAAGCCTGTGTCTCATTACCAGTGCTACAGAGAAAGAAAATGCTAAATATCTTCTCTTAGGTCAAATATAATGTATCATATAATTGTAGTATATGCAAGCATTTGAACCCTAGTCCATCTGAAACAAAGTCTAACTTCATTTCTACACATGCCATTTCTTCAGGTAAGATCATGAAATACTAGTCGCTTTCATATAGAGAAGTCAATGGCAGTAAAATGAATTTCAAGATGATGTATTGTAGACATTTGCAAATGGAGAAAGATTGCATTTAAAGAGACCCACAAGACAATGGACACAGAAATCGCCATGGGAATATCTGAATCATAAGTGGAGAAGGTCAGTCCTTCCATTTGGCCACCTCATCAAATGAAAGGGACCCATTTGTCTGATTATGCTGAGGATAGCCCAGGGCCATTGAATCCTGCGCTGAGAAGTAAGGATTTTATTCCATACATGATGGGGAACATTTCAGATCCTTGAGAAGAGGAATGTGTTTCAAGAAGAGTTGAATGAAGAAATGTTCCAGGTGATCAATTCCTGCTGAGAGAGGAAGAATCATTTTTCTCCAGAGTCAAGCTCCTGATACATTTGCTAATCCCATGTGATCTGCCCTAAACATATGGAACACATAGGCAGCAACAAACATTGAAGGGCACATGCACACACACACACACACACATGCATGAATACACACACACAACACACACACACAGGTTTGTAACTGAAATAATTAAAGAAGAGGCCATGAGCCTGAGACCTAGTGAGAGGAGGAACTCAAGCACAGATGCTCTGGTTGGAGGGAAGAGTTACTCCCTTAGCACGGTGCATTGAAACTGACAGTGCAGTTTGTCATTTGACAAAGACCCTTGTAAAATGATAAAGAACACGTAAAAAAGTCAGGGGACCAGCAAACATGGCCTGGAGGGTTGTTTTCTGTGGTTTTATCCTGATAATCTGTGCTTTGTGTAAAAGTCCTAGTCAATATCTAGCAGCTTAAAAGAAAAAAAAATCAGGGAAGCAATTAAAAAGTTTGAGCTATACCATGGGAGATAGCACCATTTTGACTCAAAACATCTTGCATTGGAAATAAATATTCTACTAGAAAGAGGGTAAAGTAAGAGAAAACGCTAGTCACAGATGGGGCTAAACAAGGAGCCCGATAGAATTTAAGTTGAAATTTCATTTTTGGGGGAAAATGACCAAAGTTATATTAGAAAGCTTGAAGGATATTTGATAATTCATTCAAAAGGATGAAGAAGCCTATTGTTGGTGCAGGGCTGGTTGATCCACTGGCCGCAGTTGCCCAGAATTTCTCTTTCCAGTAAAGACAAAGCACAAATAGAACTGAAACCCACATACAAAGCAAATCCATACAATTTAGATAAAAGGTGATAACGTGCTACAAAATCAACAAGACGAAAGAGCAAACTAAAAATTCAGACTAGATAAGATATAGTAGAAAAGATAATAAAACAGAAAAGATTAAAGAAGTTTAAAGTACATAAGCCAGCTGCATGGGGACACCAGAAAGATAGATTAAGGCTGATGGATTCAGTAAAAAAGACACGCTTCACAGAAAGACACAAAATACAGCTCTCGGGGTTAACCCTTGGGACAGTCTGGCCTGTCAGCTTGGGACATTCACTTTGCTGGGCTCCCTCCTAGGGATCCTAGGCTGTACATCCACAGCCAAGAATGAAAGGATCCTGTCAAACACATGAGGACTCTGAAGCATTGTCCTTAGAGATAATGCAGTCATTTCTAGTACCCTGGCTTCCTTAGATACTTGACAAAGTTTTAACATCACAATCCCAGCCAACAATTCTAACTGCAAATTCACAAACTCTTTCCAACACAGATAAGGAGACTCTAATTGGAAATAAGCAAAACACTTCTTAAATATGTGGGTAGGGGTGGGGCAGCCAAGAAAGGTTTTCCATGATAGTCTTTGTTCTAGGACAGTCTAAGTACCAAAGGAGACTTCAACATGTGAGATTTATTCCCTTCTTGTCTGCGAAACCATTTATATTGAAAAAAAAAAGACTCCTTGCAGACAAGCCACAGGGAGACCAATCAGCAAAAACCAGTACTAGGAAAGCCATTCGTGACCATAACTAAACTGACTGTTGGAAAGAATTGTACTTTTGATGCTAAATCTTATCGAGTTGCTGCTAAACCAGTGACAAAATTTCTGGTGAATTACCAGACTTGTGTTGGGGTGGGAGCTCCTATTTGGATAAAAGAAAACAAAGGTACTGGAGGATTTGGTGGCCAGTTGTAAGTGTAGTGGGAGATGTTAAAACCAAGCTTGCTTAAGATCCCCCAGCCTTGCCCTGACACAGACATGTTCAAAGTGGACAGTTTCTGCCAAAATGCCAATATGGTCCTTCATCTTGTCTGTCTAATACTCATTATTATCTTTGCAATGTCCTCTCAGTCAACACTGCTCAATTACTTTAAATTCCCTTAATCTTTTGTTTAGCTTCATTCTTATCTCTCCTAGTATACCTCATTTTGTCCAAATTTTTAGTGTCTGTCTTCACGGTGCTTACTTTGTACCAAGTCACCACCGTTAATCCAAATCATATGCACTTGTTTTAGATGTTGAGGTTTAGATACAAAAGTCCATGTAAAGTATCAATCCACAGAAATCATGGTGCTTTGAGTGTGGTAAATGCTTACCATCATCATTTTTTTAACAGTAAGGGCTTGTATGGAGTTTGGAAAAATACCGTACTTTGAATATTTGAAAATCATAGAGGAGATCTCAAAATGGGAAGCAAGACCTGGATAGCAGCATAAACCCAGGGCAGAAGGGAGGAGAAACTGACACAATGCCACTGTGAGAGAAAATTCCTAATACCAGCAGCTGACCTTTCTAAAGAAAGTTTTGACAAAATGTCAGTTAAAGATAAAGGGCACAAAAGTAATAAGAGCTAACATTTATTGCATGCGACGAGCCAGGCATGGTTCTAAGCTTTTTACATTTATTAGCTTATTGATTCTTTTAACAGTGTTTGAGGATCGGACTGCCCATGGAAAACGCAGAGCACTCTTCAAAGGTCATGTAGCTACTATGTGAAGAAGCCAACATCCAAACACAAGCATGGAGCTGATTATCTTGCTAAACCTAGGACAATTCTCCTGATGAAGAAACCTTAAGTTGTCTCCTTCTTCCTAGAAGAACATAAAGGGGTTGTCTTTCCTTCAACTCATCATCCTTCAGGATTCAGTAGTTCATGCTCATGTTTCTATGAACTCTGATGTTGGTACCTCTGGCTTTCTCTGCTTTGTTCTTCCTGGGCAGTACAGGTGAGAACAGGTGGATCCAAAGCTCTAGAGTAGTTCTCAGCCTCCCTAAGGCTGTGACCCCTTAATTCAGTTTCTCATACTGTGGTGACCCCCAACATAAAATTATTTTGTTGCTACCTTATAACTATAATTTTGCTACTGAAATGCAAATATCTGCTTTCTGATGGTCTTAGGGGATTCCTGTGGAAGGGTCATTCGACCCTCAAAGGGTTTGCAACCTACAGGTTGAGAACCACTAAACTAGAAAGACAAAGTCTAAGCCCAGATTAAGATCTACACAGCAGGTGGATGGGACAGGGCGCATCCCATCCTTAATCTAGAACTTGGAAAATTAAGGCAAAACAGTGGAGAACTTGAGGGAAGCCTGGATTTACAATGATTTACCATAAAATACACACAGTCTCTGTCTCTCTGTCTCTGTCTCTCCCTCTCCCTATCTCTCTTAACAAGGGGAATGTCTATATATCATCTTTATTGGATTGAAGTTTATCCTTACTTTTGAAATGATTTAGAACACATATGTACATGTATGCACACATACGTAGAACATTTTGCATTAACAATTATTCTGAAAGAAGTTTGTTTAAAAATAATTTAGAAAAAAACCTGACTCATTTTAAAAATTCAACCCATCTACAACCATAATACCCTGAATATATTCAATTTCATCTAATAGTACAGCCCATTTGCTTTTTGGCTATCTCCACCCTCTCCTGCCATCTCATTACATAAAAATATAAAATAATATCCTTCTGAACAAACACAAAGGAGAAAATGGTCTCATGGCTGAGAAAGACATCTTTTAGAAGTGTAAGAAAAAACCAGATGAGTAGTGTATTCACCAACTGGTGTGGAATACAATGGTGGCTTCCTCATGCAGAGACCATAGCACAAAAACAGCAACAAAGTATTGTAATTACCATCCTTGCTCCCTGATTTATGAAGCAGGCCTCCAGGGACCTTACACAACTGGATTCCAAAGTCACAATGCTGCATTGCCTAATCAATTCATAGGATGACCCTTCAGCATCAGTCAATGAAAGCCCCCAGTCATTTAAAATTCACTGTGAAAGAATAGCTTTTAAGGAAGCCCTTAATCAAATGTAATTAGTCTAAAGGCTGATGGAAGATATATTCAGGCATTTATGTGCATTAATACATGGTAACCTTAATTGGGGTTGGCCTTGGGGCATCTTATTTACTGAATCATGTTCACTTTAGCCCAAGAAATTTGCATGTACCTATCTGATCCAGACCCATTGCAATGACCAAGAGGACTGTGGGGTTTGTCTCTCCTCATTCTTCCCTTTAGTTACATAGAGGCAGCACACAATACTCTGGCCATGTGGATCCTTTTCTTCCTGGTTTCTTATTTTTGCTAACAACACATTCGAAAGCTGGAGAGTCACTCAAGAATCAAATAGCTCAGCTAGCATTGATATTCTGAAATTTGCTCTTCTGGTTAATTTTTTCTTGAGTTCCTTAGATTGGTAATATGTTGAGGGTTTTTTTTTTTTCTGTGTTGTTTTTAACTTTCGAAGCTTCTCTTATTTGGGGAAATGTACAAAGCTTCCTGGAGAATTCATATCTCTGTAGCAGGGAGAAGAATAACCAGCAAGCTCTACTGGGATTAGCCTACAAAGCAGGCAATTAAGATGAAAGTAAAGGGGCCTGAGAAGATGTGGGAAGGGTTTGTGACAAGATGATGAGAATAGAAAAATAGAGATGTGCTTGAGGGTTACCTGGGAGTAGGGGAAAGCTGTGGATGGGATGAAGTAGTTAGAGAATGATCATATTAAAGGGACACTACAGAAGTTAGGGTCTGGTTCTTCCTCCCAGCCCCATGCTCCTGGAAATAAGACTCAGACCCAAAATATATTTACAACAACCTTGGTCATATAGCTAGGCTCTTCTCTGACTAGAATCAGAACTTAAGATAACCCATTTGTTTTAATCTACATTCTGCCACATGGCTGGTTACCTGTACTGAGGTATGGTGCATCCGTCTCCTTACATCCTCCTACAGAATCTCCACAGCTCTCCCCATGTCTCTCTTTTATCTGTCACTATTTCCCAGAATCCTCTCTTCCTGCCAGTGTCCCACCTTCCATTTCCTGCCTCAGCTCATTGGCCAGCGACTTTTTTTACTGACAGGCAATTTTTATAAGAGAGTCTCACTATAGGACACTTTCAGAGCATTTGTCTCATGATGGAGACCCAGATTCTGGTCCTCTTCCTCGTGCCACAGTTTACCATGTTTAACCAAGGTCACAGAGTCCAGCACCAGTCATCCATCATGGTATTCATATGTGATGAGAAGAGATCAGCCAGTTTCTTCCTGAAAAAGGGCCTTCCAATGATGGTAGAAAGCAGACTAGGTAGCCAATACTCCCTCCCCTCAAAATAAAAACATGGGAGCCTGCATTAGCCACCCACATACAAAGGTAATACCTTGCCTTTTCAAAACATTCTAATGATTTCGAGAAGCTAACTGAATGTCTTTTTGTTACTGTGAAAAGATATTTAATTTTCATTGAGCTTAGAAAAACAAGCCCTAAGGAATTGTTTTATATCTGAAGTATTTTGAAATATATGTATATTCCTCGTTTAAGCTAGAGACGACGGGATTATGACTTTAATTAGCACAAGAAAGATGACTCTGGGCTTTAGAGCTTTTTGTCACCATGCTCACATTCTACCCAAGCATATTATTCTGAGGGCTGCCAAGAAATGATTTTGAATGTGTTGGACATACAATAACAAACATCAGGTTGACAGACATATGGTCAAAAATATGTATAGATGTATATGGAGAAAGTTAATGACGTGATTTGTTCAGCCACAAACCCTTTGGGAAATAGACAATTTGGTTCTTCCAGCTCAGGTAAATTGGTGCTCCATGTGAGAGAAGCCCTCCCTTCACCCTGCCTGGAGTCCCATCAGCTCCAATACATCTCCCTGGAGAAGACCCAAAGGAGCACAGGAAGCTGGCTTGCTGCCTCTCTTCTGTTTCCCAAAGGACTTGGCTGGCCATGGGTTGCCATGTAACCATGGGAGAGCTTCTCTCTAGAGAAATAAGTAAACTTATTTCTGGTCGGAAAACCAGAGTCTGAATGTTTTGTTTAAATATGCACATGTACTCAATGCTATTTCTGATTTATCAATAATGGATTAATAACACTAGGTTTATAGACCTCCCCTACAACTTATATACATTTGTAACTGAATTTGGGAAATCTGGTTTCCAGAGTAAGTACTGGGGTACATATTCCTTAAATGCATGGTCACCATTTCTGACTTTCTTCTTGCTTATGGTATTCAATCTTGTAAACTCGGTACATAGTAACTGCTCTATAATGGGAAATTTACTTCAGCCTACAGTTTGAGGGGACATAGTCATGATGGTAGGGAATGCCTAGCAGCAGGTCAGGAGGCCAGATGGTCACATTGCTTTCAGGGTTTGGAAGCAAAGACCAAGCAGGAAATGGGGCTGGGCTATAAGATCTCACAACTCACCCCCACCCAGTGCTCCCCCTTTTCCAGTAAGACTTCACCACTTAAAGGTTCTACATTTTTCCTAAACAACTTCATCAGCTAAGGACCAAATATACACAAACATCAAACACATGAGTCTGTGAAGGACATTTTTTTTTAAGAGAAAGGGAGAGAAGGATGTAATGTTGGATGGGTGGGGTGATGGTGAGGATCTGGGAAGAGTAGTTATAGGAGGAGAAAAGCATTATCAGAACACATTGTATGCAAAAAGTTTTTTTAATTAAATAAAAAAAAGAAGAGGAAATAGAAGCATCCAACCTACTTTTGGGAGCTAGGAGTTAGCACACAGAAGTGACAACCTCTAACGAATCGTATATTCTTTTTGAATAACATCAATTTTGAGTCACATGCTCCTTCAAACTGAAATAGGACACAGCTTTCCCTACTATTGGGTCTCTGAAAAAAAGACATTTGTCAATTTTGTATGTAACTGGGAGAAACAAAATAGGATATAATAACAAAATACCTCAAATACACATATTAGTAACATACCCGCTTAATGTTACTCAAACACATCTATCTCCCTGTTCCAAAGTGTCCTTATTAATCTTCTGTAACATCAGTGGCATCAGATCCTATCTGGACTGGATTCTAGCAGAGGATTTTTCTAATTTTAATATGCATAATATGCATGTGAATCACCTAGGGATCTTGTTAAAATGCAAATTCTGATTCTGTAGGTCTGAGGCAGGACCCAAGATTCAACACTGTAATAAGCTCCCAAGTGAGGTGGAGGCTCAGGTCTACACCTACACCTGAAGCAGCAGGATGCCAGGGGATAATCTGGAAGTGGCAGTCTAAGGTAGCCCCAAATCAGCACTACCAACTGCAAAGCAGTGTGGAATTCTCACACTTTTGCCAGCGTACCTTGAAATCGCGTCTACAGGTGTGGTGCTGTCTCTGCAGTTTACATTTCTGGTCTTGTGCTTATCTGCTAGGCAGTTCCTGTATGCTATGCGGCAACCCACATACCACCCTTGTGTCTGCCTTGGCCATCTAAGACCTAGTCCTGATGGTGGCAGCACTAACTTTAAGAGACTCTTCTCAGTGATGTCAGCACAATCCTGGCTCTCATCTGTTTCCTTCCATACCCTGTTCACATGCGTTTTGTTAGGTTGCAAGGACTTGTTCAGCTTTTAGAAGAAGATTTTTCTCTTGATTTTGGTTTGAATCTAAGCAAAAGACTCTCCAGGTTATGGGTCTCATGAGTAGTTATAAGACCCAGCTTGCCTGTCAGTGGTGACACATGGCTTTAATCCTAGCACTTGGGAGGCAGAGGCAGACAGATTTCTGAGTTCGAGGCCAGCCTGGTCTACAGAGTGAGTTCCAGGACAGCCAGGGCTACACACAGAAACGCTGTCTCAAAAAACAAAAAATAGGACCCAGCTTCACCCCACAAAGTACCCACAAACTGGCTTGCTGTTTGAGGTTTTCACCAATATCTCAGAGCATAAGTCCATTGCTCCTGTTTAAAAATGACCCACTGTGTTCAGTTCCCCACTGATCTCAGTTTCTCATTTGAGTAATGACTCCGATTTAAGATATTTATGGAGCAAAGATAACTACATCCTTTGCTCCCCATAAAGGTTCAAACATTTCCTCCTTCTACATTTGCCAAGAATTCTCCATCCAGTCCAGTCAGATTTCTCTGCCCTGCAGAGAAAATCTTGTCAGCTCTCTGCTGCCCTCTCATGGTATATGTTAGTACAGCGTTCATATCTGCCCTTGACCGATCCTAATGGACTCCAGAGATACAACACCTTTGTGGGGCCAGCAGATCAAACTACCATGGTCAACTGGATGTCTACCACCGTTTTTACTGTTTTCCTTCAAATACAGAAGACGAACATCCCTAACAGAGTTTTACTTCTAACCTTGAAATTCATAAAAGTACAAAAAGGAGGGGAACTCTGGGGCATGTTTTAAAGATGAAAGAAAAGCCCATTTGGCTAACCAGTGCCTGCAGCCTAGCCGGAAGGATTTCAAGAGATCTTGTTCCCTGGGCCCCACACTAGTTCAGAAGAATATAAATGTTTTAGGGTGGTCCTAATGGCTTATATTTCAACAGCATTCCTGGTGCCTTTGTTGGGCTGTGTGTAAAGCATAAGCATGCTGTGAAGTGAGTATTTAATATGTGAAGCTCACATATTACAAAAAGCTGGTCATATTAGATTAATTAAATAGAAAAAAAAAACCAACTAGTTTTCATAAACCATCCCCCAGAAAAGCCCAGAACAAAGAGATCTTGCGTGGTGTCTAGTGCTTGCTGAGCAGTTCTTCAACCTCAAGCAACCCTCTTCTCCTGCACTGTTCAGACTACCTCTGTGTTTAGCATTAAATCTTCATGCAGGTGCACAGAGGACAAAGAGCCCTGCCTAGGTGCTTCCCCCTCCACTCTGTGCACTCAGGGAAGAAGTCTCTTTCAACGTCATGCTCTGCAAGTTGTACGCTCCTCTCCTCAGTCAGTGACTTCTGTGGAGCAGACACAGATGTTGGAAGTTTGGGTGGGTGAGACAAACATCTGCGTTCTCCAATCAGCTTGTCCTGCTAATGTCGTATCTGCCATGTCCAGACTTCATGAAAACTCATGTCTGTCCTCAACTCTGACCATTCTCATCTGCTCAGCAGTAGCACTCCCCTGCCCAACCCCTGTCACCAGCTCTTGGGTCCTTAGTTGTGTACAGTAGGTTGCATTCAGCATAGCATCATTGTCTTTGCTTTGATACATTGGGTTAAATTCTCCACCTCACTAACCTAAATAGCCTCTCATCTTTCTTCTACTTCTCGTGTAGCCCGGAAGAGGCTGTGGACAATAAATTGCATGCTTATGCACAGTGGGGGTTCAATAAATACTTGCCAAGTGTATTTCCTCTAAGTAGCAGCAGTCCAATCCTTGGAAATAAAATCCAAGTCCTGATCAGCTGCTTCTGCCTCTGCCCCATCACGGATGCTTCCCCGGCATCCCCTACTCCTCTGAAGCCAGACTCCTCTCTGCTTCTTGCTTCTTGTAGCACACGGGATCCTTTCAGTTCGCTCTGTGACTTTAGGCCACTCTTTCTCCCTTCATATGTTTACTCTGCTCAGCTGGAAGAGCTCTGGCAACTTCGAATTTGCATTTTTAATTCGCCATTGCATTGGATTTCAGCTCTGTTATCCTGAGTTCCTCTTGCATTTAAGCTACCAAGGACTGTATGCACAGCTGTATGCATATGAATAAGACAGTATTTTTTTAATCTCTTAAGCCTTAACATTTTATATGAAGCAATGTCATTTTTTTCTCTTTCCCATGAAAAGGTTGCTGATTATTTTTTAAGGTGAAAACAAAGGCTCTCCTCAGGCAAAACCTACCTTATTCTAGATCCCTCCTAGCAACACACATTGTCTAAAGTCAGCCAGAGCTCTGCCCGGGATGACCTTTCCAGAACAGGTGGAACACTGCACTCTTGTTCTTAGCCCTACTCTGCATGGCTTTACCCCAAGTCTTGCCCACTGTGGCATCTCCCACTCCTCTTAGGATGTTCTTTCTGGGCAGAAATAAATCTCATTCTGGTGACTATTCACTGAGAATCCACTACAAAATGTGCAAAGTATTATCCACAACCTTTCTCTGATGACACAAAAAGATGAGAGTCAACATAGGTCAGGAAGGGGAAGAACTTACAAAGAAAATGGCAGTATGCTGAGGGTAACCTACTGGTATACAAGAGAAGGGACTAAGGAGAGAAAATGCTGCTGCTCCTTCTCCTCCTCCTCCTTCTCCTCCTCCTCCTCCTACTCCTGCTGACTAGGGTGAGAAAGACCAGAGTTGAAAAGAGAGACATGAGCTTTCATGGAATTTGGACATGGTAGATATAGCATTTGCAGGTCAAGCCATTGGAAAACCCAAGTGTCTGGGTTCCTTTGCCATCTAACTAAGCATATTTCACAGTTCTCTTCCCTACATTTGAACTCTCTACAATCTCTTCTTGCTGTCCTTTGACTAAGTTAGCAATCTGAGAGTTGTTGTGATCCTTCTTACCTTCCTTCTCTGGACTGTAACAACTCCAAGTCAATTAGCACTGATGGACACAGGATGTACCCGAGAATGTTGCGGCAGGGAATGTTTTATCTCTATGGTTCAAATGAACTGAGAATTCAGAATCACTGCCAACAAGAAACAGAAAGATGGGGTAGACCCAGCTATGTGAGCAGCTGATATGGGGAAACTGTGTTCTAAGTATTCTTGACCCCCAGTTCTATCAGCAAGCCTATAAGTTACTAATGGTATTTCTCACATCATGCTAAATTATTCAGCTACTTATGTTCTACTGTTTATACTCACTAAAGGTGACTACATTTTTCCATGCTATTTTCATTAACAGTTCTACTAGGGCCTCTGCAAAGGCATTTATATATTTTTACTTTCTGAATCCTCGTAATAGTCACAGGAGAAAAAAATGTATTGTAATCCTATTCTACAGATGAAAAAGCTGATCCTGGAGGCAGTTAAAATATCTTTGTGTACTGTGTTGACTGAGATATTAACAAAATGAAGCTAAGTAGTTAGGTAAGTTAGGTAGACAAGAGGCTGCGGGCCAACAGGTTGATGCCAAGATTGGACACAGAGGGACAAACAACTTCAGAGGAGAGGAAGTTGGGGTCACGTAAATAGGGTGACAACATCAGCTTCCTAAGCTGAAAACTTTTTCTGCAATTTCTAGCTGCTCCCAGACACTCACCCTTTCTGATCTTTGTAAAATGAAGATTAGAAATAAGAGCTACCTCACAGATAAGATAGTTAGCAGAAGGCCCAGTAGGCAATAAGTGTTGGGTATTGTTATCGGAGAATCCACATTCTTCTTTTAGTAGATGAGAGATGATCCAAACTCACAGTCCCTACATGTCACTTAACATGCAAATACAATTGAATAAAATATTTTGAAGGGCAATGGAAATGGTAGTTGGCTAGAAGCACAATGTAAAGATTTTAGAGTGTGCAACAGACATAGCAAAAGAATAATGCTGGGTGATCTTGCTAGGACAAAGTCCAGGGAGAACTAGTGAGGAGACTGCAATGTTCTTGTCTTCCCCTTACAATACACCATCACACACACACACACACACACACACACACACACACACACACACACACACATGCATGCATGCAAGCATGTATGCATTCACATGCACACATGCATGCAAGCTGTATATGGGTATCCTTACACAGCTGAGCTCACTGACTGACAGCCTTCTCCTTTAAATCTCTTCACATCTTAGAAGGTATTCAGACCTTCCCATTGATCTTGCAGCTCTGATAAAGATCCTCAAAGCACTAAACAGAAAACAAAGCCACCTGATGGGCATACAGGAGAGCCAATGTCCCATATCTTCAGTGATGCATGGCACAGGGAAGGCCACTAGAGTACCAAGTCCTAACGCAAAATCAAGCCATATCTGTGATAGGCCAAGGCTGGCTAGTTCCCCACTTTCTACTACAGGATTCCCTGAACCACTAACATTGGCATAGTTTTTCTTACTCTCTAGTTAGTGTTCTGCAGTGTTTTTCCATAAACTCCTTGAAAAGCAAAAAGCAATGCACTTATTTCACATATATGAGAAGAGAGAGATTGTATTAGGAGTAAGTTTTTTCTACTTTGCAGTCTCTTATTTAACAGAATTCATGAGCAAATACCTAACTGCACATTTCAGCAAGCAAAGGACAACCTGATTGGCTGTCAACCTTCTTGATATGTCTCTAATAAGCGTGGGGAGGGGTCTTAACATGAAGTGGGGAGAGTCAGCTGAGCATCCTCTGCCAAAAGACTTCCATCTATTATCTCTGTGTAGAATATGTTTAACTTTCAGAAGGCTTATAGGGAATTTCACTATTAGTACGTAAAGCCTTATTAGAGTAGATGTGGCCTTTTGGGAGGAATTGCATCACTGGCCCTGGTTTGAGCACTTGAAACCTCAAAGTGCTTTCAAGATGCCTTGCTGGATCAGCAAGAATGGAGAGTGCATCTCTCACAGTTCTGTGGCCACTTCTTTATAAAATACTTACAATGACTGCCTACACTTAACTTCTTGACTTCTTACATTCTTTCCCTCTGTCCTTATCTCTCTGTCTCTATCTCTCTGTCTTTCTCTCTGTCTCTGCTTCTCTCTGTATGTGTCTCTCTCCTCTGTCTCTCTTTGCTGTCTTTGTCTCTCTGTATCTCTATCTGTGTATCTCTCTCTATCTATATCTCTGCTGTCTCTGTCTCTGTCTGTCTGTCTGTCTGTCTGTCTCTCTCTCTCTTTCTCTCTCTCTCTGTGTGTGTGTGTGTGTGTGTTTGGTGCTGTTATCATTGTCATTTTCCTGCTTTCCTGGGTTGGATAACCTGTTTTTACTTAACAGGAAGATTTCCTTTTTCATGAAACCATGTTAAATCATTATGACAGACCTCAGATTGAGACCCTCCCTAAGACTTCACCCTTTTTAAATGTATTTTTCTGGGTACCCTGAATAAATTCATTTTCCCTCATTCTGGCTCTTTAGATTTACATGTGCTTTGACTGGTCTGCAGTGTTTAAAGACTTATTTTATTGTTTTTAGTGTGTGTGTGTGTGTGTGTGTGTGTGTGTGTGTGTGTGCGCACGCATGCGCACACAAGCAGGTGTGCACATGAGTGTGATGCCTGAAGAATCCAGAAGAGAGCCTTAGAACCCCTGGAGCTGAAGCTACAGGCAGTGGTGAGTTGCCAATGTGGTTGCTGAGAATTGAACTCTGTTCCTCTGGAAGAGTAGCAAGTGCTCTAACCACTGAGGCGACTTTTCGATCCCTGGGTTTTTATGGTTTTATGGTTGTATTGGACTTGTAATTGGGTGCTTTAAAAACTAGAATACATTAAATATGAATAACCAGCTCTTATTGACCTGTAATAGGAAAACTCGCAGCAAGACACTTACCTCTCTTCCTGAGTCCCAAAGACCCTTATTCCCAAGAATAACTGTGCCAGTGACCTATCTATTTGCCAGGTTAGGTACCTGAGACCTTTGGGTCCTCTAAGAAAAACTCCCATAGACTAAGTGGCTTATGAGGAAGAGAAGTTCACTTCCTATAATCATGGTGCCAGCAGTCTAAGGTCAAGGCATCGACAGAAGCAATGTCTGATGAAGGCCACTTGCCTAATTTATAAAGGGAAGCTATGTCTTTACATGCCAAAAGGAGCTAGTTGGCTCCCTGAGGTTCCCTTTATATAGATATTCATTGTACATAAAAGGATTTTATTCTTGTGTTTGATCATTTCCAAAAAGTCCCAGCTATAGATACCATAGTTTGGGGCTAGCAAATTAAACAGATTTGGGTATATCTACACATTCAGACCACAGCTAGGTTTATCTGAAAGAATAACACACAGGTATGGGAGCCTCCTAGGACAACCTGCCTGGGTGGTTTATAGACTGAGAACCATTTATAGAGCAACCCTGAGACAGAAAGATGAGTTGGAAGGCACAAATCAAAGGTCAACTCATACATTTCCAAACACACCTTTCATATGGTAAACACATTTGAATCCATGCATTTTAATGCCTAAATGTTACACATAAAAATATTTACACATAAAAATATTTAATATTCTGTTGTTTAAAAGGTAGATATTGTTATCCTTTCAGTGCCTAGGCTGATCCCATAACTTGGCAATTTAAAAGTCTGTCTGGATAAACATGGCATGTAGCTATGTTGATAGCAAGCTCTTTTGGCTATGCACCCTAGAGCTGGTTCATACACTACTTCTATTTTTAGTTTTATAAGAAACATCTATACTGGTTTCTATAGCACCTGGACTAGGTTACATTCCTACCAACAGTGAATAAGCACTCTTCCCTTCCCCGAAATAGCCATTGGTATAGTGGTACTTTTGTTGGTTCACTTGTTTTTAGAGATACGCCCAGGCTGTCCTCAAACTCAAAGCAAACTTCCCAACTCAGTCAACTTGTGACTTTTACTTTTGTTTGTTTTCTTTTGTTTCCCTCTATCTTTCTTTTGAGACTGTTGTCAGCAGGTTTGTTATTTCTAATATCTGCTTTAGTGAGTTTATTATTGGTTTGTAGAAAAGCCACTGGGTTTTGTGTACTGTTTTGTATCTTGAGACTATGCTGAGAGTGTTTACTAGGTGTAGCAATCTTCTAGGGTATCATCATTTAAGTACAGAATTGTATCACTTTACAGCAGTGATAATTCTACTTTTTCTCTTCACATTTGTATCCCCTATATTTCTTTTGCTTGCGGTGTTGCTTTAACTAACGCTTCAAGCATTCTTCAGGTGTATCAGACATTTTGATAGTGTGATACAACCTTGTCTTTAACAGAGCATGCATTTGAAAGTTTGCACTACTAAAAGTAATTTTCAATATCCCATAACATTTTAAGCAGGTTTGTGATCTGGGCTTAGGCCACATTCATATCTATATTCAGCCACATGCCTATGAGCTGCAGTTTGGACACACTCATGACTATATTGTGTGAGGGAGTGAGCACTCTTATGTCTCATTCCTGATTTTAATTTGTGATTTTCTTAGAAGGTCTTTGTTCAGCAATTTTTAAAAGATAATTTTTTATATAATAATTTTGGTTGGTGGTTACTAATCTTTGGGTCTTGAAGCATATCTGGTCATTTCTGGCTTTTAACAGGGCTTTATACCCCTGGCTTCTACTGGAGGGCAGGTATAAGAGTAGAAAGTCTGCCTTTGTAAGTAGCTTGGTTGCATTCCTGTTCACTTGCAGATGTTTTCCCCTCTTCACAGAGCTTATGTGCAGTTCCTATCTGTATGTCTTCAATTTCCCCCTTCAACATGGCCTGATCTTACCATCATTCAGACCAGTGTCCCCAGTGGATGCCCATACCACAAGAGATTCCGGAGTTCACAGTGATTCTCAGGATAAGGGTTTGCTTGGCTGTTGGAGATGAGAAGACTAGGGGCTTGGTGGCATAAAAATTCACAGGATTCTGCTTCCTGTGACTGAAAGGTTTGACTATAAGACCTGTCTCAAGATGGCCCACTACTATTACACAAGTGAATGACGTGGGAGGCACGGGCTCTCTTCTAGAGAAGCTCTGTTCTATGCAAATGATAGATATAACATCTCTACCCATGTTTTTTGCAGATTTCCAGACAGCACACCCATGGACATCACTGGGGTTTTCTTTTCTCTTTTGCTTATAGCTCAACAGTGGGGTTTGTTATCCCCTCTCCTGCCACTGTATCACTTCCAGTGTTAGAGTCCACTTCTTTTACAGATCTGAGGTTCAATGTTCTGCATTTCTCCAAATTTCTATCTCCTGAGCGCTGTCGCCCTCCTGTCTTTTCATGCCATCCATTTTCCTGTAGCCATCTACTATTTTGTGCATTGTTTCTCAGACTAATGAAGAAGCAGTGAAAGTATCAAGGGTCTCTATAATGTGACAGCTTCCATTTCTCAAGTTTTGATAATCTAAGCACTAATGTCACTATTATCAGTACCGCTAAGCCACCACACACACACACACACACACACACACACACACACACACACACCACATATGCATACACACACTACACCATAAACACATATATATAAACAGACCACACACATACATACACATACAGACCACACACAACACACACACAGACCACACACACACACACACAAGCATTCACACACATACAGTCACTTAAAATGGCACAGACCAGGTAGAAGCTTAGATACATAGATACATGGGAGAGTCTCTATCCATATAGCAGATAAACTGTAGGAAAAGAGAAAGAATAAGGTAGTCACTGCAGGCTTGAAGGCCCAGACTCTGTTCTAACAGTGTGGCTTGTGATGTGATTCTGCCAGTGTTAGTGACTTAGTGAAACAATGCTTTCTTCTGTCCATCACAAAACATGGTGATTGCCCAACCCATTTCTGTTCACCATTTCTGTTGAGAGTCCACCTGGTTAACCCCCTCTTCCAGAGAGCCTGTTCTGATCAGAAGAAAGCTCATCTTTTGTGGATAGCTCTTTCCGTAAACCAGGGTTTTCCATGAGTCCTGTTCCTTGCCAAGGGGACTTCTTGCAGGGCTCCTCTCTCCTCCCAGTCAGCGTACCCCCTTTCTCCCTCATCATAGCACATCCATCAGAGACTGCTCAGGGAGGAATGTGAAAGGAGATGAACAACAGCACTTCCTTTTCTGTCCTCTCCTGTAGTTTTCTTTTTGAATGATCATCCTGGGAAGTAGATCTTACAAGGTAATTCATCACTTGTGTTATTATTTATTAGGTAGCAGTCCCACCTGACAATATCTCACATATCCTCTTTGTATCCTGGATACCTAGAGGTCCTCAAGCAAGAGGTGGGATTCCTATCTAGAATACCAGAAGAAGCTGTAAGAAGTTAAGAGGGAAAAAACAGTATCCAGGGTACATGCTTTTTTTTTTTTAATTTTTTGAAATTTTATTTTTGCTGAACAAGGTGTCTTGCTTTTCTAATTTAAACCAGGCGCATAGCTGCTGTGTAAGTGCAATTAATCTTTTAATATATAATGAATTAATCGTGTATGTGATGCTTCTAGTCATTCCAGGCATAATTTGAAGTTCTGCAAAGAATATAAAGAAGAGAGGATATGTTCCTGGCTCATGGAGGAAAAGATGGGTCTGCAGAAAGAACTAAGTGGGTCTGTGAAAAGAAAATGTGCAGCAGTGAAAAGCTGAATGCAGTCCAAGTCATAGAGAAAATCAGTTCTCTGAGGTTGGGAGGGGGCCGAAGCAGGTACTGTAAAGATGGTCTCTAGCCAGGAAAGTAATATTTGAGGCTGATCTGAAAAGTGCTGGTTAGCATTCAAACCATTGATGATTGGGGAAATGGCTCTTGAATAGCCTAATAAAACAAAATAGCAAAGAGGAAATATGGAATGCCTTGGGGAGCAATGAGTGAATCCTTCAAGAGGCGACAGTATTTCCAAACCATTCTCTAGGTCAAGTTCTGGCTGAGCCGAAGCAATCTGCACAAGACTTGGTATTCCTACATGCTCAGCTCCTAAAGACATTAATAAGTCCTTTAACTCTGTAGTTTGTCTGGTCCTGTCTTAGTTTGGCTTTTATTGCTGTTAAGAGACATCATGACCACTGTAACTCTTATAAAGGAAAAACATTTAAATGGGGCTGGGGCTAGCATACAGTTTCAGAGGTTTAGTTCATTATTCTCATGGCAGGAAACATGGTGCTGTAGAAGGAGTCGGGAGTTCTACATTTGGATCCACAGGCAGCAGGAGACTGTGGGTCACAGTGGACCTGGATAAAGCTTGAAGCTTGAGTATGTAAGACCTCAAAGCCAACATGCACAGTGGCATGCTTCCTCCAACAAAACCACACCTACCCCTACAAGGCCACACCTCCTATTAGGGCCCTCTCTCTATGGCCAAGTAGGAATATATGGGGGCCATATCTATTCAAACCACCACATCCACCATTTAAATTCTTTTGAATGCAGTCTCTAGGCAAGTATCTCCAAAAGCCCTCCAGGCAGCTGTCTAGTTCAGCTTGGCTCTGGGCAAAACATGCCTTGGAATATACAGCTAATGAGTGACTGGAGAGCAAATGTGAGCAGTGATTGAATAGTCATCACATACGGGCTCACTTGATAATGCCTCAGGGACCTGCAGTGTTGTTCTGAGATCCCTCAGCTTTTCCATGATAAATTACTTGCACTATTTATAATATGCCAATAGTCTAATTATAAGAATGTTTATCTCTTGTGTGCTGAAGGTGTGTGCATTGATGTAGGAATTGGAACAGGCTTCTGTGCCACTGCTAACTCCCTGTGCCACCTTGAACAGTCACCTCCTCTAAGCCAAATTGCTCATCTACAAAAACACAAAAAGGTTGAATCTTTCTTAGAAAGACTGGGTGATCATTTTGGGGAAAATGCACAGAAAATCACACACTATAAGGCATTGTATCTTTTGCACCATTTTCATTCTAATCTGTTAAATTGTTCATTGATGATATTATAGAAATTCAACATTAGCATCCTGCATCATCAAACACTAGGGAAACAAACCTGAGATTTATCTAATTAGAGCTGTAATAGCAATGCTTACTGCTTGACAAGCACTATTTGAATGGGTTCCCATGGACCACATCATTAGCATCCTAACTCCATAACATGGGAACCATTGCTATCTCTATTCTGTTGATAAAAAGGGCAGGAGAATTTGTCTAGAATACAAGCTGGAATTCCAACCCACATAGTTTGACTCTATCATCCATAATTTAAGCAGTATACCTCTCTGAATGAATAGACACACCCAGGTCACTCAGTTTCTATGAAGTTTTATGGGTCACAAATGTAACACTCATTTTGCAATGAATAACAGCTCGCATTTACTCGTCTTTGGGATTAATAATTCAGTTATACATCTTTCTGATACTGCAGCTCTACTCCAGGAAGCATAAATGCAGTCCCTGAATGGAACTTCTTAATCCCTGCTTTGACGCTGCCTCTTTCCAACGTGAATACCCACGATCATTTGGAAGTGTCATGGCTGGAGCCTGGTGTGCTCCACTGTCCTCCAGCCCAGAAGCTTCTCTCTGCCTCCCAGACAGGTAACGTCTTACAGAAAAGAGCATGCATGTTCAGAACATGCAGCTGTACCATCTCGAAAAGTAAATATTGTTTGGAGGAATGTCATCGTACTTTAGAAGCCAAGGAACCGCCTCAAGAGCTGGTAGTTTGAGACTCTTTGTAACCATTAGGAAACTCACTTCTGAGTGAGACCTCATGGAGCAACTGTCCAAACAGGAGAATAAACCTGGATGGCTGTGTCCAGCAAAACAAAACCAAAAGCAAAACAAACAAAAAAAAACCCCTCTCTTCAGCACTTTGACTGCCTCTTATTTCTTTCCTCATTTCCTTTCTTCCTAACATCTTTCCTTCAGTGTTTCCTTACTTCCTCACTTCCTTCCTTCCATCCCCTCCACTTCCTTCCTTCACGAAATAAAACTTTAGCAAATCGGTCCCTAGACTACCGCAGCAGGCCCAGGTGCACTGCTGCACACACAGGAACCTTGGGAAGAGCCCCCAGGGATGACAGGAAAAGCAGGAATTCTGACATAAAAACTCCCATTCTAAAAACTTTGGACTATGTGAGATTCATTCTTAAATAGTCTTTGTGGGAAAGAAAAGGACAGATTTCAAGAACATAAAACACAGCACCCAATCTTCTGTTCCCTAGGAAGCCATTACACTGAAGTTACCATGATCCACAGAGTCAGCTTTCACCTTGACAACATTTCCCCAGGTACAATGAAGAATATGTCAAATATAAAACTGAATGGCATTTGTGTAAGTGTTCTCCCTCATTCTCACTCTTCCTTCATGAAAGTGTTTAATAGTTGGAAGGAAGAGGTGCCTGATGCCTGGGATTTGTGATAAGGACAGGTGGGGAAGAGGTTCTTACCCCAGCAAGGATGAACAAGGCAGGAAACATGATATATTGGCATTATCCGGGAAACAGCAATACCTCCCCTATTATATCCTTTCACCCTTGCAATCACTTTAGCATGGTGATTTCTAATACTGAGAAACTCAGCACAGAATCTAAATGTTTTCTTCAAGGTGTTATTTCTAGTCATAAGCCATGTTTGAAACCCAAGCACTCTGCCTCCACTCTCAAAATAAATTTACTATTTCTTAACAATCATCTATTAATTACTTTCTCTGGATATATGCATACAATTTTTGCAACCTATGTTTAATAAGGGTTCAACCTCTCCTCTAGTCCAGCAGAGGTAGTGGAAGAGAAAAGTTATTAGGATATGGGGGAAGTGAGCCTGTTCAGCAATAGTTCTTTGGGGGAGAACTTGATCTTTTTTGGCAGAAGTTCAGTCCTGTAGCAAACACCAAATATGATTGATTCAGCAGCGGCAGATGCCAGGCACAAACCAGCAGCTACAGTCCAGTGCTTTCAGCAAGCAGACACCAAGCAGCTATAGTTCAATCCTGAAGAAACCGCCAGGCTCACCAACTGGCCAAAGGCAAGGCCACAGAGGCAGCAAGCTGCCACAGGAACTTCACAGACAATTCTTGGGTGAGTTTCTCTTGATGGCAGTATTACCACAAGGTGAGCTCAATAACACTACCTAAGGCGAACCAATACACGAATGTCTTTAGTGAAGAATAGTGAGGTGGAGCAAACCAAACCAAAGCTCAGTGCTCGTCCCCCACTATCTGTGGGGTCATATTTATACTGCTTTATCAAGGGTCCTTTCACATGCCTGCTATATCCAAACATCCTTTCACCTGTGTCTGCTTTAGAAAAACATCGTTCATGTGTTTGCTTTAACAAGATATCATTTCACCTATGCGCCCCAGCAAATCATCATTTAACATAACTAACTTTCCAAAGAACGAGTTTCTGTTTCACCTGGGTATGGTAAATCAAGGAAGAATTGGACCCTTAATGGACACCTCCAAGATGAATTAACATTTAGTGACATTATTTTACCACCACCCCCAATTTGGTCATATTTTGTTGTCTTCTTTGTAGGGAGGGTAGGAAGGGCAGAGGTTAGGAAATTGCTAAAGGCCATATTGCAGAGCAATGGAGACAGAATTTGTGGTCTACCTGACACTGATACCAATATGAACAGTAAAATAGATGTTCCTTGATGAGGATTTTGTTTGCGTTTTAATGGCAGGTGGACAGACATACTCCAGGGAGAGGGATGGATAATTAGCTGTCAGATTCTCTTGTTCTGACCAAAACGTTTAATCTGCCTTTGAATTTGGACTTGCTTAGCTTCCTAGCTCCTCCCCATCTTGTCTGTCAATCAGCCTTCAAAATTGTTAACATAATTTTTTCTTCACTCATCATTTGGTCTCCAGATTTCCATTTACATGCTGCTAGTCATGGCTCCAAACACAGCTGGCTACTGCTCCTGCCTCTTATGTATGTGCCAAGGGTACAAAACACTGTATCTGGAAGTATAGAGTATAACATGGGATTCAGAATATATGCATTTGGTAATTTACTGATAACAATGTCAAAATCACCTGCAAAAACTGGTGTTTGCAGTGTTATTTACATATTAATTATTTACATATTAGCATATACTAATGTTAGTATATATTAAAACTGAACAAAGACATTTAACATAACTCAGACTATTTTCTAAGAGTGTGATGACAGTTGAGCCTTCCTCTAAGTGACAAGCTTCCAATGCAATGCAAACCCCCAATAATAAAAATTTGGTTTGCTAAGATGCAGGGGACAGCCAACTATCTACCAATGAAGGTATATGTATGCTAGTACTTCAGTAGGTGATATACAGAGGACACTGAAGTGACAAGACTGAGAATTTAACCTAGCCAGGCCTTTCTCCCTCCTTCCTGTCTTGTCACATAATCTCATCATTAGCCTGAAAAGAATTTCTACTTCAGGGAGCAACCTTGCTGGGTGGAAGCTATAGCTTTAAAAGTCCCTTAAGGTTTTAGTTTGAAAAGTCATCCTGGGCTTTAGATTGACTTTCTAGAGGAAAAAGTTTAAACCTTGCGCATTTGGGAGAACAAAGGAGAAGCCTTGGGAATCCCAAGGCTTCAATTGCCAACTGTCTCACAGTTCTTGCTCAGTTTTTTTTTCTCCCCAGCAAGATTAAGATGAGTGAAATAATTTTTCTTTTTAGTTATCATTGAAACGTTCACGTTTTCCATTACTGTCAATTTCTTAAAACTTGTCTCATTAGCATTTTTAGAACAGTTTTTAAAAAGAAAGCAAGAAAGCTTTCACTGAGGAAAAAAGAATGTGCCTGATCTCTAAATGCAAGAGAGTTGTCATGGGATGTCACTGACATCAATTTGTCCTCTCCCATCTTCAATTCTGCTCTCTCGGTTCCTCTTTTGATATTGTAGAGCCTGGGAACCAAACCCAAGGCATTTTAGTTTCAAAAGATAGAAAAAGAAGTGGCCTATATTAAGAACATTCTGGAAGCAGGGTATAAGAAGGGATTATGGGGTTGCTACTGGGTTCATAAAACTTTGAGATGAAGGAAGCAACACCCACAAGTCATGACTTTCATTTCTGTAAGGATGATGAGGAGAAAGCAAACCCAAGAATCCCAGTGTCTCTTCATACCAGGATACCCAGCTGGCAAGGACACTCAGAGATGAGAACCTAATGGACTCCCTACTTCTTACAACCTGAAATAGTTTCCTGTAAATGCGTAGATTAGCGCCAAAGAATTAACTAGTTATTTGGAATCATTTTTCATTGAAGGAAAAAAGTTTCAAAATCCAGAGTCGAAACCCATTTCACAACATTCCCAGAGGTCTCTTCATCTGACGGAGGGATTTTCTTGTGAAAACCGGACATTGTGAGTTAGTAACTGGGGTCTAATAGGTGGCAGCAATCAGAGGCGAAAAATAGGAAGACCCCTTTGGAACCAAAAAGATGGGGTTGACCTGATCTGGGGTTCCTAACTCTTCATCTACATCTTCTGCATAGTTGCTGTCTATCCAATTGTATGTGCCGCAGCAGGATGTGGAAGACCAGCATTTCTATTGGCAATTTCTACCTGCTATCAGAAGGGTAAAACCCAACATGGTCATTGTCCAGAATCTGAGAACAACAGCTTGCTAGGCAGTGCTTGCTAAGTATGGCAAACACACCTTGGGGCCCTGGCCTTAGGCCGCAGTCATTTCACAAAGCATTTATTCAGGAACGTGGGCATTTTATGTTGCTTAGGCTTTTTCCATTAATGAACGTGTTTTCTTCTAAAATTCCCTGTGTGGATTACCTCACTTTATAAAGGCATCATTTTGCCTAATAATGTAAAATATTCATCTGTCATTCATCATCTACTTTCTAAACTTCTTGTCCTTTATTAATTCAGAAAATAACCATTCAGAACTGTCGGTACTTCAGACATGGCTCTCCAGAGCTGGGATGCAATTCATTAACAAGCCTAAGCAAGTCTCTGCCCCTATAGAGCTTTCAGGCAAGGGCAAATTTAAGATAAATTATTTAAATGTATAGTGAATTAGAAGGTGATAGACATCACAGGGAAATGAGCCCTGAAAGGAAAACAGGGAGACTGCACTGGAGGAAGGATTGACCTCATGTCTGCCCAGTGCTGTTCTGTAATGATGCAATATGCCAGGGAAGGTACCAACTCAGCAGCCACCTGGAGCCAGGGTGACCCCAGAAATGGCATCATTAGTAGAATCTTGTCTATAACACAATGCATAGGGTGGGGCTGGAGATAATAAGAGGATTATCAGGTTCCCTGGTCACGATGGATTTTCCTAAGACCTTGACTTTTTATCTGAAGTACAAGAAAACCCTTGGAGGACTTTAATGTGAGAGTAACAAGAACTACTTTAATGGTTTTTAAAGTCCTTTTGGATTCCAATATTGAAACTAAACTCTGGAGGACAGAGGTAAATCTAGGAGTTTGTATTTTTCTGACAATTAAGATAAAATACATTTTTGTAAAATAAATTGTGATCTGGAGGGTGCAGGGTTATAACTATATATTATGATATAGATACATACATATATACATACATATAAATATATATCAGATCTTTTTAACCAAATCACCCCTTGAGCTTTCCAGCCTTTGAAGCTAGATCAGTTTTCATCAGAATATTTTAGGTGTGGTACTCATTGCATTGGGAAAAAATGTGAGAAGAACCTATGACCTTAGGTCCCTTTTTATTAATGTGCAAGTATTATATATTTCAAATATAAGTTTTTCTGAATACCTAAAAGGATAATAATTTTGAAAATGCTATTTAATATCACAATGGCCTTTGTTAAAAGAAAGTATCTTAAATTGCTCCCAGCACAAAGTTTCCAATGAACAGGATCCTCTGATAAGTGTGACTACGACCATACTTCTGTGTACAGTAAAGTGATGGGACACTTGAAAGATCTATCTCATTTATAAAGGAGAAAACATCTCCATCCCACACAGCCACAGAAGACAAGAGGTGGGATTTTGCTGAGCGGAGCAAACCCTGCTTCCATCACTCTTAAGTGGAGTATTTGATGAACTTTACTATAGGAAACATGTTCAAAAAAATCTGAAATTTTTTCTTCCATGTTGCATACTCCCTTAGAATATATTTTACCATCTTCAATAATTAAATAAAAATGATGAAAAAGTGATGATTTTAATACTGGGAAAAGGAGGTAGAAACTGGTCAATATGAATCAAGCTCTAGTGGTCCCTATTGATCCATCTATTTACAGCATTGCAGTACGAGCTATATGCCAGGTCCCATCACCCAATGGTCAACTGAGACCTGGGGAGTCTCTGTACTTACTGCTGCTGCAATTCGTTGTTGGCTTTTACTGTGTTCTGAGATGGTGATATGAAACAATAAACTTCATCCTTAATTGTGATGTACTGTAACAAGCAGGAATCGGTTGTAGCTGAGCTTAAGGAACAACAGGCTATCAGCAAATAAAACAATCTTCTACTAATGTTTCAATCTCTATTTTCCTTCTTGAGATGCCAAACCCCTTCTGAGTAATATTAGTCAAATCTGACTTTTAAAAGGATGATAACTGGCAAATTAAGATCAGGTATTATTCCTATTACAATTGGGTCACTTCTTTTCTTGATTTTAAGCATTCACTGTATAGAACAATGTATTTATTATGGCTTTCCATATATGTATGTAGTGTATCTTGATCATAATTTTTGTATACGTTGAATTTTATGATAATTTTTAGAATTTCATTTTACATATTCACGACATCATGTAAATAAGAGCACCACACATGCACATATCATAAATTATGCACATTTCACTTCAAATCTTCATACCATCCTCTTTGTTTTCCATTTTCTTCTTGTTACATCCTCTATTATTCTACACAGTTTCAACTCTACTTCCATGTATGATACTATATTGATATAAAAATCCAGAAATAGCACAGGAGAGAAAACATCTCTATTCATACTTCTGAGACTTGAATTAATTCATTTAATATAACTATCTCCAGATGCATCCATTTTCCTGAAAATTTGTTAACTTGGTTCTTCTTTATGGCTGAAAAAAAAATCCCACTGTGTGTGTGTGTGTGTGTGTGTGTGTGTGTGTGTGTGTGTGTGTGTGTTCTTTATCTATGCTGTGGTGGTTTGAATGAGAAAAGTACCATAGCTTCAAGTATTTGAACACCTAGTTCTCAGTTAATGGTGCTGTTTGGGGAGACTATGGAACCTTCAGGAGTTGCATTCTTGCTTCACTGGGATGAAGACTATAAGAATTTTTTTGTTGAGTACATTTTCTCATTAATTTATTTATTCACTTCGTATCCAGATTGCATCCCCTCACTCCTCTCTTCCCAGTCCTACCCTTACAAATCCTACCCCCATTAATCCCTCCTCTTCTCCTCAAACAAGAGGAATCCTCCCTTGGTTTCACCCATTGGAATGGCTAAGATCTAAAATTCAAGTGACAGCATCATGCTGTTCAGGATGCAGAGCAAAGAAAACACACTTCGATTGCTTGTGAGAGCTCAAACTTTTACAAGCACTTTGGAAATCAATTTGGCAGTTTCTCAGAAAATTGGGAATAGTCCAGCCACCATTTGCAACAGGGAACCAGGCAGCTCCATAGCCGTCGGTGCTTAGCCCACCAGGAGAGAGTGATCTCCCAGCAGCGATTTCACTTCTGAGTGCAGAGATGAGATCTCCACCTTCTCTCTGGAGGGGTACAGCTAGGAGCGCACTGAGTATAAGATCAGTGGAGCAGCTGGGACAGGAGTCGTCCCTTCCAGCCACCATTTATAGCAGGGAACAAGACATCTCCACAGCCTTCTGTGCATAGACCCTGCCAGAAGAGAGTTGGTCTCCCAAGAGTACAGACACAGGCTTACAGGCCCATAGGAGGGGCAAACTCCAGCCAGAGACAACAGAACCAACTAACACCAGAGATAACCAGATACCGAAAGGTAAGCACAAGAACCCTACCAACAGAAACCAAGGCTACTTGGCAACATCAGAGCCCAGATCTCCCACCACAGCAAGTCCCAGATACCCCAACACACCAGAAAAGCAAGAGTTGGATTTAAAGTCTCAACTCGTGATGCTGTTAGAGGACATCAAGAAGGACATAAATAACTCCCTTAAAGAAATACAGGAGAACATATGTCAAATGGAAAAAGCCCTTAAAGAGGAAACACAAAAATCCCTGAAAGAAATACAGGGGAGAATGGGTGAACAGGTAGAGGCCCTTAAAGAAGAAACACAAAAATCCCTTAAAGAATTACAGGAGAACACAAACAAACAAGTGAAGAAACTGAAAAAAATCATCCAGGATCTAAAAATGGAAGTAGAAACAATAAAGAAATCACAAAGTGAGACATCTCTGGAGATAGAAAATCTTGGAAAGAATTCAGGAGTCACAGATGCAAGTATCAACAACAGAATACAAGAGATAGAAGAAAGAATCTCAGGGGTTTTCCACCTCACACCAGTCAGAATGGCTAAGATCAAAAACACAGGAGACAGCAGCTGTTGGCGAGGATGTGGAGAAAGAGGAACACTCCTCCACTGTTGGTGGGATTGAAAGCTGGTACAACCACTCTGGAAAGCAGTCTGGCTGTTCCTCAGAAAACTGGGCATGACACTCCCAGAGGATCCTGTTATACAACTCCTGGGCATATACCCAGAGGCTTCCCTTGCATCCAATAAAGACACATGTTCCACTATGTTCATAGCAGCCTTATTTATAATAGCCAGAAGCTGGAAAGAACCCATATGGCCCTCAACGGAGGAATGGATACAGAAGATGTGGTATATTTACACAATGGAATACTACTCAGCAGTTAAAAACAATGAATTCACAAAATTCCTAGGCAAATGGTCAGAACTGGAAAATGTCATCCTTAGTGAGGTAACCCAATCACAAAAGAACACACATGGTATGCAGTCACTGATAAAGGGATATTAACCCAGAAACTTGGAATACCCAAGACACAATACACATATCAATAGATTTCCAAGAAGATGGAAGGAGAGACCCTTGGTCCTGGAAAGACTGGATGTAAGGGACTACCAGGACAGAGAAGCGAGAGGGGGTTGAATGGGGAACAGGGGGAGGGAAGAGGGCTTATGGGACTTTTGGGGAAGGAGGAACCGGGAAAGGGGAAATCATTGGGAATGTAAATTAAAAAAATATATATAGGAAAAAAAAGAATCTCAGGGACTGAAGATACCATAGAAAACATTGATTCAACAGTTAAAGAAAATGCAAAATGCATAAAGCCACTGAGCCAAAACATCCAGGAAATACAGGACACAATGAGAAGACCAAACCTAAGGATTATAGGTATAAAAAAAGAGTGAAGATTTCCAACTTAAAGGGCCAGTAAATATCTTCAACAAAATTATAGATGAAAACTTCCCTAACCTAAAGAAAGAGATGTCCATGAACATACAAGGAGCCTACAGAACTCCAAACAGACTGGACCAGACCAGAAAGTCCTCCCGACACATAATAATCAAAACACCAAATTCACTAAACAAAGAAAGAATATTAAATCAGTAAAGAAAAGAAGGTCAAGTAGCCTATAAAGGCAGGCCTATTAGAATTACACCAGACTTCTCACCTGAGACAATGAAAGCTAGAAGATCCTGGGCAGATCTCATACAGACCCTAAGAGAACACAAATGCTAGCCCAAACTACTATACCCAGCAAAATTCTCAATTACTGTAGATTGAGAAACCAAGATATTCCATGATAAAACCAAATTTACACAATATCTTTCTACAAATCCAGCCCTACAAAGGATAATAGATGAAAAATGCCAACATGAGAAGGGAAACTACACTCTAGAAAAAAGAAAGTAACCACACAAACATAAAAAGAACATCAAAAATGACAGGAAGCAACAATCACTATTCCTTAATATCTTATAACATCAATGGACTCAATTCCCCAACAAAAAAACCTAGTCTAACAGAAATGTTTTTCATGTAAATCTTCAATTTTTCCAGAAAATGTTTATAATTCCACATTTGTGATTCTTCTTTCAATTTAGTAATGTTTTTATGTCTACCATTTTAACTGTAGTATTTTCCATGATAATCTTTAATTTTAACATTTTTCTATATATTTCTTCAATTTTGTCAGATATATTTTCCATGTAAATCTTCAATTTTGTCAGAAAATGTTTATAATTCCACTTTCAGTCAATTTAGGAATACTTTTATACCTACCATTTTATCGGTATAATTGTTCATGATAATCTTCAATTTTAATGTTTTTCTATATTTTTCTTCAATTTTATCAGAAATATTTTCCATGTAAATCTTCAACTTTATCAGACAATGTCTATAATTTTACTTTCAATCAACTTAGGAACATTTTTATACCTTCCATTTTATCTGTATAATTTAAAATGAAATCAATTTTAGCATGTTTTTCTATATATTTCTTGAATTTTTTCAGAAATATTTTCCTTGTAGATCTTCAATTTTATCAGAAAATGTTTATAATTCCACTTTCAAAAAACTTAGGAATATTTTTATGACTACCATTTTATCTGTATAATTTTTCCATGAAATAGTCAATCTTAACATGTTTTTTATATATTTCTTCAATATTATCTGAGATATTTTCCATGTAAATCTTCAATTTTATCAGAAAATGTTTATAATTTCACTTTCAATCAACTTAGAAATATTTTTATGCCTACCATTTTATCTGTATAATTTTCCATGATAATCTTCAATTTTAATGTTTTCCCATATATTTTTTCAATTTTATCAGAAACATTTTCCATGTAAATCTTCAATTTTATCAGAAAACGTTTATAATTCTACTTTCAACCAACTTAGGAATATTTTCATTCCCACCAATTTATCTGTATAAATTTCTTCAATTTTATCAGAAAATGTTTTTACTTCTACTTTCAATCAATTTAGGAATATTTTTATGCCTACCATCTTATCTGTATAATTGTTCATGAAATAGTCAATTTTAACGTGTTTTTCTATATATTTCTTGAGTTTTATCAGAAATATTTTCCTTGTAGATTTTCAATTTTATCAGAAAATGTTTATAATTCCATTTTCAATCAACTTAGGAATATTTTTGCCTACCATTTTATTTGTATAAGTTTTCCAAGAAATAGTCAATCTTAACGTGTTTTTCTATGTATTTCTTCAATTTTATCAGAGATATTTTCCATGTATATTTACACAATGGAATACTACTCAGCAAATAAAAACAATGAATTCATGAAATTCTTAGGCAAATGCGGAACAGGGGGAGGGAAGAGGGCTATGGGACTTTCGGGGAGAGGGGAACCAGGAAAGGGGAAATCATTTGGAACATAAAGAATATAGAAAATAAAAATAATAATAAAAAAATATTAAGGCAGATGAAGCTTCAAAATCAGTCAGCTGAATTGCAACAGTCACTTGGGAGCTGTTAGTGTTCTGCACAATTGCTAACACAGTTTAAACTGTAGGTAAATTTTTTTAGTTTTTAAGCTAAGAGCAAATAAAATGTTAATAAAAGCTGATGTTCCACCTAAGTACATGCTTTGCATGTGTTTTTATAGTGAACTGCAAACTGGGGACACACCTATATCTCCCAAGCACTCACACATATTTTGAGTGGTTCTAGGAGGGCTAAAGATTTATTTATTTTATGTATATGAGTACACTGTAACTGTCAAGATGGTTGTGGGCCATCATGTGGTTGCTGGGAATTGAATTCAGAACCTCTGTTCACTCCAACCCACTCACTCCAGCCCTGCTCGCTCCTGCCCAAAGACTTATTTATTATTATATGTAAGTACTTCCACTTTCTGTGTGGAGGGCTGTGTGTATCAGAGCTGATCTTCCCTGTGCTCATCATAAAGAACCCCAGATTCAAAAGCTTTGAGTCAATTGAATTGGGATAGTCTGTGTTTCAATCATGTTAAAAATAATAATAAATAAGAGAGAATTATAGAAATGGCCTGTTCCAATTTAAAATGAAAAGAAAAGAATAAAACCCTAAATAAAATATATTCTACTGAAAAAAAAAGAAAAAGAAAATTGGGAATAGTTCTACCTCAAGACACAACTATATCACTCCTAAGCATATACCCCAAAAGATACTTCACCACACTACAGGACACATGCTTAACTATGTTCCTTGAATCTTTATTTGTAATAGCCAGAAAGTAGAAACAACCCAGATATTCCTCAACTGAAAAATGAATAAAGAAAATGTGGTGTAACTACAGAATGGAATACTATTCAGCTATTAAAAAAACAAAGACATCATAAAGTTTTCCTGCAAATAAAAGAAACTAGAATATATCATGCTAAGTGAAGTAACTAAGGCCCAGTATATAACACATGTTATATACTCTGTAGTACAAGCAATTTAAGCTTATCTCTGACTAGCTTAGAAATAACTGAAACTCAGACTATGGTTATTTTATTTGACTTTGACAATTACTGGAGGTGGGGGTAACCCCTAATTGACTCTTCTAACTGATGTCCTAGCTGGCTATCTCCACAGCAATTTACCCCAGATTCTTCCTGTTTCTCCTGGCCACATGCTTATCATCATCCTTTACCCCACGGCAGCTTCCTCTCTCCCCTCTTCTTCCTCTGTCCCCTCATCTTCCTCCTTCTCTCTTACTTCTCCTCCTCCAACCAGTTCACACCGATCCTATCTACTTCTAATCTCTCCAATAATTGGCTGTAACCAATTTTATTTAGTCACTAGTTTTAAGTCAAGGAACATGGTTTGTACAACCAAACTTGCAAACATGAGAAGACACTCATAGGCCTAGACCTTTAAGCATAGAATTTAGCATTACAATACATAGCAACAGACCAAACCTCAACAATTTCCCTTTTTTGTCTAAATAAAAAGGCTCTTTCTCTTATAATAATAAACAACATGCTCTAAGAATGATTATGAAATTTTTATGAAAACTATTAAATGAAAGTTACATTTAAAAAATCCGGTCTGTTCATATTTGGCAACTCAGAAGAAAGTATTTTATTATCTATTCTATCCTGGTGACTTTAGAGTTCTGTATCTAAATCAATTTCTATCCTATCTTTTATTATGCTCCTAAAATTTCCTTCTTAAACCTAGAACATCCTTTTAAATCCTAAACAACTTAAGCTTATAGTAAGACTATGATTGTTTATGCTTCAACCCCATCAGAGGCCTGAGAGGGAAATAAATATTACCTGAGTATGCAGTAAACACAAGTACACAGCTTCCATAAATATGGCTTTGACAATAATCTACTAATCTACTCTTCTAACTGATTACCTGGCTGGCTACCTACCCAAAGGTATACTCAAGACACTGTTTCTCCTGGTCATGTGTTCATCGTCCATCTCCCCAATGGTGGTTCCCTCTCTCTCCCCTTCTTCCTCCTTCTCCCTCCCTTCTCCTCCAACCAGGTCACACCAAATCTAACGAATTCTAATCCTTCCAGTAATTGGCTGTAGTCAATTTTATTTAACAGTTTTAAACAGTTAGCACAACAAAAGCTCATAAACATGAAAAGACACACATAGGCCTAGACCTTCGAGTGTAGAATTTAACATTACAATATGTAACAACAGATCAAACTTCAACAGTACTCATTTACAAGTGGACATTAAACATAAAGTACCATATAAACATGCTACAATCCACACACCCAAAGAAAGTAAGCAGTTAGGAGGGTCCAAGGAAGAAAGCATGAATTTGAGATTTTTATGCCCTTTCCCATATGCTTTTGTGGCTTCTTGCACAACAAAATGTAATCAGCCAGCTTCTTGCTTCTGTCACGGAGCTCCGGTCCAGAACCATAATCCAAAAGAAAGTCTTTCTCCCATGAGTTGCTTTTGATGCAGGTGTTTCATCACGGAGGCAGAAAGTAACAAACACAAGTTTGTAAATAGATAGCTGGGTTGTTTTTCACAACTTAACTATTGTGGGTGGTGCTATAATAAACAATGATGTGAAAAATCTCAGCGATGGAGTATTACATCCAGGGATGGTATAGCTCAGTCATTTCATAGATCTATTTTTAGTCTTAGGGGGAAGCTCCATACCGAATTGTCTAGACTGGTATTAATACCAGTAATTCATAAACATTTCCTTTTGTCTACATTCTTCATGGTTTCCTGTTTGTTTGTTTGTTTGGTTGGTTGGTTGGTTGGTTTGATTGGGTTTGGTTGGGTTTGGTTTGTTTGTTTTTAAGTTGCCTACTATTTTGACTAGAATGTGGTAAAATTTCAATGTATGATTTGTATGTCTTTGATGAATAGTGAAGTTAAAGATTTTTACATATCTGTCAGCCTTTGGTATACAGAAAACTATTGTGCTGGCTAGTTTTATGTCAATTTAATCTAAGCTATAGTCATATAGAGGGAGCATTAACGGAGAAAATACATTTATAAGACTATGCTGCAGGCAAGCCTATAGGGCATTTTCTTAATTAGTGATTGATGGGGGATGGCCCAGTTTTTTGTGGGTGAGGCCAACCATAGGCTGGTGGTCTGAGGTTCTATAAGAAAGGCAGGTTGAGTAAGCCATAAAGAGCAAGCCAGAAAGAAGCACTCCTTCATGGAGTCTTCTGTATCTGCTCTTGCCTCCAGGTTTCTGTCCTGCTTGACTTCCTGTCCTGATCTCATTTGATGATACACAGTGATGTGGAATCCTAGGACAAATAAACCAGTTCCTCCTCACGGTGCATCAGTCAGGGTGTTTCATAACAGCCATAGTAACCCTAACTAAGAAAGCTGTTGTTTTTATGTTATTTTGTATTCTACTAGTATGTGAAAAAATGTGTCAACTCTAAGAAGAGTTTTCAGGAGTCTTTAGGGTATCTTATACAGAAATTCATATCATCTGAAAGCAAAGAATACTTTGACTTCTGCTTTTCCTATTTGTAGAGAGGGACCTGGGAAGGAAAGTCGACAAGGTAGGGAGGGAATAGGGGAGAGAGGTGAGCTTGATCGGGTATTAGGTGAGAGTAAAGGACTAAAGCTCCGAGGACCAGCAGAAAGAATGGAAATAGGCTATTCTCAAGAGTAAAAGAACTTCTGGGGGAATCAATATCCAGGACCTGAAGCTGTACTACAGAGCAATAGTGTTAAAAACTGCATGGTATTAGTACAGAGACAGGCATGTAGATCAATGAAACAGAATTGAAGACCCAGAAATGAATCCACACTCCTATGGTCACTTGATATTTGACAAAGGTGCTAAAACCATCCAGTGGAAAAAAGATAGCCTTTTCAACAAATGGTGCTGGTTCAACTGGAGGTCAACATACAGAAGAATGCAAATTGATCCATTCTTATCTCCTTGCACTAAGCTCAATTCCAAGTGGATCAAGGACCTCCACATAAAACCAGACACACTGAAACTAATAGAAAGGAAACTAGGGAAGAACCTTGAACATATGGGCACAGGGGAGAATTTCCTGAACAGAACTCCAATAGCTTATGCTCTAAGATCAAGAATCGACAAATGGGACCTCATAAAATTACGAAGTTTCTGCAAGGCAAAAGACACTGTCAAAAAGACAAAGCGGCAACCAACTAACTGGGAAATAATCTTTACCAAGCCTACATCCGACAGAGGGCTAATTTCCAATATATACAAAGAACTCAAGAAGTTAAATGCCAGAGAGGCAAGTAACCCTATTAAAAAATGGGGTACAGAGCTAAACAAAGAGTTCTCACCTGAAGAATATCTAATGGATGAGAAGCACCTAAAGAGATGTTCATCATCCTTAGTCATTAGGAAAATGCAAATCAAAACAACCCTGAGATTCCATCTCACACCAGTCAGAATGGCTAAGATCAAAAACACAGGAGACAGCAGGTGTTGGCGAGGATGTAGAGAAAGAGGAACACTCCTCCACTGCTGGTGGGATTGCAAGCTGGTACAACCACTCTAGAAAGCAGTCTGGCGGTTCCTCAGAAAACTGGGCATGACACTCCCAGAGGATCCGGCTATACCACTCCTGGGCATATACCCAGAGGATTTACCTGCATGCAACAAGGACACATGTTCCACTATGTTCATAGCAGCCTTATTTATAATAGCCAGAAGCTGGAAAGAACCCAGATGTCCCTCAACGGAGGAATGGATTCAGAAGATGTGGTATATTTACACAATGGAATACTACTCTGCAATTAAAAACAATGAATTCACGAAATTCCTAGGCAAATGGTCAGAACTTGAAAATATCATCCTTAGTGAGGTAACCCAATCACAAAAGAACACACATGGTATGCAGTCACTGATAAGGGGATATTAACCCAGAATCTCGGAATACCCTAGACACAATTCTCATATCAATAGATTTCCAAGAAGATGGAAGGAGAGACCCCTGGTCCTGGAAAGACTGGATGTAGGGGAATGCCAGGACAGAGAAGCAAGAGGGGGTTGAATGGGGAAAAGAGGGAGGGAAGGGGGCTTATGGGACTTTCGGGGAGGGAGGAAATGGGAAAGGGGAAATGATTTTGAATGTAAATAAAAAAAACTTAGAAATAAAATTAAAAAAAAAAGAATGGAAATAGGCAACCTCAGGAGTTAGGAGGTTGGGGGGACCCTCCAGAATGCACCAGAGACCTGGGAGGTGAGACTCAGGACTCAAAGGGAGGGACCTTAGATGAAATGCCTGACAGTAGGGAGAGGGAACTTATAGAGCCCACCTCCAACAGGAAGACAGGGCATCAAAAGAGGGAGAGGGGACCATCCCACAGTCACAACTCTGACCCATAAGTGTTCCTGTCTGAAAGAATTACTGGGATAGAAATGGAGAGGAGCCTGAGGAAAAGAAGTTTCAATGACAGGCCAAAGTGGGATCCAGCTCAAGGGGAGGTCCCAAAGTCTGAAATTATTACTGAGGCTATGGAGCCCTCACAAAAAAGGGACCTAGCATGACTACACTCCAGAAGACCCAACAAGCAGCTGAAAGAGTCAGATGCAGATATTTGCACCCAACCAATGGATAGAAGCAGTTGACCCCTATTGTTGAATTAGGGAAGGCTGAAAGAAGCTGAGGAGAAGGGAAATCCTGTAGGACCAGCAGTCTCAATTAATCTGTACCCCCAAGATCTCTCATACACTGTACCACTAAACAGGCACCATATACCAGCTGATGTGAGGTCCCCAACACACATACAGTACAGGACTGCTGGGTCTGTGTTCATTCAGAGATGACGCACCTAACCCTTAAAAACCTGGAGTCCCCAGGGAGTTTAGAGGTCAGGTGGGGTGAGGGGTGGAGAGTGGGGACATCCATGTGGAGACAGGGGTTGTGGGGAGTGAGTATGGGATGTGGAACAGTCAGAGGGTAGACAAGGAGGCAATAAAATATAGAGTATAAACAAATTAATTAATTAAAAATTACAATTGTAAATTACTTGTGCCTAGATTAATCCCACAATTATAAACGTTTTCTGTATCATAACATTTAAAAATGACAAAATAAAATGAATGGTGTTTTCTTTCATGTATACATAAAAAAATGGAGAAAGAAGATATCTTTGCCTTGTTCCTGATTTTATTAATAATGCATTTATTTTATTTTGTTTTGTTTTGTTTTCCTTTTCCATTCAGTATGATGTTGATGCAGATGCTCTCTGTGAAGACTTTCATTCAATGAGCTGTCTTCTTTTTATTCAAATTTTTTTCAGAGATTTATCATGAAAGGTGTATTTGACATTAGCAAAAGCCTTCCCTATGATCATTTGACTTTTGTCTTTGAGTTCACTTTTGGGATACTCTGTATTTATTAGTTAGTATACATTGAATCATCCATGAATCTCTTGAGTTGAGTCAGTTTGACCAAGGACCATTTAAGTGTGTTTTTGAGTTTAGCTTGGAAACATTTTCTGACAAATTTTTGTGTCTATGTTTATTGGGAAGTTTAATCTATATTTATCTTTTATTGTCACTTTCTTATCTTGTTTGGATGCCAGGATAAATCTTTGTAAAAATGGTTTGACAACATTCATTTCTATTTTATTGAATAGTTGGAAAAGATTAATGTTAGCTTGCTTCTAGATGTCTGATGTAATTCCGCAGTTTAGCTGAATGTATTACAAAAGGGAGAATTTTCATGATTACTTAAATCTTGTTGCTTGTTTTAGATCTGTTTAAGTTGTTGATCTCATCTTGTCTTAACTTACTAATTCATACACATGTAGAATACAACCATTTTGGTTTGTTTTTTTTTTTACAAATTTTTAAGTTTAGTAAAGTAGGTAAGTCTTTATAATTTCTAGAGTTTCATTGATATCTTTTGTAGTGTTTACGTTTTTATCATAAGTATTGTGAGCTTAATTATTCTTTCTCTTTTGATAAGTTTAATGAAGTACTTGTCAATCTTATTTAGTTTCCCAGATAACCAGTATTTATTTCATTGATTCCTTGTATTTTTTCTTTGTTTCCATTTCATTAATTACGGCTTGTACTTTAATGAATTGTTTCAATTTACTGATTTGAGATTTGCCTTGTTCACTTTCCCCCCTGAATTTGTGCTCTCTTTGATATTTTTAAACATAAGCATTTTAAAATTCTTTGTTAGGATTTCATCTAGTTTGGTCACATTGGATGACATTATTGTGGCATTAGTACTTTCTGGGGGAATCATACTGCCCTGAATTTCTGTGTTCTTTGTATTCTAACATTGATGCTTGTGCAACTTTGATGAAATCACTGACTCCCCCCACCCCACCCCCCGCACCCATCACTCTTAGTCTTTCAGGAGAGATGTTTTACAATGTTAGAATGAGTCTGGGTTAGGGGGGCTTAAAGCATCATTTTTCTGTGCTAGACTGGTGTTAAAGCCAACCACTCTCAATATCTAGTCCTTCCTGAACCTGCCACCCATGTACTCATTTAGCCTATCTAGCCTATCTATTTGGTCTGTGAACTCCAAGAATTGTCTTTATCTCACTTCAGGGCAACAGTCACACATTGCTATGCCTGGCTTTTTAACATGAGTGTCAGGGCTCCAAACACAAGTTTTCATGCCGACCTGGCAAGTATTTTATCATCTAGCCATCTCTCTAACCCCTGTTCTTGTATTTAGTATTTGATTTTTATCCACTTCAATGTGAAATATGTACTGTTTTGGAAGGCAATCCAGTTTTTCTCTAAGGCATTTCAGTTGTTCCTGAAGGACTTCCTTCTCTGGGTTCAGAGAATCTTCCATATTAGGAGCACAAGTAACCACGAATTAGCAACATCACTATAATGCCACCTATCTCAAAAGAAGTCCTCATGGAAGCTACAACCCCAAGGTCTACCTCAGTCAACCTTACACTTCCTACATACCTCATCATGATTTTCAAGTTAATTTGTCAGAATATCAATAGAAAACCCTTTTAGGTATTGTGAAAAAAAATAGAAATTAGTGATTATTTCAAAGAATGGTACTAGGCATCATGATAGCCATGTTACCTGCTGCAAGCTCATGCACCATTCTTCAGACTTACTTTCCCACTGCAGAAAGACACAAAGAAAGCAAAACCATGCAGACAGCTGCTAATATGAAACCAGTCATTCAGGGAAACTAAGAATCCAAAGCCGGAGCCACAGGCTGGCCCTCTCTCTAAGGTCTCCATCAGTCATGTGGGAGATGATGCAAAGATAGCACCTAACCAGAAAGCTAACTTTAAGTCTCAAGCAGACAGTTTTGGGTGATATTAGGTGGACCAGGCTGTTGAAAGCTGAGACCATAAATGCTAATGGAGCAGACAGATAGCAGCAACCTTGTCCTGCTGCCACACAGACCGGCCAGCAAGGGAATAAAGCTTGTATTTAAGCTTTATTTATCTTAGGAATGTGAAGTGTAGCTATATTCTGAAAAAATTAAGATAGTGGTTGATTTTTCCGTTTTTATCCTCTGAGACTGGCATCTTTGCACACAAAGTGTCTTGATTTTACAGATAACAACAAAAAAATATGCTGCTCCCCATCTCCCTGGCTGCCACTGCAACGAACTTTGGGAGATGAGAGCTTTCCTTCTCTGTTAACTGTAGAATGAAGAGCTAAAGCAATTAATATGTTGCTTTATTCCCAGGATAGATAAACTGAAGGGAATTGACCAGGATTGATGTAGGGATAGCAGGCAGTATTCTCATGCTCTGGAAGACATTGCCACTTTAATGTGTATTCCACACAGAAAGATTCCTTAAAATGATGGTGTGGGGAGGGGAATTGCATAAGGAATGAATATGGACAGAACAACTGTCAGGAACCAAATACTCCACAATTGCCAAGTTGACACCTTTGATCATCAGCTCAGTAGATAAGCCTCCCTGGGTTTGCTACTGTGCTTTTTTCAGTTCTGTTGCTGTAATCAAACACCTACAGAAGGTCCAGAGAGATGGTTCAACGGTTAAGAGCACTGGCTGTTCCTCCAGAGGAAGATGGTAGCTCTTGTCTGTAACTCCAGTCTCAAAGGATCCAACATCCTCTTCTGGTCTTCATGGATACAAGGCACATATGGTACACAGACATACAAGCAGGCAAAACACGCATAGATAGGTTAAACTACCTTAAAAAAATCTGAACACAAACAACTTAAGGGAAATGGGACTTATTTTAGCTCTCAGTAAGAGGTACAGCCCATCACAGTGGCAAGATAAAGGCAGCAGGTATGCACAGCATCTGATCACACCAGGTCATATTGCTTCCATAAACCAAATAGCAGAGACCCAGGAACCCAAGTTTCTGCTCCTAAGAAATCAGTCACTATCCTATTTTTTTTTCAGAAAATAGCTACACTTCACATTCCTAAGATAAATAAAGCTTAAATACAAGCTTTATTCCCTTGCTGGCAGGTCTGTGTAGCAGCAGGACAAAGTTGTTGCTCCGTTTCTGTATAGTCCAGGAATTCCTGTCCAGGAATGGTCCTGCTCACATCTGAAATATAGGTCTTCCCTTCAGTTTTCTTCAAGGGTGTGACCCACCACTCCCTATATGTTAACCGTGCTGTGCCTGTGGCCCTGTACCCTTGTGTATATGGGCAGCCCAATTAGACTTTGTAAATTATTAATAAAAAAGGCATATAGGTGAGAGAGGGTTAAGTGAATAAGAGCTACATAATGAGTAGTTGAGGGAATGGTAGGCTGTGAATATAATAAGAAATGCAAATTGATAAAATATATTTTTTAAATGTGGGTCTTCTCATATCACATAACATGATCAAGATGTCCCCCATAGACATGGGCAAATGCCATATTCAAGATGATTCTATATTTTATATTGAGTAAAAAAGCATTGCCATTTTTATTGTTAGTAATGTAAGTGAATATGACCCTTTTAACTTGGGACATATAAAAAGTTCTGAGACTGTTTATAGGAAATATTATTGTTTCACTTTCATTATATTTGTATCTATTTATGGTGTGTAGATGTGTCTGTGTGGGGTGGGGAGTGGAGGGTGTAAGCATGCCATGAAAAATGGTAGGGCAGGTGAGAGAGCAACTTAGGACTTGGAACTGGTTTCTCCTCCCAGGATCCAGGATCCAGGATCCAGGATCCAGGTCAGGAGGTTAATCCAGATGTGACTCATCTTTGCTCAGCCATCTTGCTGGTCTGGCAAAAAATTTTAAATAAGATGATAGACAACCAGGGTGATAATTTCTGATACCTGACCCTAATGGAATGACTGAGTTCTTTTATTTACTACTGCAATAATGCATGCAGACATTAAACAGAGCTCTCTTAATACCATGTGAAGTGACTCTAAGAGCTGACACATTTGACATTATGTGGGGTTCCTTAGCTTGTCTCATAATCACCCCACTGAAAGGACAGAAATACCTAAACATTTGGCTTGATTTCTAATCATTCAGATACCAAAATAAAGTCAGTCAGCCAGCTGGCCGTCATTGCTTTCCACTAGCATCTGTCAAGTGTTGGGGACCTTGAGATTCTGATTTGACAGCTGCCTAGAGCCATTCCCCAGGGGGGAGAGAAAATAAAGCTCCAGACCACCTGAGAAAAATACAGTGGACGCCCACCACATTAAACTAGAGGTCCAAAGGTACACACTATCATCTGATTATGAGGGTGAAGAAGAGTGTATTAGTCAGGGTTCTTTTTTTTTTTATTTTCTATATTCTTTATTTACATTCCCCAAAAGTCCCATAAGCCCTCTTCCCTCACCCTGCTCCCCCTCAACACCCTCCCGCCTCTCTGTCCTGGTATTCCCCTACACTGCAACATCCAGTCTTTCCAGAAAAAGGGGCCTCTCCTTCTGTCTTCTTGGGAATCATTTGATATGTGAATTGTGTCTTGGGTATTCTGAGCTTCTGGGTTAATATCCACTTATAAGTGACTGCATACCATGTGTGTTCTTTTGTGATTGGGTTACTTTACTAAGGATGATATTTTCCAGTTCTGACCAGTTGCCTAAGAATTTCATGGATTCATTGTTTTTAATTTCAGAGTAGTATTCCACTGTGTAAATATACCACATATTTTGTATCCATTCCTCTGTTGAAGGACATCTGGATTCCTTCCAACCTCTGGCTATTATAAATAAGGCTGCTATGAACATAGTAGAGCATGTGTCCTTATTGCATGCTGGGGAGGCATCTGGGTATATGCCCAGGAGTGGTATAACAGGGTCCTCCGGGAGTGTCATGCCCAGTTTTCTGAGGAACTACCAGACTGCTTTCCAGAGTGGTTGTACCAGCTTGCAATCCCACCAGCAGTGGAGGAGTGTTCCTCTTTCTCCACATCCTCGCCAACAACTGCTGTCTCCTGTGTTTTTGATCTTAGCCATCCTGACTGGTGTGAGATGGAATCTCAGGGTTGTTTTGATTTGCATTTCCCTAATAACTAAGGATGTTGAACATCTCTTTAGGTGCTTCTCAGACATTCGATATTCTTCAGGTGAAAATCCTTTGTTTAGCTCTATACCCCATTTTTAAATAGGGTTATTTGGCTCTCTGCAGTCTAACTTCTTGAGTTCTTTGTATATATTGTATATTAGCCCTCTGTCAGATATAGGGTTGGTAAAGATCTTTTCCCAACTTGTTGGCTGCCATTTGTCCAATTGACAGTGTCCTTTGCCTTACAGAAAATTTGTAATTTTATGGGGTCCCATTTGTCAATTATTGATCTTAGAGCATAAGCTATTGGAGTTCTGTTCAGGAAATTTTCCCCTGTGCCCATATGTTCAAGGCTCTTCCCCAGTTTCTTTTCTATTAGTTTCAGTGTGTCTGGTTTTATATGGAGGTCCTTGATGCACTTGGAGTTGAGCTTAGTACAAGGAAATAAGAATGGATCAATTTGCATTCTTCTGCATGATGAACTCCAGTTGAACCAACACCATTTGTTGAAAAGACTCTCCTTTTTCCACTGGATGGTTTTAGCTTCTTTGTCAAAGATTAAGTGACCATAGGAGTGGAGGTTCATTTCTGGGTTTTCAATTCTATTCCTTTGATCTATGTGCCTGTCACAGTACCAATACCATGCAGTTTTTAACACTATTGCTCTGCAGTATTACTTGAGGTCTGGGATACTGATTCTTCCAGAAGTTCTTTTACTGTTGAGAATAGTTTTAGCTATCCTGGGTTTTTTGTTATTCCAGATGAATTTGAGAATTGCTCTTTCTAACTCTATGAAGAGTTGAGTGGGAATTTTGATGGGGATTGCATTGAATCTGTATATTGCTTTTGGCAAGATGGTCATTTTTATTATATTAATCCTGCCAATCCATGAGCATGGAAGATTTTTCCATCTTCTGAGGTCTTCTTCAACTTCCTTCTTCAGAGACTTGAAGTTCTTGTCATACAGATCTTTCACTTGTTTGGTTAGAGTCACACCAAGATACTTTATATTGTTTGTGGCTATTGTGAAGGGTGTCATTTCCCTAATTTTTTTCTCGGCCTGCTTATCTTTTGAGTATAGAAAGGCTACTGATTTGTTTGAGTTGATTTTATATCCAGCCACTTTATTGAAGTTGTTTATCAGCTGTAGGAGTTCTCTGGTGGAGTTCTTTGGGTCACTTAATTATACTATCATATCATCTGCAAATAGTGATAGTTTGACTTCTTTTTTTCCAATTTGTATCCCTTTGACCTCCTTATGTTGTCTAATTGCTCTAGCTAGAACTTCAAGTACTATATTGAAAAGATATGGAGAGAGAGGGCAGCCTTGTCTAGTCCCTGATTTTAGTGGGATTGCTTCATGTTTCTCTCCATTTAGTTTGATATTGGCTACCAGTTTGCTGTAAATTGCTTTTACTATGTTTAGATATGGGCCTTGAATTTCTGATCTTTCAAAGACTTTTAGCATGAAAGAATACTGAATTTTTTCAAATGCTTTTTCAGCATCTAATGAAATGACCATGTTTTTTTTTCTTTGAGATTGTTTATGTAGTGGATTACATTGATGGACTTCCTTATATTGAACCATCCCTGCATCCCTGGGATAAAGCCTACTTGATCGTGGTGAATGATCATTTTGATGTGTTCTTGGATTCGGTTGGCAAGAATTTTATTGAGTATTTTTGCATCAATATTCATAAGAGAAATTGGTCTGAAAATTCTCTTTCTTTGTAGTCAGGGTTCTTTAGAGTCACAGAATGTATGGGTAGTCTCTATATAGTTAGGGAATTTGTCGATGACTTACAGCTTGTAGTCCAACTCCCCAACAATGGTCAGCAGCAGCTATAGATGGAAGTCCAAGAATCTAGCAGTTGCTCAGTACCACAAGGCAGATTTGGATGGAAGTCCAAGGATCTAGCAGTTGCTCAGTCCCATGAGGTAAGCAGGCAAGGAAGAGTGAGTGAGTAAATCTTCTGTTTTCCAATGTCCTTATGTAGGTCTCCAGCAGAGGCCATGACCCAGATTAAAGGTGTGTGGCACCATGCCTTTAGTCCCAGATGACCTTGGACTTGGAGATCTCCTTGTCTTAATCTTCTGGAATTCATAGCCACTATGCTTCAAGATCTTCATGCCAAGATCCAGGTCAGAAACTTGTATCTCTCACCCTCCAGATTAGGATCATAGGTGAGCCTTCCAATTCCGGATTGTAGTTCATTCCAGATATAGTCAAGTTGTCAACCAGGAATAGCCATTACAAGGAGACTATCTCACATTTCTTGGGTGGGGAATAACAAATCAGTGTGTAAACAAATTTCCCTTGAGAATATGTAACCACAAACTTGTTTTCACAAATATTTATGGTTAGAAAATTCTCAAGCACAAAAGAACACACATGGTATGCAGTCACTGATAAGGGGATACCCTAGACACAATTTGCATATCAATAGATTTCCAAGAAGATGGAAGGAGAGACCCCAGTCCTGGAAAGACTGGATGTAGGGGAATGCCAAGACAGAGAAGAAAGAGGGGGTTGAATGGGGAAAAGAGGGAGGGAAGGGGGCTTATGAGACTTTTGGGGAGGGAGGAAACGGGAAAGGGGAAATGATTTGTAATGTAAATAAAAAAACTTAGAAAAAAAAAAGAAAATTCTCAAGCCAAGTAACCTATGTTATTTAAGTTGTAGGTTAGAAATGTCCTAGCCTATATCAGAAGCAAAAGTAACTCTTCTCTGGAGATGCTTGACATTAAACTAATCCTTACATGACTCCCACAAATATTGTTCCAGGAAATGCACACCTGGAGTCAAGGATCACAACAGGTCATGAGGAATCTACCAGCCAGAAAGTAGAAATGGCAGACATCAGAATCCATGTTTCCAAAAAGGAACAGAGAGAAGGGGGAAGAGGAGGGAGGGAGAGGGAGGGGGAGAGAATATAGTAAAGCATAAGAAATAATGAATAATACATCTAAGAATGGAGAAATATAAAATCCAGAATGGGGAACAAAAGAAATTATAAGAATCAAACAAATAGAGCCTGGTAAGTTGGCTCACAGAGTAAAGGTGCATGCCAATAAACCTGACCATCAGACTTTCATCACCAGAAAAAGAAACAGAGAAAGAACAGATTTCTGCAAGTTGTCTTCTGGATTCATACATAAATAGTCTCTCTCTCTCTCTCTCTCTCTCTCTCTCTCTCTCTCTCTCTCTCTCTCTCTCTCGCACGCACACACACACTCATGTATGCACACACATACACAGTATGGGGTAATTTTTTAAAGTGTAAAGATAACGTGTCATTACTAGAAATAAAAATACACTGAAATGAAACAAAAACATTGGGCAGATTCGTTGATCAGTTACAACTGATGAAAATGTCAGTGTAGTGAAATTTAGATCTGAATGGGTTATTTGGAATAAAAGGCAATGCTTATGGAACAAAATTTGAGGAAAGATTAAGAAATATCGATGACAGGGTAAAAAGTGCTAACATATATCAAATTGAAGTTTCACACAGAGATGACATGAATGTTGAAGAACCAATAGCTTTAGACGTGATTAAGAGTTTGCAGAAAGTTTAAACAAGCAGGCCCTAAGGTCTGATGAGTCTAATATAAAAATGAGTCAACAATTTAAAGAACAAAATCTTCATCCAGGGTTAAGTCACAGTGGTAGATGACTAGAACAATTCTGTGTGTCAATCTTCTGAAACAAAAGAAACAGATGAATTGCTATAAAACCTCCTCAAGGCAGCTATGCAATAGTCCTAGTTGATAATTGAAGGTTAGTTTTATTATTGTTGTGTGTACATGTGTGTTTGGGGTGCAGATACTGCAGTGTACCAGTGGAGGTCAGAGGGCAGCTTTATGGAGTCACTTTTCTCCTCCCACTCTTGTGTGGGTTTGGAGGATCAAACTCAGGTTGACAGGCTTGGGCAACCAGGGACTTAACCCACTGAGCCATCTAGCCCCTTTTTTCTTAATTAAAAAACATTCTGTTGTACTTTTTATATATTTTTATATTTGTCATTTATAATTTCTCTCTCTCTCTCTCTCTCTGTGTGTGTGTGTGTGTGTGTGTGTGTGTGTGTGTGTGTGTGTGTGTGTGTTTATGATATGGGTGTAAAATAATTCAATAGATAATTTCTTGGTGAATGATCTGCTCAAGGTCAAGCCAGAACTTCTCCGAGGCACTGCTCCTAGATCAATACAGCACACATGAGGAAAGCATAGGTCCTCAGAGATGTGTATTTTTCTTCCCACACTGCAAGTGAAGAGCATATAGCATAGCTAAAAATTGAGACGTCCTTTGCCATTCACCTAAATAATGAATACAGAAACACACCCGTGGATTCTGAGTGACCCCATGTTCTGCTGGAACCATCCCTCTTTCTTTCACTCTTCTGTAATCCAAGGGAAGCAGAGCGAAGGGGTCACTTCCTATTAAGCATCCAGAAGAATCTGAAGCTGTCCAGCCAGCAGCCCTTTGCCATGGTGCTGCAGTGGATTCATCAATTTCTTTGTCCTTTAGAGATTATTCTAGCCTCTGCCTGTTATGTTGTGTGTCTTAAAACTGTGACACAAAATATTGCCTTGTCAAACCATTATGCATGGGCAAGTTACCTTCAAAATTAGGGAGTCTAGAGGGAAATATTTTGTATGATCTTATTCATCACCAAGTTTCTTTATAGCAGAGTGTGCCTCTGAGGCCTCTGACTCACGCTGACTTCATGTCTGGGTCATTACAGAGGGCAAGACTTGGATGGTCAAAGAAGAAAGAGTACTGTGCTTCTTTAGGATCAGGTTTGATAACCACATGAGTGTCCATTTTGCACCTTCTACTCCTCACTAAGGCACTTTTATCACCCTGAGAGGAATTTAACAGGTAGGAAGAGAGATAGGATATGAAACACTGTTCAGTGAGAAGATAAAATTGTCATTTGCAGCTTCAGTGTCAAGGAGTAAATGTTTGCTTCATAAGTTAATGGAGCCTTTGGCATCTACTGTCTCCTTTAGGATGTGTAACCATCCTTGAAATAGTTATCATATGTTTCTTCTTCACAGATGAGGCAACATATTTCTTGCAAATAAATACAAAATCATTCTCAATGAAGGTGTTTTAGAACTAGATTATTAAGGTTCTTTATAATTTGCCATTTGTGAATTTATGCCAATCCTTTTATAGCACAGGGACCTATGATATAATGAATCCATGCTAGCTAAGTATGTGAATCCACAAAAATAATTCCAAATAGAAACAGAACTCTCTCATTTCCCTCTCTGCTTTCCCACTTTCCCATCCTCTACCTCCTCTTCCTTCTTTGCTGTTTACCTGGGGAGGGTACTGATGGGTTGCTCAAGGTGTGCTTCTGATGGTCACTATTTCTAAGAGTTAGGAGTTGGATTGGCTCAAACTGACCTTTCAGGAAACAGTAACTGTCTTCATTTAAATTACTCAAATACATCCTGTCTACCACTTTCCTCTCTTTAATTAAAGGATCTCACTTTGTTTCCTGACTTGAGTAAAAATGTGCTATTGACTTAGATTTGCAGAAAATTCTTCTCAAGTGCTCAGATCTAAATCTTCATGAAAGGGAATGTTTCTGATAATTGTTAGTGCCATTTTGACAGATGTTCAATATGTAATAATGATCTACTGTTCTGAGTAATGCACCAAAATCAACATGACTTCAGACAGAATCCAAAGGCTAGTTTGGGAACAATGCCAAAACTTATTCCAAGAGATTTTAACTATATAAATCTTTGCATGAAAGAAATGGGATGTGTGTGAATCATCAGGCTGTTTCCAATAGCCAAGCAAGCACAGCACCACACAGCAAAAATACCAAGCAAAATCCAAAGCAAAACAAAAATATGACTAGAATAATTGTCCCCAAGTTCAATGTTTACCAGTTTGTGTACCATCCAAGCTATTTCCTTCCATCAGATATGCACATGGCTCTTTTACTCTCTAGAGACATTATCACCATGACAACTTTATCAGACTAAACACTGAAATGCAGCTTTTGGAGTGATCTCAATTTGGACACAGATTAGAATACTATTTATAATGCTCTTCTTTTATCAATATACTCAGTTTGCCTGACAGAGATGAGAACATTTTTAAATGACGATTAAAATCACAATGAAAAAATGTAAAAACTTTACAAAGAGAAAAGGAATAAGTCATTAGGCTGAAAAATGGGCAATCAAAGGAGCCATTGCACTGGGAAGCTGGAGAGCAGCAGGTGCTGTGGTGTGACGGGACCTTGCTTCTCATCATGCATGCTCTACAACGATGCAGGCTGACAGCGAGGGGAATTAATGTGTCAGAGCAGGTACTTTCTGCCCATTAGATGATTCCCTGTACATCCTCACAGACTGCTACCCGTGGCTTTTTGATAAAATGGCTTACAGTATACAACTCCAAGAGTTGTGTGGAGAAACACAGCTGTGAGTGGCGCTGCTCACAATACCTTGGCTTAGCAGAATGTGAATGACCAAGTAAATATTTCTGTACCCCACACTGGGACGTGTGATTTCAGTCCATGAATAAATTATTTAGCTACAGATGCTGTGAATATATTAAGATGACCAAGGGCTACAGGGTCTCAGTGTGGGGGATGGAAGATGACACTGATGAAGATAATTCTCAAGTTAAAAAATTAGCTCCCAACCAAATGAGAGTATCAGAAAGACCATGAGAATATATCCCTCCCTCTGATCTAGAAGAAAACATGCCAGATTCTGAGGCAGCAGCCTGAATCAGTGGGCCAGCTTAGAGAGCACAGCATCCAGGAGAGCAAGCACCATACTCCAGGCTTTTGTCACCTGACATCTGCTTCCCTTTCTGGCTCAGCTCACAGTCATTCCTTTCCGTTTTGCTTTTGTTTCCTATTGCTGTTCCTCTTCCTCTTTCTCTTCCTCCTCCTCTTCTTCCTATTTTCCCTCTTTTTCCCCTTCTCCTCCTCTCTTTATATTCCCCCTCCTCTTCTAATTCTTCTTTGTAATCCTACCTTTACTTTTCTCCTCCTCCTCTTCCTCCTCCTCTTCCTCCTCCTCTTCCTCCTCTTCCTCCTCCTCTTCCTCCTCTTCCTCCTCCTCTTCCTCCTCTTCCTCCTCCTTTCTCCTCCTTCTCCTCCTCCTCTTCTTCCTCCTTTCTCCTCCTTCCCTTCCACCTCCTCCTCTTCTTCCTCTTCCTCCTCCTCTTCTTCCTCTTCCTCTTTCTCCTACTCCTCTTCCTTTCTCCTCTTCCTCTTCCACCTCTTCCTCTTCCTCCTCTCCCTCCTCCTCTTCATCCTCCCCTTCCTCTCCCTCCTCCACCTTCTCTTCCTTATCCTCCTTCTATGTTGAATTGTTTTGTATGCTAGTTCTCTAAATTAAGCTATCTATGCTAGCTGGTATTTCATTGTTGTTTTGCTTTGTTTTTGTTTGTCAATTCTACACAAGCTAAGCTCCTCTGGGAAAAAGGAACCTCAATTAAGAAAATGTCCCCATCATATTGATCTGTAATGGAGTCTGTGGGGGCATTTTCATGATTCATGATTGATATGGGAGGAACCCCATCCACCATGGTCAGTGCCCCCTCTGGTCAGATTGTCCTTTGTTATACAATAAAACAGGTTGAGCAAGGCAAGGCAAGAAAGCCATTGCCAGGATTCCGCCATGGTCTCTACTTCAGTTCCTGACTCCAAGTTACTGTCTTGAGTTCCCACTCAGACATCCATTCACAATGGACTGTACACTTTAAGATGAAGCAAACCCTTCTCTCTCCAAGTTATTCCTTGGCCGTGATTTTTATCACAGAAACAGAGACACAAACTAGAACGGTGTAAAATCATAATTTAGTTTCAAATAAAAGTAGAGTTTAAAATTCTATTAGAAGTGTGAGATGGCTCAGATGTTAAGAGCACTGACTATTCCTGCAGATAGTATGAGTTCAGTTCCTGTGGATAGTGTGAGTTCAGTTCCCAGCACCCCTCTAGAGGAGCTCATGATTGTCCAGTTCCAGAGGATCTGATGCCTTCTTTTGACCTTCATGGCACCTGCATTCAAATGCACACACTCAAATATATATACACACGCATATACATAACTTTAAAATAAAAATAAATAATTTTAAAATTGCTAAGATTTGCTCTTTCCAGATCGTTATCTAATTAATTAGACTGCTGGATCGTTCTCTAACTTTGGCTGAGATGAAGAAATAGCTGATTTGATTTTTTTCAGCTAAATTAAAAAATAACTAAGGCTAGCTCTCTCACTCATTATGTGTAATTACTTGAGAATGGAGGGTTAAGATAAGCTGACATTTATGTTAAAGTCTTGGAAATCAAACTCATGTTCACACATATTAACAGGTTCAGGAGTCACTTCTAGCTGTCCTCATCCACTAATCTTGGCAAAGGACATGTGGTTCTGTCTCAGAAAACATCTTCATGTTTTTATGCATAGTGCTCTTCAAATGCATCTATGAATAATTTTTGTTTATTATCTAAAACCTCTACTAAAGAACAAAAAATATGTAAGATATGAGCAAGGGGGCAGGAATATTGTTACTATTGTATCTTCAGCATTTACCAAATTCTCATCACATGGTAGAAGGCCAGAACAGCTTTGGGGCAAGAAGGGTCTGAGAGATTGCTCAGTAGATAAAGCACTTGTCGTGGAAGTTAGAAGAACAGAGTTCAGATATCCAGTATCCACGTAAGAGTCAAGCAGGCATGGCAGCCATCAGAAATGCCATCACTAAGGAGGCATAGACAGGTTCCCTCTATCAAGCTGGCTACTTAGAATAAGAGAATCATAGAGTTCTGTGTTTATCAAGAGAAAGAGAGCTTGCTTCTGTAAATAGAGTGGAAGCAATCATGGAAACTACCTGACATTGATCTCTTAGCCTAGATATATACACACTTACATGCACGCACACAAACATACCAAACACACCACATGTATATCTGCAGATCCACAACAAATATATAGGGCAACAAAGATAAAGGAAGAAAGGAGATAAAATATAAAGAAAATAGGGGAAGACCAAGAGAATGGTTCAAAATGTGTGAAATAGCCTTCAGCCTCTCTCTGTTCCTTTATGTCTTCTTTAGAATAGTGAACTGAAGTTTCAAAAGAAAACAAACAACAACAACAACAATAAAATATCCGTATGTAAAATTTCGTCAAGGCAGGTTAGTTGATAAAACCATGCGGAGCATTGCAAAGCTGCGGATTATATTGGGCTGCATTTAAACTCCTAATAGCTGTGCCTCATCTACCTCTGTGTCTGACCTAATGTTCTTTCAGCTCTCAAGTGAAAGCTTTGGAAAGCATTAACAGATTGTTAGCTTTTGCCAAACCTAAATGGAAGTGTGTGTGTGTGTGTGTGTCTATAAAAATTCATGTGACCACTTTCATAATGCAACATTGTATTCAGAAAAAAAAATTGAATTCCCATTCCCAGAATATGGTCACTCATATTTTTTTCAGAATGAATGAGCTGATTCCTTTTGATATGTTTTAGTTTTCCAATGGTAGAGCCCTCTATAGAAACATCCCATTCTCTGTTATGCCTAAAAGAATTCTACACTGGGTATATCTGACAGAGGATTAGTATCTAGAATATACAAAATCTGAACATCAAGGGAATAAACAATATAAATAATAAATGGGGTACAGAACTAAACAAAAACTACCCAAAATATAAAACACAAATGACTGAGAAAAATATTTTAAAATGTTCAACATTCTTAGCTATCAGGGAAATTTGAATTAAAATTACATTGAGATTTAATCTCACCCCAGTCAGGATGACCAAGATTAATAAATCAGATACTGCTGAGAATGCAGAAAAAGAGTAACACTTATTCACTGTTGGTGGGAGTGCAAACTTGTACAAGCATTATGGAAATCAAGGGAGAAGGTCCTCAAATAGCTGGAAATAGATCTACCATAGAGCTACACTACTCCTGGGAATGTACCCAAAAGGCTGAACATCATACTACAGAGATATTTGCTCACTCATGTTCATTCCTGCTGTAATTATAATAGCCAGCAACTCAAAACTGTTTAGATGACCATCAATTGATGAAAGGATAAACAAAATATAGTGCATTCCCATCTGTTAAGAAAAAAACGAAGGTATGAGATTCACAGGTGAATGGATGGAACTATAAAAAAAATCATCTCGAGTGAGGGGACACAGACCCAGAAAGATAAACATCACATGTGCTCTCTTACTTATCAGATCTTATCAGATATATGTTAGGAGTTACCATATAATGAGGAAGACAATGCCCCAACTACATATCATATGCTACCAAATAAAAATCCCAGTGCAAGTAACAGTTTACATCTTTCTGAGTCATTGAGACAGTGCTAGCCACCATGTCACGGTTATTAAGAAGTACAGACAGACAATTTTAGAAACACTTTCCATCTTATCAAGAAGCCCAAAAGAGTTAAATGATTCTCAATCTTCTTAGACAGGAGGCCCCAGAGCTCTCGTATCTGATTCATCACACTTTGTGCAAGCCAAATTAACCACAAGCTGCAGTTGACTCTAAGACCTGAGCTTGTGGACGTGTGGTCCCCCCGAAACACGCTATGTCTGGGTACCCAACGGACAGAAACTTGGTGTGATGCCAGAGCGTCCATCCAGCAACAGCTGAGTCCCAAAGTGCCAAGCCTGTGAAGGAGGCCAGTCGATATCAGCCACCTCCTGAAGCCTCCAGAGAAGCCAGCTCTCTGGCTTTCTGTCATTTTAGTTTCTGTCAGTTTCAAAAGAGACAAGCTTCTGGGGCTGAAATTGATGTACTTGTGTGACTATTCCTGTCTGTTGAAATTGACAGTCTGGAAGTGATGAAAGTAACCAGTTTTTCAATTTCAGCAGAGGACAGCTTTGCAGGTGGAGCTTCACTAAGTCTACACCTTTCTGTCTGATCAGAGAATTTAATTATCCTCTCACTTTAAAAAAGTTTTGTGTTCACTTTCAGAAATTATTTTGGACTCTTCTCTAGACACAACATGAATTGGCCCAGCATGGAAACAGATGGTCAGTGCTGTCGAAATGCAATCCCATGTATTGTTCAGCAGAACTTTTCTCCACATTGGGTTGATTGATCAATTTCCTCAAAATGGGTTTTGTGTTTTTTTCTAAAACAAACACAAAATATGGAATCACTTTCAATCATGCTGCTGGTGAATTTTGATGTGTTTCTCAGAAAATCTACCTAGTTTTGATTAACCAGTCATAAGCCCAGTCAAATTACTCCACAAGTCCCTGCCGCATCTTTCAAAGACCTGACTTTGAAAGGCTTTTGATTGATTAAATCAAAATGGTTTGTAGAGGCTTAAAAGAATTTCACAGGAAGCATTGGAGTTAGAAGTTCTAAGGTCTACAGTGAACTAATTATATGACCTGATCTGGTTCCCAGACTTTTCCTCTGTGAAATAAAAAAATTGAACCATAACAGCATTTTTCTTTTTCGTTTTCTTTTTTACTGGTTATTTCCTTTGTTGTTGTTGTTGTTTTTCTTTTGTTTTTGTTTTTATTAGATATTTTCTTTACTTACATTTCAAATGTTATCCCCTTTCCTCATTTCCCCCTTTGAAAACCCCCTATACCATCCCCCTCCCTGTGCTCACTAACCTACCCACTCCCACTTCCCTGTCCTGGGGCATTCCCCTACACTGGGACAATGAACCTTCTCAGGACCAAGAGCCTCGCCTCTCATTGATGTCTGACAAGGCCATCCTCTGCTACATATGCAGCTGGAGCCATGGGTCCCTCCATGTGTACTCCTCGGTTGGTGATTTGGTCCCTGGGAGCTCTGGGGGTACTGGTTGGTTCATATTGTTGTCCCTCCTATGGAGCTGCAAGCTCCTTCAGCTCCTTGGGTCCTTTCTCTAGCTCCTCCATTGGGGACCTTGTGCTCAGTCCAATGGTTGACTGAGAGCATCCATCTCTGTATATATCAGGCAATGGCAGAGCCTCTCAGGAGACAGCATTATCAGGTTCCTATCAGCAAGCGCTTGTTGGCATCCACAATAGTGTCTGGATTTGGTAACTGTTTATGGGATGGATCCCCAGGTGGGGCAGTCTCTGGATGGCCTTTCCTTCAGTCTTTGCTCCACACTTTGTCTCTGCATCTCCTCCCAAGGGTATTTTGTTCCCTCTTCTAAGAAGGACCAAAGTATCTACACTTTGGTCTTCCTTCTTCATGGACTTTATGTGGTCTATGAATTATATCTTGGGTATTCCTTGCTTCTGGGCTAATATCCACTTATCAATGAGTATATACCATGTGCGTTCTTTTGTGATTGGGTTACCTCACTCAGGATATTTTCTAGTTCCATCCATTTGCCTAAGAATTTCATGAATTCATTGTTTTTAACAGCTGAGTAGTACTCCATTGTGTAAATGTACCACATTTTCTGTATTTATTTCTCTGTTGAGGGACATCTGGGTTCTTTCCAGTTTCTGGCTATTATAAATAAGGCTGCTATGAACATAGTAGAGCATGTGCCCTTATTACATGTTGGAACATCTTCTGGGCATATGCCCAGGCATCCAATAGAGGACTAATATCCAATATATACAGAGAACTCAAGAAGTTAGACTCCAGAGAACCAAATAACCCTAGTAAAAATGGGGTATGGTGCTAAACAAAGAATTCTCAACTGAGGAATACCAATACCAAATGGCTGAGAAGCACCTAAAGAAATGTTCAGCATCCTTAGTCATCAGGGAAATGCAAATCAAAACTACCTTGAGATTCCACCTCATATCAGTCAGAATGGCTAAGATCAAAACTCAAGTGACAGCAGATGCTGGCGAGGATATGGAAAAAGAGGAACACTCCTCCACTGCTGGTGGGATTGCAAGCTGGTACAACCACTAGAAATCAGTTCGGGGGTTCCTCAGAAAATTGGACTTAGTACTACCTGAGGACCAGCACTTTACAACTTTATAAAAAGTCTTTTCATAAGCTAAAAGTTGTAGCTGTCCAGCAGCTTTGGTCAAATTGGGTACACCTGGAAGGAAAGCAGGGGCTGAAAGAGAACGTTTGGGCAAGAGAAATAAGGAAGCCAAGATAAAGTTCTGACCAAGGCCCAATGTTTAATATCTTAACTCTGAAATATATGGGTGGGGGGGGAAGTCCATCTCCCTTTTGTCAGGATCTCATCAGCAAAACAGGCTCAGCTGCTCAGCAGGAAGTGGCCTCTTGCAGGAAGCTGCGGATGTGGCAGAACAATAGACTTCACTTAGGTTGACTGTGGCAAACAAGGTCTGATTTAGCCTGCTCAAGGCTGGAGGAAGGGTACAAGTAGCTCTAATGACTGTGCCATGTTTAAATAATTTCAGAAAACACCGAGTATGCTTATTTATAGCAGTACTTGCCAGAGCTTTGCTCATTTTAATAAGACAAAGTGAAACAAATCTTAGTCACAAATGGTATAAGATACAATTCATGGGGCTGGAGAAATGGCTCAGTGATTAAGAGCTGCCCTTCCAGAGGACTTGGATTAAATTCCCAGCACCTTCATGATGGTTCACAGCCATCTATAATTCCAGTTCCAAGGGATTTAGGGTTTTCTTCTGGCCTCAGCAGATACAAGGCAGGCACACAGTCGGTGCACAGACATATGCAGGCAAAACACCCAGACACATAAAGTAATAAAATAAGTTTTTAAAAGAAAAATGCACTATTCTTTCCAAACTCCATCTCAAAAATTTTAAATATTCTGTGCTAATGCTGTAGTTCTAGACTCTTCACAGGCTTAAGATATCTTTAGTCATCAGCCCACAGTGTTTATTTCTAAGATTGTTATACATTAAAGAATAGTAAGTTTTATTTATCTGAAGAGTTAAATTAGAAAGTAATTTAGAATTTAGACTATGTATGGAACTTTGGGTCTACTGAAACTATACCTGTTTGCCACTACTTAGTGCTATCATCATATTGTAAAGGTAATGCACGAACATTTTCCTTTTGAAAAAGCATTTTAAAAGGTAAAGGAGAACGTGGGGTGTGTACACAAAATGCAAAGTGGACTAAATTGCCTTATGGGCTGGAGATGGCCAACCTCTGATCTTCATAAATACTGCATTATGAAGTATAAATACTTTACAAATACTCGGACAAGAAACCTTGTAAGGTGGTGGATAAATGGTTTTATCTCCCTAGACATATCAGATCCATTCCTTCTTGATGTCTTAGCATTCTATCATCTCTATTGCAGAGGCCGCTCACTGGTTTGCTTTCTTCTGAAACCTCTTGACTTCACTCTGTCTAACATAACTGAGTTATATCATCTTTACTTACTAGAATTCACAGGGAATTTAGTTTTCCATCACACCTTAACAGTAACTCTCAACTTCTCTCTCTAGGTTATTTCTCCTTTCAACTTTATGCAATTCTTTCTGAGATGCTAAACATAGAATCTGTTTCAATGAAGGACACAGAAAACCATGGGATAGGAAGATGGCAAATAAATCCCTCAGCAGACTTTAGCACATGTACTTGGAATTCCCGTAATTCTTTTTTTTTTTTTTTTTTTTGCACAAGGAGGGAAAAAAAAACTGCTTTAATACATTTTGCGGGAGAAACATCCAGATCACATTGTAACTCATGATCAACCATTTCGAGTTCAACATTGTATAAACTTGTTATAAATCATGATATATGGTCTTGATTTCAGGTCAGCAATTAAATAGCCAAAATTTCTTTCACAATCATTAGCAATCTACATCAACTCCCTCTATCTTTTTAAAACTGGTCCTGTAATTCTTTAAGGGATTTTTGTGTTTCCTCTTTAAGGGCTTCTACCTGTTACCTGTGTTCTACTGTATTTCTTTTATTTTAAGGTGATATAATTATATTTTAATTAAAAATTGAAAACAACAATATGAAACAATACCCAACACCAAATAAATAGGACAGAAATAAATTAATTCTGGAAAACTAAGATTCAACTTGCTTTTGGTCAGTGTGCCAATTATATTCATTATACAAAACTCTGTAAGATAGAAGTGAGACAAAAGGCATTTCCTTCTTTCATTTGGCTGTTTTATGTTTCTGCTGGAAAACAAGGATATAGGTGTACAAAGGGTTTTCTGAAGCAGAAGCTTTCTCCATGTCCTGAGTGTCAGCTTCACTGGTAGCTTCCTTCCTAAGAACACACATATGAAGTTAGCAGGATATTGAACTGATCATTCCAGTGGTGTCCTGGGTGGTCTTTCATGGGATTCTTTTTTGTTTGTTTGTTTACATCAAAATTTATTTATTTACTTATCATATGACAATGTAAATACAAAATGTTAATAAAGAGAAAACTAAGTACATAAGAAAGGATATATGGAATTCTGAGCTACTTAATTTTCTGTAACTAAGAATTTTCTGTCACTTTGTCCTAGAGGGCAGTCCATTGCTTTTTTAAGGGTTAAATGGTAAGTAGCCTGTGTCCCAGGCAACAGTAGTCTCTCTGCCCCTGCTGTTCTTTTTTTCTTTTTTTTCTTTGTTTTTTATTGAATATAATCTTCATTTACATTTCAAATGCTAAAACTTTTCACAGTTTTCCCCCTTCCCAAAAACCCCCAATCCCTCCTCCCACCCCTTGCCTCCAAGTATATGCCCCTCTTCCTGACCCACTCCCACCTCCCGCCCCCTCAATTCCCTCAATTTCCCTTTGTTGGGGCATCAATAGAGCCTTCACCGGACCAATGACCTCTCCTCCCACTGATGCCCGACAAGGCATTCCTCTGCCACATTTTTGGCTGGAACCATGTGTACCCCTTGGTTGATGGTTTAGTCCCTGGGAGTCCTGGATCATCTAGGTGGCCAACAATGTTGTTCTTCCCATGGGGCTGTAAACCCCTTCAGCTCCTCCGGACCACCCTCCAACTCCTCCATTAGGGACCCCACTCCCAGTCCAATGGTTGGCTGCTAGCATCTGCCTCTGTATGTGTAAGGCTCTGACAGGGCCCCTCTGGAGACAACCATGACACGCTCCTTTTGGTATGTGATTCTTTTTGTCCCTAATAGTGTCGGGGTTTGGTGACTGTTTATACAATGAAGTTATTTTTGTCCTTCTTAAAGTCCTCTATCATCATCATGAGAAGTGATTTTAAAACCTAATCTTGCTTTTCCAGTGTGATGGGGTATCCAGGACTTACTATGGTGGGAAAATTGGGTTCTGACGATACCAAGTAAACTTGTTTTCTGTTGCTTATATTCTTGCACTTTCCTCTCACCATCTGGTTATCTCTAGTGCTACCTGCCCTCGATGGCTCTGACTGGAACCTGTCCCTCCTGTGAATCTGGTTGTGTCAGAACTCCTCAGAGTCCAGCTGTCTCTGTGATCCTGTGATTCTGAGATCATGGGTGTTTCAGAGCTCCTGGGAGTCAAGCTGCCTCTGGGACTCTGAAATCCTGGTGTGACCAAGTTCCTGAGATCCTTATGATCCTGGGCATGTTAGAGCACCTGGGAGTTGAGCTTCCTCTGGGTGTTGTGGGACTGGATGAGGAACCAGCAACCAAGGTCTGCTCAGGGCACTGGCTCAGACTGGAAGGAACCCATGTCACTGGCCAGGTGGGGGTTCCTGTGTCCCTGGATCCCAGGAGTCCCAGTTACTCTTGGTGTTGGGGGCAGATGTTGTAGCCTCCTTGCCTATGATACTGGGCATATTAGAGCACCTGGAAGTCAAGCTTCCTCTGGATGTTGTGGGACTGGGTGCGGAGCCAGCACCCAAGATCTGCTCAGGACACCGGCTCAGACCAGAAGGATGCACTTGGAGTTCCCAATGAAGCACAGCATTGTCCCAATTGTCTTAGCCTTGGGACCCTTTGCATGGACATCTTGTTTGTCATTGACTACATGTTTGCATATCAGTAGCCCGAAGATGTTTGAGGTTTCTTATATTCTTATAGCCTTACTAAATACTCATTAGCACCTAACACTCTACAGAAGGAACAAAGTCATATATATATATGTATATATATATACACACACATATACACACACACACACACACACACACATATATATATATGTGCATTTCCCTCACTTTCTCATATATAATTAACTTTTAACTTTTGTGTACTTAGAGGTGTATTTTGTGCACAAATAGTAAGATATTCATAGTCATGGGTGTAGTAGTATAGTGAAATCATTGGTTATTTGTGTATATGGGTGATAAAGTGTCTTTTCTTCATGCTAACTAAGCATTAGTCCTACCTTCTTGAATAAATCACTTCTTCAGTTAATTAGATAAATAAGTCTGAATTTCTGAAGATTATCTCTAACCATATATGTTATATGACCATTGTGATTTCATATAAATCATCAGCCCATGTCTAAAAGAATGCCCTTTAAATGCTCCCTCTATATTTGAAAAAAAGTAATATAAACTTAGAAGCAGCCTCATTCTGAGATCTCTGATCATTAGGCTTTTTTGACAGTATCCAGTGTTTCTACATCCTATAGACAGGAACAGAGCTATGTGATGACTCTCATACTATCTTAGAATTAAAAAAGCTAGCCACATCCCACAACTTCAATTTTGTATGCTGTATTACTAGTTGCCAATATAAGTTTCTTTTGACTCCTAGCACATAGTTTGCTGATTTGTTCATTATTCATTCTTTTAGTATTTGTCATATGCCTAGAAAGTATCATTCCCTTAATAAGGTAGAGAGTTTGCAATATGAGCACCAACCTAACCACTAAGTGGGTTAATAAGGGAGAGATTCCAGAATCAAGCAAACAAAAACATACAGAACTATAATTCAAAGTTCTATCAGTAAAGCAACTGACCAGACTAGTGTATTCATTACTGCTCAAGTTTTCACATTGAAAGACTTCTCCCTCCCTCCACTGGAAGTCCCTCCTGGTTACAGCAGGTGGGCACTTCAGTCTCCATATTCCCAGTTGCTAGGTGTCTCCTTTAGGGTCACCTCATGAACTTCTGGGAGCTTTCCTCATGTTCTATGTCTCTGTCTTTTCCCAGAGATGTTCTCCCCCTACCCCAATTTCTGTTCCCTCCCCCAGCCCATTAGGAGGTAGGAAGGAGTCACATCATAGTTTAGAGTAAGAAAAAAGATTAGATCATGTCCTGAGTACCTTATCAATCATTACCAGATTTTAAAGGTCTTTTTTTTTATTAAGCCTCTATTTTGTGTCTGGTATATACATAAAAACATTAATGCAATCCTTTATTTAAAAAATAAGTGATATATTAGGTAAACCATTTTTTCAGGGTTAATTAACTGTATAAATTAATGGGTTTCATTATGACATTTCATCTATGTTTATGATACACATTTATCATCTTTAGTCCCCTATTATTTTATCCAACTTTCCTTCCCACTGCTGCTCTCTCTTACTTCTAAGCCTTCCTTCTACAGTGTTACTCATATATAGATAGAAGATGATGAGATAGATAGATAGATAGATAGAGATAGATAGGTAGATAGATATACAGGATAGATAGATGATAGATGGATAGGTAGATTATTGATAGATAGATAGATAGATAGATAGATAGATAGATAGATAGATAGATAGATAGACAGATGATAGATAGGTAGGTAGATAGATAGATAGATAGATAGATAGATAGATAGATAGATAGATAGATAGGTAGATAGATATGATAGGTGTGTGTGTGTGTGTGTGTGTGTGTGTGTGTGTGTGTGTGTGTGTGTATTTAGGGCTAACCATTTGGTATTGGGTAACTACTTAGGGGACTGATTCTTTTCTCTCAGCAGTCATCAACTGCCTGTAGTTCTTCATCTACAGGTAGGACATTGGGATGTTTCCCCTCTACATATTGGTATTGGAACTGATGTCATTGCTTGAGTCTTGTTTGGGCAGCCATATTGTTGAGATTTCGTGGGTGCAGCTTGTCTATAAAGATGACACCATCTCAAGGCAAATATCCTGCTGTTATCATTTGGCTCTTACAGTCTTTCCATATTCATACAATCCACTTTAATGCAATTATTTGAGTGCTAAAGCAATTTATCAGGGAAGAAAGAGTGTTTAGAAGTAAAATAAATCCCTGACCCATTCTACCTATTTGAGGAGTGTGTAAGGCTTCAGGCTTCTGTTCCAAAATCTGCAACCGTCATTCCATTTGACCATTTCTTAGGACTTCCATTTTGTGCTTTCATTTTTATCTTCTTCTGGAACCCCTACTCATGGCATCTGGGTTGAATCCCTTTCCAAGTTTCATTCTCTGTTCTTCCCAGATATGTCCTTTTGATTGACATCTCTTAATCATGCCTACCGTAGTATAAAGGATGCTTCTTATGTACTCCAGAATTGTGATCCTGAGGGAAGGGAAATACATCTGTCTTACTTTTTAGTGCTGTAATAAACACTATGACCAAAAGTAATTTGAAGAGGAAAGGGTCTAGGTCCCCTTCCACCTTATAAGTCCACCACTTAGTATAGCAAGGGTAGGAACTCAGGGCAGGAACCTGAAGCTGAGGCTATGGGGGAACAGTGCTTATTTGCTTTCTCCCCATGCTTTGCTCAGCCTGCTTTCTTATAACACCTAGGACCATCAGCCCTGGGCGGCAATGCCCACATTGGGATGGGCTCTCATACATCAATCAGTCATCAATCAAGAAAATATACCTTCAGGCTTGCCCACAGGTCATTCTGATAGGAACAATTGCTCAACTGAGATTTCCTCTTCCCAAATAGCTTCTAGCTCATAGCAAGTTGACATAAAACTATCCAGCACAACATTCTTACTTAATAACTCAAAGCATACAGTTTGCATATGGGGTGCAATCATAGACTGATGTTTGAACCTTTCAAGCTGACTTCATAAAAAACCTGCAAGAACTGATATCGATTTTGGGTTTTGGCAAAGCCTTATCTAAGAATAAGACATTTGATAAGCCTTCATTAACAATCTTGGAAATGAGAAGGGAGTTATTGACAGACATTTATATGCCATGGAGTATATACCCCACTACAATGAGAAGTGTAGTTGCTAACTAATGTGTCACTGGATAGGAAAATCAGAATTATATTTCATCATTTTCCCATGTGAAAAATACCCTCATTTAAATGTCCTGAGATTGTTCCCAACAGAGTCCAAGGAAGAGAACTGCTTTACAAATTAGCCTTTAGATACTATGATAATACTTCAGCTGGACACCAAATAATTGTATTTATTAAAATATATTATGACAGGATAGAGTTCAGTAGTATCCAGGAGGTCTTCCAGCCATAACTTCTCATCCTAATCTTACCACCTCCATATATTTAACATTTAGAAAACGCTGTTTAAATGTAGATAGCTTTATAAATTTCCACTCCTAACTTGAAATATTTCCAGCAATATCAGATCCGACTAATTTGCAGTTTGGAGTGGCCATTTTTCCCAGAATGATAGACTCTCCTCTGAAAATGCAATTCCCTCTGCCTCTTGCAGAATAGCATCTCAGAGCAATGCAGAGTAGCATCTCACAACAATGCTGGATATTCCATCTTTATCCTCTATCACTGTTGAATTTTAAGTCACATCCAAAGGTTAGCAAAGCTCTTGGTTTGGGAAGGTCATTCTCCTAGAGTTCAGAAATTCTCAGTCGTTTTTTTTTTCTGTTTTTTTTATTATTATCAAAGGCTAAGCTCAGTGTACCTTACCATGTTCATCACTGATGAGTGTTGACAAGCCACAAAAACTGTCACTAATAGTAGTTAAAAATGTAGCTGGGTTAATGCCGACATATTGCTGCCTTCTGATGTGTGTTCATTTATAATCTAATTGCATGTCCGCTTTTAAAAATCAGCTCCCAGTGTGGGTGGATAAAAACACAATTACCAAATGATATGTGTAATCACTCAGTGTTGTTAGTCCTGAAAGGTTGTATTGCAATGACATTGAGGAAATTAGATCTATTCTTCTCACAATCACCTAGCTACATGTTCACACCACTGTCATTCTAACTAGAAAGAAGCTGGGTGAACCCCAGTCACGAATTATCACCAAGCAACTGGTTTTTAAGAAAAGACAGTTCACCGAATGTTCCAATAGTCCCTAATGCTCACAGTTGCTGCCACAGAACCAAAAGCTTGTTTTCCTTCTGCAAAACTGAGATTGCTGCTGAAAGATGACTAGAGAGAGACTGTGGTGAATGCGAACTATTTAATCTATTTCTGTCTGCAGAGAAAAAAACATTCCTGTGAACGTATGCCTTTTTTCTGAGTGATCCTTCAGCGTGTGAATACCTGAACCAAATGTGCAAGCCACACAAACGTTATTCTCAGTGACTGTTATGTTGAGGAGAGGAAAGGAGAGGAGAGGAGAGGAGAGGAGAGGAGAGGAGAGGAGAGGAGAGGAGAGGAGAGGAGAGGAGAGGAGGAGGAGGAGGAGGAGGAAGAGACTGAAGAGGAGGAGGAGGAAGTGCATGAGGAGGAGAGGAGAGAGAAGAGAGGAAGTGGAGGACATAACATATGTCAGAAAGTGGCTTCATCAGTTGCCTCTTTGGACAATGTCTCTAAAGATTCTAGTTAGATCAGAATTACCTGCTTTAATTCAGTTGTATTCCTTTTGTACAAGGCAAGGTTGTTTTGATACATGTATATTTATTCAAGAGTCCTCATATTTGTGATTACGTATTTATTTAAAAGAAGGTATAGCTTAAGTGGCATTATAGCTGATCAGTTATTCTACTATCAGACTACAAGTACTAAGAGGAACAAATTCTGTCTCTACACAGAAAACATTGAAAAATAGCCCCAGACAGTCTGGCATGACACATTCCCATTACATAATTCTAATATTTATGAATTTCTACTTCTTTACATCAGTGAGCATAGCCATGGCTGCTTTAAAGTTTTTATCAACAAATTCTAGCATCTCACCTATTAGATATAATGGTCTAAGTCTTTATTGCCTATTTTCTTACTTCAAAATATGCAACATTTTCTTCATTTTAAAATTCTGTTTTGTATCTGGATATCATGATTGCTATGTTAGAGACTCTGGATTTGAGTGTGTTCCTGCAAAAATTATCTAGATTGTTGTTGGTGTTGTTGTTACTCTAATAAGAACATGACTCACACTAAAATTTTCTTCTGATTAATAAAATATCATATTAGTTCCATTAGTGGTTGGCTGCCTTGCAAACTGAATGCAGATGGTGCTGTATACACGGAACAACCTCGTTACCTTTTCTGGCTCTTTTTTTCAGATCTCTGCCCACCCTTTCTAATGACTGTGTTTGCTCCAATTCTGTCTTCTCATTATTGATGCTAGGGAGACCAAGTGTCCACAGTCATTTTGTTTCCTGATATATGTTTATTACATCCCACACTTGAGCCAGAGGTAGCAGAAAACAGGAAGCTCACACCATGCAATTTCCTTCACCCAGTGCCAATGCTGCTTGAGAATCTGCCTCCCCTTTCCTCTCTCCAAAGTCATAGTTTTCACAGTTTATAATTTTTATCTGTAGGAAGGGTTTTCATTTTTACATGGTGAAATAAGGTTAAAAGAGGTTTATGATTCATCTGAGGTCATGGAGGTAGCTTTAACTCTCTAGTCACGGCCACATAGCCATGTCCTGAGGTCCTGAAGATCCTATCTTAAGACTTCTTTTAGCTGAGATTATTCTCCTTTGGGTCAGGGAGCCTGCTGTGAGAGTTCCTGCTCAGTTTAAATTTGTGTTAGGATAAAATTTAAAGATGTCCCCATGTACTCCAGCAGCCTGAAGGATGCTTCCTCTTGTTACTAGAGCTTAATCCCATGGCTATAACCATGGTTTCCAAATACCTAACCAACTGTTATTGACCACCTCAAATGAAGATATGAAGCAACCATATGGTTAACCCAGATATTGACTCAAACAACAAAGCATTCATACCTTTTCCTTACGAATCTAAAATGCACTAATCAATATAATATAATAAATGTGATCTATACAGAATTACTAAATCATCACAGTGAGAAAGCTATGGCTTTGATTTCCTCTTTAAGAGCAGAAAAACCGGAATAAATAATCTAATACTTTAAAGCTTTAATTTAATACTTCACCAAGCCTGTAAATTATCGCTCAAATGCTATCTTTGGGCACTTATATCCCAATAAATTTCTTCTGTGCTATTCATAGATACTGTCGGTGTCTGCATTCTCAATTCAGACTGCAGGTCTAGAAATTTAAGATGAAAGAGAAAAAGACAAGAGAACTGAGAAATGTGTGGTATGTTTTAGGACAATCAGCAAATAACCTTCTAATTAAATTTCCTGTTTTCACGATGTGGTGGGCTGGTGTACATAAAAAACAATAATCCTCTTCTTAATGTTTGCTATTGCAGGGATAAGTTTATTCTTATTCCGGGGTTAATGAGTTTATTGTATTAGAATTTAGCTGTCTCTTGTGTGCTTCACTGGGAAGCAACTTCTGACTTGTTTCTGTTGTTGTGTTTGGGTTTTTATTTTCTTATTATTGTTTTACATCCTCTGATCATCTAACATCATTTATTGGAGAACTAACTTATATGCTGATGGTATTGACACTAGGATTAGGTCAGCCTTTCTGAAATTTCTAGCCCTATACAGATGAAGACAGTGCTAGGACTGTAGATAGTGCAACTCTTTCAGAGTCACACGGTAAGTTCGATACTTAGTAAATGAGACAGAATAATCCTTAAGAAATAAAAATAGGATATCATCATGAAAGGTACTTTTGTGAGACAAATAGAGCATTAAAATAGACACTATGCGTGAAGACACATTCTGTGCTTGAATTCTTTCATGAATTACTCATATGACAACTCCTTTGAATATGGGATGCTGCCACCTTAATTTTTACAAAAAAAAAAACCAAGTAAACAAACAAAAATCAAGCAAACTTTATAAAGTTTTGTGCTTTGACCAAGGTCATTTGTTTGGTCAGTATCAAAGCCAGGAATCAAATCTCATTTTGTGGACTACTAAGTCAACACACTTTCCAGTTCTGATTATCATAAGTTCTCTGAGTACGCTAACATCAGAATCAAAGGAAAGTAACAGTCACAACACATTACTTTCTACAAATCAGAAAAAGGAAGGCATTTCTCCCTTTCCAGTGACTGCTGTTTAGGTTTCTAGAAGAACTCAATCTTGTCACAATTCTTTGCATCCCAAGTGAATTCTCAATGCTAAACTTCATTCTATATCATAGGCAAACTCCCACACATGTTAGTGACCTTCTTCCTTGCAGTCACTGACTCTTACTTTGTGATACTCTACAGCTTTGGAGGAAGTTCTGGGAACATTGCTTGTCCTACCTGTTTGCTTCATTTTTTTTTTCGTTGCTCCATTGCCAGTCTCTGTTCCTTCTCTTTTAGCTCAAGGTTAGATTCAGTGATCCTGGTGACTTATGCTTCAGATCCTATAAGAACAACCCCAGTTTGACCTAGCCTATCCAGAACAGCCCTAAAACTGTAACCTCAATGTCATATCCACATTGCCAGACTTATCCTTCTTACATGTCAATCACAGCTTGTCTGCTCATTTGTGAAATAGGAGGGCTCAAGTGCATGATATCTAAGATTATGTCTTTTCTTTTTTCTAGTATCTATTAGGATGCGGGGTGAATGAGACTCCAAAATACATCCTTAAATATTGTCTTTGAGTAAAAGTTTGACAGAAAAAAATATTCTTCCGGATGTCAGTCAGATAAATATATCACAGTTTGATTTTAATACAAGCTGTTTAATCATCAAAGTACTTTTAAATGATCTAGTCTTCCTTAGTTCATTGATGTAAGTTATAATATACACATTTTGTACTAGAAAATAAAATGAAGTGCTTTTTTTTCTCTAAAGACATTTCCTGAGCTTAGGGGTACCCATGGGAAATGTAGAATTCCTTGTGAAATGCAAACACATCTCCTTTACTAGTGTTCAGTTCTGTTTCCATTTTTAAGGTTACCTTAGTGACAAAATCCCCCCCTCTTCAAATCTTGTCTTGTTATGAATATGTTATCATATTGTTTCAGGGACTAATGGCTATAGGGAAGTCACTCCAGAGCATGACACCAATTCACAGAAAAGTCTGCTCCTCCTGGGGGGTCAGCTTATCCTACCCTGTCCTCTTGATCCAGCTAGTGAAGGTCTTCTGGGATGTGTGTCTTTGCGGATAAACTACTTATCTAACTAGGTACGGCAGATACCTTCCCATATGCTGATTTAAATCTCCCAAGTGAATTATATTTTCAAATACATTTAATATTCATGTCAGTGTTCATTGAATTAGGTTATTGCACATGGTCTTCCTGTGTTGAACAGACAAATGTCAATTGCTTAATCTGGTTAATGACCATACATCTATATAGTTGCCAAACCTAAAATTTATGCTTAATGGTTAACATTGATTGCCACCTAGAGTGAATCTAGCACCATCTAGAAGTCAGACATCTCTATTTCTTTGATTGAGTTTCTAGATTATGTTAACTGAGTTGGGAAGAGCCAACCAAAATGTGGGTATCACTATTCTATGGTCTTGGGTTCTCAGTTAAATGAAAAGGTGAAAATGAGCTGAGCATGAGCAATTATTGCTCTCCAGCTGTATACCGTATGCTGACTGTGGATGTGATATGACTGACAGCTTCATACTCCTGCTTTCTTCCCTTCCATTCTATGACAGGTTGTGCCATCAAAGGGAACAAGAGAAGGGAAATAGAGACAAAGATGCTGAATTAAGTTTTCTTAACATTACCATACCAACCAATCCTATTAGATAGTTAACTTCTTTTAAAATGAAGAGACTTCCTGGTGAAGTATATGAATAAAGGACGAACCAAAGCAGGGCAATCCTACTGTTCTCATTAAATACTTGGCCCCATACAGGAAGGATAGCTGACGATAAATCTGAAATTGAGTCAGTGAACAGCATTTTTCTATAATTTTTTGCATTGGTTCCTACCTCTAAGCTCAAACCTTGAAATTCAATCTTGGTTTTCTGTGATGGAAGGCTATCAAGGCTATCTCCTGTAAACTAAATAAAACCGTTTCCTCCCCTAGTTGTTTGGTTTATATTTTATTACAGCAATAGAGAAAACAAACTATAAAACTCTCAAGCTTAAGTTTTGGGTGCCTGCTCTACCTGGATGATGCTGCCAAGATCTGCAGCTAGCTTGGTGTCTGTACCTTTTGGATTACATCTGCTGCACCCTCGGTGTGGTGACCTTGGGGAACAATTCCCTAGGCAAGTACTTTCAGGAACAGAAAATCCCTTCAACAGCATTTTTAAACGATGCTCTCTCAAATGCATTTGCCTTGGTGGATGGGTTCTTGCCCTCAGAAAATCTTTTCTGTTGTTTCAATTCAGAGCAGTAGGTTTCTCCTCAATGGTTCTAATCTCTTTCATAGTCATACCTGCCCTCAAACCTGCCCTGTCAGCAAAACTAACCATGCCCATAATCTTTACCTCATCAATGTACATAGTTTACACATCTTCCACTTTTTATTTTTTTCTCATTTTGACATCAAAATCAGTAGAAATGACACAGACTGAATACTATCCTTTCTGAAAATTTCCTCCACCAAAAAATTTAGTTTATTATCTCCATATTAAGATTCAATCAACTTCTCAGGACAGGGCAAGACAGAATACAGTACAGAAAGACCAGTCCCACATGATTTCAGTTATCTGTGGAACATAATAAAGTTAGTATCTAGAAGCTGAGCATAGAATGATGATTTTCTGATGTGGGAGACATAGGGAGAAGGGAGGCATTCCTAATGCATTATTGTAAGAATTGAGTTTATGTAAGAGTAAGAATATTTGGTGTGGCAGTACACAGCTGTTAACTATGAATAACAATTACCTAATTGTAATTCTCACAAAGGTGGAAGAAATACACCAAATATTTACACCATAAAGGTGTGGTAGATGTTTGAATATGTCTAGTAGTATGTCTAACATAACTGAAACAACACATATGTTTAACATACAGGGCATTTGTACATCAAAACATCCATGATAACCCATTCGTGAGCATAGTGTTTTATATAAATATCAGTTTAAAGTGTGAAACCAAAAGCAATAAGTTTTTAGAAGAGTAACTAAATATAAATAAAGCCTAATGTTTCTGAGAAAGTTGCCCAGGTTACTGGCTGCTTCAAAATTACTTCTGTGCACACTGTGACAAGGAGACACTCAACAATGTTTCATTTCAATCACAGGTCCTGTTTCCATCAAATTTGGAGCCTGGATATTAGTGTATGGCAAATGGATTTCCATAGACCAAAAACATTGTGGAAGCATAGCACATAAGATGGGAAACTCTAATAGGAGATGCTTGTGTTGCTGTGTAGCAAATTGTAAAAGAGTTCCAGGAGGAGCCATGTCAGGCAGAAAATGAATGTGAGCATGTTCTCTGCCAACAGCCATGCCTAAAACAGAAAACAGCTGCTTACCATGATGCCGCATGCTCAGTGGTCATGAGAGCCAGGTGGCCCTTACAGATTGTCTCCATGAAATTATCTGTCAGATCGCTCTGTGATGATTTTATCTCATTATTTTTAGTTTGACACTTAAAATATTATCTCTTTTTAATTTCTCTTTCAGCTTGTTTGTACTTGCAGTTTGTCAGCTGTATTTTTGTCTTGGAATCCCCTCCAAAGATCAGGTGTAAATCATGTAAGAACTCTAAAAATATTCTAATTCATTTTACTCAGTTTTTAAAAGTTAGACTCCAGCCGGGCGGTGGTGGCGCACGCCTTTAATCCCAGCACTTGGGAGGCAGAGGCAGGAGGATTTTTGAGTTCAAGGCCAGCCTGGTCTACAGAGTGAGTTCCAGGACAACCAGAGCTACACAGAGAAACCCTGTCTCGAAAAACCAAAAAGGAAAAAAAAAGTTAGACGCCTCAAGGGTGAATTAACAGGTTTATAGGTGTGCAAGCATTGTTTGTGTATGTAAGAATGTTAGATTTTCCTCAGTAAGTAAATAGAGGTTCTTTTGAATGTCTGTATTTGTGAAAGATAAAATTTATTAAAATTTCAGTAATTGGGAATTGACTTTATGAGATGTGATCAATTGGTGCTGAGTACTTTGTTTGCAACATGGGTTGCTCAGAACACTGCAGTTCTAAATTTGGTGCCCTCAATCACAAACCGGAAAATCACCTGCTTATCTATTGCGCTTTGACCTATTTCTTTGTGAATATATTTCATTCATTGGGAAGCAACTACACCCATGTTACCCCTAGTACACGTGAGTTTTGTTTATTCTTGCAAAAATAAGAATGTTCCCATTCTTTTATTGTCTAAAATAGTCTATGCAGTATTCTGTCATGGTTTATGCTTCTAAAATAAATATAGTACTAATGTAAATAAATATCAAGAGTGCTTTATTAACTTTATCAGGACTATATTTTCAGGATTTCCGTATTTGGAAAGCTTTTGGGTCTTTTGGTATTTCAACATTCAGGACTTTCCCATTAAAAATTGTGATCCAAATCAGTGTCCTAGAAACTACACTCACATTTTCAGCACATATAGTTTGGTTGGTCTAGTATCTGCTGTATACTGTATCTGAAACTGTTTTCAATTTGTTTTGTTCTGTTGTAGTATGGACATAAAATGCACCCCATGGGCTCATTTGTTTGTGTATTTGGTACCCAGCTGGTGTTGATCTTTGCAGGGGCTTTGGGAAGTGAGATCTATTTGAGGAAGTAGGTTATAAGAGACAGCTTTGAAAGTTGTATCTGAAGACCTTCCTCTCTCTCTCTGCCTCTCTCTCTCTCTCTTCTCTCTCTCTCTTCTCTCTCTCTCCCTCTCTCTTCTCTCTCTCTCTGCCTCTCTCTCTCTTCTCTCTCTCTCTCTGCCTCTCTCTCTTCTCTCTCTCTCTCTTCTCTCTCTCTCTCTCTTCTCTCTCTCTGCCTCTCTCTCTCTTCTCTCTCTCTCTCTCTCTCTCTCTGTCTCTGCCTCTCTCTCTTCTCTCTCTCTCTGCCTCTCTCTCTTCTCTCTCTCTCTCTCTCTCTCTCTCTCTCTCTCTCTCTCTCTCTCTCTCTCTCTCTCTCTGTCTCTCTCTCTCTCCCCCCCCCACCCCCCGGGTCTTTTAGGACATGAGCTGTCCCTCCAGGAACTCCTGCACATGGAAGATTTAACTCACTGAGTGGCAACCTAGAATCAGGGTCTGCTCTCAGCAATGCAATATTAACTCTCTCTCATTCCTCCGCCTTTCATCATCTGATTTCCTGCTTTTCTCCACTTTTAACTGAACATATTCTAAGAATTTATTTTTCTAATACCTCAGCGTGTCAATTATATGTTTATGTTAGTGATGTGGATATAAAGACTGTTTCATTATGATTTGCCCTCATGTTTGCTATATACGTTTTTAAATTATTTACATGCACCATACAGCTTCACAGGTGGCACAAGAACATTATAACAAAGACTTCCCAGCTCCCTCTCCATCCCTTACTGCGGCATAACTGAGTCAAAGGCAGCATTTGCATATTGGTCCTCAGACTGTTCACTGCATGCTGAGACCCATCTGCTCAAAAGCCCACCAGGGTCAAAAACATACATCCAATTACTTAATAAATACTGCAAACAAGTAGATTTTTAGCTATTTAAAGAAACTTGCTTTGCATATTGCATGAAACTTTGCCCCATGTTTGCCAGACATTGACAAAATAGAGCTTTGTGGTTGTAAGAACTCAAGCTCTGGGGTTCTTTTGGGGACTCTGGCCCTGGGACTCTTTGATGACTAAAACTGACAATGCCTCAGAAGATAAGCTTGCTTACAGTTTCCTTGTCCCCAATCTCTGCCCTTACCTTCCTTACCTAGGTAGAGACCCCCCTTCCCCTCTGGACTAAGGCTTCTCCCACAGAAATCCTGCCAAGCTGTCACCAGTTAGGGACCCTGTGTGGTCTTGTCTTTGGAATCACAGCACCTTTCTTGGGCCATGATGCAAACCAAGCAGATGTCCTTTGAACACTGTCATTTACCCCACTTGTCCACATGCTAAAATTACCCAATACTCTGTTACCATTATTAGTGTGAATAACTGTGTCTTCAATGAATTTGAGTAAGAAAAACCAAAGTGCTTAATTTCATTTATTCTTCCTCAATGTTCTCTCTTATGCATATCCCAATTTCTGACCTTTCTGTTTTCCTCCTGACAGAGTCCTCTGTGGACAACAAACTCCCTGGTGATCCCTTCAGGTCCTGTGATGTGTTGCTCATTTACTTGTGAGACATGTGGTTGCTGGATATGACTTTTGCTCTCTCCTCTGCTCCTTTGTGGGTTACAGGATGTTCTTTATCCTCAGCTTCCTCAAGTTTCATGTCTGTGTGTAGGACACTTGGGTTTGATGCTTCTTTGTGTTTTCTGAACTTCAGTTTCCCTGGCAGTTTTCAACATCAGTGACTTATTCTGTCTCCATGGCCAGTTAACTGGGAACCATTGAAAAATTTCATTTCTATAATGTCCTTTCACTCTGTCTCAGTCTTTGGCCTCTGTTTACATTGCTTACTTGTCACTACATGCTATGGTATTCATTAGAATTTTTATCATAGTAGTTACGGTTATTTGCAATTCTGTCAGATGATACCAAAATCTTTGCTAATTTGAAGTTTCTTCACACTGTGATTATGCTGGTTTGTTAGCACACTTTGTCATTGACTGTGAAAAGGTGAATGAGCCTTTAGCATCAGGTTAATCTGACCTAGACCTTGTCTAACTTTTGCTGTGGTTTTGGTGTTAAGATTCTTAACCTCCCCTTCTGTCTTTCGTTTTCCCTGGAAACTGTTCTTAAGTAGAAGTTGTGCCTGGTGTTTGTTCTCTGAACTGAATCTCATGCTAATACACTGGAGGTTATGTGAAGAAATGAGAAGCATGCAGTTTTAGGATTAGGATGACCTGTGCCATTGGATTTGACCTTCCAAAGTACTTTTATCTTTTTCTCTTTTATCCTTGGAAAAATAAAAAAGCTAAAGAGGGGACCACAGTGGTGATTCAGGACTTAGGAGCACTTACTGCTTACTTTTCCAGAGGATCAACACTCAATACCCAGCATCCACCTGGGAAAATCACAACCAACTATACAACTCTAGCTCCAGGGAGAGGAAATCTGATCATCATGAGTAGCTGCACATATCTGCTCAGACACATGCAAAGAACATAGACACATAGACACACAGAAACTTTGCCCCACCCCACCCCCACACATACACATACTTCAGATATATATTAAGGGCTAAGGATGTCTCTACTCTCATCTCTACTATGACTCTGGTGATGTCTCTTCTTTTGTTGAACAGATTTTGTAAAGAATGCTCACATTTCAAATGTTCTACTTTCCCCCCTCCCCTAGGAAAACCATATTTTTCTGTAGCACTGCCAGTTGATTCTCCCGGGATGAGCCCTCCTAAAGCATCCTATTCTGAAACAAGATCACTTTCATCTTCCAGGACCCTTCAGTGGTGTCCCTTTTAGTTCCTGGCACCATCAACCTCTGTTCTACTTAGACTGGTCTCAGATGCAATCCTCTGTATTCACCTGTCTCTCCAAATATCATGGAAGCAGTTTGCCCTGAAATCTCAGTTTTCTGATGAGTCCAAGAAAAGCCATTGATTTGTTTTCACTTTGTTCACATTTTCCTAGTCAAAAGGACTGTAATGAAAATGTCAGAGCCAGAAATAAAAGTTCTCTTGACTTATTTCTGAATGATGAAACAATCTTGCAATTCAGGCATAAAGCTTTTTTAATTAAGATGTATTATTCTGTACTGTATTACAGGATAAGATTTGCTAAAGCATATTTAATAAAATTTGCATTTATCTTAACAACAGATATGATTGCTGGTTTCTTTATTGAGCAATACCCTCCTCTTCTTTTGGAACTATGGGTTATCACTATGAGCCATCAGCTCTCAAGAGTTAGTAACTTGCTGTCCTCCTTAGGTCTGTGAAGTAGTTGGTATAGATTTTATAAAAATTCTTCTGGAAATGTCTGTGGTATTCCCTAGTAAATAATCTGGATCTGGTAGAAAGCATTTACCATAAATTCAGTTACTGTCATATATACATGTGCATATCAACCTTTTAAATAATATGGCCACCACTCTTCTTTTTATTTATATGCTGTAAGGTATCTAACTCATAGCCCTCTGTATATAAGGAAAGTGCTCTAGCACTGAGCTACATCTTAGACCTCAATCATTATAAATCTTCTTTAATAGTTTGTCATCCCACATAATTGACTTCATTAAAATTAGTTAATTTATTGGCACCTAGGTGTTCACAGTCCTCCCTTACCATTTCTTTCAGATCTATACAACTTTTACTCTCAGTCCTAATACTTGTATCCTCTCCCTTTCCCACTTCTCTGCACAAGTGTTCCTGATATGTGTTGCTAGAGAGTTAGGACTGTGTTGATTTTGTTCATTTGACCATTATCCATTATTCTGTTTTCATTTGGCATTTGTATGATTTCTACTCTTACTATTATTTCCTTTCTTTCTTGTGCCATTAATTTCCTCCTCTATCTTGTTTAGGTACATATTGAGGTTGTTGACTTGGTCACTTTTCCCTTTTCTGTATAGACATTTAGTGCTATGAATGTATGTACTGCATATTTTGAATGAAACAGGAGGGCATATTTAAGTACAATATGCCCTTCCTTTTCCATTCAAAATATTTTCTGATTGCTTCTTTAAAATCTTATTTGAACCAAATATTTAGAAGTTATACTTAATTTTCAAATAGCTTTATTGTGATAGATAGTTTGAATAAAAAAGTGGCCTGCATAGGCTCATAAGGAGTGGCACTAATAAGGAAGTTGGCCTTATTGGAGTGGATGTGGCTTTGTTGAAGGAAGTGCATCACTAGGGGGTGGATTTTGAGGTCTCAGAAGCTCAAGCCATCTCTCTGCTTGCTGCCTTCAGGCTCCAGATATAGAATTCTCAGCTCCTTCTCCAGCACCATATCTGCCTGCTTGCTGCCATGCTTCCTGCTGTGATAATAATGGACTAAGCCTCTGAAACTCTAAACCAGTCCCAATAAAAAGTTTTCCTTTGTGAGTGGTTATGGCCATGATGTGTTCCTTAACAACAATAAAACCTGAAGACACTTATGTTAACTTAAGTTTCTTTATACTCAGAGAACAGAGTTGACATAATTTGAATATTTTTTAAAATATTGAGACTTGTATTATGAACCAGAAGAGGGTTCATTTAGGTAAAAGTTTCCCAGTACACTAGCAAAGAAAGTGAAAAATTATTTGATTATTTTTGACACAGTGTTCTATAACTTTTAATTATAACTAGATAGTTAACAAGGATCTTAGTTACTTTCATATTACTGTGAAGAGACACCATGAAATTTATAAAATAAAGCATTTAATTGACATACATAGAGAGTTAGGGTTCACGATCATTATGGTGGAAAGCATGGCAGGAAGCAGGTGCAATTCTGGGTTTTAGTCGAGAGGTTACATCCATATTGAGCCAGAGAGAGAGAGAGAGAGATTGATTTGGGAATCATTTAGGATTTGGAAACCTTAAAGTCCACCCCCCAGTAACACATCTCCTCTTACAAGTCCTTATCTCCTAATCCTCCCCAAATAGTTCCGCCAACTGGAATCAAGAATTCAAACATATGAGCCTATGGAGGCCATTCTCATTTGAAATACCACATTCTACTTCCTGGCCCTAGGACCACCAGTCTCAGAGTGACCCCATCCCCCAATGAACTGGGCTCTCCCTCATCAATTGCTGATGGAGATAATGTCCCCAAGCCTGCCTTCAGGCAAATCTTACATAGAAGCATTTCTCATTTGAAGTTCCTTTCTCTCAGATGACTCTAATTTGTATTAAGTAGACATATAAACTAGTCAGGATACATGGTGAGTTATTTCATATAATATGGCATTTAATTGGATCCACGAGATAATTTTATTTCTATGCAATATTATGTTATTTTCTTGCTTAAGAAATAACATTAAAGAGTAGGAAAAATATAATTTTCCAAAACTCATTCTGCTATGCCCCTCTAGGTTAGCCATACCTGAGAGTAGTCTTCAACAGAAGAACTCACTCCTTATGAGGGAGAAACACAGCTTCAATTTCACATAAACCAGGCCAGGTGAGTGAGAGGCTTTGAAATCATAGAATACCTGATAGAAAACTGGAGGACTTTCAAACTAGAAGAAAAATTTCAGCACAATGGGAAAACAAACATCTATCTCAAAGTGTATGAAGGAGACTCATGTAAGGGAGAGAATCTATTTGCTATGGTATACAAAAGCTTATGACAGGAAGTGATGTCAGCAGAGTAACAAAATTACAGGTGTCTGAGAGGGCAAAAGAACTCCTTATGTCTCCTATCAAGTAGACACATCCCAGTCATCAACATTCAAGGGTACAACAAACTTGGGTTCAACCCCGCTGTTGCAGAGGGAATTCCAGCCCAGATGCTGCTTGCGCTGGATAACAATTAGGCTTATCTTTCAGCAATGACCTTTTAGAGTTTTCTATGGACTCAGTGTTTCCTGAGACATAGATCTTTCCAGTATAGGCTGGAGAAATACTGAAAATAAATGCAAACACTTTCGAAGGCATAACAGAGTCTTGTATGGGTAAGGAACCAACAAGGGATTGTTGAAAATCAAAGTGCTTGAGCTCCCTGCACGAAGCTCAGATATTCTGGATGAGATGTACTGACTTGCAAGGTAAAAACAAAAACAAAAACAAAAAAAAAACAAACAAAAACCCAAACAAAATGCTTGGCTACTTGGCAGCAGAATGAGTGGTCCACTGGGAACCTCTGAGGCTGATTCTGATCCCCTGCCAGTTCTAGGTGCAAGTAGGTTATTTCTCAAATAAAGACAGACCACAAACCTAAGGAGTCTCTCAGTATGCCAAGGTGTGGTGAATTAGCTCTGCTTATAGATGATGTTGCCTTCCCTCAGTTAACCCTCACTTAAACCTTTTTTTTCCCTGAAAATATATACTTCTTCCTCCAACCTTTCAGTTCCCACTGGGCTAAGATCAGAGAAAGGGGTGAGTCAGTGGTGTGGAAGGAATGATGTTTAAGACAGGATCAGGGGAAGGAGGAGGAGACCAGTCTATCCTGGCCAAAAGATTTCTTCAGCATGTAATTTTCATATTGCCCATGGGCAGTTTTCCACAGGTGTACATTTAGTTTCCAAGAAAATGTGAAGTTTGAAATTGCAGCCCTGTTCTGTTCTGTGTCTGCTGTTACTATGGCATAAATTTAAGATGGAGAAATGAAGAGTGGTTTGTTTTTCTCCTGGAGTAAGACCCCAACACTCTTCCAAGGTTGTACAGAGGGCTAAAATAAACCAGTGGTACAAATACTGACAGCATGTGGGACAGATCGCATTTGATATCCATTTGGGATGCTTGCATGATACAGGGTTTGATTATTTCCATTCATATCACATAAAGGATGGATTATAAAAGTTGAAAAGCTTAAATACTGAAATATTTTTCTGACAGTGGACAATGGCATAAAGAAGACTTGAGAGACGGCAGAAAGGTGTCTTCAGGAGGGAATCCCACCTTTCCCTGTAATCTGGTTCTGAAGCCTACCGCCTAATGACATATAATTTTAGACACTTACCTTTTACCAGCAAAAATCCAACCTCTTCATTGGCCTATCTGACTTCAGATCCTTCAGTTTCCAACACATCCCACCCCACTTCCTCTACCCTACAGCCAGTGTTCCACCAGCAATGGTAAAATGATGGCATTGTCCCTGCTTAAAAACCTTTTGATATCACTCCACAAAATGCTTAACATGGGATGGAAATGCTCAGCATGACTCCCAAGTCCCCTGCTATTTTTTCCACACTCTGTCTTGCTCATGATCCATAGCTGTCCCTCAGTCCACAGAAGTTTCTGACAAAAGCATATTCTTTCTGAGTATCTGCTATCTTCCTTCTAAGTGTGTCCTTTTCCTGGTCCTTCCTCTACCAAGTTCTGTATTCATCTCTCACCACCTATTTTCATCTCCCTTCACCATCCCTTCATCCTCCTCCTGTCTTGACTGCCTATCCCTGATGCTTTCAATGTGAGAGCTTGACTCCCTGTCATTAAAAGCATATGATGGTGTGTGTTCCTTCTCCATTTGTGTTACAGGAGCTCAGGTTCCTCGTTGTATCTCCAATCTCAGCTGCTTACTATATGCCTAGCAAATGAACGAGTAAATGAAAATCCATTTTTATTACATTAGCAATACATTAGTAATATTTTGCCAAATAGTCAAGTGAGGCAAGTGTAAATAAATCACACAAAGGAAATATTAGTGGGAGAAAATGTCACTAGCAATTGAGGAGCTAAGTGAAAGAGCCACAGGTGAGCAATCAAAGGTTTCATATTCAGTCGTGTTGATCAGCTAAGAGGCTTCATCGCCTCACCTGAGTTGTGCTAGATGGAAGCCCGCCCCTTATCCAGTTACATTCACAAAAGAGGCAGATCTCTCTCACACAGTATGAAGGCTGAACCTAGCTCTGACCCTCACTGACAGCCCCTGCGTAGACACAGGTTGAGGATCCCATACAATGGTGGTTCTGATTTAGTGGTGTTGTAATTTCTAAGATTCCAAAGCTAGTAAACTCTAAACTAATGTGAATACTTCTGTTTTTCAGGCCTCCTTTTGTGTGACAAGGAGGGGTGAGTGGTCACTTAGATGAAGGTCCCATGTCTCTCTGCAACTCACCTTCTGGTAGAAAACATCAAAAGTCCACAGGCCCCACTGTGCTGACCTCTTGTAAACAGATATGGCAGAATTTGAGAAGATGGTGACACTTACCTTGGAAGACATTCCTAAGCAACAGATATCCTCATTGTTCTTCTGTTTTATTCCCATGGCATAAAGTCTTTCTTGTGTTCTGAAGGGTTCCCCAAAGACTGACTTGGTGCTCTCTCACTACATAATATGCCTTCGAGAATTTTGCACAATGCTAGTTTGCTTGTTATAAATTGCTTTAATTGTGTTTATATCAAAAGACTCATTTCTACATAAATTCTCAAAAATAACTTTACTGGGTATAGCAGTCTTTGTAGGCAGTAAGTTATTTTCAGGAACAGAAATATATCATTTCATACTTTTCTGGAATTTACAACTGCTGATGAAATTTTACAGTTATTTTGCCTGATATCTAAAAGTATTCTGAATGGGTAGATATCCCACTACCTGAAGGTATTCCTGCTCTTGTTTATGAACTTGCATTTTTCCTTATTGCTTTTGATATTGTCTTAATTTTTGACATATTCACTGAGGTAAAACCTTCAGCTACTGAGGGAAAGATGTCGACTTCTTCACTCCCATCAAGAAAATATTAATGTAAGTTTCAGAAACTCTTGGAAATTCACAATAGACTTGAGTGTACATTGCCAAGGTTCATAGACCACTTACTACATGTGTTTTACTGGCTTTATTTTTCTTACTTCATTTCTCTACTTATGGATCTGCCTTAATAGTTCACTTTACTCTAATTCATGATTCAGGTTGGGTTTCTGGAGTAACTGAAATATCCTAGAAATCAGACTGTTGGAGAATCTATAATCTCAGCATTTCTTGGCAGGTAGCAAAGTTTTCCATTGTTAAAGAGGGATAGTGATGGATATGCACTGCACAATACTGTATTGAAAGGCTCCCTACAGTAGACTGGGAGGAAACAACAGCTATATACAGTTCCAACACATGCTTAAGAGGGAGATGATAACCATGCTAAGTAATTCAACTTTAAAAAAAAATCTTGAAATCAGGCCATATTACCCAAATATTATCTTAGAGAATACTGTGAATGACAGAAGGCCCTTATTGCATTGTGAAGATTCATCTTCAGTCAGAAGGCAGCAACTGCTGGAAATCAAGATAAATTCAACCACGAGGATGGCAGAAGGCAAGAAGAACTTGAACAGTCGTAGCCAGCGTCCTATGCTGAAATGGGGATTTGGATTAAAAAAGAGAGGGGATTATGAATTATTGGAAAGAGGAGTTTGCAAGAGAGCTTCTGGAATACCATGAACCATCTGGGTCAGAAGACCCCAGGCTCTTTGCTTGAGAAAAGCAGACTTCCTCTGCTCAGAAGGTATTAAAAAGTGTAATGCTTAGAGTCACCAGATGACTTTACCCTCTCCAGTAGGAAATAATTAAATAAACCCAATGTGATATGGTAACTTCAGTGTCTCACCTCATTGACTGTGTCTAGCTTGCTGGAGCCAGTTCTGATGCCACTCTGTGTGGAGCTTTTGCTATTTTGAAATGTTTTCACAGAAGCTTCCTCAATCAATATCTCCAGATTCTTATAGATCCCAGTCAGCCTTACAGAGTCCAGCAAGGACAACTGTTCCCAAAATAAATTTTGCTATTAGGGTTTTCTTTATTCTATTTTGCTTTATCCTGTTTGCTAATAATACTGAGGCAATAGTGTATATTTTACTTAACTAAAAGATCAGGCCAGTGAAACCAAGCTTGGGTAATATGCCTTCCCATGCTAATTTTTAGATACAGCTTTTATATGGGTATTGTTAGTAAAGCCATCACAATTATTTTCCTAAAATTGATTATTGAATACATTTCATTTTAATATTTCATGTGAAAATATAAAGCACAATATATCAAAATATGCTAGCTACCACAAAGAAAATTTCTTCTGAGATAATTTCCTTTAAAACTGAACATGCTCTTTTAGTGAAATAAATTTTTCCTTGAGTTAACAGCTCAAAGACAGATGGAAGCTTCTCAGACTTAGTTGTCTGGCAATTGTTTTGTCAAAAGTCAACAAAATAAGCTCTCCATGTCAAAGACAGGGACAAAAGTCAATATTTTTCCTAATAACAATTTGAGGTTTTAATTAAAAGAGACATTGTAATAGGTATGTCTCCCACACTTTGACTTGGATCACTTCCCAATACTGAAATGCTTTCTACAATGATGTTACTTATCTAACTTAAATAATAAGACTGAATAAATATTGTCAGGTACACGGCATAAACATTTAATAGTTCTGATAACTCAGTGTGCTGAAATGCCCCAAGTGATCATTACCTTAGGTTTCAAGACCATGGGAAGTAATAAAATTGACTGGTAGCATTTGATAGATCAATGGGTTTTAAGGTAACATAAATTCTTGAAGTTACTTCACATCTTCCATCACAGTTCTACTACAGGGATTGCCATGTGCCAAGTTTTAGTATACTGCTAAAGAATGGCCACAACTACCTGAAAAGGCACCTTTTCCAACTATTGATTTTGTGAAGCTGGATATTCTACATATACTTGAATAAAAATAGCATATATTTTAGTTGAATTCATAAACAGAATAGGGCAAAAGAAACAAACAGAAGGAAAGAAGCCCACGAAAAGGCAAAAGAACAGACATAGATGCAAAGAGTCTCTCATTCACACAATCAAGAAACCTCAAAAACCACTAAACTGGAAGCCATAACATAAATGCAAAGGGAATATATATATATATTAATTTAATTATATATAAATTTATTTTTAATTTAGTTATATATAAATATATATAATTTATTTTTAGAGGAAAGAGGAAGAAGAGGAAGAGAAAGAGAAGAGGAGGAGGAAAAGGAGGAGGAGGAGGAGGAGGAGGAGGAGGAGAAAGTCCTGCCAAGAGATTATGAGATAAGGAACCTTGAAAGATGCTGGTTTGAGTTCAATTTCCACTGGCCATCTACTGCTGGGCATGCAGCCTACCATTAAGAGTAGCTAGTTTCCCCAGTGAGACTCTTTTGGAAAAAACTAAATTTTTATTTGCAAGTTAATATTATCTTAGTTAGGATTTTACTGCTGTGAACAGACACCATGACCAAGGCAAGTCTTTTAAGGACAACATTTAATTGGGGAAGGCTTACAGGTTCAGAGGTTCAGTTCATTATCATCAAGGTAGGAGCATAGCAGAATCCAGGAAGGAATGATGTAGGGGGAGCTGAGAGTTCTACTTCTTCATCTGGATGTTGCTAGGGAAGTAGTGGCTTCCAGGCAGCTAGGATGAAAGTCTTAAAGCCCATGCCCAGAGTGACACATCTACTCTAACAAGGGCACACCTACTCTAACAGGGCCACACCTTCTAATAGTGCCACTGCTTGGGTCGAGCATATACAAACCATCACAGATATTAATTGGAGACTGCTCCTGGACTAGGGATGGGACATATGTCCACTTCTTCTTTCAGCTGCAGAACTCCATTTGGTGCAGATACATTGAAGCTCTGTATGTCTCTGTGAGTTCATATGGGTATGGACCCTGTTGATTTAGAGCCTGTTCTCTTGGTTTGCTCCATCAACTCTGGATTTTACTCTTTCCATCTCCTCCTCTCAGACAGGGTTCACTGAGCCAGAAGAGGGGAGATTTGATGAAGACAGCCTATTTAGGCCTGAGTGTTTCAAGGTTGCTTACTCTCAGCACATCTGGCTGTGGGTCTCTGTATTGGATCCCATCTACTGCAGAAGGAAGCTTCTGTGATGTTGACTGAGCTAGTGAGTGAGACACTCATCTAGGAGTATAGCAGAATGTCACTAGGAGTCATTGTATTACATTTTTTATTTTGTTTTGCTTTGAACAGTGGTATTTGGTTTTACCCTAGGTCCCTGGTCTATCTAGTCTCAGGATTTTGTTGTTGTTGTTTTGTTTTGTTTTGCTTGTCATTATTTTGTTCTGTTTTGTTTGTTTGTCTGTCTTGTCACTAAAACAGTGTCAGCTTTGGGCTCCATCTTGTGGAATGGGTCTTAAATCAAATCAGATATTGGTTGATATTACTTCCACAAACTTTATGCTACCATTGCCCTACCATATCTTGCAGGCAGGACACCATTGTAGCAAATGTCTTTATAGTTCTCCTTTTCCAAATTGCAGATTATATTCCTGTACCAAAGATGCTAGCATATAGGGTTCATGAAAGCTCTGTATAGGTACCAGCCCAACTTCTTCATATTCAATGAGTTGTATAGGTGTTGTCTTAAGCAATGGGGCCTTATGGTCAGCTTGTGGAAAGTAACTTATAGTCTTGGCAAAAGCACTATAGGACTCCTTTGGCCAACAACTCAATTAGATGTAACCCAATCCCAGTACTGAAAGTTTGGTGACAAGAAATGGCTAATTGAGTCTGATTCCCCCATTATTGGCAGTTTCATATAGATCACCTTCATATTTGTATATTTTAGGAAGCTTCTACTGTACTAGGTTTCCCTACTACCCCTCAAATGACTCTTAATTTTAACTGTCTCTAACCAAATTCTTTCCCTCAATCCTCATTCCCTCCCCTTCCCTCCCCACTTGGTTCTCTAGCTTTGAACATGCCCATATTTTCATCCCTTTGTAATCACACATCCTATTTCCCTTTCCTACAGTGATCTATCTATACACACACACACACACACACACACACACACACACACACACACACACACTTACTCTATACATGACTTTGTGGTTCTACATATTATTATGCCTTACTCATCATTGAATTAAGAGTTAATAGCTATATATAAGTGAATACATACTATGCCATATTTGTTTTTCTGGGTTTGAGGCACCTCACTCAAGATGATTTTTTTTCTAGTTCTACCCATTTACCTGCAAATATCATGGGTTATTTTTTTTGATGGATGAGGAATGCTCTGCTATGTAAATGTACTACATTTCTCTATTTATTATTCTCCTGAGGGACATCTAGGTTATCTCCAGTTTCTGGCTATTATGAATATAGCAACAATGAACATGGTTTAGTAACAATCTCTGTGGTAGGATGAAGCATCCTTTGGATATATTCCTAAGAGTGGTATAGCAAGATCTTAAGATAAATAGATTCCCATCTTCCTGAAAAAAATGTCACAAGGATCTCCATATTGGATGTAGAAGTTTGCCCTTCCACGAGAAAAAGGTGAGATCTGTCACTTGTTTTATTGATCTTATCCATTCTGACATGTGTAAGATAAAATATCAAAGTAATTTTGATTAGCACTTCCTTGGATGACTAGTATGTTGAATATTTCTTAGGGTTTCTCAGCCATTAAAGTTCATCCTTTGAGAATTCTCTGGTTAGAACTGTACTCCAGTTTTAATTGGGTTATATGTTTTCTCAATACCTTTTTGAGTTCATTATATATTTTGGGTATTAATCCTCTATTGGATGTGGAATTGTTAAAAAAAAATCTTTTACCATTCTGTAGACTGCTGTTTTGTTCAAATGATGGTGTCCTTTGCCATACAGAAGTTATTGAGTTCATGTGGTCGTATTTCTTGTTGATCTTAGTGACTGTGCTAACAGTGTTATGTTCAGAAAGTGTTTTCCTCTACCAATGAGTTCAAGGGTTTTCCCAATTTTTTTCTTCTATCAGGTTCAGTGTATCTGGTTTTATGTGAGGTCTTAGGTATATTTGGAGTTGAGTTTGTTCAGGATGATAAATATAGATCTATATGAATTCTTCTACATGCAGCTGTCCAGTTTGACCAGTAGCAGTTGTTAAAATGCTATCTCTTTTTCCAATATGTATTTCTGGCCTCTTTATCAAAAATCATGTGTCCATATATATATATGGATTTATGTCTGGGTCTTCAATTCAATTCCGTTGATCAATGTGATCTCTCTCTCTCTCTCTGTCTGTCTGTCTGTCTGTCTGTCTCTCTCTCTCTCTCTGTCTGTCTGTCTGTCTGTCTGTCTCTCTCTCTCTCTCTCTCTCTCTCTCTCCCTCTCTCTCTCTCTCTCTCTGTGTGTGTGTGTGTGTGTGTGTGTATGTGTGTATGTGCTGATACTGTACTGGGTTGTGTTTTTGTTGTTGTTTTGTTTTGTTTTTACTGTAGTTCTGTGGTACAACTTGTAATCAGAGGTGGAGATGCTCCAGCAGTTTTTCTTTTTTTGTTTCTGTTTTTGTTCTTGTTGCTCTTTTGTTTTGGTTTTTTACTATTCTAGATTGTTTTAGCTATCTTGGGCTTTTTGTGTTTCCATATGAAGGTAAAAATTGCCCTTCAAGACCTGTGAGAAATAATATTGGAATTTTATGGAGATTGCATTGAATCTGTAGATTGCTTTCAGTGGGATAATGATTTTACTATATTAATCCTGCTGATCCATGAATATCAAAGATCTTTTATTTTATATCCTCTTTTAATTCATTTATTGAATCTCTTAAGGTTTTTATCAGATAAGTCTTTCACTTGCTTGGTTTGAGTCACCCAAGGTATTTTATATAATTTGAGGCTATTTTAGGGGTTGTTTATCTCATTTCTTTCTGAGTCAGTTTGCCATTTGTGTTTGGGTGAAATGTATTGCAGATATCTGTATCTGTTTGGCTTATAATATCACTTACTCAAGCATTTCTCTGCTTAGTTTTTTTCTGGATGTCTATCAGAGAGAGTAGAGCATTGAAGTCTCCTACTGTCAGTGGGTAAAGGTCAACATATGGTATAAGCTGCAATAATGTTTCTTTTATTAACTTTAGTGCCCTTGTATTTTGTACATAGATGTTAAGAATTGAAATGCCCTCTAGGTAGATTTTTCTTTTGTCCTTTCCTATCTCTTTTAATTAGTTTTGGTTTGAAGTCTACTGTATGATTTTAAACTGGTTGTACCTGCTTGCTTCTTAATAATTTTTTCTTGGAATATATTTTTTTCATCCTTTTATCTGAGGTGATGTCGATGTTTGATGTTATGGTGTGCGTTTTGGATGCAGCAGAAGGATGGATCCTGTTTATGAATGCATCCTATTAGTCTGCTTCTTTTTTTTTCCCAAAGAACTCCACCAGAGAACTCCTACAGCTGATAAACAACTTCAGCAAAGTGGCCGGATATAAAATCAACTCAAACAAGTCAGTAGCCTTCCTATACTCAAAGGATAAGCAGGCTGAGAAAGATGTAAGAGAAATGATACCCTTCATGATAGCCACAAACAATATAAAGTATTTTGGTCTGACTCTAACCAAACAAGTGAAAGATCTGTATGACAAGAACTTCAAGTCTCTGAAGAAAGAAATTGAAGAAGACCTCAGAAGATGGAAAAATCTTCCATGCTCATGGATTGGCAGGATTAATATAGTAAAAATGACCATCTTGCTAAAAGCAATATACAGATTCAATGCAATCCCCATCAAAATCCCAACTCAATTCTTCATAGAGTTAGAAAGAGCAATTCAAAAATTCATCTGGAATAACAGAAAACCCAGGACAGCTAAAACTATTCTCAAGAGTAAAAGAACTTCTGGGGGAATCAATATCCCGGACCTCAAGCTGTACTACAGAGCAATAGTGTCAAAAACCGCATGGTATTGGTACAGTGACAGGCATGTAGATCAATGGAACAGAACTGAAGACCCAGAAATGAATCCACACTCCTATGGTCTCTTGATCTTTGACAAAGAAGCTAAAACCATCCAGTGGAAAAAAGATAGCCTTTTCAACAAATGGTGCTGGTTCAACTGGAGGTCAACATGCAGAAGAATGCAAATTGATCCATTCTTATCTCCTTGCACTAAGCTCAATTCCAAGTGGATCAAGGACCTCCACATAAAACCAGACACACTGAAACTAATAGAAAGGAAACTAGGAAAGAACCTTGAACATATGGGCACAGGGGAGAATTTCCTGAACAGAACTCCAATAGCTTATGCTCTAAGTCTGCTTCTTTTTATTGGAGGAATTCAAACCATTGTTGTTGATGGATATCAATGAGCAATGTATGTGATTACTGTTGTTTTATTGCTGTTGTTGTTAGTTGTTGTTCTTCTTCTGGTGGTGGTGGTGGTGGTGGTAGTGGTGTGTGTGTGTGTGTGTGTGTGTGTGTGTGTGTGTGTGTGTGTGTGAGAGAGAGAGAGAGAGAGAGAGAGAGAGAGAGAGAGAGAGAGAGAGAGAGAGAGAGAGACCTCTTTTGATTTGCTGGTCTAGAATTATTTATTCTTTGTGTTTCCTGAATGTTTAACCTCTTTAGATTGAAGTTTTCCCTTCTAGCACCTTTTATAAGCTGGGTTTTTAGATAGATTATGCTTAAATTTGTTTCCCCCATGTAATATCTTATTTTGTTCATCTATTGGGATTGAGAGGTTTTCCAAGTACAGTATTCTGGGCTGGCATCTGTGGTCTCTTAAATTTTGGATAACTGTTTAGGCCTTTCTGGCTTTTACAGTCTCTGTTGAGAATTCAGGTATTTTTCTAATAGAACTGGTTTTATATCTTACCAGGTCTTTCTTTTTTCTTTTGCAGTTTTTAATATTCTTTCCTTGTTCTCTGCAGCCCATTCAGTGTTTTTATTATTATGTGTCAAGGGAATTTTTTCTGGTTCATTAGATTTGGTGTTCTGTGTACTTCTTGTGCCTTAATGATATTCTCCTTCTTTAGAGTAGGGAAATTTTCATCTATAATTTTGTTGAGATATTTCTGCATCTTTGACCTGGGTTTCTTCCCCGTCCTTTACTTATATTTTTGTCCTTTCACAGTGTCCCAGATTTCCTGGATCTTTTGGGCCAGGACTTTTTAGGTTTAATATTTTCTTGACCTATCACTCTCTTCAATGCCTAAGATTCTCCTTTCCATCTCTTATATTCTGTTAATGCGGCTTGCCTCTGATGTTCCTGTTTGATTTCCTAAAATTGTAATTTTCAGATTTCCCTCAGACTGATTTTTCTTTATTGAATCCATTTCCATTTTCAGGTCTTGAACTGTTTTATTCATCTCCCTCCACTATTTGCTGTGTTTTTTATAGGCTTCTTTAAGGGATTTTTTTTTAATGAAGCAAAACTGCTTTAGTAGATAAAGTAAGGAGTAAAGATTTAGGAAAAAATGAATTTGCCATTGAAAACCCAAAAATCACCAGCTGACTGTGGGTTCTAGGAGGGTCCAAAGGATACCATGCTCACTAAAGCGCTAGGACCCAACCCAGTGAGGCAGCTGATCACCTATAGCTAGAACAGCACAGTCCATATTATAACCCTAATCACCAGGGGGAAATGACCAGTGTTACAGTAGTAAACTATGTGAATGGTTTGGCCACTAGGCGCTCTGATTCACAGTGATCCTTCTTGCAGCTAAGAGACTCTGAAATTTATAGGAGAAAAGCTATGAGAAATTTGATCACAGTATTTCAATACTTATGAAATTAAGTGGTTTGAAATGGAAAACAGAAGATTGCTATCAGTTGAGATAACCCATTTTCCATATTTTCACCAGTTCTCAAATGGGGAGCTCACCAACTAAGTAGAATACATATGTCAAAAATATTCCACCAAACTACAAACAAAGGAACCTGCATCCATTTACTCATGAGACACTGGGCAAATAGCAAAGTGCCTTTCTTATGGTGGCTAGTGATCACAGTACATAAAATATAAGGTCACCAGGAGTTAGGCAATAATAATCTTGTTCAATTACATGAATGTAGAATAGAAGACACGTGATTAAGTGGAATTCTGGGCTGGGTGTACTTATGTTTATCTCACAGTGATCCTACTGGGCCATCAGTCTATGTTCACTTCTCTTGTCCTTGAATGACATAAGTAAAACTTAGGAACTAAACATACCCTCTAGTTCATTTCTCACTACATAGAGTCTAAGAACCTTTATAACAAAATGATCTGGATGGAAGCAACTGAAATTCCATCTCCCTTGTAAACATACTAAATTATATTCCATATCACAATCCATCTGGACCTGTAGAGAGTAGTGTAATCCTCAAAGAATCAGAGGATATCAGGATGGTGGTCTGCACCATGTTCCTGCTTAATTCATTAGTTCGGCCCTGCACCAAACAGACTGGTATGGCAGATGGTGATAGACTGTAGTAAACTTAACAAATGATTGCCCTAATTATAGATGCTGGGCTGAAGCATCTTTGCTTCAGCAGATAAATACAGCCTTTCACTTTTAGTAGCTATTGGTTTCCTCAATGTATTCATTTTGAACCTCATCAGAAAGAAGACTCAAAAATACCTTTTATTATGTACCTGTATCAAATAATGATACATTTTCACTGTCTTGTCTCTCCTCTTTCCATCATAATGTAAAACAAGGGAAATTAAATCACCTTGGTACCCTTCAGGTCATTACAAAAGCCCTGCATATTGATGGCACACAAAATCAGCCCTATCAGCATGTAGTAGCATATACAGTATATGACTGCTAAGGTCCAAGCAAGCTAGAAAATGGAAAATAATTTCCAAGAAATTCAAAGAGATTGATGAATATTTAAACATTTTTAAAATGTAATTTGAATATTCCATTCAGAACTCCTTTAAGATATCTGACTTTATCAAAGGACCAACATCCCAGCTACCTCCATCCAGTTCTACCAGTGCATCTGAATCAAGGCCATGTTTCCCCACAATGTTCTTTCTAACTGAACACCACAAAAGTACAAATGCCATAGCATTCGTACATGATATGCTCTGACTGCTTCATAGCTTACTTTGAGTCATAATGTTCTTAAGTCATGACAGAGTTTTTGAGCCAGGGGGCTGTACTTGCACTGGCATCACCCCAGCAAATCACTTGTATCTTTAACAACATCTTACATGTCTGCTTCTCACAAGACCTGAGATAATATGGAATTCAGCGGCTTGAGACATATTCAGACATTGTTCCAAAATAAAGGATAACATATTGAAAAATTTATTGCAATGTTGTACCTACTATCACAAAGAAAAAGGTCTGTGTGAGAGGACTTATTTCTTCTTTGACAGAGTGTCTATACCACAATGAAATGTCCTTTCAACTCATGTCTAGTGCAGTAAAAGGCTGCTAATTTTCAGTGTAGCCTCACACAAACACTGAGTGACCATCTGCCAAGTATTTGTCATAATATGAGTATTTTTATGTCTAGAATGTACTAATTTTGGACAACAGCCCATCCATCACGTATTCACAACAGAATGCTCAGAATCCTAGGAAAACAATTATGGTACCCAAAAAGGTGCTCTGCGATTGTGGAATAGCATCTTCCAGACACAGTGTGGCCCTTGCTTTCTTTAAATATCAGAACAATTGATTACCCAGATAAATATCCTCACAAGACTGGCCCAATAATATCCCAGAAGCACCAGAGTGCTCATGGGCATACAAGATGGTCTACAAAGACTTCAAATCATGCCTGGGGACATGAGTGGCACATGTGGCGTGGCACAGTATGAGACTGCAGGGAAGAGTTCTCATGATCTCCCTGCCCCAAAGAGATCTCCCTGCTCACAGAGATGAGGAGATCAGAGCTACACATACTCTTGCAAGCAGCTTCTCATTCATGTTCCCATAAGTAGCCTCAATTAAACCCATTGGTACACCAAGAGTCTTTTCTTCAGTCTACCACTGGTGACATGTTCATGGCTAACAGTCATTTATTCAGGTATCTCCAAGAGAGGCTCACACAATACCCAGACTCTGGTGTCCTTTACTCCAACTGCGGCAGCTTTTACCTAACTGACACTTACGGTGCCGTTGGGTTCTACTTATGGCCAGCTAGTATACAAAGAAAGAACATAACTCAGGCCCATCGGTGATACGGTCCTGTCTGTTGGTATTAGTCCATAGTAGGCTGTGGCCGTACTGCTGTTCCACTCAGAAGGGTATCTAAGCATCAGGATCCAAAAGGAAGAAATTAGAAAGATCCAAGACCAGTATTTCTAGTGATGGGAAGGTCAACATGAGAAGGAATGAGGTATGAGGACATATTTAGGGTTAATGGTCACCTGTCAATTTAAAAAAGGTACAAACTACCAATAGATAGAGGTCATGCCACATGGCTCTGATCACTTAGTCCAGGGCTTACACAGTGGGTCTATGGGTGTAATAGCAAAGGTAGTAAAAATAAGGTTACTCACGGCTTCCTCAGCATGTACCCCATCACAGTAAAGCTAATCTCAACACTGTCACCACTTAATGTTTAGGCCAGAAGCAGTAATATCTGTGGGACTCTATCAGTCTGCTGCCATACTTGGAAAAAAAAGAACATTTAGTCACCTGATAGAGTCAGGTGCAGTGATTATAGTATGTGGAAGTGGCATGTCTTCTGGGCAAGGATTTAATATGCCCTATCACAACTATCTGAGGGCTTGCATGCTTTCTTATTTGTTAATAATGGAATCTCAGACAAGATTGTTTTTAGAAAGACACCAACTGTCCTGCCACAGGATATATCTTTCATAAATCACATCTGAGGGCTGATAAAATTTTAGTGTTGCCCTTTATGACGTACGTAAACTATGATTTGGGAGTACTAGCAAGTCCTGTTTGCTGTGGGTATTTGTCATATCTAAGATATGGAATCAGAGATGAGGAAGGAGGAGAAAAAGGGGAAAGACTCGGCCTAGATGCCATCTACAAATGAGTGCAAAAAAGAAACTGTAACTTAGGCACACGGTGGAATATTGCTCAACCATAAGGAGACTGAAATTCTGTCTTCTGCAGGGAATCAAGAAGGAGTTGGAAAGCACTGCATTAAGGAGGGTGAGCCATACCACAGGAAGATAGGTGCTGCAGGATTTTTTCCAGATCTGGAAGCTAAAGTAAGAGGGCAATAGAGGGGCAGTGCCTACGGGCCCCTGGATAGGGGTTGCACAGAAAGAGCAGATGGGTTTGACCAGGGTATTATGGATGTGAGTATGACTATACCATAGTGAGCATGCAGTCATGTGTGTTAATAAGAGAAAATATTCTAACTTAGGAATGCATTCTACAAGGTTAGTTTTCTCCTTCAAACTGTATTGTATATGATAAATCAATGAGCATTTTATAGTGTTTCAAATATCTAGATAATACAGGCCTCAAAGCCACAGACTAGAAGGAAAATAAATCCCTTTACTGTTGATGTATGATGACCTTTGGAGAGTTTGATATTTCTATTCCAAATTTACACTCAGCTGCATTTTTTTCTCTAAAAGGTTTATTTTATTTTTGCTAGCATTACTGCCAGGATCACAGTAAGTATTCTAGTGAACTTAAACCGATGAATGCCACCATCATGGCTTTCTTATGCCCATGGTCCACCTGACAGCAAGTAGGTTTTTAAAATTATGTTTATTTATTAATTGTCTCTTTTCCCCAGCTTTATCCAGTTCCCTAGTATGTGTGATGTGGCTGCCAAATAGATGTGTCTTTCTCCTCCTTGAAAAGTCCCTTAAAGGCATAGCCAGACTCATGCTTCACTGTTTCCTAGACAAAAATGCCCAATCTACTTTTCCAATCTCTCAGATTTCATCTCTTGTCTACATAACATTCACTCACCTCTTGCCACAGTGACACTTCTGCAGAAGCTGAGGTTGAGAAAGAATACAGGTTCACTTTGTTGTTTTCTGGTTTGTTTTTTATAAATCATAACTGTCTTCCCATGCTATACATGGAAATCCCATTATTTCTCTTTTAGCCATGAGAACAACTTTCGTTATAGACTGTCAGCTTATAATTAAATCTCTTTCTGAGACATCCAACCTATATTATTGCTTTGCTTATCTTTCCCAACAGTAATGATACGCTTTCTATGTACAAGGCCAATATTCTCACTATTTTTGTGACTGCAGAAAGTAAGTAAATATTCAGATTTATACATAAATTTCACAAGTTTGTCAAATTGGACCAAAGTGCTAATTGAGGTTTCTGCCAGTAATATACAAGGGTTCTCTTTTTCCACCCCCAACACTTATTATAAATTTAAAATAATAATCCCACTAATGTTTGAAATGATGACCCATTGCAGTTTTTTCTTCCATCTGAATGTATGTTGATCACATTGTCATGGGCTTGTGTAGCATTTGTATTTCACTTTGAAGAAATTTCTATTCAGGTTTTTTTTCCAATTACCATTGGGTCACTTCACTGATATGCCATTGAATTTCTTTTTCAAGTTCTCATGGAGAGAAACACACCAGCCAAATGAAATATGTTTTCTCTCTCTCTCTCTCTCTCTCTCTCTCTCTCTCTCTCTCTTCCTCTCTCTGTATTTCTTTGTGTCTCTCTGTCTCTGTTTCTCTCAGTCTGTGTATATGTGTGTGTATGTATATATATATATATATATATGTATATATGCATGTATATATGCATACTGAAAATTTTCCAAAACACAAAGTATCTGGATCGACCAGATCAGCATCTTGTCCATTGTTATTAAGGTTGTGTACCCTCTAGAAATCATGAAGTCATTTCTATGGGTGTTAATCCAGAAAGTTAATAAGTGGTCAGTGTAATACTCAAGCTTGAAAAAAGACTAATAAAATTTGTCACACCATGTTCCATCTCAAAGATTCAAAGTAGCCATTTATATGTGTGAAGATTAAATCATGCTACTAGCAATAGAATTTTCAGTCTTGAGAGCTTTTCAAACCACATAAAGAATGTACATGCTATATATGCGGTTCTCCTTATGAGCACTCCCCCATGACAACGCCATAGGAGGCTTTGAAATACAGAGTCCTCAATCCCATTGTGCCACTTGCTGAAATAGCTGACTTCCCTCCAGAATGTCTGAGAGCTCAAGGCTGCTCTTATGGTAAATATTATCACCCTGGGAGAATTTAAAAACTCTTTTCCAGTTGTAGGTTCAATTAACTTGTGAAAAACATCCTGCCTATATATATGATGAAAGTGATCAATAACTTTTAAGCAGCATGGGATTCGGGGCCAGGGTCACCCATATTTGATGGCATGCACTAGAGCTGCCTAACTGTGATGACCTCAGCACACCCCTTCTCCATCCACAACAGGAATGAGAGGTAGTTCTTGACCTCAGTTATACATCAGAATCCCCCAGGCATTAAAAAACAAAAACAGAAACAAACAAACAAACAAACAAAGACACCAATGCAAATCTCCTAACCTACACCACCACATGAAAGAGGGTTTTGTACAGGGAACAATTGACTTGTGGGAAGATGAGCACATAGTTATAGTCAGGCAAGGATACAGTCTCAGAATCACAGAAAGACTCTGGGCTGGCAAAGGTGAGCTGAGAAGTGTCAGAGAAAGATGCTGGAAGCTGTGGGAGGTAGTATTGATGTGTAGCACTAATAACATGTAACAAGTGCTGACTTAGGAAATGCTGAGGGGTGGCAAGAATTTATAGGAAGAGCACCAGTAAAGATACAAAAGAATCCTTGATGGGATAATAAAGTCTGCTGTGATTAATCTATTTTGTTAGAGAATAGCAAGGAAGGAAAACAAGGACTCACATAGAAAAGAAGAGAGGAAAGAGAAAACAGCTGTCCTGTGGAAGGGTCCAAGCATGGAGGCCCCATGAGAAGAGACTGGAGAGGTTAGAAACTGTTGAAAACAGTACTTTCCAGAGTGACAAGATAGTCTTCTGTGAAGGAAACAGTGGCGTGCCTTGAGAGCATGCCAAGGAAATCACTGGGGAGAAAGAGCGGAGAAAACACAAGTGCTGGCACTTAGCATGAAACAGAGCCCTGGTGCAGCAGAAGTAAATTCAGATTAACTCCCTGGAAGCACCTGTGTTAGTGGATTGAAACCAGAAAGCTGTCCAGAGGCACCAGCAACTCCAGCCTCACAGGACGGGGAAGCTGGATCATTGCAGAGATTGTGAAATGCCAAATGCTTGAGAGAGCCTTGTCCAAGCCCAGACTGTCTAAACTAGTTTATAGATAAGCACATGGTCAGAAGTGCCTGGAGGGGTCCTGCCTCCTACACCAGTCTTCATGGGTAACGAAATTTGTAGGGAGGACCAGGAATCCACTGGCTAGTGAAGATGATTTTCCAAGGTAGCTGAAATTCCATCTCAAGAGAGAGTTTCCATCATGCTGGAATTTATTTTAACAGAACTGGACATTTGTAGGTAAAGTACCACTTTTTGCCATGAATGATCTTTTTTGTAGACTAATTTGCTTTTCTGCCACCTAGAAATGAAAGCAGGGTGATCTAAGACTCACTTTTACTTCCCCCTGGGCTTGGTAACCGCCTTACCAATGACTCAGTAACTCCTGTTGTCCACCCAGTGCTCTCTATACTAAATAGACCAACCTCCTACCACACTTCTAAAGATTGAGGTCTCCAAACATAGCAGAATCTTGTCCTGCTCTCCAAAGGGTGAGCATCAGAGCATCCTATAGGTCGCCCAGGATGTGTGCTGGCACTTGTGTATGTACGCTTTGCTTGCAAAGAGAATCCATAGCTATTTTTTTAGTGCGGTAGCCTTTTTGACCATTATTTTACTAAGTAAAAATATCCCAGGTTTGCCTGAATAAAATTCCAGAAAATTCTTTATGAGAGTAAATAGGTTGAGCTCCTGTTACATACACAATGAAGGCTGATTGGAAGACAATAGAAGCAATTAGCTTCGTGTGACCAAGGAAGAGGCTCCCAATAGAGTGGTACCAGATTCATGACTCTTACATTTTTACCCTATTGAGTTTTTCACTCACAGAAAGGGTTTTTCTTACTCAACAGATCATGTGATTTTGTCAGTCACCTACCTGAGATTAGACATAAGCTCTTCCATGTCTATCTTAATTACTAATATTCATTCTTATATCACACAACACATAGTAAATATTCTCTACATATCTCGTCTCATGAACCAAAAATCTGATGCCACAGAAATAAATACAGATTAGCCTCATGGCTTTACCCATATATGCTTACACTAATCAGAAAACCGAAGTGTTTGTGTTTCTTTGTATGTGTGTGTGCATGCATATGTGTGTGTTTATGTGTGTGTTTGTGTATTTATGTATGCATGTATGTGTGCGTGTGTGTGTGTGTGTGTGTGTGTGTGTGTGTGTGTGTGTGTGTGATGGTACAGGTGGTTTAAGAAACTTCAGTAGAGTTTATAAAGTTTCTGAAGTGAGCTCATAGAAATGTAAATAAAGTCTGTTTTGATGAGATAAGAAACCCAAAGGATCTGGAGGAAAGAGCTGTCTCTGTAGAGTAAGGCTTCTGTGGTTCACAGGCTTGAGATGATAAGTTGGTGGGGGAACATACTGGATGACAGATGACAGGTTAGTGATGACTGCCAGCATCCCAGTGCTGAGCATGTGGCTCTTAATGATACTTCTGTGAGGAGCCCCACCCTTTCCTTGGTCTGGTGTTTGTGATAAGTTCTTGGGCCTGTTTCCTCCAATGTGATTTTAATACACCCATGTGTCTAGGTACCCTCCATTTTCCCTGATATAAAAATTGGTGGCACACATTCTGCTTCCAGAAAGAAGTCATTTATCAGTCTGTTCTGCTGAGTTGAGACTGGACAGATGGTGTGATTCACCTATGCAGCCTAGCACTGAGTCATTTCCATCCTCAAAAGGGAGTCAAAGATTGCTTGTAGAATGGAGTTTGTGCATGCAAGACACAGCCTGAGAGACAGCTGTGGTGTGCAGCATGGAGTCACTTGAACAGAGCCTGATCTCACCAAGCAGTCAGGAAGCAAGGACAAAAAACGGGAAGTAGACAAAAAAAAAAAAAAAAACAAGAAGTAGAGCCAGGTTATAACATCACAAGTCTTAACCCCAGCAAATCACCACCCCATAAAAGGTTCTCAACTTCCACCAAACAGAGCCACCTGCTGAAGACTAGGTGTCCTCACACTTAGGACAAATGAACTTCTGGGAGATATTTCCCATTCAACTTAGAATGGGGAATAACCAATCAAGGTCTTTCTCTAAAAAATGAAGCTCACGTGAACATCACTAACTGTCCTCAGAATCGTAACTCTCCCACCCCAACCTCTAGAGCTAGTGATTCTGCATGTCTTTCTAGCATATCTCCACCCCAGTCAAAGGAGCCTCTAGCCCATGTCACTTCCTGAGTGCTACAATGTACACTTCAAGAATCAGTCAACATGGCTGACAGATACTCAGATTGGTCATTTGATACTTCAACATCATTTCTATTTATTATGGCTTTGGTAATTTCACCTAATTTTTAGAACAAATGTGTTAGTGTTGTTATTTATGTCATACATATCATCTAAATTTGAACACGTAGTCTTCTGAATTGTAACTTGGATTCTGTTTCTTAAGAAAAAGATGAACAGTTCATACCCAGGCCTGATTCTTATTACAGAGGTCATGCATCTTGCCCTGAATGCTATGGAATGGATGACACAACTCAAGATATCTCTGATGCCCAAGGGTACTCCTTTCACAGTCACAGCTCTATGTAGTCTAGCACAGCATTTAATCCCTCCAAAGATGAGGAAAAGGTGGAAAGCAGGGAGCAGGCAGGGTGGTAATTACGTCACCACATAAAGCACGCTATAGGTGGATGAACCTCTCCAAGGCCTTTCCTGTTCTTCTTGCTCTAAACAGCTCCTCCAAATCTACATTCTCACCTCTAAAGAATTGTCTGTTTCAGAAACACTGGTCCTCTTATCCGTTCTGTCCTGCAATGATGAGTCATTTGTGCCTAGCCTTGGAATGAAGTCTTTAGAGAGGTAGTGAAAGCGTAAGAGCAGAACTTATTATTCCAAGGGGGTGAGAATCACTCATTTTAGTTCTTGTGTGATTTTTTTAATTCTCTGCCTTGTATACTTTCTTAAAGTTTATCTTTAATTTTGTATATGAATGTATGTCTGTATGGTAGATATGTGTACCAGAGTACAGGTACCCACAGGAGCCAAAAGTACTGAATGCCATGGAGCTCAGGTTCTGAGAACCCAGCACAATGCATGCTCTTAATCACTGAGTGTTCTCTCCAGTTCCGGTTTGTACACCTTCAACCAGGGGTCATATTTGAACTAAACTCCAATTATACAAAGTCATCAATGTGTAGCATTTTAGGACCTATATTTTTCTATTATTTGTACCAATATTGCCTAAAATAAGTTATTTATTGTAAAAAGTGAAATATTCCACTCAATTGCTCAGATGTCATTCAATAAAATTATATTTATACTTTGTATACCTCCTATGCACATTCTTTTTGTCATTACTATTCTTAGTATATTCTACTGAAAGAGAAAGTAAACAAGGAATTCAATGAGGTAACCATATTACTATAGATTCTCTGAAGCTTATATGTTTTACATGTTGCCTCCTACAAAACAACAAAAGTCAGAGATCTTGTACCAGAATCTGAGAAGGTGAAGTGTAATTGTGAAGCTTGTTGGATGATCTACCAGAGTCCTGTTGAAGAATAAGGTCAAAGAAATCATCTTCTCTAGATTTAGATTGATACAAGTTTTGATTCACAGCCAAAGTGTAATTGTGAAATTAGCTGTGTGTTACACCAGACTCCTGCTTAATGATATCTGGAAACTTTGTAGGAGAAAAATGTGTGTGTGCGTGTGTGTGTGTGCGTGTGTGTGTGTGTGTGTGTGTGTGTGTGTGTGTGTGTGTGTGTGTAAGTAATTTCAGGGCCAGTTGAAGAGCTGGTCCTTGGGACTCACTTGGATTTAGTAGAAACTTCTAGCTTCATTTAGAAGTCAATCTATCTATATAAGGGAAGTCAAGCCAGGCCATGTTTGACACTTATTTCACTTGCAATTGTTGAGGTAATTTTTTTCTTTGTGTTGATCCTCCTCTTTGTAAACTGGACACTGGTTAAAATTCACTTAGTGACATCTCCATGGCATTACTGAACAAGAGACCAGCTCACGTCTTCCCCTTTTAATCCCTCTGACCACATCAGTATCTTCAGTATAAGAAGATACTATTATTTGTACCAACACTGACCAAATAATTTGTTTTGTCTAAGAATTTTTGTTAAACACTCAGTCTATTGCTCCAGTTTGTTATTTTTAACTATTGCCTAATATTTAGCCAGAGCAGAATTAATCCTTGGTTATACATATAGTTCTTAAGCCATTACCTGTAGTTATAATTCTGGAATTTTGGTTTCTCTAAAAACACAGAAATATTATAAGAATATGTTTCCATTTTAATCCCAGGTGTGAAATAATGGGCTGCTTCAGACTATCCACAGCAGGTGACTATGATTTACCTTGAGCTCTAGCAAAAGTGTGATTTTTTCCAGCTGCAGAGAATTTCTGCAGTTGTGTGACATTTGGAATTCTGGGAAATTTTGTTGGTGGTTGTTGGTCCTGCAAGGGGGAGTGGGTGTGGTTTGTTAGTTGTCATGCTCAAATAAGAAACAAGAGAAAAGAAATTAGATTTGAAGATCTCTATATCTTCCCCCACCCTTTTCTTTCTTTCTTTCTTTCTTTCTTTCTTTCTTTCTTTCTTTCTTTCTTTCTTTCTTTCTTTCTTTCTTTCTTTCTTATAGGTGGTAAAACCAGTGGGGATAAAGGATGGGAAAAAGAACCCACAAAGTATCTAAATCAAGCTACAATTACCTAAGTCTTATCTTTTACAAATCTTCAATAACTTACTTAGACTGGTGCATCACATTTTTTAAATCTTTATACACAAGTTTTATTTTACATTCCAACATCTTACTGTTTGTTTAAATACTATGAGAAATAGTTACACTAATAAATACATTTACCATCTGTTGTGGGAACTTTTTGAGTAGGAAGAGGTATTAAGCCATGTCTATCTCCTAATTATAAAGTCTCAAGGACAAACCAATGTTTTGGTTTTACCAAGTCTCTCCCTGGGGGACCAGTGAGCTTGTAAAGCTTATTAACAGGGCAGAGCTATGGAGTTACTGACAAGAGTATCCCCAGAGCAGCTATACTGGAAAGTCTTGATGGTGACTTTGATATAAGTACATAGGTGTAGTCTCCTTTCCCTAGCCTTTCTAGCCTATATTCTCTAATTCTTCACCAAAACCACTCAGCCATGTGTGAGTAAAACAGAATTGCATGCTGTCTGGGAGAAGTGCCTGAATACTCAGGTGAGGATATAAAAACCCCATCTATTCCCTCCTTCTACGAAGGAACATTTATAGTCAGCTCAGTTCTGTTGGGTTTGGAGAAGGCTGGCACAGCCGAATTCATGAAGATGGCTGTTGTGTGTCTTGAAAGATAGTATTTTATAAAAACTCCTGAATAGAGCAACATAGGATCCAAGCTACTTACGTAGAGTAGTATAAGGAATTAGGATTACATGAGCATATAGAAAAAATTAAATTTTTGCAAGCATTGTGACACATTACCAAAAAGACCTTGATGTGAAGAAATACCCTATACAAACAAGAAAATAAAGCACAGATACATATCCTTCTATGTTAGCTTCATAATTGTAGTTTTAGATGATAGAACTCATTTATTTCCTCTGCTTTAAATAGATAGATCAGTGTACAGAATAGATAGATCAGTGTACAGGCAATATCCAGAAAAAAAATAACACCTCTGCCTCTAGTCCCATATTATAGTCTATCAAGGGTTTTTAGTACAACCCAATGCAAGGAACTCCTCACTTCCCTAATTCTCAAAGGCTGTTGGTGGCTTTTACAGTCCTGGGAATGGTTTGCCCTAGCCCAGATTTTTGTTTTGAATGAATTCAATAGCAGACAAAGAGAAGTAGCAACCGTACAACAAAACATCTCTCAATCTATGCTTACAACCTCTAGAAATAAACTAAGGAATTCTCATTATTATACTGGAGTTGCTGGTTGGGTGACTTTGAGGCAAAATTTCCTCTCTGTGATTGAGCAATCCATTAGGCGTTTTACCTATAGATAGCTCTGTATCATGAGATAAAGAATAGTAACCTATGTTGGAAATGGTTTATCCATTATCTGTCCTTAAGGGCATGGCATTTTTACTCTGAAGGCTGCTACATTTTCCTTGTCCTTGTCACAGAGTTAAGGGACCAGCCTGACTCAGAACAGGGGTTTTGGAGGACATTGTAAGACAAAAATGCTTGAATGTGTTATGGAAGGGCCATATGGAAAGGCAAATATCATTGCCAGAGCCAGCTTCTCATTGATTAAACAGCACAGGATCATTTGCTAATATAGCATATATGTAGGAGGCATTTACTTCTTTATAAAACTAAACTTAGTAGCTAGCTGACAGGAAACTTGCTGTTGAGTCCTGACAACTGGCCAGACCCAAGCATCGGACCTCCTATGACCTCCAAACAAGGTTTATATGCTGGGCCTTACATTGGAAACAGGTACTGACAATAGACAAGAAGTAGTTTCTTTTCTTTTAGAGGTTTTAGAGAGCTATAAGGGACAGAATATTTGATTTTCACCCTCTGGTTTCCTGAAATTGTATAAGGTCCTGGGTATATGATATTCTATACTCATGATCATGATAACAGAGATATCTACCTTTACCTTGAGATCCTTTCTGACTAGCCTTGGGGTGACCAACTGCTTCTAACTGCCCACTTACAATCAGTATGTATGAGCATGTGATGTGTATATGTGGTGTGTGTGTGTGTGTGTGTGTGTGTGTGTGTGTGTGTGTGTAGTATCTATGTGTGTGGGTGTCTGTGCGTGGAGCGTTATGTGTGGGAATTAGTGTGTGTGGGGGGGGGTCTGAAAATGGAGGTGGGAAACCTGAGAAAAACTTTCCTCCTATAAAAAAATAAGGGATGTTCATCTACCCTTTCTTTGAGCAACAAAAGAACTAAATAGTCAGAGACTTAAGGCTTTTGAACTTCTTGGAGGTCAGGTTATTTTCCTAAGGATCATTTTCTATGAAAAAAAAGTTTTTAGAGATGATTCTTTTTTAATATGACATCAGGATTTGTTAAGATGTGTTTGTTCTTCCTGGAAGTTTTAAGTCACCTCTGGAAACCAGTAAATGTAGTATATAAAACAATATGTCAGAATCAAAACAAAACAGAAAACTAAACATTCCAAAATACAGGTTAGAGGCCTGGTGCTGCCTCCTTAGTCTGGTATGAAAAGAGATAGTAGTATAGACTCCAAAGGGACAGGATGCCACACAGGTACCTCCCTTTTCTTTTATGTCATGTGGTTACATTAACCAAGATGGAGGTGTACTCACAAGGCATTCACCCTTTTAGATTTTCATTACCAAAGATGGCAGCCAAGTCACATGATTTCTTCCATCTTAATAAGGTAACTAGGCAACACGGTTGCTTTCTGCTCTGGGTGATTTCGACTCCACGATAAAGTAAGCCCATCCCCAGTCAACACACAGGTCAATATGGGATCCACATACTTCATAGACTAAATGTGGACTGTAATACAATTTTATTTAAAATGACACACTTCAGTTAGGGTCATAGGGCTATAGGAGGGGATGGTCACTATGTCCTAGGCAAGGAGGCCAAATATAGCAAATTAAAGAAACAAAGGAAGGAATTCCATGATCTCAGCTCAAATAAGCAGTCTAGCCATAGCTGTTAGAATATTTTGTTTTGTTTCTTTTTAAATCAGTGTGAGGTTCCATCTCAGCTTCTAGAGAGGGAGAGAGAAGAAATGTACCCGTCAATGATTTTTTAGCTCATACTGGTGCTTTGAGGAATCCAAAGATTAGTCAGTGTCCTGGTGGAGAGTAATTCCCCAACTCTCCCTAGTGGAAGTCCCTCCTTCAAGCCCATGGATCAGGCTTTACCCCCCATATTATGAAGGAGCATCAGTGCAAGCCAGGCTTCAGGTTAATGTGCATTTTAGTTTCTGTTCACAGGTCTATCTATGATCACTAGTTTCACTTGTTATGGTACACAGAGATTAGAGTTGGAAGAGGTATCTATGAGGACCTTCCCTGATAGATAGAAGAAAATAAAACCATCTGCCTATTCTAGGGTTGGGAAAAGATGCTCAAGGGTCATGTCTTCCTATCATTCCAGGGTCTGGCCTGCTTTATTGATTAGTCAGTAAATCCTCAGAAGAAATCACAAGATGAGGTCCTCAAAATCTTACCCTTTTAAGGTTCTTGATGGGGTTTGATTGTTTTCTGCCAGTTAAAGAAGTAAATGGCAGGAAAAGTCTGCAGAAAGGGCAGCACTGGGGGAATTCTCAGACTCAAAATCAGCCAGTAAGGAAAGAAGGAAAATTTATTAGTTATGAGCATATATACACATAAACAGCAAAGCAAACACAGAAAAAGATCTTCTACAAAGTGCATACAGCGGGTAGGAAGGGGAGATTCTAATAGCCAAAGGTTATCTACTTTATTAATTTTTTTCAGATTTTTATTAGATATATTCTTTATTTACATTTCAAATGTTGTCCCCTTTCCTGGTTCCCCCTCCCCCAAAAATCCCATAAGTCATCTCCCCTTCCCCAATCAACCCTCCCCCTTCCCTGTCCTGGTATTCCTCTACAGTACTACAGCATCAAGTCTTTCCAGGACCAAGGGCCTCTCCTCCCTTTGGTATCTAAAAGACCATCTACTGCTGCCTATGTGTCTGGAGCCATGGGTAACTCCATGTGTACTATCTGGTTGATGATTTTGTCCCTGGGAGCTCTGGGAGTACTGGGCAACTCATATTGTTGTTCCTCCTGTGGCGCTAGAAACCCTTTCAGCTCCTTGGGTCCTTTCTCTAGCTCCTCCATTGTAGACCCTGTGCTCAGATCAATGGATGCCTGAGAGTGACCCCCTCTATATTTCTCATGCACTGGCAGAGCCTCCCACGTGACAGCTATCTCAGGCTCCAGTCAGCAAGCACTTATGGGCATCGATAATAGTGTCTGGGTTTTGTAACTGTATATGGGATGGGTCCCTGGGTGGGATAGTCTCTGGATAGTCTTTCCCTCAGACTCTGCTCCACCCTTTTTCTCTGTATCTCCTACTGTGGGTATTTTGTTCCCCTTTTAAAAGAAACCAAGCATCCATACTTTGTTCTTCCTCCTTCTTGGGCATTTCTGGCAATGTTCTAGTTTTGTCTATGCTCTCTCTCTGAGCAACATGTTCTGCATTAACTCACTTCTAGATTCAGTACATTCTAAAGCAGAGCTCTCCACCTGTTCTCTCTCTGTAGTGAGCAGAAGAGCTTCCAGTATCTCATTTTATACCTTAATACAAAATTCAGTACATTCATTTAAGAATATCACATTATATAAAAATTACAATGACTTGCAAGAATGTTGGTCCTTAATTGAAAATGGTGCAAAGGCATCTGATGGTTTATACAAACTTCCTTACAAATGAGGAATCATGGACAACTGCCAATCTGGCAGAATTCAATTCATAATTTTATTCTTTACTGCTGTTTTGGCTGCTTGAACAAAAGAATTACACAAGCTCTTGTCTTCACACATAAAACCTGAAATCCTCTGTTTGTGTTAAAGGCTTGTTAAACTCTTCTTATTGTTATTCTAGCTTGTAGGATTTCATTTTTATTATTATGAAAGTATTGTAAAATATCAATTCCTCTAATTGGAAATAAGAATAACAAAGCATGCTTCAATTGTAGTTATGTACCAGCTATGCAGCTACATATATGGCTGAGGGGAAAATGTAACATCCTTATTCTCAGCTACTAAGCCCCTAGGGTACCAGCCTTACTCTTTCTAGAGCTCAGTGATATATTCAACCCTTGCTCCAAATATAATCTGTTCTATTCTCATATTTCTTGATGCCACTCAAAAAATTTTCAACTGGTTCATGGATGATTTCATTCCCATAACCCTGAAGATAGTATGACAGGAATCCAGTTCTATGAAAAGCCAGATACCAAAAAAGTCCTGAATCATTAGAAGCATTCAAGTGGATCATTTTACTTGTATGCAGCTTTATTCAAATTGAAACAGGTATTTGCAAAGAAAGACCGGGTTTATCATAAATGAATACATTGTTCTGTTAAACCTCTATAAATGTATATATTTATAAGTTGTATTGAACTAGACTGAGCCCTCTAGTTTTGATTATATTTTAGCCATGGTAATAGTAGCACATCAGTCATCACTAGACTCTTAATGATTTCTCAGAAGTTTTTCTCTAAGACAAATAGATTTTTAGAGTTGCTGACCTACAAGACCTATGTTATCCCTAAGCCCTCAAACTGAAAGATTATTTATAACTAGATAGCAAGATTATATAAATATATTATATATATATATATATATATATATATATATATATATATATATATACTAGTTGATCATTGCCATAAGATCACAGATGCAACTAATAAAAACTTCTCTTTAATCAGTATTTGGAAGAAGATACACTCACTCAAAAAATTCAGGAACCACCACAAATTTGATAGCTAACATGATGAATGATGTCCTTTCTATACACATCCTTACAGATAATTCTATGTGAATAAATACATGTCCATCTTAAGGACACAAAAAGTATGGAAATTAAAGACTATCTTGTATCTATAGTTGAATGACAAACTTCTGTTTGTCATATTTTCAAACACATATAAATGTTAGTAAACTAAAACAGGAAGCATTTGTCATCACCCGTTCAAAAGGCTGGTTTACCATTTTCTTCATGATGTTATACTAGAACATAAAGTAGTGAATTGAAATTGTGAAATTTTTGATCATCAATTGGTACCAAGTTTCAGCTTTCTAGTGGCAGTTCTATGTGATTTCATATAAGCAACTTCAAAGTGTAGACAGAGATAGGTATTTTAAAACAGTATTTCATTTAGCAATTGATCACAAGAGAAGACTGAGAAGTGATGAGGAAAAAACATGTAAGAATGGGTTTTAGAAGTGAGTGACCAATAAGGAATTATATCTGAATAGAGTCTCCTGAGAATGATTCAAAACACCTTGATATAGCTTGACTATTATAGCCTAAACAATTAATCTGATAATTTATATTTTTAATTGACTAAGATTTAACCTTCAAGTTCTTAACTGTGTAGTGCATCGAGAGAACAACAAGATTATTTGGTTTAAAAATGTCCAGGATAACAAAATGGAAATATTCATGAATTCTACTTTGAGTAGTGTGTGTGTGGTTGACAAGAGGTAAGCTCAAGCACCCACAACTATATTCAACAAAAACAAATCAAATGGACTGAAAGGAAATGACAAGAGACCCCATGATTGCCTCCATAAGTGTGGGAATGAGCAGACAGTGCTAAGCTGAATGTAAATGTCATGCAGTTGTAGTGTTTGTTAAATAACCAACAAGTACACAAATTTCCACATTGAAGATTTTTCTGAGGACTCATAAGGACAATATTATCCTGTCTGTGAATGAATCGTTTATGGCTATAAAAGAACAAAGTCATCAAATGTGGAAACTCTACCCTACTGAGTGAAATAAAGCACATGAAGTTGGCTCATTGTAAAATCCAAGTTTAGATATATTTCATGGAGAGATTAAAGTTTTCTAAAAAAAAATTTATGATGTTCTACCAACCGTGATAAGCATTAATAAGAGTGAAATTAAAGTTGCCTAATCATAGAGGTGGACAACAAGTATGTGAAAAGGTATTTGAAATTACTAATTAGAAAGGAAATATAAATAAAACAATAAAACCAAGCTCACATCTGTTAGGATAGATATTATGAAAATAAACATTGCAAGTGGTGGTGTTTTGTAAGGTTGGATAAATTGGAAATCATGCGCCTTGTTGCTGAGACTATAAAATGGTTCAAGCCACTATGAAAACCAGTATGAAAGTTTCTCATCAAAGATAAAACTCTGTGTTCTATCCTATCAGAGAACATTATGCTAAATGAAATAAACCAGTCAAAGAAAGACAAGATGTTCATAATTGTCCTAGTTTATATTTAGTTGCTATGATAAAACACTATGACCGAAATCAACAAGTAAGAATTTACTTTAAAGGTCACAGTCCATTATACAGGGAAGCCAACCAGAAATCAATTAAGGAGTGCTGCTTACTGACTTTTCTTATATAGCCCAGACCCACCTGCCTAGGAATGGTACCTCCTACAGTGGGTTTGGTCCTCCCAAACCAATCAGTAATCAAGAAAATTGTCCCACAGATCAGTCTGATGGAAACAATTTTTCAATCGAGGTACCTTCTTCCAAATTATCTTAAGTTTGATGGTCAATGCTATCAAATGAAATGGTTGTCTTATATAGAGAATTTGAAGTGTCAGACCCACAAAAACAGAGAGTAGATGAGTGGCTACCATGGTCAGGAGATATGAAAAACTAGGAGAGTAAAAGTATGCAGTCATGAGTAAGTCCTAGAGTTCTACTGCACAACAAGGTGATATAGATTATGCACATATGTATATGTGTGTATATGTACATATACATATATGTATATAGTTTATGTATAGTATATATGTGTGTGCATATTCTTGATGTGCTGTTTATGCTAATTAGTATAATTGTAATCATTTGGCAATGTATACGCATATAATAATACTACATTTTACCTTGACTACATATGCTTTGCCAATTATATCATAATAAAGCTGAAAGGAATGGATGTCTTCCAGTGGCCTTTGTTTTCTAATGTAGCACTTTGAACGCATAAGCATAGCAACACCTGGGAAAACATGCCAAGTCTGCATGAAGGACTAAGTAGTTTAAAACACAGGATGCTGATGCCTAAGGCTGCTTTTGTTTAGTCAGTATGAAGATTTTGGCTGCAACAGTGGTTTATCTCAAATCTAAAAACCAAAACTGTCCCCATTCCCTTGGCTTGTCATTCTACGCTTTCTCTGCCTCAAGAAATATAGACATGATATTTCCCTATACTGTCTACCAATCTTTCAATTGAAAGCACTTCAAAATTATAGTCTTCTGAGTGAAAGGATTTTATTTAAAATCCCCCAGCTAAAAATGGGATTGTCTTGGCTCTGCTAATATGCCAGATTTCAGATTCCTGTATTAATCTCTGTTGGCAAAATTTTATCACATCCCATCTGTCTTCACTGTTCCAACCTACAACTGATGACACTGAAGGGTGACACTATTGGATGTGGAATATTAACAACCACTGAATTAGTAAAAGGTATGCTGTTTTATGTCACCCAGTGTTTCTCTCCACAGCTTTTTCTGAAACTACCATGAGATGGAATAGAACCGATTCCAGTTTAACTGACTTGTAAAGCTCTTGAATATCTCCCACTCCAAATACTTCACAAAGTATTTGGAATTCTGAAATTCCCTATCCAGAATCTATAGACCCTCAATTACTTCACAGCTCCTGCTGAAGCATCCTGTTTTGGTAAGCAAGATGAAGAAAGACATTCCAACCTCAGTATTAATTAGACAAGGTGAATAATACAATGAACAAGAAAATTAAATACTTTATCAAATTCTTCAAAAACATAATGTATACAAAGAAATAAAACTAATTAACTTAAAAGAAATTATACAGCAAGCATGTAGACTAACCTAAGAAAGAACTAAGCAGAGGGGGCTAAATGAATTACAAGTCTGATAGTGGGAATGGTGAATGAATTGCTGATAACAAGGAAATTTGTAACCACAGTTCCAATCTAGTTTTTTTCACGGTAGATCCGGGGCAACTTAATCAGATCCATGGATAGGCCCCAAAGCTTTGTGTGATTGGGTTGTTTTGGCCTTCTGAAGAGCTTTCCCAGTTTCTTCTCAGGAAGCAAAGGGAGCAATGCCTCCCTGATCTCAGCAGCACATTGTCTTCACATTCCCCTTCAGCATTTAGACAGTGTTGAGAATGAAGTGTTTCCTTTGTGTGGATCAAGATGATCCTACATATCAGCCTCAGTCCTCCATGTGAGTGACACATCATGTGCACGACACATCCATGAGCTTTGGCATCCTTACCTATGTGTATTCACACACATGGAAACAAATGACACATACAAATGCCATGATCCACACATACCCGTGAGAGAGAAAGATATGGATGTAAATAGACTCAGGCGGCAGAAGATAGAAGGCACAAACTCCATGGAACCCCCATAGAGAAGGAAAAAACACAAGAATGTCACTTGTGGTGGCCTCCGTAGTACAGGTTAGAGACCAGAGGACATCTAAAATATGTTGAGGGCCTTAGGAGAGAAGCACACGGGCAATGAAAGACTTCCAAAGCTGCAGGAGAAGCAAAAAGAAAGCCTTTTCTGTCAGCTTACAACTTGCCCTGTCACTTAGTTTGGGGGAGAACTTTAGACAAAGTTGGGAATTGTAGCTGTCCCACAGCTACGGGGAACAAGGTTGACCTGGAAGGAAAGCTGGGGCTGAAAGGAGACCGGTTGGGAGGGGTGGGAGAAATAATGAAGCCAAGACAAAGTTCTCTGATCAAGGCTCGATGTTTAATGGTTAGCTTCGAATTTGAAGGTGGAGGGAAAACCCTTCCACCAAAATGCCAGGATCTGGTCAGGAAAACTGGTTCAGCTGCTCAGTGCAGGAAGCTGCAGATCTGGAAGAACAATAGACTTCACTTAGGTCCTAAAGCTCCATCCTAGATGGGCCACTATGGCAAACACTGAGGTCTGAATTTCCCACTCAAGTGCTCGGGGAAGGGCACAGGGAACAAAACTTTGGTGTTAGAAGGGATAACATTTGAAATGGATATAAATAATAATAAAAAAAAAGATAAAAAAATGTTGAAAAAAAAAGTCATCAACAGAGACCAAAGGCAACAAATGGTTTTTTAACCATATCACCTTGAAGCAAGAGGAATAAGGGAAAATCTAGAAAATAGTCTCTTATGTACTTTTAAATCGGAAACAAGAAAGGGCATGTGGACACACAGCTAGTTTAAATACTTTCTCCAGGCTCTGAAATACAGAAGCAATTCCAGCTGCATAGCACATCTGAATATAGTGGCTGAAGAAGAGTAAATGACTGGGACCTGGACGTGAGAACACTGTGAGCCCAGTAGTGGAAGTGGTTGTGGGTGTGAGTTTAGGTTTGGTTAGCTTGTGTATGAAAAGCATAGATCTTGTCAAGTTGCTCTCTATTTCAAGGCTCTGGGTTGCCCTAAGAAGGTAGTATCTCTGTGATCAGTAGGATTATAGATTTCAAAATATAAACTAAAAGGCACAAGTGTTACAGAAGTTAAAAGAAATCTAATATGAGGCTTCTTTAAATCTTCTGACACAAACTTCAGTACTAGTCAACTATAATGATGTATTTTATCAAATGCAACTTTTGGCATCCACATGATATGCCCCTACTCCCATTTGATATTGGCAATATTATATATGAACAATGACTTTAGAAATTCATTTCTTGACCCAGACAGACTCTTATCTGTTTTACCTTCAGCCTTGCTCATTCCCAAAACAACACAAGCCACTTTTCTGGTAGACAAACCCTTGTTACTGGTCAGAGGGTCCGGAGAACATCCCAGTACTGCTCAGCATGACAGGGCTGGAGATTGTGTCCAGAGCTAAGATCTTCCAGTTGCTACTTTATGTTCTTCATTCTTCTGTACTGCTGTGGCTGGAGACAAGGAGAGGCAGGAAATCCTCAGATTGGGGTCATGCTGACCTGCATTGGATGGGAGTCTAATACTCCTCCTTGGAATAAGGAGGGCTTCATATTCTGTGTACAATTAAAACAGAAAAGATCCTCAGAATGAACTCAATAAAATACTTAGTCTTTAATGTGCTACTATAGGAACACAAGGATCTCTGAACTGGAAGAAATCATAATAAGAGGCTAAAAATATGAAGTGAATAAAATTGGACCTCTGCCTCTCCTGATTAATAAACAAACTCCAATGCTTTGACAATATTAATTTTTTAAAGAATGGAAATCATACCAGCTCAACAGACTGGAAATCAATATTTTAAAGCTAGTTCTTAGGGAGGCAGCTTTCAGGACATGTCCAGCTCAGTTCCTGTGAGTACTGTATCTGAAGTACTCTGTGAAGTACTGTGCTGAAGTCTGTGGTAGCCTCAGCATTATGGACTTTACTTCAGATCTCTAGGAGGCAACCAAGGACAACAGCAATAGCCAGTATTGTTTGGGGAGTTGCTTGGATTTCCCTGACTGAAACCTCAAATGGTAGTTTTTCATTTCTGTTCCTGGGACTTTTGTTAGATGGTCTATAGCCCTTAACAGCTGTCAAATAAGACTTAATTCCTATTAGAAAGGAAATTGTGCCAGCTCAACAGAAGGGAAATAATGCCTGGTACTGTAAACCTAGCCAATTACCCTTGCCTAGTGAAGTCATGAATCTTAGAGAAGAACATTCTACTGCCACATTCCTAAACCAATGTAATTCATAACTGCATTCAAAATATATATACCCACAGCTCTCATCCCTGATGAAAGAAGTTTCATAGCAGACAGACATCATCATGAAAAACCATAACTGGTCAAAATGTAAAGAACAACGGACCATGAAGTACTCACCCCTAGATGATACATCTACAGAACAATCATTATACCTTAATGGTATGGGCAACATTATGGGAGGAGTGAAAAGGTTGTTAAGAGTCAGGAAATCTGTTGTAAAATTCTGCCTTCTCTATGTTACAGAGAAGCTATACCAATAAAATCTCAACAATATGGCTGCCTGAACAAGACCTGAATGATGAGAACATCAGTTGACATATCAACATGCATGGAAAATCCTATGGGGTTCACCCCTACATGAGGAACTATAGGCAATTATGACTTCTGAGAGAGGGAAAGTTAGTCTTCTTCAGCAATAAGTCCCCTAACAGGTTATCCAATATCAAGTGGTTGGCTCCAAAACATACTTAAACAATCTACACTATACAGACTCATCAGGTTGTATTTATATATTTATCCATATATGTAATAATAATGAAAAATAAAGAGACCATAAATTTCAGAAGGAGTAGAGAGACATGGGTGGAGTTGCAGGGAAAAAAGAGAGGAGGGAAATGAAGTAAATAAAATTAAAAATAAATAAATGAAATAAGTTTTAAAATTGACGAGAGTGGGAAAGTCTTTGTAAGCTTAGGACAAAAGTTACTTGTCTTAAAATATTGATTTAATATTTGTTGGCATAAAACCTACAAAATGAGAAGAATAAATTCAATTCACAGAGCATATCTGTTATGGTTTTAGAAGCTTGAAGACTAGAGCCCAGATCTGGGGTCTAGGAAAGGCAGGTGAATGTCAGTAATATCTTAATCTTTTATTGTGTTGCTGTCATAAAATATTCTGACAATAAAATAAGCCTGTAAGAGTGAAAAGATTTATTTTGACTTACACTTTGAAGTACAATCCATCATAGACAAGGAAATCAAACATGGCAGCAAGAGTTTGGAGCAGCTGGTCACATAGTGTACACAATTAGAAAACAGAGAGAGATGAATTCACGCTGTGATTCAGTTCCCTTCCTCCACTCACACAGTTGAAGATCCCAGTCAAGGAATAGTAGTATAAAGTGTGAAAGGTCTTCCCCTTTCTATTCATAAAAGCAAGACAATTTCCCACAGGAATGCCCAGATGCACAACTCCCATGGGATTCTAGATTCTATCAAGTTGACAGCACTATCACTATTGCCCAAGGTCTGAAAAGCTGAACATCGGTGAGTTTACAGGGAGTTCACTTAGTGCTGAAGACGATGAGCACTTTGTGAGTGGGCATGTGCTGGATGAGGGGACCCAGTGACTCCTATGGAAGTGATGATATAGCTACAAATGGTAGATCTTCCATGTATGTCTTCAAGAGTCAAAATAAAACAAAACTAACCACAACAATAATAGAACACATAAACTTTCCTACTAAAGATGCAGAACAAAAGAGCAAATATACAAAACTGAGTCTATCTCTAAAAAAGAAAGCAGTAATGTCACAAACAATAAAGTACTTAAGGATAAAGCTAACTTGTAAGATAGACTTGCAGAGACCTATGTCACTTTATCAGGTTTTGTGGGGTTTTTTTTTTGATTTTGGTATTTTATTGATTTTTTGAATTTTTTATTAGATATTTGCTTTATTTACATTTCAAATGTTATCCCCTTTCCTTGATAAAACTGTGATACTTTTCTATTTACAGATTGATAGTCGCTGTGGTAACTTTCCACTGAGCACACCAAACACCATCCTTTTTTCTTGTGGTATGAACTCACTCTTGGTCTCTGTCACACTTTGGTATTTCTGGATAAACTTTTAAAGAGAAATGTTATGATATTTGTTATGGTGATTTGTGATCAGTGAACCATGATGGTTATAGCACAGGCGTTTAGGGAGTTTCATGAACTGAAAATAACTTGACTGCGAAATGCATATCTTTTGAGTTTGCTTCTGGAGCCAATCCCTATGGTTCCCATTCTCTTGGACTCCCTTTCTCCTAAGAGCACAATATTAAGATAGGTCCAATTAATAACCTTACAATGGCCTGCGAGTGTTCAAGTAAGAGCTGCATGCCTTTCATGTTAAATCAATGCTAAAAATAATTAAAGCTAGTGAGGGAGATATACTCAAAGCCAAACTGCCCAAAGGTAGACCTCTAGCAACAAACATTCATTTTGCAACAGTTCTCAAAGGGAATTAAAAGCATTAATTGAGTGAACACACAAAAGCTTAAAAAGCACAGTAACCCCACTGCTGACAGGCAGAAAGTTTCGTTCGGTATCCTGAGTAAAAATCAAAGCTGCTTGAAGCAAGGCAGGGACCCTGGAGGTGAGGAAGCCTCAGAAGAAAGCTTTGACACTAGCAGAAATGTCTTTGTGAGACAAAAGGGAGAAGCTGTATGCCACATAAAAGTGCAATGTGAGACAGCAGGTATTGACAGAGAATCTTAGGCAAGGACGTGGAGTATCTCAGATAATTAATAAAGATGGCTACACATAAAACATGTGCAGAATAAGAAAAAAATCCTATAATATATATTGATGCTACCTCCAACTTTCTAAGTTAGAAGGAAGTCTGGGTCTGGGTTAACTTTATAAAGCTAACTCTCTTACAGAATCTACTGCAGCTGTTTGATGCCAATGTTCCTTTGCCACAATGAGAACCCTCCTCTTCTAAGTTATACAAACTCCACTCTATCCATGTTTTGTAAAAAATCTGGATGGCACTACAAGTGTTTACATCAGGGATTAGTGAATATTTCCAGCTCTCTTTAGAGATCTATTGCTCGAAAGAGAAATAAAAACTTCAAAAAAAAAATTACTACTCCTTGGTGATGTCCCCAATAAACCAAGAATTACAATGGAGATGCGCAACAGAATTAATGATATTTTAATGCCTGCTAATATTCATTTTACAACCCGTGAGTCTAGAAACAGTTTTGATTTTCAAATCTGTATTCAAGAAATGTATTCCATAAAGCTGCAGATACCATATAGATAGTTATTCCTCTAGTGGATCTGGGAAAAGTGAGTCAAATGCCCCTGGAAATGTCTCTCTTTTCCAGATGCTGATTACCAAGCTCATGGGTTTGGGGAAATGGCTGTCAGTAAAGTGATCAGCCATGATGGGGGACTACAAACAGGTGGCTCTCCTAAGCTCACGAGCCAGCTAGTCTAGCATAATTGGGGAGCTCCAAGGTCATGTTCACATGCACTCACACACATGATCACACGCCAAAATAGCGTGATTTATGGGAGGTCAAAAGAATAAACACTGACAGGTACTTGGAAGCAGTTGGTCCCAATCCTCAAGGATGACTAAGGATTCAAGTCTTGAGTGGAGGAAGTAACTGCAGACTCAGCAAGAGTAACAGGAAACATTCCAGGTAAAGCAGGACTTTTATAGAAATTTTTTTTTTTTACTTTCTAAGTTTTTTTTTTATTTACATTCCAAATCATTTCCCCTTTCCCGTTTCCTCCCTCCCCGAAAGTCCCATAAGCCCCCTTCCCTCCCTCTTTTCTCCATTCAACCCCCTCTCATTTCTCTGTCCTGGCGTTCCCCTACATCCAGTCTTTCCAGGACCAGGGGTCTCTCCTTCCATCTTCTTAGAAATCTATTGATATGCGAATTGTGTCTAGGGTATTCCGAGATTCTGGGTTAATATCCCCTTATCAGTGACTGCATACCATGTGTGTTCTTTTGTGATTGGGTTACCTCACTAAGGATGATATTTTCAAGTTCTGACCATGCCTAGGAATTTCGTGAATTCATTGTTTTTAATTGCAGAGTAGTATTCCATTGTGTAGATATACCACATCTTCTGAACCCATTCCTCCGTTGAGGGACATCTGGGTTCTTTCCAGCTTCTGGCTATTATAAATAAGGCTGCTATGAATATAGTGGAGCATGTGTCCTTATTGCATGCAGGCAAAGCCTCTGGGTATATGCCCAGGAGTGGTATAGCCAGATACTCCGGGAGTTTCATGCCCAGTTTTTTATTTGTTACTTTTATTCTCTCTCTCTCTCTCTCTCTCTCTCTCTCTCTCTCTCTCTCTCTCTCTCTCTCTCTCTCTCTCTCTTTCTCTCTCTCTCTCATGTGTGTGTGTGTGTGCCTATATGGAGATCAGAGGGTAGTTTGCTGGAGTCAATTATCCCCTTCCACCTTGTGGGTCTTAGGACTCAAATTTATGTCATCAGGATTGGCAGCAAGTTTCTTTGCTGCTGAGCCATCTTACTAGCACAAAGATGAACGATTAATGAAGAAGGAATTGTGTCTGTTTCATTAGCTTTCCCTAGGAAGACATGAATATTTATTCATCTGTAGTAGAACACAAATAACAGACCAAAGTATAATTCTACCAAAGTCCAACTTGTTGAACTAATGGTTTTATTGAGTTTACTTTGTTAAGGATATATGAGGGTCACTTGTGACCACCGAACTGCTACATCTTTGAAAAATTCCACCACATCATGGATGACAACTTCATGGAAGCTACATGCCCCCCATCAATTAGCCTTCCTTCTCCTATGAATCTTAAAATCTTCACACCTTCTCTTCTGTGTGATTCCTGAACCTTGAGGGGAGGGGTTTGATGGAGACATTCAATTTAGGGTCAAGCATTCCAATCTCTCTCACTCTCTGCAGTTATGAGTCTGTGCTACTTATCATTTACAGAAGAAGCTTCTCTGGAGAGGGTTGAAAGTAGAATGTCTCTAGGAACCATTTTATTGCTATGTTCTTTTAACAGAATAATAATAGTAAGTTTTCCTCTAAGACCTATAGCTTATGTATAGTCTCAGGCTATTGGACTCATTAACAGTGTCAGATGTGGGTTCTATCTCATGGAAGAGGCCTTGAATCCAACCCAAAAGTAACTGATTACTTTCATAACAGCTGTGTTACTATTGAAACAGTGTATCTTGCAGGCTGGTTGCTGGTGTAGTTCACAGGTTCCTGTTTGCAGCTGGGCAATGATTACTTTCTCCTCTAGTAGCATATTTAGTACCTTACAGCATTATGAATAGCAGTCAGTAGGGTTAAGCCTCTAGTTGGGCACCAGTCTTAATTGTCTATGTTTAGTGACAAAAGTGGTGTGTTCAGCATTAAGGTCTTACCCTCAGCTTGTGGAGAGTCAACAGGAGCCTTCTCAATAGCCTGTACTGTTTGAGTGTGTTTACTCAACCCCTTTGACTAATGACTCAAAAAAAAATCCTCTATTCCTGGCACTGGGGGGGTTATGTTATCTACTTGGGGTATTATTTCCTTCATTACATGGTAACTCCATTTAAATCTCTTTTATATAGTTTAGTCTGTTTCTAAAGTAGTAGGCTTCTATATGGTTTTTCAAAAGGCTTGTAGTGTTAGTTGCCTTTACTCCCTTCCCATGCTCTTCCCTTCCACATTTAATCTCATTCAATTCCCCTTTTATCCCTTTATAATACTATATTCTATTCTCTTTCTTTGGAAGATCCTGTCCTCTACCCTGGTCCTATATGAAGTACTTAACCAATGTGGTTATTTGAATTGAAGCTCACATCTAAAGCCTAAAAGCTAAAATCTCTCTCTCTCTCTCTATATATATATATATATAGATAGATAGATAGATAGATAGATAGATAGATAGATAGATAGATATAGATATAGATATAGATATATATGATTATGTATGTATATGATTAAACCTTATATTATATTTGAGTTCTTGAGTCCTCCATACTACAGGGTTAAAAAAAATGAATATACAATGGTTGTGGGGAGACTCTGACCATAAAAACTGCAGGAAAGATGGATCTTAAGACTGCCAGCTGTCTGAAGTCTGTGCAGAGAATCCCAGGTCTATAGCTTTCACAAAGTATCAACTGTATTGGGGGTAGGCATTTCAGTCATGCAGCTCCTTTTGACACATCCTTCTCCTTTTAATACTCCTATTATTAAGAAACCCTAATAAAATTTCACTGGTTCACCAAGTTAAACATTAATAAATTTGTTATTTTTGTCAGTGGCATGTTTAATTTTTAGAGTGAAGAGGTGTTTGTGTGTGTGTGTGTGTTTATGTGTGTATGTGTGTATATGTGTGTGTGTGAACAGTCTCTATTGGCCTCCAGAGAGAGTGACCCCCACTGCTTAACATTAGTAACAGATGCCCCACTTCTCTGCCACTATCAAGTAGCATGGGTCACTCATTACTAGGCCCAGTTTACCTACTTAGAGAAAACATGACTACTGTCACATAAACGGAGTCACAAGTTAACTAAGTCTGCCTCCTTATGGTACAAGTCCTCCCTCTCCCTTAGCAAAACACCTTTTTTTGTCTTAAAAGAGGGGAGAATAAGTGTGGAAACTATACCAGAACCTTGTCAGAGTGCTACTGGAAACATTACAAACCTCTGGCCTGAAGGATTATTCAACTGAACACCTCTCTAAGACCTAATAACTACCTAAAGTGATATATAAACCAAAGACATATTTCACAAAAGTAAGAAAAGAAATCCTAAAATTCGCATGAACTCTTAAAGGGCCATGAACAGCCAAAACCATCTTGGAAAAGTTTGCATGACATAAATTCCTTAATTCCTTTCATTAATTTTTTATATATATATATATATATATATATATATATATATATATATATATATAAACAACTTCAATGTGAAGACAGATAGGATAAGTCTAGAAGGCAATGGATTATGTCTAGATGGCCTAGAAACATATCCTTAATCCACAGTCAAATGATTTTCAACAAATGTGCCAAGGCCATCCAATGGGAAAGGAGCAATACTATCAACAAATGTTCTCTAGACATCTGGATATGTACTTGCATAAGAATGATGTTGAATTCACAATAAATACAATCAATGCCATTAAGTGGTTAATTAGGGCTAGTGAGATGCCTTAACAGGTAAGGGCACTTGCCAAACAAGCCTGACATACAGAGTTCAACCTCCAGGACCTACATCATAGAACAAGAGAAGTAGGGCCCACAAGCCATTCTCTGACCTCCACATGAGTGTCAAGGTGTCAATACAGATTTTGTGATCCATGTGCAAAGTGGTTTGCTTGTTTGAGCACAATGCCATCCATAATAAGGAACAAACTTACAGTTGCCTTAACAATCATTCCTGTCCTGTGATGATATAAAACACTTTTGGATGCAATTTTAGAATTGAAGATGTTCACAAATATGATAGAAATACAAGCTGCCATTTGTCATGCATCAGAGACAACTGAAGGACTGCAGATTAAATGGTTTCCCAGTTTAGTTAAAAGCTGTGATTTCCTGGGTGACAGCAAGTACCTCTGGGAATTCTGTAACAGTCCATCAGGCTGAGCTAGTAAGAGTGCCACACTCAACTTCGTTAATTTGGATTAAAATGGGAAACATTTGATTTTTCAGCAACTGTGCCTTCAACCACTCTGGGTACAGACTTCTAGTTTTGCAGAGCAGAGAAGGAGACAGAAAATAAACCTAGAGAACAATGGAAGACAGAAACTAGATAGAGCTGCATGTGAGGTGAGCATGGTCTGCACGACTAGACTGCAAGGAAGTCACAGGCTGGTCTCCCACGACAGATTGATTGGGCCTTGTTAGCATGAAGGTGGGTGGATTTAAAACCAGGATCACGTTGTTATAGATAATATTCTCCTGTTATTACCAGAATAGCCTTTGTTCAGATCCTCATCTGTGCCATGACACTAAATTATAGCTGGAACTTTTAAAATTAAGTTGACTAAACTAAAATTGAAAATAAACAAAGCGAACAGGAAGTGAGACAGAGAGTGTGCTAATCAAGACAGAGAGTGAGCAAGACCTGGCTTCTTTGCACTGATTCATCATTAGGTAATCCTCAAGAAAGCAGGAGGGTGAGAACATGGAGACACAAGGTGGGCTGTCGAACTTAGAGGTGTTAAAAAAGTAGCAAGCCCATAATGAGGCTGGGATGCAAGAAATTGCTTGTGGACTTTGTCTCAAGATCAAACAGAAGCAGAGAGAGTAAGACAAAGTGGTGAGGGGAGGAAGGGAGGGAAGGAGGGAGGGAAGAACAGACAGACAGACAGGCAGGCAGGCAGGCAGACAGGCAGATAGAAACAGATGGGGTGGGGACTATGTTTGCGTTAAGCAATATCTAATATTTGGGGGAACCTCTGATATTTAAGGGCACTAATACCCAACAAATCTTGTTTAAAAAAAAACCCAAATATCTTCATGGGTCAGAAAGCTTTACCTCAAATTCCAGTGATAGATGTGTTCAGAACAGTTGTTTGCTGCACTGTGGTTAAGCACCCAGAAGCTGCTCAGTGCTGACGCCTTTCAAATGAAGTACATTGTTTCCTGTCCCCTTTCATTCTTTCTTCATTTCTTAGTTTCTTTTCCTTCCTGTCTTCCTTCCTCCCTTTTCTTTCTTCTTTCTCTTTCTCTCTTTCTTTCTCTTTCTGTCTTTCTTTCTTTCTTTCTTTCTTTCTTTTTTCTTTCATTCTTTCTATTTCTTGACCTTAGTTTGCCCATCTTTTTTTCTGCTTTGTGGTTGCTGCCAGACCCTATGTTTTCTTTTAGGAATGATGTTCTTAATGCCTTTTATAACATCTGTGAAGTGATGTTTGCTTCATAGTCTGATTTAATCTTTATACACAGATGATGTGTTGTTTGGAAAAAATGACATCATTTATCTATTCTCTGTGCCTACTGCTGATCCTTGCAAATCCTGTCCATCTATCTCTTGTCTGTCCCTGAATACGGCTCTCACTCCCTTCCATATATTCTTCTCATTTAAGGAAGAGCCCAAGAATTCCTGGATGTCTCTCTTGGCTCTTTATAGTGTCTGGAAGCAATTTTCATGGTTTCCAAGCTTATCTTCAGGCTGTCCCTTAGGACAGCAGGAGATTAAAGGATTTGTATACACAGCTACCCTCCACTGGTGAGGACCTCCTTTGGGGCCTCAGCTTTCCTCTTCTGAACCCCACTGTAATAGAAGAGAGTGACTTCCCACAGCTCCAAAAAGAGAATGTCTAAGAGCTATGTTAATCCTGTCAGAAAGTCAGAGTAGGCCAACTGCTCACTGCATTTCCAGTGCTAGGAGGAGCAAAGGAGCTTCAAAAGAATTGATTACCGAGAAGTCAAACCATAAGATTTTAACACTATATGCAAATTGTATATTTGTTTATTCATATCTTTCCTTTATACTAATTATAAGACTTGCTGCTTCCAAAGAACTAAATTTTACCTCTTTGAAGATTCAATGATTCCTATTGAGGATGCACTCTGCATAGAAGATTAAAACGCTCAAATGCCTATTTCTTCCATCTTGCTGTTTGAAGTCTAGTATTTCTGAGTGCTCTAGACTGAAAGCTCTGAGTCAGCCTTGACTGTTTGGCAGTGGACTCTGCAGTATGTATGTGTTGTTTCATGTTGGTTTGCTAAATGTATTCTTTGACTAAGTAGACATTCTAGAAAGGTTTAGATCACTTATCCCCAATTACTTACAAAAGTGGCTGAAGAGCTAACAAAAGATCCAAAGATCCTGTCCAAAGCAGGATGAGAAGCAATGGTTTAAATGTGAACTGTCTCTCATAAGCTCATGTGTTTGAACATCGAGTGTGTGGAAGCATCTAGAGACAGAGCCTGCTGGATTGGAGGAAGTAGCCCACTGTGGACATGCCTTGAAGTTTTCTAGCCCATTTCCACTTCCTGTATGTTCTTGGTTTTCTGACTTCTAATGCAATATGACCAATTGACTTCCCTCCCTTCTGTCCTTCCTCACAATGATGGATTCTAACCCATGGAACTATAAGCCAAAATAAAAGCTTCCTTTCTTAAATTGTTTCTTGTCAAGTGCTTGCTCACAGCAATTTAAAAAAAAAAACACTAATACAGAAACATAGAAGGCAAACTAGAGACAGAAATTCCTTGCTTTGATTGATTTAAAGTCAAGAATCTATTCTAGACAGATGAGACTGGTACTAGTTCTCTCATATTTGACTCAGCTCTAGCTGCTGTTGGTGACTGGCTTAGTTCTTCTTGGCCTTCTGGAACAAGCCTGCCATATTTGATGGCCCACATGATGGCCGTTAGCTCTGAGTAGGGAGGGCCCTGAAAGGACTGGGAGAGTGCAGAAGAATGCTCAACAGAAAGACCCAAGTGCCTCTGAAAATCTTTCTCAGGGCAGTAGGGAAAGAACTATGTCTAACAGGAAACAGCTACCCCTCTGTAGTCCAATGACTTGGGCCAGCAAAGCGAAGGAAGCACCAGGCTCTTGTGAACTGTACTCAGGCTCTGCATGTTCTGTATGCCAGGTTGTATGAAATTGAATGACCTTGGGTTCTTTGATTATGAGAATTAGTCTTTTGAAGTTTAGCACTGGTGTTATGAACTTCCTTATCTCTGATATTCCTCTCAAAATATATGTTATTTTGGTTTGATGAAATCATTATTAATCTACAGTCATAATGTGACCAAAATAAACTGTGAATTCAAAATAAATTCAGATCTGATCATTAGTGCCTTCTATTCCATCCTAATGCTGTTATCACACAAATTTTTCAGGTGATATGAACAGAGATTCTGCAGGTCAAAGACAGAGCCTAAGTCATGATGTTAATATGATCCAGGGCTTACCTACAATGAGATATCATCTCATCTGTGCCTGAAAAAGATAAAGAGTTAACTGAAAGCAAAAATTTGTTTCAGAGAGAACTAAACTTACTCATTTCTTAATGTTCACCTTGGAAGTTATTTAAAACCTGTCCAAAATCAAGAAAGATCTTTAGGCATGGATAGGACCACAGAGGCATTGAGACAGCTAGAAGGAAAACAGGAGATGATATTGCAGAGTGTGATTGTCTTCTTTTAAACTGGATGAACATTTCTCACAATAATTCTGTCATTTGAGCTATTATCTCCCTCCTGGACTCAAAGTCTATTTTAGGGGATGATGCACCTTTTTGCTGATGATGCATCTTTCTATGATATAGCAAGATTACCAATGACTTCATTTCCTTTATAGCTTTCCACCAACACCTTAGAACTAACTGAAATTCAAGTGATTTCAGCTCATCCTACAGTTGTATTTTCATTGCTTATGGAAAAAATAGATCCTGAGATGGTAAATCTGAAAATCATACAGCAAAGTGTTTTGTAGTCTCCCCTGAGCTACCAAGGCAGATACCTGGAAATGACAGGAGAGCCATATCTAATCCCATATACAAAATGAGCATCACAGAACTTGACCTTGTGCCACTCACTACTTTTTATTATCATAGCTCCACTCATTCCTCAAATACCTTGGCAAGCTTTCCCTGTCTTTTTCCAACTCCCCATTGTTTATGCCCTGCTACCTCAATGTATTTTTTCCTGAACTCTTTTGAACGCTATTACTGTGTTCTTAAGATACCAATGCCTTTAACCAGCACTGACCTCCAAGTGACAATTCAATCTTTTTACTTTCTCATCCACAGCTACTTATAGTTATCCTTGCACTAACAAACCATGACAAGGAAACTCTCCATCACTTCAATAGGGAAAATGAAAACTCAGGTGTATATTTGCATAAACTTGTGGGCAGTTATCACTTTCAGGTCTTTCAAGAGGATACTATCCCTAGGAGAGCCAAAGATCTTCTGCCTGGTTTGTTTAATATTTCTTTGTCTCTTCCCATTTCCTGGGGTCAAGGATAAGATAGGAGAGTCTGTGGCATCAGCAGGCACTAGGGCTGCCTGTAAAGAATGAGGGAAGGCCTACAATGTCAAGTGGATAACAATTTAGAAGTATACGTATAATAACATACAGCATTGCTGTGTACTAAGGAAGCCTAGAACTTGCAGTTCACTTGCTTGGGGATCTTACAGTAAGGAAAACCTCCAGCTAGGTTAAGATATTTCACATGTGGAGTAAAAGCTACATTTAGGTTACAAGAATGAAATAAACCTGTCTCAGATGCCCTGCATTCCTATAAAGATATAGATTACAATACATCTGTGTGTGGCTCTTGTTCTTTGGTAGAACAGATGCAGATGAGCTCAGAATGGGTTCAGTCGAGAAACACTTGCCTTTGTCGAATATTATACTATCTAATTGAACATGGCAAGGTCAGCTGAGTTCTCGTGTATAAAGTCAGAGATGTGCTTGCATACTTATTTGAATTTAGTCTCCAGGGTCTACCAATAAAGTAAATGTCCACAACTCGTACTTCGTTTATAGTGTACTTTTTTTTAACTGCATTTGCCATAAGTTAAGGCCGGTCACAGGCAAAAAGATGAATAAATCATCACATATAAAGAGAACTGAAGGCCAAAACATATGAACAGGTAGCCATGGCCTTTCACAAATTGCCAGGCTTGGCTCCCAGCACCATAGCTCCCATGAACACAGGCCTCAGGGCTACTTCATCGCTAGGAAAGAGAAGTGCAAGCTACCTGGCATCTTCATCGCTACTACCTTAGTCCTTAACTTACTGGCTATAGGTAGAGGATCCTCAGAGTAGATAAACTTGGTTACTCTTTACTAGCCAACAAACATCACACACAATGTTATCACAAAGAACTATAAGCCAAGTTATGCCTTCAGGATTATCTTCTAATCAGAATGTAGAACAATGTACAGAGGATTATATCCATGTCATTTTAGCAATTGGGACATTTCTCATTTTCTCTAGAACTGTGTATGATACAATACATTGCTATGTGTATTGTCTATCTGTCTCAGTTAGCTGCTGGCAGAGCATCTCAGAGGACAGCCATGCTAGGCTCCTGTCTATAACCAAGACATAGCATGAGTAATAGTGTCAGGGTTTTTAGTCCACCAATGAGATGGATCCCAAGTTTGGCCAGTCACTGAACAGCCTTTCCTTCAGTCTCTGCTCAGTTTTTGTCCCTGAATTTCTTTTAGACGAGAACAATTCTGAATCAAATTTTTTTTTGTTTATTTTTTATTGGATATTTTCTTTATTTACATTTCAAATGTTATCCCCTTTCCCAGTTTCCCTACTCCCGAATTGCCCCTATCCCATCTTCCCTCCCCCTACTTCTTTTTTTTTTCTATATTTTTTTTTGTTTACATTCCCAATGATTTCCCCTTTCCCGGTTCCTCCCTCCCAGGAAGTCCCATAAGCCTTCTTCCCTAATGGGTTGTGACCCCCGTCGCTCCACTGGGGTCCCCATCTTTCTGCTGGAGGTAGTTTCTTCAGGTTTCATCTCCTCACTGTTGGGCATTTTGGCTAAAGTCACCCCAGTTGGGCTCTGGGAGCCTCTCACATCCTAGGTCTCTGGAAATTTCTAGAGGATTCCACCCCCAATCCCACCCCCTGCAGCTGCATATTTCCATTCATTCTCCTGGCCCTCTGGGCTTCTTTCATGTCTCCCCCTAAACCTAATCCTGTCCCCTTAGCCCTCCCCCTCCCCCTCCCACCCAGAACCCTCCCTCCCTCTGACTCCCATGATTATTTTATTCCCACTTCTAAGTGGGATTGAAGCACCTTCACTTGGACCTTCCTTCTTGTTTAACTTCTTATGGTCTGTGGGTTGTATCATGAGTATTCTGTGCTTTGGGGCTAATATTGTTGGGATACACACACACACACACACACACACACACACACACACACATTGGTGGCAGAAGGCTCAACAGGCCTCACAAGTTGTAAGCAGGTATTCTACATCTAAGTCACATCTCCAGTTATTATGCAATATCCTGTAAAAATTCACTTCTATGTCCATACTATATTCTAGATCTGTCTATCTATTGCAGACATAATGAAGTCTATTTGTAAACATGTGCATAAAGCACTTCCATTCATAACGATTCTCTGCTTTATATATATTTATATTACAATGTTTGTGGATTTATGAATCATACTATATAATTCAGTCATAATAATAATATTTTGAACAGTTTCCACCAACTTTATTGACACAGAGTAGACCAATTTCCATATTTTAAAGTAAATGATGTGGATATATAAATATATATATATACATATATATAAAACACATATACATATATATAAAGCTACTGTACTAGAATAAATCTCATTCAAATTTCTATCACCTAATATACTTATAATTCTGTGTGGTGAGAACATTCAAAACCTAATAGCACAACAAATTCTAAGTACTCAGAAGGATTAGAATGTATGAGTCTATTCTAGGCATTAGACTTCCAGAATGTTTTCATTTTACACAACTAAAGGTTTACTGTATAAATCTTTTCCCCCTTCTCTCACTCATCCCCTGGCAACCTCCGTCATACTGTGGCTTTGACTTAAGCATAAATTCCATGGATAAGTAACATAATGTGGTATTTGCTATCCTGTGCCTGCTTATTTTGTTTAGTAGAACATTTTCCAAGTTGACCCTTGTTGAAACAAAGCCAGAATTCTCTTCTTTATTAAGGCTAAGCAACACTGAGTATGTGAGATATAAATAAAAATGCAGATAATTGCACATTTTCTGTGCCCGTTTCCCTATCAGTTGGCACTGAGTTTGATTCCAAAGCTTGGTTACTGAAAATAACGCTGCAGTGAACACTGGCTTTACTTTATTTGCGTTCATTTCCTTCATGCCTTTACTTTGACCTTAGTCATTTGACTTAAGCAGTTCTAGTAAAAAATATATAAATGAGTTTCATTTTCTTAATCTAGTATGGCAAGAACTGAGTGTAGCATATTTAATGGAATGAGTCAGTAGTCTCACTTAGCTTTACTCTAAATTCTTTTTGTTTCTTTCTGCAGTGTTTTCTAGTGTTATAACTCACTATGCATTACTTTTCCATTTCAGTAATATTTGCCATTCCTTTCTTCTCACAGTTGAATAATTGCTCCTACAGAAAAAAGAAAGAAAGAAAAACTTAAGAGAACAAATAGATGGTTTTCAAGCTCAATAAGGTCCATAGGACAGTTCTTATTTTTAATGTTTTTTTGTCCTTTCTTCCCATGAATGCTTCTACTTTACCTTCTCACTGTGGCCTCTTTCTTCTGATGTACTGATGGCTTCTAGATTTGTCTGATGTGGCTCAGTGCACTGTCAATATCAATTACAGTTTTAGCTTTCTGATTCATCATTCATTTTGTTTCATGTGACCTCTGAGCTATTTAAATTTAAATGTGTTACATTTCATTGTTCACTATTGCTTCCTGTACGCATCTTTCCCATCTTGTTCAGAGGTTTGAGGATTATTATCAAATATTTTTCTCAGACATAAAAAAAATGTGGTGTTAGTGAGTATGTATGAATCAGAGCTGATATATCTTCCTGTTTTCTTATGAGATGGAAAGATTGCAAGCCAAGAATCCTATATAAACAAAGAATGCCATGTTAAGCCAATATTTCCTTCTGCCTATATGGAAGCCCTGAGAAAATAATAAAAAGTGCATGGCAGTTCCTTCTAAAGAGATGTCTATCTTTCCTTTGGGTTTCTCTAATTTTCTAGTAAAAGTCATTTGTATATGGGTTTTAAAGAATATGAATAAATTATGTGTAAGTAGGTACTTTATCATAAATCCATGCTTGAATTGAATGATCCTCAAACACAGTTCCAATTTTGATTTTGTGAAAATCATCCTCTATTAACATCACTTTCCATATATCAATGATATACATTCATCTCTTCATAATTAAGAGTTGAACTACTTATTAATTAATTCATAAATTCCATATATACTATATATTTTTATTAGAATACTTATGTTGTCTATAAATTAAATTTATGTATTTAATATAAATAAGTAGATACATCTTCCAATTCTCTTCCTCTCAGGATGTCTTTCTTCTTATAACTGTAATTTTAAAAAAATGTTAGTACAAATCTTACATGGAGGACCAATAATCAGATTCATTATTCATTTACTCAAGAAAATGACTTTGTTACTCTTACATATTCTTGAAAAGAACAGACCTGAGATGACTTAATAATAAAGTTGCCATCATTTTCCTCTGATAGCATTGATTTGCCAGAGTTTTCTATTGCTTTGGGTAGGATAGAACATAAGACAGGATGGAGCTACATGCTAATGACACTCCAAAAAATAACTTTACCATGTAAGGAATTACTTAGAATCCCCTCCAGAGGCCAAAGGAAGGCCAGGTGCTATCTGTGAGGCTGTCAGCCATTGCCCTGGATGTGACATGAGTACTGAGTGCTGATCAAGATGGTTCTGCATTCACTACCTGGATGCTCCAGGCAATACTAGTCTCAGTCCTTGCAGTGAAGAAAGACACTCTTAGAGCTGCATCCTGGGCAGTTGTTTGTCTCTGCATTCATCTTTCCTTTGATTCTTCCTTTAATGTGTTCTGAAGTATTTCCATTTCTCTCACTGCCTTCTCACCTTCTTATCCTCTCAGCATGTCTATCTCTGAAGACAGGAACCTAGCACATTGGTAATTGTAGAATTTTGAAAATTGAGAAGGTAAGATAGAATTTTGAAAATAGATCACAGTTTTTTGTTTATTTTGGCTTTAGATTTTTGCCAGAGTGGTATACACGACCTTGCCCTGAGTGGATTGTAGAATATAGATGGTCCTTGGTACAAGACTGAAGCTGTTTCACCAAGAATTTTATTCTAATTAGTTATAAAGTATCACCAGGCGAGAACTGTGGTGCTGATATGATGCTGGTTTTTGCATTTGTGTGCACTATTTTCTGTATCTTTAGAATTACATACATGTACTCACAAAAATAACATGACATACCCTACAAAGACTGATAAGAATATAGGGCAGTTGACAAATGGTTAAATTCTAATTGAGTGCAAAAAAAGATCCTTCTTATAATAGTTTCCTATGGTGGCAGGCAGTGATCACTACAGAGAAACAAGCTAAGGATCTAGTAAATGGTTGAACTTTTAAGAAGGCAAGTCAGCTACATTAAACTTAGAGCTCTGGTTAGGAAAGGATTGAAATTTGTCATACAGGATAGGCATATCTGAGTGAATGTTCCTGAAAAATTTGACTCTGTAGACTTCCATAAACCTTTAGAGCTTTCAGAGCTAGTTGCATCCTCTGTGTGGAGCTGGTTCTCACCCTGAGAGTGAATGAGCTCATAGCCATATATGGTTTGGAACCTGCAATCAGAACCTGCCCCTAACACAAATGATAGTTGTGGCATTGTGATGACTAATTTCTCAGCTGTCAACTTGACACCATCTAGTACCAACTAGAAGACAAGCATCAAGTACTAAATGCATGGGTAAGGGATTAAGATACTTTGAAATAGAAAGATACACATTAAATGTAAAGAGAGCCTTAGATTGATTTCCCAGGTATAAGACATCCAGAGCAAAAACACTGGCTCTTTTGACCTGCTTGTCTTCACAGCATACTAGTGAGTTCATCTACCCTATTGCCACAACTATTACGGCTAGTGTCATACTTTGGTGACATCAGAACGCAACTTCTTTAGCCTTCCAATCTGAACACCATATCTCAGAAATCCTCCAAGCCTACAGTACTAAATTGGGACTCCTGATCACCCAGGCTGGTAGATTAGCAGGCCTGACTCTCACCCTCCCCAGTGTTATAACAGCCATCAACCAACAGCTCCAGACTGCATAGTGTAATCTATCCTCTTTTAATATGCACTTACTGTATTGTTTTTGTTCCTCTGAAGAGCCCTGACTAATATACCCCTCCAATATGCCTGGAACGTCTGAGGCAGAAGGGAGAGACTATGAACATTGGGAGTTGTGACTAAGAGTACTCCTGTAGGATTGAGTTGTAAGAATTCTTGGTCATGAAGACCAGCTAACAAGACTTAACAAGCAGTAGCTGACTGATTGGGTTGCTCAGTACTTGGACAGTGTTTTCTTCATTCCCAGGGGACAGGGCAATCTCAGAGCTAACGTGGCACTTAGAAGCCACAGGAAGATGATCACCCATGCTGAGCAAAGCTGGATTGCCTGAGTTGCCATGGTAGATTTTGGGCTGCCTCATTATATCCTACAAAGGAGGGATCTTCAAAATGACTGTAGAGTGCTGAAAACTTAGCCAAGCAGAAACCATACTTGTGCTTGCTGTGCTGAAGAATCTTTGCTAGAGCAGACTAATGGGTAAATTATAGGCAGCCAGTCCATGTGGTTATGCCTTTGATCTACGAAACCCATGAAAAGATATAATACACAGCCCTGGGTAAAACTCCATTCACTTGTAATAGACAGTAATATGCGCTTATGAGGTGTGACAACAGATCTTCACTGCCAAAGTATAATCCAAAAGCAGAGCCATGTGGATATATGAAGAACTTATTGATCCACTACATCTATGTCAACAGAGCTAGACTGTGTTAGAGGTGGCACACTAGGGGACTTAGAAAAGAAAATAGGAGTGCTTTCAAAACTTATGCATGTGACCTTAATAGAATATCTAAGGACTTAGTGGCTACATGATGGGATGGTGAATGTCCCCCAAGAAAAATAACAATTGCTACATTTTTTTATACATCCTCACAAAAAAAGGGAAGCAAAACAGCTTTCAATTTTTAGATCTTTGCATTTATAACTTGACTTTCATCTGACCCATAAGCTGGTACAAAAGGCTACCAGTTTTAAGTGGTACTTACAGCTGAAAAGTGTCCTTTGCAAGTCTGGCCTGTGATGCAAGCAGCTTTAGATCTTCCAACCAATGACTGTACAGACAGTAATGTAGCATTTTCCTCTCAATTGAAGCACTCCATCCTGGAAGGAAGTTTATTAAGACTCAGGAAATAACCAAACTTACATGTCTCAGGGAGTTCAGAAAATAAGAATCACTAGGTCTCTTCCCAAGGTTACATAAGCAGTAACATTTGCTGCCAAAGATTCTGATTACTAGACTTGTCTGTGTGGAGATCATCCAGGGTTGCAGTTTCCTGAGCTGTGACTCATGGTGCCATTTTTTCTGTGATGCAGCTACAATCTGAACCATCCATGCTCGATGTAACTCCGTACCCATGTTCCTGTGACTTGTGACAGTAAAACCATTGCTTTATTCACCTAGACCTGTGAAGAATTCTTCCTTTGGTGTGTTGTTGGTGCCCTGTGGAGAGTAGATGGGTATTTGTTCATGTTATCCAGGGAAACCCAGAGAACACACTCATATAAACTGTTTCATTGTAGAGTTTATGAGGAGCTTCTGAGGTTCTAAAATTACCTCATGTTATCTTCAGTTAATAATTAGACTCTTTCAAAAATTAATTCCTGACAGAACAGGATGCTGGTGAAAATGGAATTTTGGTCATAGAAGGCAAAGTCATGTTATCACATAGAAGGGAACTTCATCCAGACCCTAAACCAGTAATTTTTAAGCTGTGGTTTACAACACCTATGGGTGTTGCATATCAGATATCCAACATATCAGACATTATGTAATGAAATAAGGACAAATAATTTTATGGTTGGTGGTTGCCACAAAACATGAGAAACTGTATTAAAGGGTTGCAGCACTAGAAAGGGTGAGGTCCACCACAGAGGAATGCAACAAGGACAAACACACACACACACACACACACACACACACACACACACACACACACACACAGAGAGAGAGAGAGAGGGAGAGAGAGAGAGAGAGAGAGAGTGAGAGTGAGAGTCCTTTCTGTCTGGGGTTAGAGACAGCTTGACCACTGACATGTGTATCAACAAGCACATTGTTCTGTGGGAGTCTCTATCTGATTGTTTACCCCAAAATAAACTGTAGACTTCCTGGACACTTGTCTCAGCATAAAGCATGGAGCATGTAGTGCCCTTTAACTTAATTTGGCAATGCCAAACTGTCTATACCTACCTCCCTGAAGTATAACTCCTCCAATTCTCTAAATCTGAAGTTTCACTTAGACTCTGAAGTGCTGTTGGTGACATTAACAACCCTTTTACCTGAGGGACAATCTGATCCCACCCTTTTCTCAAACCATGTCCTTCTTTACATGAGACCTAGCAAAAGTATCCATTTGTTTCAGCACTCTTGTCCCAAGTCATTTCTAACCCATCATAATTAGTCACAACTAGTGAGTGCTCTATGTTCAACATTACAAAAATGGAAATAGTAGTTTTAAATTAAGCCTGAAATGTATTATACACATGATGTTGCTCTCAAGGAACAATCTTCAGTCTCATGTACTACCTCTGAGAAGGTTCATTGAAAACTAAACATCAAGCCTCCACATAATCACCCAACCCCCAATTATCCAAACACAGTAAGAGCATGTTTCTGTAAAAAGACTTCTACCAGAATGTGTCTATCAATTTTGTCATAAGAAGCCAAATCTGAAAATGACCCAAATGTCCATCAGTGGATAATTTATTAAACAGATTATAACATATTTATATAGTGAATAGTATTTAGCAATAAGGAGGAATAATCTCTAAATATGGCAACATGGAGAAGTCACAATGTGACCACACAAAAGGGACTCAAGGGATGCACAACATTCTACCCAGTAGCAGCAAAATACAGATTCTGCACATAGCGATCAGGGAACTCACAAGCAGAGATCATGTTCACTCACAAAACAATTCTTATCATATTTTGCAATGTCAAAATATTTTTATTTGTTAAAAGTTTTCTAACCATGATATTATGAATCAGATGTGTAATAGCACAATTGGAAAAAGTCACGAATATAGAAATGAACAAAACCCTGGAACAAACAGTAATTCAGAAGTAAAATGAAAAAAAAATTAAAAGAATCTTTAAAAGAACTAAAATGAATACAACTTACCAAAATGTATGGGATATATTCAAAGCAGAAGTTTGTAAGTAGAAATACCAAATTAGAGTAAAAAGAAGACCTCAAAAAAACAATCTAACAATGCACCTCCAGAAAGAAAAACTAAATTAGCCCTAACTCATCAGATAGGCAGAAACAACCAAGATTTTGGAGGTACTAGAGAAATAATTGAAACAATCAGATTGTTTGATTTTTATTTAAGATAAACAAAACTTCCATTATTTTTATCCTAAGAACAAAAGACTCAAATAAAACTGTAAATGAAAGAGAGGGCAATTCAAATTTACAAATCAAAAATATGAGGATCAAATAAACTGCTATAAAAATATAAAAGAACAAAATGAATCACCTAAGAGAAATGATAAATTCTTAAAAATATGCAATCTGATGACGAATCACTATGACAAATGCAACCAGAATAAACAGATAAGGAAATTAAATCAGCAATCAAAAGCTCCTCAAAGAAAATCTCAGGACCTGATGATTTCAACATTGGATTATAATAAATATGAAAGAAGTAATATTAATGTTCTTCTTTTGAGACAGGGTTTCTCTATACCTCTGGCTGTACTGAAATTCACTATGTAAACCAGGATAATATCGAATTCACAAAGATTCATATTAGAGTTTGAGGCTCTAGACGGTAGAGTCCATGATGGTGGATAAAAATATAATAAAGCATGGTTGCTGAAGCAGTGATTAGGTGAGATTTATGCCCAGGATACAAGGATGAGTCAACATATGTAGATAAATGTGATATATTAACAGAATGCAGGGAAAACTGGCATGATCATTACAGTAGATGCAGGGAAAGCATTTGACAAAATTCAACATCCTTTTATGCTAAAAACACTCACCCAATTATGCATCAATATGTATCATGGTGGTTTGAATGAGATGTGCTCCATAGCCCAGGCATTGGATACTTAGTTCCCATTTAGTGGCTATTTGGGGAAACTTTGCTGAAGGAAGTATCACACTTGGGGTGGGAATTGGGGTTTCAAAGACTCCACCAGTTCTGCTCTGCTCTCTTTATTCCTGATTATATTCCAGAGCAGAACTGGTGGAGTCTTTGAAACCCCAATTCCCACCCCAAGTGTGATATTTTTAATATCTTTTACTTACTTAAATTTTCTAGCCATCACTACCAAAACTATGTTAGAAAGAAATAGTGGTCTTGATTTTAGGAGAAACCCTCTTGTCTTTGCTGTTGAATATTAGCCATGGAAAACCCTTTTTATGGACGGTTGCTACTATGCTCAAGAGCTGTTTTTCTGTGCTGTTCCTCTGTGCATAATTGGGTGAGTGTTTTTAACATAAAAGTATGTTGAATTTTGTCAAACGCTTTCCCTGCATCTACTGTAATGATCATGCCAGTTTTCCCTGCATTCTGTTAATATATCACATTTATCTACATATGTTGACTCATCCTTGTATCCTGGGCATAAATCTCACCTAATCACTGCTTATATTACTTTTGTCATGTGCTATTGAATTCAATTTTCTAGCAGTTTTGAGGATTTTTTTGAATCTGTGCTTATCAGGGATAATGGCCCATACTTTTCTTTCCTTGGAATATCTTTGTTTAGCTTTGGGTATCAGATAATGCTGGTCTCGCAAAATGAGTTTGACTATTGTTCTAGTTTGGTTCCTGGTGCTGTGATAAACACCATAAAACCCACAACCAAAAGCAACCAGGGGAGTAAAGGGTTTATTTCATTTCTTTAGGTTAGCGTCCCCCATCCAGGAAAGTTGGGCAGGAAATCAAGCAAGGAAGAAACTTGAAGCAGAAGCCATGAAGAATCCTATCTATATTCTTAGAATCATATTCTATCATTATATCATTCTATCAATAACTATCATTGTTATATAGCCCATGCCCACTACCTGAGGTTGGTCCCACCCACAATGAGCTGCTCCGGCCACCATGCCTTTGTTCCACTACCATGGATTCTACCATCTAGAACCTCAAACTCAAAATAAGCCCTTCTTTCTATAAATTGCACTGGCCATGGTGTCTTACCAAAGCAACATAAAAGAAGCTAATTTAGGTATCCTTGGAGTTAAAACCTTCTGCACTTTCTCTATCAACTTTGCCTGCCACGTCTAATGTTCTTAGTTTAGGCACCCGTATTAGCAAGACTTTATGAATGGAACTTCTGATATACCTAGTAGTCAAAATCTTACAACAAATTCCCTGATCCTCCGGCTCTTAAAATCTTTCTGCCACCTCTGCCACAACAGTCCCTTGAGCCTTAGGTGCAGGACTGTGTTGTAGCTGTGTTGGACAAGGCTCACACTCTCTATTGGATTGGTTGTGGTTTTCTTCCATGATCTCCATCTGGTTCAAAGAGAAGTTGTCTTGATAAGGAGTGAAAATTACTCTTATCTGTAAGTACAAGGACAAATATTTAGAATACAGATAGGAAGTATTCTGATGCATTAAAGTGGCAATTATAGATTCTCCTCCAAGATCCATGACTTCACTTATGCTATACAAAGAATTACAGTCATCTAACTAATGTCAAGAGCAGGAGAAATAGTCTTCTCCATGGAAGAGCACACAAACTGGTAAACAATATCTATTTGTCAGCCTGAAAAGCATTTACATACAAGTAGCATTATACAGACTGAACAGATTGAATTTACATATTTATAAATACATATAACAACATTTAAAGAAAAAGAAGCCATAAATTTAAAAGAAAGTAAAGGCAGGGGATGGGGAAGTATGTGGGCAGGTTTAGAAGGAGGAAAAAGAAAAGAGAAATCATATAATTCTATTATAGTCTTAAAAATACTTTAAAAATAGTCAACCCATGGAATGATAGAAAATATTTTTCTGCCTCATCTTAACATTCTAGAAGTCTCAGAAATTCCATGCAAATGACCTGCCAGTATATGACAAAACTTAAAGCACCACTAGCCATCAGGAAATTAAAGGCTATTCATGAAATACTGACTCATATCTGCTATGACATTAGCATAAAAACAAAGTAAATGTAAGTAAGAAGATAAGAGGAGTATTTTGTAGAGTGTTGGTAGGAATGTGAATTCTTATAATCACTATTAAAGAAGTATGGAGAGTCTTCATAAATTAAAACTAAAGTATCTATATATGTGATTTGTCAGTAGCACCATACTAGGGTGTTCACCCAAAGGACTTAGAAGCAGGGCATCTGCTGTCCCATGGTTATGTGGGAAAATTCACAAGAGTCAAACATATGGAAATACTCTGCTTATCAATAGATACACAGATAAATAAAATGCTCGAATGAGCCGGAATTTTCCAGAGAAACAGAAATAATATGGATAGATGTACAATATCCATCTACCTAGAGATACAGGGCTCACACCATCACAGAGTCTGAGGAGTCTCTTCACAGGCCACAAAAGTGTCATAAGTCTATCTGTGTCCAAAGCCTCAGAAAGCAGAGATCTGACAGTGTGCCTCAGTGCAAGGTCCAAAGTGTAGTGGTGAAGTTGGCCCCGGAGTGTGAGAGGAAAGATAATTCTACTGTTCAAATGTGAATGAAAATGCAGAGAAATTTCCCATCCTTTAGTGACTGTTCCTCTAGTAGGACCTGGGAGAATGTGTGATGCTTATTCACATTTGAAATGAAGGTTGTTATTCGGTCTATCAACTCAGTGGCTAATTCTTTCAGAACCACTCTCACAGACATCCCAGAAATGATTGTTTGTGTCAGTTGACTTACTGGGAAGACACATGGAACATTTAATTGTCGCAGAAAGAAGAAGAGTCCAGTGTGAAACAGTGCATTGCTGGGGCAGGAGAGGCCAGGGCAGCTGAAACACTGGGGAGTTTGACCCCAGTATGAACAAAACAGGCCGTGCTGCATGGCAGAAGAGTCCCACCAGGACAATTGTTACCTCCTACATAATCTTGGGAAGGGAGGGGACAGTTGAAATAGTGTGAGCATCCCTCTCTCCTACAGAAAAACTGCTAATAAATCAGATCTTGAGAGGGACTCCTGGGAGTGATCACAGCTGCTATGACTCAGAATGACAATGGTCATGTCTAATTCTGTGGAAACAACACAAAACAACAACAACAAAACAAAAAAACAAACGAACAAAAAACAAACTCCAAATATTTGGGTTCCTTTCTTAACATATAAAAGTAGACATGACCATGTGGTGGTGGTGATCATGTTACCGCTTGCTACAGTCTGAGTAGACCTTCACAATAGTATGCCAAATAAAAACACTCAGAGAGATAAGCACTATGCTATCTATAAGATAGGAACACCTTAAGACTCACTCAATGTCCATCCTGTGTTTCATTCTCCCAGTTTGTTTTCTCCTCACTGTAACTACTCAACTATACCACCCTCTCCTTCCTTACTGATTCAGTAGGTTTACATTTTCCCAAAAGCATAATATTCAGTGAAAATCATAAAATCACAGGGGTAAATGCTATTTAGGTTCGACATTAGAAAGACACTACATCATCCCCACTTAATAATATTAGTGTCTATTAGATAAAATGAAGGAGAACTAATTAAGAATGAGAGAACGCAGTTAATGAGTCTATGAATACCTTGAGCCAACAGAGAAGGATTCACCTAGCTGATGGGCCACTCCTCCCCTTGGAAGGCTGACATCAAGTTGAGACTTCTGGATTAAACTAGTGTTATATTATCGAACTAGCACAATGTTAGAGAAACTCTTCCTCTCTCTTCTCTTGCCTTCATTGAGTCTCTGTAACTTTTGCATTCCAAGTTCGGGACCAATGAGATGTAGCAAGTCATTTGTTAGCTAAAATTTCTTTCTGAAGCTCAACACGCATTTATTTGACAATATAAACTTGTCAAATCTGGTGGGTATACAAGGACTAGACTAGGGTACTTTTCCTCAAGATATTTTCAGTTTTACAAATGCTGTTACAGTATAATTATAGTATTGTGAATGATTTTGAAAAGCAAGACAGTATAAGAATGCTGTAGCCAAGGGCTTTATTGTTTCGAACATGATAAACTATACTTAAAATAAGGAATACACACACACACACACACACACACACACACACACACACACACATACACACATACACACACCACACACATAGGAATGTATGAAATGTATCATAACAAACTTGAATTTTTTCCAACAATAAATAGTTTATACACAATTTAAGAACCAATTGATGTGTAGTTTAGCACACTAGCAGATGAAAGAGTAAAGATGGATAGATGGATGTGATCACTACACATACAGTAACCTGTGTTTATGAGTGTAGTATCTTTATACAGATGAAGAAAAGCAGTTTTTATTTTAAAGGTTTAAATAGTTTAGGTGACAATATAGCTCAGTAGAAGAGCATTTCTCAGCAAGTGCAAGGCTGTACTTACTGTCAATTGAGAGTATTGAAAAAAGAACAATCAAAACAAACAAACAAAAAACACACCACACTAGAGACTTTAGTTTGTAGGTTTAAGGCAACAGGAATCTTGAAAAGTCTATTTAACTCTGCATTTAAAAAAAAAAAAAAAAAAAAAACAAGTGCCTGGATCTTCCTGGATGAAACAGAATGAAGCCCTGATGTATTCCAGCATGTAAAAACCTTCAGCATTGTTCTGAGCTTTTATACAGGTTGACATTTCCATTACTGCTTCAGCCTGAGGTAAGGGGTAGGCAAGCTGCCTGTATCTGCACAACTTTCACTTCTTGAAGATATGTCAGAGGTGGCTATATTCCCTCATCCAATTTTCTGAACCTTCAAGTGACATCTGAAGCTTATCACCTCCCAGGGGCTCATTGACATCACAAGAGTGCATCACTGCCTTAGACCTTAAAGCTGACCTCCCTCTTCCTGAAGCAGTTATTGCTATTTGACTGTGATGTCAAGGTAATGGCTACTTTGGACATTCACCTCTTCCTCATGACTAAATGTCATCAACAACTTCTAGGAGTTTACCAAATGTTGTTCTTTACTTTCTGTAGTGTGTCTTTCCCTTCTTGCTCTCTGAGCATGTAAACAGGTTTTTGCAATCAGTGGGGCAAGAGGTCCACCCTGAACCAAATCACCTTCCTCTGGAGCTTACATACAAGTTAGGTTCAGTTTGCTATGTCCCTTTTCTTCTATTATGCACACAGCTGCCTACTGGGACCTTTTAAGGAGCTTAGAGCAAATTCAACCATTCATCCATAGAAAAGTACAAAAGATCAGTTTTCCTCTTTACCACCCACGGTTGTGCAGTTAGAGAAGCAGAGAACGCACTTAGCCCCATCTAGACTCCTGGCCACACTCCATGGGCATGCTTTCAAACATTGCTACACTGTCCTTGCTCCCACATATGCAGCCTGCCTACAATCAATTTCTGGAAGTATGATTGATCTATTTTCTCTGCCAGACAGACTTTCTTGAAGCAGGCATATCCTTGGCACTTAAGTTCTCAATAGAAATTCACATTGTTTATAAATGGGTGGGCAAAATGTAATATGAAGAAGGAACATGTATGTGAACTCTGTGCTACCTGACAGAGTAGATGCTATGTGTTAATGTCCCATTTGGACCTGATAGGCTTTAGTGTTCTTCAAGTGGCAGTCATGTTGAGATTGAAACTTGTTTGAAGACACATCTACAGATAAAGTGTAGCTCAGACTTACCTAGAGTTGGGGCAATAGGGCTGGGTCTTGTTACTCCTGGAACAATGGATTATTGGTACACTCCATTCTACATGACTGTAGAAATATCTGCTCTCAGAAGAATCTTTCAATAAGGCAAATGATAGTAGGTATATTAACCACTTTCTAGGACAGGCCCTACGCCAACACAAAGAAACTATGTGGTGTGTGTGTGTGTGTGTGTGTGTGTGTGTGTGTGTGTGTGTGCGCGCGCGCGCGCATGCATTTGTTTTATTTGGTTTGTAGGGGTTTTTGTTTGTATTTTTAAATTATTTATTTAATTGTTTATTATTTATGGTGAAAAAGACAAAAAGTCGGGTGCATAGGAAGAGTGGAGAGAACCTAAGAGGAGATGAATGAGGTGAAAGAATATGATCAAAATATTGTTAAGTAATTTTTTTAAGGAAAAAGAAGGTTGATAAGTGAGTGATCTGTGCCCACAGTGTTCTTGGCAGTTTTTAGGATTAAATGCTACACATCTTAGGAAGTACATGAGCAACAGAAGAGAGTTTCTACCAGACATGCCTACCATGGACTTGCAGAGAAATTTAGTTTCAGTTTTCCAAGAAGTTGAACTTATGGCTTGAAACAAAATCATTATGACACTGTAAACATATGTGAATACGTGAATGACTGAAAGCTGAAGCATAAGTGAATTTTATTAAAATTAATGAAATAATAGCAATATCCTAATTGGGCTATAATGTTTATGTTTCCATGTGTTTTAATAGAGAATAGTCATTATTATATGTATTCAAAGTAGAAAATAATTAATTAGCTCTTTAAACAGTTATTCTTGAGGAACTCATTGGCCTTTACGTATTTTTTTTACACAAGGTCTCACTCACTAAATAGCCTAGAATGGCCTTAAAGGTAAGCCTCCCCCCCCCACCTTAGCCTCCCAGATTCTAGTATTACAAAATGCACTGATATACTGAGGTTAGCTATGCCCTTGTTATTCTATGCTTACCTTTGTAAGGAGAATTGGCAAAAAAAAAAAAAAAAGACATAGTTTCTGGTGTACTCTTGTTGTAGCAAAGTTGTATCTATTCTTTCTAATGAGTCATGAGATGTGGGGATGGAAGATCAGCACGAACTTGTTTATTAGTAATATTGAATTATAAAGAATGTAGTAAAAGACATTTTTATTTTGTTTTGGAATAAAGGGAGTGACTTTTTATAAAAGACTACAGAGGAAGGGCTTTTAATCCATGGAGAGGCACAAAATTGAGAAACAAGTGGGATTTTTCTGTAAGCAGGAGCAAGACTGAGAACACTCAGAGCATTCTGAGAAATGACTAGAATTGCCCAACTGTACCTGCCTGCTTGTAGAGAAATGGAAGGGAGCTGCAGCCACATGCTCATTCCTTACATTCCCCAAGCAAAATACCAAAGACTTAAGAAGAACACCTACCTACGAAGAGAAATACCCTAAGAAGAATAACCCAATAAAGTGAGGGATAAGTTAGGGAGTGAGATAGATTAGTAAATATATGATTTCTGTGCAGAATAAAATGGCTGCATTAATATCAACAAGGAGAGAAGAGGGCAGAAATATCATGACCTGTCTTCTTTATCCCTGTTGAGTCTTCTGTAATCAGAGACAGAAAAGCCTATGAATTATAATCTTTATTGTGATACACCAAGCATGCTAGTACAGTTGATAAGATCAATCCTTTCAAATACTGTTAGCTTATTTGATCTTCTGGGCTTTAGCTTTAGGGTATATACCAGAAAGGCATGTAGATGAGATGTAATTTCCCATCCTTCCCTGCTCCTCTTGCCAAATGACTGGAAGAAAATATAGTCTGCATGTAAATGGTCAGCTGGGGTATTTAAGATTATTAGTACATAGAAGAGGAGTGACCAGTGGGTAACTTTGTCTCCACAGCATAGAAATAACATTCCAGTGAAAGCTGAGATTTAATGGGGTCCTCTATTATCTGAAAACAATTGATCTCAGAATTTAAAAATTAAATGTGCTAGAATATTGGTTTTCTATAAATCCCAGTCACCAAGGATGTCACTTAAAAGACAAGGCAAGACTGTAAGAGGAACCACTGAACTTTCCCTGACCAAAATAAGATCAGTTTCTTGTGTGTTCAGCTTGTGAGTTAACTCTACTCTAGCATAAAAGAAAAGACAGTATCTTTAAGGGTACATTCTCCGATTCTATCTTTTTCTGGCTAGGTAAACAAACAGACTGAACTTTCTTGGCTTTATTGTCTTGTTTATAAGAGTGAAGATGACATCTGTATCAATAGGAACAAAATGTGTTTATAAAATATTTCTCATTAGAGCATGCATAATTTGAACTAGCAGATTTTATGATAAGCAGGTGTCTTAGATTCCTTTTCCTGAAGTCAGAAACTAAGAGGATATTGTAACTGTGTATTGGTGAAATAAGACGAACACAGCCACAGCCATGTGCTCAATGTGAGCATCCACAATGTGGATGTGCTATGCTGACAGTGTGCATCATGTGAGTAACAAAAATGAGAATGATCCCTCACTTCTGTCATCTTCCTGACATAGGCCGTTCCAGGCAAAAAATACATCTTAAATATTATACATATCTTAATTGAATAACATTCTGAAAAAAACTCTGTTTGGTACTCTTCAAACTTGAGAGGCTAACCAAAGATAAAGAAATTCTGAGGAAGTGTTCTAGACTAGAGATGCCAGAGGAGGTAAGACAACAAAATACAATGTGGTGACTTTGTCAGAATCCTAGAATCACAGAAAAAGAACAGTAGGTAGAAACTGAGAAACTCTGAATAAAGCATGGACTTTAACTTATGTTACTGTATCAGACTTGGTTCATTAACTGAAACAAACAGATCTGAGTTAATGTGAGATGCTATTAGTGAAAATAGATTTAAGGTAGATGGGAACATTCTACAATATCTTCACAATTGTTCTTTCACTCTCAAACTGTTCTAACATAATTTATTTTAAAGTAAAGTACAATAGTTCCTTGTAGAAGCACTCCAGTTCTTGTTTAGAATTGTTAAATATCCTGACAAACTCTTCTGCCCAAAGGTGCTGCTTGTGCATGGCTTCAGATTAACTTTTTACCTCAGCCCTTCATCGAGATGTGCAAGGATATGAATCTTTTTTGCATAGGTTTAATTTCTGTACCTTATGGTTTCCCAAGAAAAGCCTTGGGTTTTTGTGGCATCACAGAATGAGCTGCCCAAAGGGGCTCTCTGTTGGAAACTCAGAAGAGACATTACAGCAGATTTAGCATGAACTCCTGACTTAGGATTTCCATTGTTGTGATGAGAAACCATGACCAACCAAGGCAACCCTTATAACAGATAACAACTCCCAATTGAAGCTGGCTTACAGATGCTATGGTTCAGTCTATTATCTTCAAGGCAGGAAGCATGGCAGCATCCAGGCAGGCATGACGCTGAAGATGGAGCTGAGAATTCTCCATCTTGATCAGAAGGCAGATACAAGAAGACTGACTTCCAACAAAGCCACACCTCCTAGTAGTGTAACTCCCTGGGCCAAGCATATTCAAAACACCACATTCTACTCCCTGGTCTGAATAGGCTTGTTCAAACATGTAAGTATATGAGGGTTATATCTAGCCATAGCATAATGCAAAATAATTTAGCCCAACTTCAAAATTCCCATAGTCTATAACAGTCTCAACAATGTTAAGAGTCAAAATTTCAAAAGACAGCTTACCTAACTCAAGAGAGGGGGCTCTGCTTATCCCTTTCTTAACAAGAGATCCATCATGCTTTAGGAATCCCTGCAGATTATATATGAGTTGTCTATGAAGGTGAATGTTTTGTCTGTCAACTCTCATTCTTCATTGCTTGAAGTTTTTCCAAGAATATTTTCCTAGCATATCTAGACTACTGAGTATGTGGATTTAAGACTCTGGAGGCACTGGAAGAAGCCTCATGGTAGATATGTAAAGAGATGCAGGTACTGAACTCATGCATTGTCAAGAAGCCTAGAAACTGTTCATCATGTTTTTAATATATCTAAAGGTTGGCTTGAGGATGTTAGACATGGCTACAGTAAGTAATGTTTGCCCTTCTGGACAGTCTTGTGGAGTCCAAAACTCCATCTCATTATCTCTGGAAGCTACCCTTTAATTTTCAGAGAACTTGAGATGGAGTACTTGCAAGTTACTGTTTTATTGAAGAGGGTGGTTCTAGAGAGCAGGAATGGGTGGTAGAAGAGATGGAACAGACAAAAAGGAAAAGAGCTATTTACCTCTTTGTCCCATTTGGGTAGTGAGATCCTTTGATGAGCAAAAGACAAATAAGGAAGTAAACATATGACTGATTGTGAAAGCCTATAAAAATTTCCCCAATATCCATACAAAATACATCTGAAAATTCCAAGTGAGTTGTAGGGAAAACTGGGAGTCAGTATGATGTATTGAACAATGGGGATGAGCAAATCTTTACATTGTGTCAACTTTGTTTTCTTCCAGGATAGACACAGGGTTGAAGACAGATAGCAAGAAATAAAGAATATCAAGCAAGAAGCTGTCAAATAGCATCTGTGTGAAGTTGGTCAGCCCCCACACAGAGTAGGTGTGGAATCTGTAGCTAATAAAATGAAAGTAAGGCTGGAGGGACTTTAGAATGAGGGGCAACTATCCAAGAGTCTAAACAATACAGACTAAAGCATCAGTAAGAACATCAGTACTGAAGGAAGAAACACTTAGAATTCTTCCTATCTTTATCCCCCACCCAATCAATACCAAGTCTAAGATCAATCTCCCTCTAAGTCAATATTCATGTTAACAAATAAAGGATAGCACTAAAATACTAGATATAGGATCAATAAATCCCAGGCTAGTTGAAGGAAAAGGGATTAGAAGATTAAATCAATCCAAGAAGCCATGACAATAATTAGGGGTGGAAAAAGGTCATAAAATCCATAAGACTGTAGAATTACCAAGTGTGATAATTAAGTATAGTTTTAAAAGACCTAGAATAAAAACTACCGGCTAAGGTCGAATGAAGGGAAAATGTGAAAAGAAACTGGTGGAAGAGATACAGGGAGCAAATAACAAAAAATCATAAGACTAAAATAGTCAATACTGAGCATCCCAATATCAAATTGTACTCCTTAACAATAACTTTTCACTAATGGAAAACATACTTTGACTTGTTGCATGCAACAATATGCATATATCAATACTAAAAATAAAGTAAGTCCTGGTAGACTTACTTGGATAAATGAATCAACCAATAAAACAGACATACAATTATTAGGGGGTATAATATTTGTCAGTTTCTCCTTACATTTATGCTACAGTTTTTTCTCAGATTGATAAAATAATCAGTAAACAGAAATAAAATTTTAACCATTAATAATTTTAATAAGGATATCTAGAAGAAACTTATAGCTAAGGAAATTTTGATGTTTGTCCTCTTTACTCCCTACAATCTGCTTTCCCTCAATAATATATGTATGAGACATAGTCCCAAATAATCACTATGCCAAACTGACAATACAATTAAAATTGAATAAGAGATCTGCGACACTTTCTACAGTAAATGTAAAATAGCCTGTGTTATTTGGCAACTTTTATATTTAATACAATATACCCATACAATGCAGCTTCATTTATTAACTCAAAGCCACTTCTATTTCATCTATATTCTGTTTACTTCCCCAATGCCACATAATTTTAAAGCAAATCTAATAAATCAACCTTGAATGTACATGCTGAAATATTTATAAAGAAAATAAGCATTAAAACCTATAGGGTGTTAGAAATCATGTATATCCCACTAGCTTGTTTTTGCTGTTTTGGTTCATGATTGTTTTGAAGAAGACTCAGATACAAAGAAACAAACCAATGAAGAGAAAATATGGATTTATGATTTGAAAAACCTGTCCTTCTTTCTTTATAACTTATTTTTGCTAGACTCAATTTTTAATTAAAATTTTGCTGATTGATTCCTTTAGTAATGGGGTAGTAAGAGTGCCACGGAGGACATGTGTAGGTCAGAGAACATGAGTCATCCCCCTATTTCTACTGTGTGGGTCTCAGTGGTTAAACTCAGGTCACCAGGCTTGGTGACAAATGTTTTGCCATTATCCACTCAACCATCATACCAGCTCTTCTGTAAGACTTTTAATGAATGGTTTTCAATAGGAAAAACATGGTTTTCACTCAAAATTAAAACATAAATATAATCACCTATACAATTAATATTGATTGTTGACTTAACATGAATAGAGTCACCTATGAGACACACTTCCATGTGTCTGTAAAGTCACTAAGGTAGGTTATGTGCAACATTGTCCCATGGGGTAGGATTCCAAATTGAATATAAAATGGAAAAATTAGGGTTAGCATTCATTCCCCTCAACTTAATGACTATGAATACAATGAGATCAGCTGCCTCAACTTCTTGACTTCAAGCATTTCCCACCATGACAGGCTGGAACTGTGGGCCCACTGGTATAATGACACAATGAGAAGACATGTAACTAATACTACACTGAATCGTATGTTTGAGAATGCTTATTATGCACATTGTATATAAATCCAAGAGACACTATTTAGTCCACATGTTTACATACTTTCTATATAAATAACCATAAATATGGATTTCTCCTTTGCAGAAGAAAAAATAACTGACCAAGAAAACCATCTGGAAATACTAAAGTAAATATGTTTAAACAACTTTAACAAGATTATGCAGGGATTTTCTTTTATGAAGCACACAAATTTCCACGAAGAAATACTAAGGCTTCTTAATCCACTCTATCAATCAGTATGTAGCCCAGAAAATACAAAATATCATAAAAATGATAATGATCAAAGAAAAAGCTTTGTTCTAGATGCTGGCAGCCATAAACACTATGAGAAGTCATTGTGACAGGGTCTGAGTACTAAAGATGGAAAGAGGGCTAGAAACCAATTTCTTCTTTTCTTTTTATTAGATATTTTCTTTATTTACATTTCAAATGTTATCCCCTTTCCTGGTTTCCCCTCCAAAACCGTCCTATTCCATCCCCCCCTCCTCTGCTCACCAACCCATCCACTCCCACTTCCCTGTCCTGGCATTCCCCTATACTGGGGCATCAAGCCTTCTCAGGACCAAGGGTCTGTCCTCCCTTTGATATCCAACAAGGCCATCCTCTGCCACATATGAAGCTGGAGTCATGGGTCCCTCCACGTGTACTCTTTGGTTGGTGGTTTAGTCCCTGGGAGCTCTGGGGGTACTGGTTGATTCATATTGTTGTTCCTCTTCTGGGGTTGCAAGTTCCTTCAGCTCCTTGGGTCCTTTCTCTAGCTCCTCCATTGGGGACTTTGTGCTCAGTTCAATGGTTGTCTGAGAGCATCCACCTCTGTATTTGTCAAGTACTGGCAGAGCCTCTCAGGAGACAAATATATTAGGCTCCTGTCAGCAAGCATTTGTTGACATCCACAATAGTGTCTGGATTTGGTGACTGTATATGGGATGGATCCCTAGGTGGGGCAGTCTCTGGATGGTCTTTCCTTCAATCTCTGCTCCACACTTTATATCTCCTCCCATGGGTATTTTGTTCCTCCTTCTAAGTAGAACCAAAGTATCCACACTTTGGTCTTTCTTCTTTGTGAGCTTCATTTGGTCTGTGAATTGTATCTTGGGTATTCCTGGCTTCTGGGCTACTATCCACTTATCAGTGAGTGCATACCATGTGTGTTCTTTTGTGATTGAGTTACCTCACTCAGGTTATTTTCTACTTCCATCCATTTGCCTAAGAATTTCATGAATTCACTGTTTTTAGTAGCTGAATACTATTCCATTGTGTAAATGTACCACATTTTCTGTGTCCATTCCTCTGTTGAGGGACATCTGGGTTCTTTCTAGCTTTTAGCTATTATAAATAAGGCTGCTATGAACATAGTGGAGCATGTGTCCTTACATGAGCCAACTTCTTTCTTGTCTCCAAGTACTACAGAGACAAGACCTCAGAACCACCGAGGGTTGATGGTGAAGCAAAGGCTGACAGCTCTTTTACATCTCATAAATTCCTTCAAATGAGTTAGTTCAACAAAATTTGAGCATGGCTTCTGGCCCATAGGAGTTATTTTTTTGTGGAGAATTTGAAGTACAGGATCTTATCCCAGTTAGTAAAAATGATAACATAGTCTTACTGAGGATGTTTTTCCCAGCAGCAAAGAAAGGGGCTATGCCAATATGAAGCTGCAAGGTACAGCTAGAGTATGGAGTAGGAGTTAAGCAAATATACACAGGACTGGATTGTGATGGTTCAGGATCAAGGGGGCTAGAAAACTCATTAACTAATGAACTCTTCACCTCATCTTTAAGATGAAAAACAGCATAACTATAGTCTATTACAATTAATTATATATTTCAAAATAACTGAGAGTCTTAGAGTTCTCAATGTGTAGCAGTGATGAATATTTGAAGAAATAAAAATCTTAATTATGCTTATTTGGTCATTAGTCATTGTTCTAGTTTCATTTATGTTGCTATAATAAAATACTCCGATAAAAAGTATTGGTTTATTGGCCTATGAGTTCAAGTTGAAGTCTACAACTACAGGGAACTCAAAGCAAAAAGCTAGGTCATTGCATTTACAGTCATGAGTAGGGAAAAATAAACCATGAGACCTTGCTTACATATGATCATCTAGTTTTCTTCATTCAGAGAGTTCAGGGCCCAGCCCCTGAAATGGTACCACCTACAGTGTGTTAGTTCCTCCTATATTAATTAACAATCATGACAGTCTCCTACAGGCCTTCCCACAAAACAACCTGATCTAAATAATTCCTCATTAAGACTCCTTGCAAAGGAAGAAATAAAGAAATTCAAAAGTTTTTGGAACTTAATGAAAATGAAGGCACAACCTACCCAAACTTATGGGACACAATAAAAGCAGTGCTAAAAGGAAAAATCAACTCTGAGTGCCCCCAAAAAGAAACTGGAGAGAGCATACACTACCAGCTTAACAGCACACCTGAAAGCTCTAGAACAAAAAGAAGCAAACACACCCAAGAGGAGTAGAAGGCAGGAAATAAACTCAGGGCTAAAATCAACCAAGTAGAAACAAAAAGAACTATACAAAGAATCAAAAAAACCAGGAGCTGGTTCTTTGAGAAAATCAACAAAATAGATAAACCCTTGGCCACACTAACAAGAGGGCACAGAGACAATATCCAAATTTACAAAATCAGAAATGAAAAGGGAGATATAGCCACAGTAACTGAGGAAATTCAAAAAATTTACCAGCTCCTACTACAAAAGCCTATACTCAATACAACTGGAAAATCTGGATAAAATGGAAAATTTTCTAGATACATACTAAATACTAAAGTTAAATCAGGATCAAATAAACCATCTAAACAGTTCCATAAACCCTCAAGAAATAGAAGCAGTCATTAAAAGTCTCCCAACCAAAAAATGCCCAGGACCAGATACTTTTAGTGCAGAATTCTATCAGACCTTTAAAGAAGACCTAATACCAATATTCCTTAAACTATTCCACAAAATAGAAACAGAAGGAACACTACCCAAGTCATTCTATGAAGCCACAGTTAGTATGAGTTTTCTCCCTTGGAGATGGAACAGTTTTTGTTTAATCAAGAACTTTTCACAATTTCCTTTCATAGAGGTCTTCCTAAAAGTTTTTTCTACTTCTATCATGTTTAATATTCCAAATAGATTTTAAAAACTGTTTGAGTGCATATTACTTTTAGCTTCAGAAGATATCATGTATATTTAAGAGGCATTTAGCTATTATAAATTACTTTGATGACTTAAAATATGTCAATACTGAGTTGTATATTTTAAAATAAATTTTATTAGTTTAATAAAAAATAAAAAAAACATTAAAAAAAGACTCCTTGCAAACCAATAGAGTCAACTAACCTGGCTTCTTGAGGCTCTCAGAGACTGAACCACCAACAAAAGACCATACACAGTCTGGACCTAGGCTTTCCCGCACATATGTAGCAGATGTGCAACTTGATCTTCAGATGAGTCCTGAACAACTGGAGTGAGGTCTATCCCAAAAGTTGTTGCCTATCTATGGAATATGGTCTTCTAGCTGGGCTGCCTTGTCTGGACTCTGGGAAAGGCTGCTTTTGGTCCTGCATAGACTTCATGTGTCAGGGTGTGGGGATATCTAGGAGGGGCTCTACCTACTCAGATGACAAGGGGATGGGGAATGGGTTGAAGGAGGGGGTGACTGGGAGTGGGCGATGAGCAGGATGTAAAATGAATAAGAAAATTTTAAAAAGGACGCAATCAATACACCTGTGTATACATACACTGAATTAACATACTGTGCCTCCAAAATGAATACAAATAGTATATGATATAAAGTATATAATTTTTTACAAAATATAAAAAGGGAATGATGAGATTATTAAACATGTAAAGATACATATTTATAGGGTTTGAAATCCTGAGTTCTACAGGTAAATTTGGAACTGACATCACAAAGTTGTCTGTCTTCTGATTACCTCATGCATGTTGTGGGGCATGCCCCAGCCTAACTCGACCCACAATAATAATAATGTTTTATTTTAATGTATATTATAGTTGTAAAGATTTCAAATGACTGTATGATGAAATGTGTATCAGGAATATAGCTTATACTAGTTATGGTAACCTACCGTATAAGTCCCAGTGCTAGGAGGAAACACTAGGAGGATTGTGAGTCTGAGGCCAACCTGGGGTGCACAGTGATGGAGGCTTTGTCTCAAACATCATGAAAAAATAGCAACAAACATAATAGCAACTAATTTATCAATAATTTTAGATACAGCCGGGTAGTGGTGGCACACCACCTTTAATCCCAGCACTTGGAGGCAGAGGCAGGCAGGTTTATGAGTTCGAGGCCAGCCTGGTCTACAGAGTAAGTTCCAGGACAGAATGTCTCGAAACACTGTCATAATAATATTAATAATAATAATAATAATAATAACAATGTTAGATACACTGGATAAGAACAGTTTGGCTCGAGAATAATTTCCCAACATTTATAATGTAGCATCTTAGCAAGAATTCATGGAAATAATATTATATTCTTATATAGAATATAAATTTTTATATGGGATATGGAAAAAAGCATTAGTGTATTCTACAGAAGTTCCATAGAATAAAGTAAAAAAAAAATTAAAAGACTGCAAAATAAGCATACTAGAGTGGGCATGCTGTCTTCTGCTGACAATCTGCGGAATGATTGTTTCACAAGGAAACCTGCTACAGACACCATGTTCCAGATGCAGAAGGACTGCACGGTTGCAGAGAGTACAATCCAATCTTGCCAAGAGATTAAGTAGTAAATGTATAGATTCAGAATGATTCTGGAAGATAGTTATAGCTAACTTTGCTCAGTTATATTAGTTAGATCATAGGATCCCAACCAATGGCATTCAAGTCAAAAATGTGTCACAGTGTAACCGCACGTGATTACATTTGAATGGGTTACTGGGTTCCCTGGAACAAGAACTGAGGATAGAAATGGGGTGACAAGAGAAACATGGACTAAGACAACATTAGCTGCTCAAAATCTGTGGTTTATTTGGGGGACTGAGGATTTAAGGTTTGGGGGTGAGACCGGTCCCCCAAGTTTCAAGAGTCTGCTCAGCAGGCGTTGGCTCCCCTGCTCTGCAGACGGCTGTGGCTGGTGTCAGGTGTCTCTCAGGGGACTGCAGGTCTTTGGAGAACAAAGGACTAGAGCTCTGCCCCAGGTGGGAAGCAGTGGCCAGCCCCAAGTTCTGAAAGTCCTGCTCAAGGGCTGGGAGGAGGGCACATCACCTTGAGACTTGCAAGACTGAAGGGAAAACAATGGCACCTAACCCACAGGACATTATGAAAAGAGTTCATGTGTCAACCCAGGAGCAAAGTAGACAGGGAACCAACAGGGGTGACTCTCAAGTTATACCAAGAAAGAAAATAAATGATAGGTGCAAGTCTCAAGGAGAGGAGTCCATTAAAAAAATCATAATCCACTGTGTAGTTTCTAAACCTAAATGTCTTTCATCCCCATTTATTGAAACTTATCTGAGTCTCAAGAAATGGATGGTGCTGAAAGCCCATGCAAGTGTACAGTGTAATAGCTCCCATCCCAGAATATCTTTTAGGTATTTCCTTTGGCATTTTCTAACATTCATTAGGACAGAATTAATTCACACAAATTTAAAGGATTTTGGGTAAAATGAATTGATGATAAAAGCTAAAAACCAAAAGAATAAGGGTAGTCCTACATCATAGCTAAGTCATATGATGGCAGATAACAGAGGAATTCTGACTACTCTATACTACAGTGGGCCAGCATCATACTTTGGATATGAAATAGTCCCCCAACAGGCTTATTTGATAAAGATGTGGACCTCAATTAATGTGCCATTAATTGTTTTGGAGAAGGTAGAAATTTTAGGGGATAGGTTCTACTGGAGGGTATAGGTCAACAGGATCTGGTCCATGACAGTTATACCTTGTCCTCATCCCCATTCTCTCCCTTCCTCTGTCTGTTTCCTGAACACTATAAAATGAGTAGCTCCAGTCTACCACATTCCTGCTACTATGATATTCTGCTTCACCCCATGAAACAGACCTAGACAACCAGAGACTAAAAGTGTGAGCCAAAAGAAATTCTTTCCTTAAAATATGCCCATGAGTACTCATCAAAACAATGAAAACAATGCCTAACAGAGTTAGCCCAATCTGCAGATTACATTCCCACTTTCCACAACACATGGATAGAATCCATATCCCTAACACATAACACAAGTTTTCTAACTGAGTCATGGGCTCTCCTATGAAATTTATAGTCTCATAAGCTAACTAGAAGCTACTAAAGGTAACTCCTCTCCCCTATGCTGCTAAAGTAGCAAACATTATTATACCTTGGGAGGGTCACAGTAGATGCCAGTGCCTTTAAAGATTTCATGTATTTTTAATTAACTCACCTTTCCATCCCTGAAAACTCTAAACAGCTATTTGTCAATGGCTTTAAGCTATCAAAGTCCTAGCTAAGTCACAGTTCAAATCACAGCCACTTACCCTAACTAGTGAATCATGCTTCATTTCAATACAAGCATTTGTACAATAGCATCTGGAAAGGTCTTATTATACAGACATATACTTTTGCAGAAGAAAAGTTGGAGTTCCACTGAATCTTAAGCTACAGTTTTTTCACAGGTACTTTGGCCTAGTTACCTAGGGCCTGGCAAAGAAAATGAGTCCCAGTCAAGGCAGCAGAAGCAGATCAAAGAATGAGGTAGGGATTTTTTGTTTTGTTTTGTTTTGTTTTGTTTTGTTTTGTTTTGTTTTGTTTTTTAAGAGTGTCCTGCTTTGGGAGACTTGGGGTACACTGCTGATACCTGTGACACTCACTAAAGCCCTTCCTTCAGAAGGACTTGATAGACAAAGATTCAACTACATCATTGGAAAAAGCACTGTATAGATTAATACTTATTGTGTATTTAATGACTACCAAGGAGACCCTGGTGTCACATTTTTTTTAACAACTGTGACCATAACCATGTATTGACTTTTTTTATTATAAGATTTGGATTTACTGTTGGATACCTTGGCTTCTGTGATGTTAATGTGGGAAGCATAAACATGACTTTCTGCATGTGTTAACGTCATGAAGTAGCATGTTATATAGATTAAAAGGCAGTCTGTGGCATCTTATTATTTAGAAATATGACTTCTGTTAAGTAAAGAGAACCACAAAACTGAGCTCATGTTTTCAGAGTCTCTCTTCTTTGAAGGTCATATCTATACAACTGGAAACTCAACCATGACATCTGTATAAATACTGACCAGCTGTTTAATCTTCTCTCCAGAGTCAGAAAGTGAGTACCAGGAAGGGGGCTGGGAGCATTTATACAAACATCATACATTCAGCTGATGCCCCCTAATGGCCAAGAAAATATGAGCCCAAATTTTTCCCTGCCCAGCTTTTCCCAAATGTTAATAGAAGATTTGTGGAGGTGCTATTATCCATCCACGACCATCCTTCAATCTCTGGATCCTTACCACTTGACAATATTCAAGTTTCCACCTTGCACCTCAAATCTGCACACTCCTGGGCATCCTGAAAACCATACTTCACACCCACTGAACATTGACAGTCCAAGGTCATCTCTCCTTGGCATTGGAAACACACAGCCTTCCCTCCAGAATTGTTTTCCTGAATCTTTGCTGTGTGTTTTACAAGCGAGGTTAATAGACACATTTCGTACTCTTTCAAAATTACTCCCTGACCAAATTTGAAAACATAGATTCTTGGTTTATTTTGATTAATTTCTGCCAGATTCTTATCATACTGCCCTTCAGTATATACCATATATTCACAAGAACATTATAATATGATAATCAGTGACATATTGGATTTTTAAGGTTTTAATAACTATGTTTATGGTTCCAACAAGTATTCAACAACAGAGCCCGTGGTTCAAGTTGAATGGAGTTTGATTGAACAATTCTAATTCTCATGGAGAGAAATTATTGATTGCAGCACCCTCAGAAGGCAACATTTGCAAACAGAGAACACATCTTGTACAAACAACCTGTCTCCAAAACTTCTCCAACTTCTGTGTAAGAGTAAAGTTCAAGGAACTTAGTAACTTTTACGATAAAAATATTGATCTTTTAAGAAACACTTGCTGTATTTTAAACCCAGAAAAGACACAGCTTAAAAAATCTGAAGATGCATTCCCTGTGAATACTAAGTCACAGCCTAATTAAAGACACAGTCTGATTGCTATGTCTTGCAATGATAGTCATGCAAGGGGCATCTGGAAACGCAGACACCTAAATTCTAAGATAGCTCAAGACTTGTGGCCAGCAGTAATCAGGAATGAGGACACCTTTGGAGTTACTATAGCAACCCCAGGAGCAGATATATTGGAAAAAGAGACTCATAACAGGCCAATCAGTACTCTCTTGAGTCCTCTTTGGTCAGTAAACTCATGTATTTTTCACATTTCCTTCCTAGCAGTTAGTATAGTAACACTGGTCAGTCATGGTTGTCTCCAAACCTTGAACCAGTTCCAAGCAATAGAATAATACCTCAAAGTTAGATGTTTTGTAAAGTTGAAGGAATACAGCTTAAATTGAATTATTTAATTGAAATGGGTTAAAATTTGAGGCTATTGTGGGTTCTATGAGAATTGACTACCTTTTACCTTCTGAAAAGTATATAAAAATAATTAATGTCCATTTCCCTTCAAAGCAGGTTATGTGAATTCTTTAGCTCATGTGTGAGAGTGGCTAAATATAAATGAATACTCATTTGCCTTATTTATAATTTGTTAGTAAAACAGAATCTTTAGACCATCCATGGGTGCTTCAAACATCTAATATTATCCATTTTTAATGCCTATTAAAATCCATCTAGCAACTTTAAATCTACTATAAGCCCTTGGAATTCATACATTTCCTAAACCACCAGTTATGTGTATAAGAGCCTTCAAGTTGAAGCTAAGATATATTGGGAATGTCAGCTTGTTTTGCAAGGGCTGTCATCTGGGTGAAATCTCATCCAGGATATGCCTCCTACTCACAGAATCATGGCCTGTTAGACCTACAGAGAAACCTTTTACATTAAAAGAGCTTCTTCATGAAAAATGAGTGACTTTCCTGAATCCAAAATATCATTGTAAGTGTACATAGTTAATGTACACTGGAAATATGCATATTTGAGCCTGGTAGATGACAAATGTTTTCTCATTTCTGCAACATATCTAGAATACCAGAAGCCTTTAACATTAGCAGATAGGTTTGGGGATCATGACAGTCTTGTCATGCTACAGAGTTGGAAAACAAATGTACCTTGTTTGTCTGTGCTATGTGGGCACGGAAACTGTTCACCTGGTTTTACCCAGACTAGCCTAGAGTGCCTGCTTTCCGATACTTTTAAATTCTGCCTGCTAATCCCTTCTTCCTTCACATTTCCAAATCAAATTCAGACTTATCTCACTCTGTCTGAATGTGTCTCTTGATTGAGTGATGTTGGTTCAAGAAAAAACACGCAAATCAATTTAATGCAAATTCCCATTCACAGGCTGGTTGACCCATTGGGATACTGACAATAATAGATTGGAGTGCTTAATTCCTAAGGCATATGACTCATGGAAGGCTTAGTAATCAATTTCCATTGCAGCAACTGCATAATTTGTCTTGGGTGCTCTTGGGCTCTGGAATACCAAGTGCCTACTCTCTCTCTCTCTCTCTCTCTCTCTCTCTCTCTCTCTCTCTCTCTCTCTCTCTCTCTCCCTACACATTCTCTTCCAAATAGCAAAGCCCATTCCATGTCTCTGCAATCATTTCCTTATCTAAATTTCCATATGCTGCCCTGGCAAGGTGTCCTACCTATGAAGGATTTAGATCAATAAAAATAATTGGCATGTTTTGCCTCTAGTTGCAGATGCCTGGAATAGATTACTCTGCACTCTGGCAAACAGTAGCAAGATGAAATGAAGGCTGCTCTCTGCTCCAGCCACATTAGCTGTTAACTCTCTGTAGCACAGTCAGTTAGGAGGGATTCTTATAGTGGGAAATCTAAGCCCCAGAATGCCCCAGCCATTTAGTCCTCTTCTGTGCACTGAAGTGTGTGTGTGGGGGGGGTGAATATGCAGCAGGTGACAGGCAGATGTCCTTTTCTTTTCAAATGTCATGTTTTATGGAGACTGTGACTACCTTTGTCATTCTTTTTGGTGTCTCTTCTCCTTTGACAAAGCATTGTACTCATGACAGATTATTCCCTGGGAGTTCTCTTTAGTGAGTAGTCAAAATTTTTCTCTAAATTCTTAAATCCAAAGGTAAGAAATTTATCAGAAGTTAGGTCAGATGTATTTTTAGAAGACTAGGGTTTGTCAGTACCTTCTTTTTTTTCTCAAGAACTAAGTCTTTCCCATCAGCATCAATCTTTTCTGGAGTGGACATGTGTCTGGTATGTCCTACTGGTGGTGTTTCTCAGTCCTCAAAAGACTGACTGGCTACCAAGCCATCCATGGGGGCTGCAGTAGGCATGTCATGTGGGGAACAGCTTCTGTGTCTTTCTAAGCAAACAGGAAAGCCATCTTGGGATGGAAAGCCATCTTGGGATGGAAAGCCATCTTGGGATGGAAAGCCATCTTGGGACTGCTGCGCTTCCCCATACCTCAGCCCCATTTCTTCTGCATCTATCTCCTTGTCACAGATGAAAAGCTGAAGCTTAAAAGAAAAATCAGAATAAGACAATCCTGTTAACCAACTCTCCAGTTGTTGTTTTGAGTCTGTCTACAAAAATTAAGAAGTCTGAAGAAAGTTTTTGAAAGTACTAAGATTGACATGCTTCTCAAATTTCAGTGGACCTCAGTAGGAGGAAAAGATACTTGAATTAAATCAGAATTAACACAAACACACACACATACATGTTTGTGTTAAATCTTTATATACTGAATAAAATAGACTGAATTTATATGTAAACTCCTTCCTCAAACAACTTAAAATATAGTGAATATAAAAGTCATATTTTTGTCTTTGTATTTAGTATGAGGTATTTGTATGACATACTTTATGTCACACTTAGTATGGCAACATTCCTATGTTGTTAATGCTATTCCTGTGTCATTTGGCAGGTATCAAAAAGAAATTTTCCTATACATTTATATAATCAAATTAATACACCAAATTTTAAAAATTAATAACATTATTCTATATAACATTGTTTATCTAATGTAAGATTGAAAACAAAATTATTCTATTTTTAAACACAATTAAAATTCCTTACTTCCAAATATAGCTCTTTGAAATGGCATGTGATAGGACATGACTTATCATCTTGGAGTCACTAGTAAACCCAACGTTCTTGAACAAGCCATATTGCACACAACAAGCACAGCATTAAGCCAACACACTTGTGTAATATGAGTGTAGTGTTGATGACATAGGCAACTCTCTTTTTATCTGTGCATCATTTTAATATAATACATCTAGAAAGCAGTAGTTTCTTACTATATCAGGAGAAAAATGAGTAAATTTATCTTCCCTTGGAAATTTTGCTTTTAAAATCAAGAAGCCTGAATACTGCAACACTAAACAACAGAGACAGTAGAAGCAGCTATGATGCTGTTTTTCCAGAAGAGACAAACAAGTTACCAAAAATAGAATGAGAATCAGATCAGAATTTCTTTGAAACATCAGCACTAGACATATGAAGGGAACAAACCAATACTCTTGTGAGTCTAAAGAAAAGGTATTCTCCTTCCCTTAGCCTTATACTACATTTACATTTGTAGAAGTATATATATTTGCAGCAGGAAAATTCAGGTTGAAAAAGAAATTTTCAAGCCTGTCACTGAAATATGCCTCGCAAACACCTTTCCTCAATGCTCCCAGAGCATGCAGTCTATCAATCTAGAGTTATAAACAATGATGACAGCAACAATAAGATATATGGTCCAAGGAGGTGAACCTGAGCATTGAAAAGCAGAAAGTCCCAGATGCACGATAATTCATGGCCAGAGAGTAACTAGGCTGCTTGGTACTGGAGAAGAAAGACTTGCCAGAAGATGTTACTGAGAAACAAAAGACACTGAGAGATTTTAATTCTTAACTTTAGTAAAGTCAAGTTGGTATTCTGTGGCTCCTTGACATGTTTTATACAATAGATGCATATGAAGCTGGGGAAACAACTCAACGGTCCAGAGTACTTCCTACTCTTCCAAAGTATCTACATCTGCTGGCTCACAACTGCCTGCGATATCATCTCCGGGGTGCTCAATGCCCTCTTCTGGTTTCAGAGGGTGCTTGCATACACACAGCATACACTCACACAGGTGCAAACACATGGAAAAATAAAATTAAGATAAAAATCTTAAAACTAAAAATACAAACAAAGCCATTGCACAAGATGTGTCTTAAACATTGTACACCCTGTCTCAGCAGAGAGCAATGTCCTGGTGTCACATCAAAAATCCTAGTTTTATTTGACTAAAGATAAGTTATGATAGTTATGTTGAAAACCTATGGAATAAATCAACTAAGGTCAGACAACAATAAGATCTAATATTCCACCTGATGAATCAAGAAGAAACAGACATTCTTATGCAAAGGTAAATTCCAAATGAATTGGTTCAGAGTTAGTGTTTCCTCTAGATAGTTACAGAGAGGAAAAGGTTAGAATGAGGAATATTGTTTTTAAGACCTTTTAGTTTAAGTCGGCCCAATTCTGTGAAAAAATTTGCTTGATTAACATTTTAAAATTGATTTTAATTCATGATGTTCTGATTTCAAGAATTCCCCAAGGGCGGAGCAAGGTGAGTAAGATACAACTCAGTGAAAACTGCATTGTCTTAAAGTTTTTTAAATTATTACAGCTTTCCAAAAAGTTCTTTATATCAATCCTACTTGGCTGTAGATATTTTGATGACAATGTTTACCCATCACAGTTTGTTCTGTGTGATTATTGGTGTATTTGATTCCCAGGTTTATTCATCAAAGTTTGTTTTGTGTGATTATCTGTGTCTCTGATGCCTTGGTAATAGTTATAAGGAAAGATTTAAGACTTATACCTTCATGTGTAAATGTCAGAATGGCTGAGATAGATTCAAGAGCAGAGTTCATAGGAGGAATAAGTTTTAATATCCAAGCGAGGTTAATAAGAAGATTAGAATATGGACAGGACAAAGAGAAACAGCAAAGGAATCTGCAGTGTTTGTTCTCTGGACTCAGCCACAGGAGACATTCCACTTCAAAAAAAAATGTAGAAGAAGGAGATAGGAGAAGCCCCAAAAGCTAGGTCAGAAGATATTAATGAGGTATATTCAACTTTATTACATAGAAGACTCTCTCCCAAGCAGCAATATTTCAGTAATCTAGGATTGTCTGCTTTAGTAAGAATCCATTCATATTAATTGGTTTTAAGAGAACATTTACATAATATGATAAATGCCATTCATTATCTGTGTGTTGGATCTATAAACCAAAGCATGGAAGACTTAGTTATAATTTATTTTTAAATCAAGCTTTGACATTTACAATCTTTTCTGTAACTATAATTAACAGATTTCATAGGAGATGAAAGAGCCTCGGTCACTTTAGTAAATTCTTCATCTTTTCCAGCTGATCCGATAAATCCTGTCTAAATACTCATTCCTTATTTCTTGATTTATCAGCTCTAAAGCTATGAGGTAAACAATAAAATTAATGTTAAGTGATTACCTTCATGTAGTGGGTCTAGAAACAGGAATAGTAGAAATTCATATTTGTATATCTTTGTGTATTATTAGGGTAGTCAACCAATGTAGCCAAGAGCTATTGTGGGAGACATATGAGTATTCCATTGCCTGCAAGTGTGCTCTTCCCTTGAGATTGGATGAAGCCATTACCATTCTGAAGTAGAGTAATTGTGGTTGTACCCACGAGACGCTCAGGAGACCTGAAACCAGGCCTATTATTATTATCATTCCAGTGCAAGGAGAGAGAAGACAGCTCCAGCAGGCTTTAAGACACCCTTACCAGTCCCCTCCCCTCCCTGGAGTTACATTAGGATAGGGCTTTTCAGAAATGTAGCTTCTAGAAATATACCCAGAAGACATTCCCATGCCGTGGGTTCCCATGGATTGCCCATGCTGTGGGTAAACTCATCTGTGATACAGTTGTCTGTATGTTGCCCAATAGACTTCCCAGGAGTGTAGCGGTTTTTGAATTGACAATCCTCCAATAAGCAAATCCAAGAAACATTGGCTCACCAAAGCAGGACATGTAATCTTCTTTTTGGTCTGTTGGTACCCTTTCTTTGGGCAAATAGACATTTCTCTAAATCTCTCCAAGAAAAGTTATGAAACGCGGCCATGGACAACTTAATCTGCTCTTTGTCTCCAAACTGTTAGGAGGTTTTCAAATTCTCCCAGTATCTTTGTCAACTTAGTCGGAGACACATAAAAGAAATAAAGACCTGGGGTGGACAAATAATCTAATGGCTTGTTTAACTATGAAGTATTCAGAGTATTTCAATATTTATACCTGATGGGAACTCAATAAACTTAATTTTAAAAATTCATATGATGTTTAATGTTTACATATTTGTTGTGACCCGTGTATCCCATGTCTGTTACTCTTTGGAAAGGTAATTAGACATGTTATAGGTGCATGAGAATGAAGGACATGGTGTATAATGCAACTGGCCAGAGGGGAAGGAGCTCAGGCCAGTGTAACATTACAGTGGACTACGACATACCTGGCGAGCATGGACTTACCCTCTCTCTGATCATAGGAACCTGTGAAGCTCCTGTGGAGAATAGCTTTCTTTCTCCTTTTAATGATGGGACTATAATCACTATATAATATAACCATGGCAGCTCATACGCACAAGGCCCTCTGAGAATGAGGATGCTATAGACACAGGACAGTCTAACATCCAACCACAGTAAAATGCTTTAGATTCTAGCTATAAAGATACTGTTCTGTCCATGAAGAACAAAGCATGGGCTGAGAATGCTGCCTGCCAGCTACCTCATTACCCAGGAAGGCTTCCTGCTTCAAGAGAATCAGGAATACTTTATGAACAGAAGCTTATTTTTCTCATGTAAGAACCAAAGTAGTGAGTTAGCTATTGATGATCCCTGGCTTTTTACTTATGTCGCTTTAATACGTTGCATTTGGCCCGCAGGCTCTCAATTTGTGAAAGTAGGTGGCTTCCGGGTAGTTTGCTTGCATTCCAGGCAGAATAAAATGGGCTAGGCAATGATTGTGCTTCCTCTGCTGAGAAGCAGACTTTCTAATGAAAAGGCCAGGATTCCTCCTCAACTTATTTGCTGAAACTGAGTCACAGCCTCCATCCTCCTCTGTGCACTTACATTATTAGTCTGAGGAAATTGGTCTATGGTTGGTTGAGACAAACCACAGTTCATTAACTGGAATCAGCTCCTAACTCCCCACTCACAGCTCGTGGATTACTGTTTACTCAGTGAGGGGTGGATACTTAGAAGGCAAAAGGCATGACTAGGTAGCATCATGTCCTCTGGACCTCACCATTCTACCTAAGGCTGATGAGCAAGTACCTTACGGTATAAAAATGCTCTGAATGTCTATGTCTGACTTTACCTTATCTGTTCTGCCTCACAGGTAAGGGTTCATAAATAAATCTCTCCTAATGATTGGTCTCCATCTACTTATTAACACAGAATGACATTTGAGAAGGAAAGTCATGTGGTTGACAGCTAGTCGAGACTGACACAGTTTCCTGAAGTGAGCTTACAGGGTCTGAGGCAGAAGAGCACAGGAAGAGGAGTTAGTTGAGATTGCAGGTGAGTGCTGGAGACCATCTTTTCTTCTCCCTGAATGAAAATGGACTGCTAATATAACCTTATAGAGAGGAGGGGTAGCAAAGAGTCTGCGCAAACACTTTGATTGGCATTGCTTTGGAAAGACAGCTGATATCATCTGATAATAGAGAGGCAGAGACAGAGAGAGAAAAACGTGGTTATTTGATATAATTGCCCAGTATATCTGCCACTAGATCAATTGTGGTTTGCTGACAGTGAATCTTTTTCATGATCTAATAGCCACCTGCTATAACTTTATATGTAAAGTCAATGAGCTTCAGTATTTGAATTGTGAGCTTTCAAGAGTCTCACATGTGACTTTTTTTTCATTACATTAACTTATAAGGAGAGAGATAGAGTTTTTATAATGTGGGGTAAGTGTGGTCTTGCTTTTTGATGGAGTTTCAACAATAGGAGCAGTTTATTACACCCTCAAGCTACATCCCTATCAGAGATGGTATAGTAATGAGAATTTTAATACTTATTAACCTCATGAATTTTGCAAACTGATAAAATTGAAAGAAGAAACATCTACCATGCATCGCCGAGCCTTTATCTAGTGGCTCTGTGCCCAGTATGTTAAGAATATTATTGTTCTACCACTGAAAAGTTAAAGAATAATTTTGAGATATTACTTTCTTTTTTTGACATAAATCCTTCTATCAAGTATTTCTCTTCTCATCCAACTTGGATTTTACAACAAAGTCACACATTCTTTAAATAACAATACACCCTGATTTTCCCATGACTAACAAATGTCTCATATTATATTGGGCAGTATGTGATCAAATATGGGCCTGCTTATGGACATAACTTTAAAGGTATGATAGGAAGGTGCTTGGGTGAAGAGTCTTGGGTATGAAGGAGACAGCCTAGACATGGTTGTATGCACTCGTTGATGATTTTCAATCTTAAGTTGGAAGCAGTTATATCTCGAGGAAATAGTATTCTTTTTTAGTTTCCTTTAGAATGTTTGTAATTATATTGATAACAGCAAGCTAGTAGATAATAGCTATGTTAGTTGGTCTTGGTTGAAGATGTTGATCAGAGATTTTATTCAGTCAGCTACTTTTTTTCTTTATCAGAAGATAGCATCCCTTATTTTAAAGACAGTAAGAGTTTACTCAGGACCCTTTCAATATGTATTGATGTACAATCCAGAAATGAGTGGGGATCAGAGTCAAAGATAGTAAACATAACAGACAGCAGGGATTAACAGGCAAGAACAGGTTTCAGGAAGGGTGGATAGAGAGAAAATTACTGAGTTGAGACATGGAGAGATGAGAGAGAGATACTTCCCAAACCAACAAAAGCAAGCATCTTCCTGAAGATAGGCCTGAGTGGTCAGTTACCATCCAAGAAGATGATAAGTATACCTGGTCTGATTAAACATCTAAGGTCATCAGGTATCAAAGGTACTGGAATTCTCCTTGACAACAAGTTTCATGCTACAACAGTTTGGGGCCTGAACAAACAGAAAATGGGGTCAGGGTCACATCTTAGTCTAACAGAGGCCTCACAGGAGCCAAATCAAATTTGTCAAGGGGAATACCATTGAACAAAATAAAAGAAGCAAGATGACTAATGCCATGGTCCTTCCTGATGTCTGAAAAGGTAGACAGATGAGTCCCAGAGAGCCTCATTTTCCACCAGCAAAGCAAGCCATCTTGTAATCTAAAACTCCCTTCCCCCAACTCCTTCCTCTTGGTCCTCTCAAGACTGAGCAAACCTAACATTTATTTAAGAAAGAAGATCTCAAATAAGAGTAAGGACAGAAAACACAAAAGGATGGAGTGCACATGAGGCAGAACGGAGGAAATGTTCCTCCCTACTTAAGCCCAATGGCCAGAGCTCTGGCCCTCTATTCTCTTTTCCAATCTTCTGTTCTGGCTTGCTGTAGGCTTGCAAATACAGAGTGCAACTTTTTTTCTAAGAGAAAGAGAATAAATTAAGAATCCTCACCCAAAGAAATGGGGACCATAATATGCTGCATTCAGAGTCAAGTAGAGAAGTACTGCATTTGTATTTGTTCCCACAAGGGTTCAACCGAGAGAGTACTACAGTTATTCTCCCTGTGCTCAAGCCCATACATTCCTGTTCACTTAGAACTTGACTTCATGTAGTAGTATATCCTGTTCTGGCAGCAGTTAGCTTGTAATGGTCAACAGTGCACCAAGCACACCGTGCTAATGTAGAAATCTGGGAGTGAAAAAAAAAATCACTACTCTTATAAGAAGTTCAGAAGGCAGGGATGTTAATATTCACTCCAAATGGCCTGGGCATATCTGCCTTCTTTTGCCTTATACAGAAGTAATGGAGTATGGCAATTAGGGAGTATTGCGGCATGACTGTGGGAGACTAGTCCTCCTTGCCAAGCCTCTGAGCAAACCTACAGTTGCAGACCCTATCTCTGTTATCTGCTCAGCTACCTATGGGCTACAAAAGAGACTTCCCATTCTACCTGCTTCAGCCTCATTGTCGAGTTTCTGAAATTTCTCAGACACTCATATAGGGTCAATTTAAAGAAAAAATAGACAGTGTATCGTTTCACATGCCTCTGCCTAATTGCACAAAATTAAAAATAAATGGGTGGGATACACACTTTCCTGACTTCTTATAACAAATATTTGCAAACCTGCACACTTATAGGTTCCATGGGGCTTTTCTGAGATGTGTTCAGAATACTTTATGCTAACTGGTTTATATTATAATAAACATGGTAAGCTTTAGAAAGTGATTTAAATTTACAGTGGATTAAAAAAATCAGTTCTGTTTAATTGTCACTAATATCTTGGAACTACTATAGTCTTGAGTGGGAAGGAAAAACTGTATTTTAGAACCACACCTATAAGGAAACATCTCTGTAAGTTCATTTTACTCAAACACTAAAACAGGCGACCAGGGGGTAAAAATGCAGAAACCTTGAGCAAGATAATGGGATTTCTCTTAATTTGATTTGCTATGGAGAATGGGCCTGTTTAATACATCCATGTGGAGTTGCTGTTTATAATTTGGTTTCTAATTAGCATAGTCATTCTGAAGCCTCTAGCTGACTTCCCCTCCCATATAAATCTAATTTGGCCTTGAGGAGGGTTATTAGAGCAGAGAGCACATAGGGAAATGTCTGCCAAACAGCAGGCAGGCTTAATGGCTGCGGGCTAGGCTGAGGCCAGCAGCCAGCCCTAGTGAGGTGCTGTAAGCAGTGCCAGGGCAGTACCCACACAACACAACCATGCCAACCACCTCACACCCCACCTGGCCAAGCCCACCCTACCTCAGACTGGTTGCTTGGGTAACACAACATCATAATAAAAACGGATGATGCTGAGGGGCCATGAAAGCTATAAAGCAAAGATTGAAAATTGATTTTGAAAGTTTCTAAACTAAGCCATAGAATGGATGGTCTGCACTGAGGTAAATGCTTAGTCTTCCTCCTAAAACTCCTTGTAAAGAGTGACATTTCAATTTTCCCTGGCTTTGGGGAAGTTGATTTTATTTTTTAACAGCTCTACAACTCAGCTTGTGAGAATCACCTCTAGCAGTGATAATGAAGTGTATGAAGTAGGGATATGGACAACATTGATAAAGAGTCTCTAATCCTTATTCTCTGTGAAAAATAGTCTGACGGCAGATTCTATCCCAAAGGGAAGAAAGAAGAATGTTAAACATGACTTGTACCGACCTATTTCTCACTAAGCAATCGGTGCTCAAGTATATTTTGACTAAAATGTTGTTCACAAAGACCAGCAAAGGACCTAAAAAACTCTATAAAAGGCATTAAAGTCATCCTTTAAGCATACAGCTGTGTGATGGCTTGAAAGAAGTGAGATAATAAGGTTATTCTGGAAGATTCCAGGGTCTAACAACATTGATCTGGCAGGCCCTTGTCAGGATCTCCTCTGCAGTTTCCACTTACCTGGACTCTGCATTCTTTATAAAGTTGGGAGAGCGGCTACTAAAGACTAGAGCGCTTGCTCATAAAGGGCATGGGAACTCTGAGGAACGTAACTTAATGCCAAACTTGTCCCTACTGTGAGGAGAATGATCGGGATCTGCTTCAACCAGAACAGTGAGAATTACAACTCTCCAAAGAATGCACTGAAAAGTCTCAAGGATTCAACTCCAGAAAGATACACCTCTGCCACTCCTGTATATCCTGTATTCTATTGAAAATCCGTGTCTACCAATAGTATAATGAATCCTGACCCTGTTTCAGGTTACAGGGATATCAGCTTCATGTGTCCCATAGCAAAGAGCTACCTCATAGAGACAGATGAGAGATTTTGTTTAAACATCACACAAATACACAATCTTCCTCATATTTATTTACCACCACCTCGTCCCAGTTTCCTCACCACCTACTCCTCCAATGTATCCCTGTCTCCCTCCCAATGTCATAGCTTTTTATAATTATTATAATCCAGGAAGTCCAGTTAGCACTTCCCATATGTGTATGAGGGAAAGATTATCCAGTGGGATATCTGCCAATGGCTGCCCCCTCACAAAGAAAAGTGACTCTCCCTGCCTCAGCAACCACCAACTGCCATTAACAGCTCAACTAATGGCTGTGCATGAGTAGACCCCTACACACACACTCCATTCTAACATTTTTAAATATTCTTGATCTTGTGGAGGTCTTGTGTGGGTAACCACAGTTGCTGTGAGTTGGGGTGTGTGACAACAATGTCATATCCACAGGCCAGCCTACACCAGCATCCCTCCCATCTTCTAACTCTTAAATTCTTTTGACCTCATCTCCTGTGTTGCTTGTGAATCATGGGAGGAGAATTGACATAGACATTATTGTAGGCTTAGACTTTTTAAAAACCTACTTTTAATAAGGGTTTTCAAATGCTTCCACACCTCTTCTAGCCCACTGTCCAAAGGTCAGGGAGAAAATATGGCAAAATAGGACAAGGGGATGTGGACTTGTTTAGAAGTAGTTCTTCAGGAGATTCCAATCTCCAATTGTCAGGATACCAGCAGTCCAGTTCAGTAGTGTCAGGACACCAAACAAGAATCAACACCAGTGGCACGAACCAGCAGAAACAGCTAGGCCTCTGCCTAATCTGCACAGGTCAGTAGGAGTGACCAGGGCCAGCTGTGATGCCAGGGGAAGTTCTCTGTCATACCAGATGTGAGACCAAGGAAGCCTTGCAAGGCCAGCTATGCAAGCACGCCATCACTGTCCATTGAATCTTATTTATACTCTTTCCAAACATCATGTCTTCCCACAGGTCTTGCCTCAGCCAAATACCACATCAGTATGCATCACATGACATATCCAAAAACTTCCACCTCACATTATATCACTCACAGTCTCTTGTTCTCAGCCTTTGTAACAGTAATGAGTTTCTGCAATAAGAAACATTCTAACCAAAGTTGAGAGCAGCACAAATCTGTGGAAATAAACATAATTATTTGGAAGAGGGCTTGACAACATGACAATTTAACACAATTTTATTAACTTTTCTCCTAGGATCCATGGTTTCCCTAGCCTGGGGCTTTAACCATGTATACAGTGTTGGACATGAATTATTTTCCTGTGGAGCAGGCCTCACATCTGATTCATATCTAAATCTAGAGATCAGTTGGTTATCCCCGTAAACAGCCTTGTCACTATTGTACCAGTGGGCATATCTTTCATGGTCATGAAAGTAAAGAGGAGGAATCCTAGGAACAGAAAGTTTGAAGCTGTAGTAAGGTGATGGAGAAAGAGGTGGGGAGAATACAGTTAACCAACTGACATGTGAATTCAGAAGCTACATAGAAACCCGTGATCTTGTAACCAAGTAAGAAAAACAGGGCATAGTAGAACAAAGAAAGGAGCATAGTAGGAAACTTGATATTAAAGCCTGGGTGAGTGTGAGCACTAGGAGCAAACGATTTATTTGTGAATAAGGAAGGAGGAACTTGACATGTAGGGTAGGAGGGAAGTTAATCAAACTAAGAAAGTATGAAGCCACCTTATTAAATCCCACTACCTCAAAAGCTAATCAAAGCATTATTTTTTTAAAAAAAAAAAACAAGACATTTGAACAAAGGTATCGTTGCATAAATGCACAATACTATTCTTGAAAAATATGGATTATCAAGTGAAGGTCTCAATGCCAGGCACATACTGATTCCTTATGAGTTATTAGTCAAGGATGAAGCACATGAAGCAATACAGGTTATTGCCATTGTTCTTGGGCACACATCCAAATATGCTAAGTTCATATTTGTCGAATACATCACACACCTGGGACATAGAAAAAGGAATCTCGAACTGACCAGGAGACTGGTCACTGGCTAAATTTCATAATACTGGGAAGTACTGTGCAGGTGGCAGACCCAATAAAGCCACCAAGTCTCAGCTTCTCCAATAAGCAAAGTTACTCCCTATGTTGTACAGTCCTATGCCCATGAGGTCCATCCCTCTCACCCTCTTTCTGCTCCTTTCCATTAGCAGAATGACTAGTATCTGAGTGTATAAGTTGCTTAATGAATCTTTTATAGGGAGCTGTACTAAGAGAAAGTCCTAAGGCTCTAGGCACTTAATGTAATGAAGTAAATGGATGCTTGTCAGTTTATGAAGTTTTATAGAGAAAACATGAAACAGGCAAAGAATGAGGAAGAGGGGAACATTGCCATCTACACTGGGAAGACATGACATTGTGACAGTGAGTAAATCAAGCATGTCAGTAGGAGCACTGCTGACAGAGCCAGTAAAGGTAAGGGTTCTACAACACAGCATCCAGAATCAGGGGAGGAAGCTAAAGGCAGTAGATGACAGTAAAAAGTGGCTTGCTGGTCATTATATGGCATCTGGATTGCACTAGAGAGTGGAACATCTTCATGTGTCTTGAAAAGCAACAGACATTAAAGAATGACTCTTGCTGTGATGAAAATGGGATACAGGATGACATTCTCTGTGTGAGGTGACCCAGTCACAAAAGAACACACATGGTATGCAGTCACTGATAAGTGGATATTAGCCCAGAAGCTTGGAATACCCAAGAAACTATTCACATATCAAATAATGCCCAAGAAGAAGGAAGGAGAGGCCCCTGGTCCTGGAAAGGCTCAATGCAGCAGTGTAGGGGAATACCTGAACAGGGAAGCGGGAAGGGGTTGATTAGGGAATAGGGGGAGGGAAGAGGGCTTATGGGACTTTTGGGGAGGAGGGATCCAGGAAAGGGGAAATCAATTGAAATAAATGCAAATAAAGAATATATCTAATAAAAATATGATAAAAAGAAAAAAAGAAAAAGGAAAGAAAAGAAAATGGGATACAGGAACAATATGGAAACAGGACTCTGAAATCGGTCCAGCACTGGTGGTCAAGTTGGAATAGCCTTAAGAACATCATCTGTGCAGGTCAGGAGCAGGCAGGCTCAGGACACATCTAAAGGTGGAATTTGAAGGGCTCACTGATGTCCTGGATGGATGCTGACAGCTTCATTTTTCAGAAGAAGCTCGTGTAAATGCCTTGGGCCTTTCTGATTGCCTTTATCGCCCAGACAGCTCTTGACGGTGAACTCCCAGCCAAATCACACAGAGAGATCAAGGCAGTTTCTGTCCTGCATTCCCTCTGAACTGAGCACAGAGATTCTTGCTCTAGGTACTTGGCTTCACAGTGCTGACGTCCAGTTGGCCAGGCACACGTAAACTTAACTTTAATAGTTACTTTATTGTACTTTTCTTCAAGCACAAATAGGTATATTTAAAACTCTGACAAGATTAAAAATAGTTATTGAATCGTGCCTATTAAAGTACTTTATTTTTATTTTTATTTTTTTATTTTTATTTATTTATTTGGTTTTTCGAGACAGGGTTTCTCTGTATAGCCCTGGCTGTCCTGGAACTCACTCTGTAGACCAGGCTAGCCTCAAACTCAGAAATCTGCCTGCCTCTGCCTTCCAAGTGTTGGGATTAAAGGCGTGCGCCACCACCGCCCAGCTTGATTTTTATATAATGAGCAACACTTTCAACACTGAGCAACCTGCATACACACTAAGCTAATCTCCATTTTAATAACACATTGAGTTAACTACACAGATACTACATAGTGTTTTCCAATGCTGTTAGGATTAATGGATCATTCTGCTCTCCTATGAAATCTTCTGAATTAATGATACCTGTGACAGTCTTATTCCCAGAAGAACACATTCACAGTCAGTATACAACGTTGGGGGATACAACATGACCAATAGCAGAATCCTGAGAGTAAAGCTGGAGGTAGCTCTTTGTTATTATAATTTTTAAATATTTTAATGAATATAACACATACTCATTTCTGAAGTATGCAGTTATCATTCAATTCAGGTATTGAGGCTCTCTAGATGAACACAACCAATAGAATGAATATAGAGTAAAATAGGATTTATTAGATTAGCTTACACAATACAGTCTTAGTAGCCCAACATGACTGTCCTTATACTGGAGAGGCTGGCTGGAGCTGATTTACAACTGAAGGATTTCTGGAGAGTTGTGGTATTCATTCCAGGTTGTAAGGCTGAAGAATTTGGTTCTGATGTCATAAAAAGATGGCAGCAGTGGTGGCAAGTGGCAGCAGCAACAGCAGCAGGGTAAATGAACTTGCTAGTTAGACCCAAATGCAAATAGGCAAAAATAAAACACTTTTCACTTGGACCTCCTTCCATATAGGCTGCTGGCTGAATGTGTCACTCACCGTTAGGTTGGGTTTTCCTATTACATTAGCCTATTCAGGAAAACCTCTCACAGCTCCATCAAGAAGCTTGTCTTCTGACCCAGTCAAGTTGACAACCAAGATTATCCATCATATTAACCCAGAAGCTCAGAATACCCAAGTCACAATTCACATATCAATTGATTTCCAAGAAGATGGAAGGAGAGACCCCTGGTCCTGGGAAGACTGGATGTAGGGGAATACTAGGACAGAGAAGCAAGAGGGGGTTGAATGGGGAACAGGGGGAAGGAAGAGGGCTTATGGGACTTTCGGGGAGGGAGGAACCAGGAAAGGGGAAATCATTGGGAATGTAAATAAAAAAATATAGAAAATAAAAAAAATGCATATTGATCAGATCAGAACACTACTACTCCTATGCCTTCAATCATTTCTGTGTATTAGAAGGCATCAAATGCTTCTCCTATATCTACTTTGATATGTATAATTAATTGTATCAGCCCCCTGTTGTGCTGTAAAATATTAGAACTACTTTTAGTCCTGTTATCTATATTTTGCTGCTCTCCTTTTCCTCTACCACTCCTTGTCCCCCAAACCCAACCCCTGTCTCTCTTGAGTCCTTTCACCCCATTTAACAATAACCAGCCTCTATTCTACTCTCCATTCCATATGAGCATCATTTTTCATTTCTAGTAATGAGCATTATGCTAAAAAATAGCACTTTAAACATATTGATAGCATAAACCAAGTCTCAAAATACTTGGTTGTAAAACTCTCTCTAGATTTTACAAATATGAAATATTTGTAAGAGGGAGGCTTTGGGATTAAGTATAATAAGAGATGAACAAGGTTGCACAGCCTTGACAAGAATGTGAATCTCCCAGCTTCATTTTCCAAGCAATAAATTAAAATGAATATAGAACATGTATGTATGCATGTGAATACTAACTTCTATATAGAGCACATATCTCTGCAGAGTGCTTTATTAATTACATGGACTTCTATAGAGTGGACATCATGTGATCTACTTAAAAATTGATCCATCAATGGGCATTTATGCTGGGTTCTTTTTTTTTTTTTTTGGTTTTGTTTTTGCCTTATCTATAATGGTTCACTCACCTATGTATCTTCACATATATGCATAATTTTCCTCTAGTTTCTATGGAGATTTGGCTTCAAAACAGCTTGAGGATACCATGATCCATTACATAAATAGCATATTATTCATACACACCCTAAGCACATTATCCCATATGTTTTTAATCATCTCTTGGCAATTTATGATACATAGCACAACAAAACTGCTATATAAGTAGTTGTTTTCCTCTCTTATTTAAGAAATAATGACAATAGAAACAAGTTGTAGTAGAAGCATGTTAAATAGAGATGTATTTTTCCAACCTGTTTTTGTTTTCTGGTTTGTTTAACAAATAAATGAAGAGGGCAGTGTAGAAGGCAAGGGAGGAGCTGTGCAGGTGTTTCTGTAGAATTATTTGCTAACATAGACCAGAATGTGAAGAAAATATAGATTTTCAGTTGTTTTGAATGATTAGCAAATTTGCTAATAGATTTTGCCTAAAGTTTCTGTTATCTCTCATCTCTGTAGTGTTTTTGTGCTAAACTTACCCCATACAGATAAAAAAGTGATAGTTTATTCAATAAGAGGAGAGCTTTGCATCTTTATGCTCAGAAATTATGTAAATAAGTTGAAAAGATATATTCTTTTAAAACTGCTCATTGACGCTATCAGGGTTTCAGCCTTTATTTATTTTCAAGCAGACATTTAGTTGCTAATGCTGTTGATGGTTCTCGTCATCTGTAATGACAAGAGTCAGGAATTCTAACCAATATTGTTTACAAAGGATGCGGCCCAGGAGATACAACACATTTACTTCATCCAGAGGAACTGCAGCTACACAGGTGTGAAGATGTTTGTTCATTTCCCACACATAAGGGGGAGTTGAGATGTCACTAACGGAAAGTAGACATGATACACGTAGGTCGTCACCTTGACATAAAAGGTGAAGCTTTTGTGCCACCCAGTGGTTTATACCAGTCCAGCCATGCGACTTTAAGACCTGTATACCTGCTCAACTCTTTGCCTCTCACCAGCCCAGAGTAGACGTGGGCATCTCTCTTCAATAGCACACACTGACCTTCACTAATTTCCAAAAAGGCTTCATGTCAGGTGTCAACCACTCTATACCTTAATTTTTGAGTCAGAGTCTCTCTGAACCTTATCTGGCTTGGCTAGTCTGGCTTGTCAAATCTCCACAAAGGTGTCTCCCTTCCTGCTTCCCCAGCACTGGGATTACAGGCACAAGATGCTGTGCATGGCTTGTTTAGTGGGTGCTGGGAACCCCAACTTAGGGGCTCATGCTTTGTGCCACTAATGCCTCACTGCTAAGTCATCTCCTCAAACTATTTTTATAATTTTAATGACCACTCATCTGTTTCTCATATCTGCAAGTTTTGAAACTTCTGGTCCCTTTGTGTATTTAATTCATTGTTTAATTAAGTTACTTTGTGCTAATTGCTACCTCAACAAACCCTATACAAAGACACACATTTTAGAGTTGAATATTTATTTTTGCCTTCTCTAACAAGGAATGAAGTTCCACACACTTCTCTTCTTCACACTACTCTAAGCATGTCATTAAAAATATATATTCTCATTTTGTTAATTTCTGAATGAGGTCAAGAAAAAAATTTAAACGAACAAGAAACCTAAACTGTTTTATAAGTGATTTATTTCCAAAGAACTTCTTTTATTACCTTGTTAACTAATAATGTATTACAATGTATTCAGACTATGACATTGAAATTTCTATATTTAGTTGTTTGTGCAATCAAGTTTTATATTAGGGAATGATTGTTAAATTACTCTAATCATTTCTAACCTTCTTTGGGTTTTTACTTGTATATCCAGTTGCTAACATCACAATCTGGTTGGCTTTGCAAAAATTTCATAAAGGTTTGGCTTCTGTTGGTAAGAAATTCCTAATATCAGTGACAGCTTCATTTCTTATTGCTTTGTAAGGCAGACGTGGCACAGCGTTCATTTCAGAAAAGTAAATGACTTCTCGTCATTAGTTTTTCTCACTGTATCTGTTTGCTTCAGTTTCTTTGTTGTTTCATTGAAAGGGTCTCATCTAGTTTTGTCTTTATATTTATGTCTACTATTTCAGAAATTCTTTCATCAAAACTGTTGACTATCATAATCACATTTTCCATAAGCACTTAGATATTAAGTTTAATTTTTTCTTTTACTATTGCTCCTAGAGTCTGAGAAATAATAATATGCATGCACATCCTTCAGAATTTGAGAAGCATGGAATAAACCAGTGCTGTATCTAAAATGATCTATGCTACCTTCATACTTAAATAATTTTGATATACAGTTATATACTCAATCATTTTTCTAAGGGCTGTTTTTGAGTACTTGTGATTGCCTCCAAGGAAATAATCAATCAATATCTTAGTTTGCATCTTTAGAAAGCAGAATTTAACTGTATAAGATATGATATATTATTGAAAGCACAAAGCAATCAAAGTGAGCGGTGGGGTACAGCAAGGAAAAAGGAGTCAAGATCCAATACCATGGGTCTCTGTGCTACTACCACCAGTGGGTGAGCCATGGGGAATGAACTTTGAAGGTACGCTGGCACAGATTTCTCAAGAGGGTGTACGTGGGTAACATGCATCTTTGACCAGTGATCATGTAATGGCTCTATGGGGTAAATTCAGCCTGCTGGGAGCTAGCTCTCTTATACCATTGAAGGCTCTATCATCTTGCCTCTCAGCTACGAAAGAAACCAGTTCCTGAGAACCTTGTACAGCATTACCAAGCCCAGAAGTGTAAGACTGATGAGAGAGAGAGAGAGAGAGAGAGAGAGAGATTATATAGTTTCCATGCCCACCTTACACTTGGAGCATCTCCAGGTTAAGACCTCCTATACAACTTTAACAAATATGCAGCTTGGTCTTCATGTGGGTCTCCTAACAAGTGGAGCATGGCTGTCTTGGTCTCTGTTCCCTGCAATTGGATCCCTTTCTCCTAGCTGGACTGCTTGGCTGGGCCTCAGTAGAGAGGATGTGCCTACTTCTATTGGGACTAGATGACCCAGGGTGGGATAGTACCCAAGGGGAGATCTTTTTCTCTAAGGAGGAGGGGAGGTCCCATGGGAGTACCTTTAAGGGTAGGACCTGGAACTGAGGAGGGAGGGGGGGGCTGTGATCAGGATATAAAGTGAATAAAAACAAAAGAAAAAGAAAATAAAAAGACTACCTAATTTACATATCCTCAGAAGGAGTCCAGGATCAGATTTCACTGACTAGATCTCAGGGGTTAGTATTTTATATCTCAGGACTACCATTTTTATGGTTGTAAATTTTATTTACTCTTATCAGTTTATGAGAACCAAAACGCTCACAGGTATTTTTTTTGTACTTTCCAGTGAAACATTCTCTATCTTTGATTTGCAGTCATGAGTCCTGATTTTAACATTGCTGACAGTTGATCTATTAAATAATAGAAAACTTTAAATTTCTATTTTTCCTTTCTTCCTAGAGTATATAAGACTTTTCCCAATGTCTTTAGTTTGTGTTTCCCAGAAGCAGACCCGAAAATAGGAATGCATATGCATACAATTTATTTTTTAAAAAATGTTTCCAGGAGAACTGAGTAAAGAAGTGGAATAAACAAACCATGGCAGAGATAGTCTACTCACTAGCACAGAAGCCAGGGAGTGAACAACCAGATGCTTCTAGTTTTCTGTGCCTGCATTTGAGCATTTGAAAAAAGGTACTTCTGTGAACAAGAGCTGCAGGCACAGGCTTTGTATAACATCTCATCACATCTAAGAGAGGCTAAAAAAAAAAAACAGCAAAAAGAATCTAAGGGGACCTGTATGGAGTACTGCTGGTTTCCACTATAGATATCTTCTTTGCTATCTACAGCAACAAGATATTTCCCATGTAAAGAATATAACTCCTAGGGGAAATACCTGGATTCATAGCTTGGTCAAGAACTGATAATTATCTTGATGATTAAAAATGGAACTGAATTGTGTGTGTGTGCGTGTGTGTGTGTGTGTGTGTGTGTGTGTGTGCGCGCGCGCGCGCGCTAGATAATAGTGATTCTTATTACAACATTGCCTGTGAATGACTAATGCATTTTAATCAACAGAGCTAAGAAACCAAAATATATAAGAGACAATACATTCTATTTCCAATGTTGCTTTTCTTTAATAATTGTTTGAATTAGATATTATAAAGAGATAAATAACTAGATGATAGATAGATTATAGATAGATAATAGATAGATGATTAATAGATGATAGATAGATACATAGATGCATACGTAGACACATACATATATGATAGATATAGATAGATAGATAGATAGATAGATAGATAGATAGATAGATAGATAGATAGATAGATAGATAGATAGATAGATAGATAGACAGACAGATATAGTTAATGCATTTGGTTAACTCTTACCCTCATACTCTCTTTATCTCCCTTCTCCTCCTGTTAATTCCCCCCTCTTCTCTTCAGATCCCCTTCCCATGTTTCTCTCATGCTGTTTGTTTTGTAACCCAGTAAGTTTGTCCAGGGCCATCTGTGTGACCATGGGTTTTGAACTGTCCAGTGGGGTTTGGTGAATTCATCAGTGGAAGAGCCTCTGACAATGACTCCACCTTCCCCAGAATGTGTCAGTAGCCAACTGTTCATGGTGGACTGACTGGGCTCTGTAAGTCCCTTCCCTACTGACTGACTTTTGACAGGCCCGGTGCAGGCAAATGGGGCTTCAATGAGGTCATGATTACAGTGGTTGTGTCAGTGCCAGGAAATGACGTTTAGTAGCACTTCTCCTTATCTTCCAGCTCTTCTACTTCCTCTTCGGCAATGTTACCTGAACCTTTGAGAGGGTTATGTAAATATCCTGTTTAGAGCTGAACACACAGGGGTCCCTTTTTTTTTATCTCCTGAAAACCAAAGTCTGTAATCTCCACCACTCACTGCACTGGAAAGCTTCTATAATTACTTCTCAAAATAGCATTTGTTAGTGGATACACACATAAATGTTGAGAAGGCAGTTTGATGCCATATCAGCTTAGCTAATCAAAAATAGTCTGTTTCTCTGCTAGAGTATATAACCTGCCCAGCCATGAGTTTTGAAAAATGATTATAGAACCAAGTCATTGGCAGCAGTGCCTTTTCATCTATTTCTGGGAGATGAACAAAAAGAAGTAGCAAGAGGTTGTATTATTTGGGGGACTTCAAGGTCTCCCTAACCAACAATTCATGAGGAGAGATCACTCACTGGGCACTATTCAGATATGTGGCTCATTTTTAATTTCATATTTTGCTTTATTGGTATTATGTAGGGAATGCTTTATAGATTCTAGATACTAGTCCTCTCACATATATATCTGTCAAATATTTTCTTCTCATTCTCTAGGTTAACTCTTTACCTCATCAGTGGCTCTGGAATTTGTATTAAAATAAGAAGTAAGACATACCACCACCTCTAAAATATCAGGATGCATATAGTCTTACATCCCAACCTCAAAGTCTACCTACTGATCTCAGTGCAAGTATTCATCTGCTTGTTTTCTTTTCTAGACTTTTCTCTCCCCCATTCCCTTTTGTCATTATATTATAAATTCTATTTTCATCAATTAAACAGATAAATAAAAGGTATACCAAATGGAAAGGGAGAAATGAAGTCTCTTTGTTTATACCTAACATGATTATTCATGTAAGAAAACTTTTGAAAGTAAATCATTGTAGTAAGTATTGGGATACTGAGAAAAAAAATCAACTGCTTTCTAACACTAGCAATGAAAAACTGGAAACTGAAATTCAAACCTCAGAAATTCACAGGTACAAATATATATTTTACATATATATATGTATAATATATATTTGTACATATATGTATATATGTATGTATATATTTGTATAATATGTATGTGTATATATATGAGGTAAACAATATAATATGTTAAAATAAATCAAGAAGAATGAAAGAAATGGAAGGATACTCTGTGTTTACACACATTGAGTCTCAATGCTATCATAATGTCATCTCTTTCAAATTTCTATAAATTTGATATATTCTCACTCAAAATACCAGCCATTATTATATTATTACAATTGCCTATAAAGTTCATGTATACAGTATATGACCCAAAATAAATGATACATTACTGAAGAAGAACAAAGTTGGAAGGTCTATACTATGCAACTTCTAATTCAATATAAATCTTCAGCATTTATGACAATATGGCACTTATGATATAACAGACAAAGCAACCAATGGACCAGAGTTGACTTCCTAAAACAGACACATATTTCCATTGATCTTTGATGAAGGTGCAAAGGCAACACAGTGGAGCAAAGAATATTTTACAATAAATGTTGATCCAACAACTAGATGTGCTGAGCCATCAGACTCACACATCCCTTATCCATTTCAAAAAAAACTTTCTCAAAACAGAAGAAAAATATACATTTAAAATTTGAAGACATAAAACTCTTAGAGGATAACAATGGAGAAGAACTAGATGATCTTAGGTTTAGTAACATCTTTTTCTATACAACACCAAAGGCACAAACCATGAAAAGAAGAATTAATAAGATGGACTTCATTTGAATGTAAAATTCCTGTTCCGTGAAAGACACTTTCAAGAAACTAAAAGACAAGTCTTTGAAGGGAAGACAATATTTGCAGAAAGCATTTCCAATAAAATATTGTCACTTAAAACTTATAAAGAATTTAAAATACAACAGTCAGAAATAGATTTTAAAAGTGAGATTTATCTGATAATAACACAATAGAAATATGGCACACAAATACAAGAAAATATTTTCTATATCATAAGCTATTAAAAACACAAATTAGAGCTGCAAGGAGCCACAACTACACTTATATTCCGAAATGCTACCAAAGATGTGGACCAACAAAATCTCTTTTCCATTACTGATGAGGACATACAATGAATGGCCGTTTTGAAAGGCAGTTTGGTGATTGACTACAAATTTAAAGATAATCTTACCATACTCCCAGCAATCAGGCTTCTCAATATTTAATTAAAAAACTTTTATGCAAAGCTCTGTTTGTGATATATGCAAGCTCTATTCCTGATTGAGAAAACAAGGAAGGAGCCAAGGTGCCCTTGGGTATATAAACTTTGCACACTAGAATGTACTTCATAGCTATAAGAAATCAAGCTATGAAAACTACAGCAGAAATGAAAGTGATCATTTCTATCCTAGTTTTCTTTCCTGTTCTGATAAAATACCCTGATGAAATCAACTTAGAGGGAAAAATGTCTCCATCATGGCAAGTAAATCAAGACAGCAGGAGCTCGAGGATGCTACTTACATCACATCCACAATCAGGAAGCAGAGAGTGATGAGTGGTTGTGCTACCCCACTTCCTTCTTCATATTCAGTCTGGAATGTGCTCCCCATTTTTAGTACAATTCTTCCCACTTATAACCTAATTGTCATGGTCCTTTACAAGCATGCTCAGAAGCTAAATAATCCCTCATATTATTTACCTGGAGGTACCTGGAGGCTTGTCTCCAGAAAATACCAAAGCATCTAAAGTTGACTGCATCTAACCATCATGATTACTAAGTAGAAGTATCCAGTCCTAAAAAAGCACATGATGTGATTCCAGCTATATGGTAGTCTTCAAAGGGAAAGCAATGGGCATGGGAAAAGATCAATCATGTGGAAATCCTAATGGGGAGGAATGAGTACGTAGAACACAAAAACTTGTTAGCAAAGTGAAACAATTCTGTGTGAACAACAACAGGTGCAGATATCACAGAAAATGTGTGAGTGTCCAGAACCCTGAATGGACCCTGATGTAATCTATGAACTTTAGTGTCAGTGATTCTAACAAATACACTTCCTGCTGAGGGGGTGTTGACGATGGGAGTAATATATGCAGCTTAGCAAGCAACAGGAGATCTTTCAGAGCCTTCCTTCTATGGGCCTGACTTCTCTAAAAATTGTCAGGAAAAATCATCACAGACTCTTCATTATATCACCAAGTGCAAAAATCTCATTGCTTTTTATGTTTCAGAGATGTCTAAAAGGAAGTAATTCCTACTTTGAGTTTGAGTATTAACCTCTGTAACCAATTTATGTAGTTTCCACACAAGTAAATGCAAGCATCACGGCATAGTAGAGATTGTGTTGTGTTCTAACTGGTCATCCATATGCAAATGTTTTCTCAAATAATTTGAATCAATAAAACGTGTAATTTAACAATGATTGGCTCAGGTCTATCTAGAATGCCACTGTTTTATGGAGTGTAGCTTCCTTCTCTTAAAAATAACAGACCTCAGGTGAAAATTCTTTGTTTAGCTCTGTACCCCAATTTTTTTTTAATTTCTATATTTTTTATTTACATTCCCAATGATTTCCCCTTTCCCAGTTCCCCCCTCCCCAAAAGTCCCATAAGCCCTCTTCCCTCCCCCTGTTCCCCATTCAACCCCCTCTCACTTCTCTGTCCTGGTATTCCCCTACATCCAGTCTTTCCAGGACCAGAGGTCTCTCCTTCCATCTTCTTGGAAATCTATTGATATGTGAATTGTGTCTTGGGTATTTCGAGATTCTGGGTTAATATCCCCTTATCAATGACTGCATACCATGTGTGTTCTTTTGTGATTGGGTTACCTCACTAAGGATGATATTTTCCAGTTCTGACCATTTGCCTAAGAATTTCATGAATTCATTGTTTTTAATTGCAGAATAGTATTCCATTGTGTAAATATACCACATCTTCTGAATCCATTGAGGGACATCTGGGAGCTCCTGTTATACCACTCCTGGGCATATACCCAGAGGTTTCCCTTGCATGCAATTTATAATTGTACCCCATTTTTAATAGGGTTATTTGGCTAGCTGGAGTCTAACTTCTTGAGTTCTTTGTATATATTGGATATTAGCCCTCTGTCGGATGTAGGGTTGGTAAAGATCTTTTCCCAATTTGTTGGCTGCTGCTTTGTCCTTTTGACAGTGTCCTTTGCATTACAAAAACTTTGTAATTTTATGAGGTCCCATTTGTCAATTCTTGATCTTAGAGCATAAGCTATTGGTGTTCTATTCAGGAAAATTTCCCCTGTGCCCATGTGTTGAGAAGCACCTAAAGAAATGTTCAACATCCTTAGTCCTTAGGGAGATGCAAATCAAAACAACCCTGAGATTCTACCTCACACCAGTCAGAATGGCTAAGATCAAAAACTCAGGAGACAGCAGGTGTTGGCAAGTATATGGAGAAAGAGGGACACTTCTCCACTGCTGGTAGGATTGCAAGCTGATACAACCACTCTGGAAAGCAGTCTGGCGGTTCCTCAGAAAACTGAGCATGACATTACCAGAGGACCCTGTTATACTCCTGGGCATATACCCAGAGGCCTCCCCGGCATGCAATAAGGACACATGCTCCACTATGTTCATAGCAGCCTTATTTATAATAGCCAGAAGCTGGAAAGAACCCAGATGTCCCTCAACGGAGGAATGGATACAGAAAATATGGTATATTTATACTATGGAATACTACTCCGCAATTAAAAACAATGGATTCACGAAATTCTTAAGCAAACGGATGGAACTGGAAAATATCATCCTTAGTGAGGTAATCCAATCACAAAAGAACACACATGGTATACAGTCACTGATAAGGGGATATTAACCCAGAAGCTCGGAATACCCAAGACACAATTCACATATCAATTCATTTCCAAGAAGAAGGAAGGAGAGACCCCTGGTCCTGGAAAGACTGGATGCAGTGTAGGGGAATACCAGGACAGAGAAGCAGGAGGGGATTGACTGGGGAACAGGGGAAGGGAAGAGGGCTTATGGGACTTTTGGGGAGGGGGGAACTGGGAAAGGGGAAATCATTGGGAATGTAAATAAAAAATATAGAAAATAAAATAATAATAATAATAATGATAAAAAACAGGTCTCTCACATTGAATGTGGCTGATATCCTCTCTACTTCTCCATTTGATCCCATAGCATGAATAGTCAGTCACTTTGGGAACCTTTATCACTTATGGTGATACATTTTTATAAAAGTATCTTTTGACCCACAAAAGACTGAATTTTGGCAGAGTTCACAGCAAAGTTAATTTAAAAAAACAAACAAACAACAACAAAAAATACCTTTGGGAAGAACATTTAAGACACTTAACCTGTTACCCTACTGTGCACTCAACCTATTGAAATTCAACCTGCCTTTATGAGAACACTGTAACCAACCTTATTTTGCCTTCAATTTCCCATGCAATTGCCCTTTACAACTTAAGCTAATGCATAACTTTAATCATAAGTTATGCACACTCCTATATACCTGATCCAGAATAATGTATTTATGTATGTGTGGGTTCTGTTAATCATTTGCTGAAGCAGTCAACTGGTTTGAAGCAACCCTATACAGTAACCATCTTTCATAAATGTTTCAGGCAACATGGATATAAGTTGGCAATGTTTGTTTGCCCTGTTGTTTGTCAGTAAAATTTATTCCTTTGTAAAACATTGTTAAAGAAAAGTATCCCACATCCTTTTTTTTTTTCTTGTTATTTTTCTGTTTTGGTCAGTAACTTAGTTAGGGACAGTCATGGATTCAGAGACTCAACAGACATATAGGCACAGCTCATCGATAAAGGAGCGAAACTGATCAGACCTATAGCAACCAGACTACAGACAGGTCAGTAACAACACTCTTGACAGGAGGCATAGGGAGAAAGGTCCAGAACTCAAATTTGGGATTCCCTTTGTGTCAGATTAATGCAAGAGGAAGTCCTTTGTTTTCATTTCTCAGTGCACTAACTGGCAGTTACCTTTATGGCTAATGTTAATTATTAACTTGACGCAGTGTTTATCAACATGACATGCTGTAGAAACGCCTAGAAGAAGGGCTTCTGTAGGCGACTCCATTCCCTAGGTAGTGAACTCTGTACTGTATATAGTGGAGAAAGCAAACTAAGAGCTGCTGTGCTTGCATTTATTGTTATGACTAGCTGCTTCAGGCTTCTGCTGACTTAATTTTCTCGCCATGAGATAATTGAACCATGAGATAATATAAACACTTCAGTTACTTTGTCATGGTACTTTTATCACAGCAACACAAAGAAACAATAGTCACCTACTTAAATCTTCATATTTATAATGCAACATAGCACAATAATAAACCCAAACATCAATCTTATCCCAAGATAACATTAGCAACCACATTCGTTATTCATGTTAAGATTTCATAACAAATAGACAAAAGTCCTCATATACCTGTTATCCACACACAGAATCTCATTTGGAAATTCAAATATATAAGTGCTACTACTTAACTTCATGAAAGTAAGCCTGGCATACTATCTGAATAGGATGGTTAGTAAGTAGTTATGTTTTTCTCCTTATGTTTCTGGATAAATATTCTAGATAAGAAAATGTATAAGGTTCTTAGGATAATAAGCTCTATGCCCTAGTGAGCATCAGCTTTCAACTTGGCAAGACCCAAAATTTCTGAGAGCAGGTGATTTGGAGATTGTTTCAATCACGTTGGCCTGTGGGCATGTGTGTGAGGCATTGTCTTAATTGCTAATGATGTAGGAGGGCCTGGCCCATTGTAGGTAGGATCAAACTTAGGCAAGTAGACCTGGGCTATATAAAAACAGTATCTGAACAAGTCAGACTAAGCAAGGTAGTAAGTAGCATTCCTCTGTGGTTTCTTCTTCTAGCTCTTGTCTTGAGTTCTTGCTCTGAGTTCCTCAATGAATACTGTGTAAGACGGATAAGCCCTTTGAAAAGAACCCCAAGACTCGAATGGAGTCACCAATATTTTCATTTCTGACACAGCAAATGAATGCCCATGACATCCAGCTGCATGATAATAAATTTGTCTCACTTTATGCATATTAACTTGTTATGCAGAAATAGAAGACAAGTATCATAATTCACGCAGAGCTTACATATAACTTCAGGATGATGCTCACCTTCAGAGCTTTCACTTGATTTGTGGTTGTGTGTGGTAGAGAGTAAACTTGTTTCTTTTAATAAAGACCTGTGTACTGTAGAAAACCCAAGCAACCAGAAATCAATAATAAGATGTAATGATCAATAGTTGTGACTACACTGAGATAGTGGTTCCTGCCACAATTAGAATCTCCATGTGAAAGAACAAACTATGATGAATACCTGTCTTCATTTGATATGCATGGGCCACAGACTCAAGAATGGATTTTCACTATTTGGCATAAAGGCAAACTGTAAATGGATTGAATAGTTGTTTCCTCCGTAGTATTTGGAAGCTCCTCAAACACTGAGAAAATTTTACTGCAGCTGGCTTATTTACCCAGAACCGCTGTCTCAAGCAAAGATGACAGAAAGAGGTTCAGTAGAAAGAGGGGTTTTTTATTTTTGTTATTTCTGTGTGTGTGTGTGTGTGTGTGTGTGTGTGTGTGTGTGTGTGTGTGTACTGTGCTGTGTATGCTGGATCCACAGAAGTCAGGAGAGGGTGTTGCATTTCCTGGCATTAGAATTGTAGGTGGATGAATATAGTGTTTGGAACTGTACTCTAGAGTTCTACGAGAGGACAGAGCACTCTTGCCTGCTGAGCTATCTCTCTATCTCTCCTCAGGAAGACTTTTGTCATGACAGAAGTGAAAATTTTTTACAAATTATTATATTTTTCTTTTTTCATTTTTAAATTTATTTATTTATTAGATATTTTCTTTATTTACATTTCAAATGCTATCCCCTTTCCTGGTTTCCCCTCTGAAAACACCCTATCCCATCCCCACCTCCCCTGCTCATGAACCTACCCACTCCTGCTTCCCTGTCCTGGTATTCCCCTATAATGGGGCTTTGGGCCTTCTCAGGACCAAGGGCCTCTGCTCGCTTTGATGTCCAACAAGGCCGTTCTCTGCTACATATGCATCTGGAACCATGGGTCTCTCCATGTGTACTCATTGGTTGGTGATTTAGTCCCTGGGAACTCTGGGGGTAGTGGTTGGTTCATATTGTTGTTCCTCTTATGGGGCTGCAAGCTCATTCAGTTCCTTCGGTCTTTTCTCTAGCTCCTCCATTGGGGACCTTGTACCCAGTCCAATAAATGGCTGAGAGCACCTCTATATTGGTCAGGTACTGGCAGAGGCTCTCAGGAGACAGCTATATCAGGTTCCTGTTGGTAAGCACTTGTTGGCATCCACAATAGTTTCTGGGTTTAGTGAGTATATATGGGATGGATCCCCAGGTGGGGCAACCCTCCTAAAAAATGGGGTACAGAGTTAAACAAAGAGTTCTCAACTGAGGAATACCAAATGGCTGAGAAGCTCCTAAAGGAATGTTCTACATCCTTAGTCATCAGGGAAATGCAAATCAAAACAACCCTGAGATTCCACCTCACTAGAGTCAGAATGACTAAGATCAAAAACTCAGGTGACAGCAGGTGCTGGGGAGGATGTGGAGAAAGAGGAACACTCCTCCACTGCTGGTGGGATTGCAAGTTGGTACAACCACTCTAGAAATCAGTTTGGCGGTTCCTCAGAAAATTGGACACAGTACTACCTGAGGATCCAGCTATACCACTCCTGGGCATATACCCAGAGGATTCTGTAATAGAAACATGTAGTAGAGTGTTCACATGCTCTACCATGTTCATAGCAGCCTTATGTATAACAACCAGAAGCTGGACAGAACCCAGATGTCCCTCAACAGAGGAATGGATACAGAAAATGTGGTACATTTACACAATGGAGTACTATTCAGCTACTAAAAACAATGAATTCACAAAATTCTTAGGCAAATGGATGGAACTAGAAAATATCATCCAGAGTGAGGTAACCCAATCACAAAAGTACTCACATGGTATGTACTCTCTGACAAGTGGATATTAGCCCAGAAGCTAGGAATACCCAAAACATAATTCACAGACGACACGTAGCTCAATAGAAGACCAAAGTGTGGGTCCTTTGGTCCTTCTTAGAAAGAGGACAAAATACCCATGGAAGGAAATACAGAGACCAAGTGTGGAGCAGAGACTGAAGGAAAGGCCATCCAGAGACTGCCCTACCTGCTGATCTATCCCATACATACTTACCAAACCCATATACTATTGTGGATTCCAACAAGTGCTTGCTGACAGGAGCCTGATATAGCTGTCTCCTGAGGGCCTCTGCCAGTGCCTGACAAACACAGAGGTGGATGTTCTAAGCCAACAATTGGACTCAGCACAGGGTAACCAATGGAGGAGCTAGAGAAAGGACCTGAGGAGCTGAAGGGATTTGCAGCCCATAGGAGGAACAATATGAAACAACCAGTATCCCCAGAGCTCCCAGGGACTAAACCACCAACCAAAGAGGGACCCATGGATCCAGCTACATATGTAGCAGAGGATGGCCTTGTCAGACATCAATGAGAGGAGAGGCCCTTGGTCCTGTAAAGGTTCTTTGCCCCAGTGTAGGTGAATGCTAGGACAGGGAAGCAGGGGTGGGAGGGTTGGTGAGTAGGGGGAGAGGGGAAAAGGATGGGGTATTTTCAGAGGGAAAACCAGGATAGGGGATAACATTTGAAATATAAATAAAGAAAATATCTAAAAATAAATAATAAATAAATAAAAATCAATGCCAAAAAGAAAACAGAGAGCCATCTGCTGGTATGTCAAGCAGTGTACCAGATATTGAATATCTGCATAATTGAGCATAAAGCAATAAAATGGTATGCTTCGTAAGGGACATTAATCCAGGAGATGTCAGAAGGGTAACCAGGCTGGTGCAAGATCTTCTGGGAGTTTGCTGTTGAGCCAAATCAGGGTGCCAGTGAGCTTTAGGAAGAAAAAGGAATTACAGCTAAGCTTATTCTTAATGACTTGTTAGAAAGAGACTTCATCTACAGACCAAGTAACACCACAGTCACAAAATATCATCTGACTTCCTCTCAAACAACCCAATTAAGAAATTGCAGGGGTCAAGACAAAACAATTATACATTTGGTACTGCACTCTTAGCAGATGTATTCTATGCCTTTTGCCGTATCCAACTAATCATAAAGGCAAGTTTTATTTTAATGTGGAAGGGAACTAACTATACAAAGGTATAATTGTCAGAGAACATAGATGGCAATTTCCAGGTTAAAGGCCATATACTTCAGCAGGAATTTCACTCAAAGATTTGACTCAGGCCCATATAGCTAATATGACTTGGAATTTTTACCAAAACTAGCAACACAATCCATATATCTAAGCCTAAAAATACTTAATGGGGTGCTTGCTTTAGGGATGCGCTTTCTTAGGGGAAAGTATACAGATTTTCACCAACTATTGATACCTACCTTCTTCCACTACTGACCGCTCTTTGCTCCATGTTTTGCAATTTTTCAACAAAACCATAAGTTCACTTGAGTCTCCTCAGCTGGTAGATAGGACCCATCTTCCTGACTAACAGTTTGAACTAGTCCTAACAACTCCTCTGATTTTTGTGTTAGCCTCGTTGAGTTTCTGATGAGGCAACAACTTTCTGAAGCACAAATCCAAAGCCACATAGAAAAGGAAAGGAAAATGGGACCCGGAAATGTGAGAAATGAGTACCATTAGGGCTGTTGATCAAGACAAGTCACAGAGGTTGCTCATCTGGAGAATCTGTCAGAGAAATACACAGAATGTGGATGGCGAGGTACAAGTGAGGTGAAGGAAAAGCTCTGAGAGGTGGGTGCCATTAGTGTAGCCAGAGGAGGGCTGTGGATATGACACTCATGTTCTGTCTTCTTTGTTCCTGTAATGAACCTCAGAAGAAAATGAACTCAGTCAACTATGTCTCTCACACTCATAATGCTCCACTTGCCCTGTTCCCAGTGAGATGTACACTTAATTGAAACTATTCCTCTGTTGCCTCTGGCTTTTACTGACCTCTGTCTTTATCACTAGGACAGGAATGGCCAGGCTGGGCAGTTCCAAGAGAAGAAATCTGGGACCAAAATCCTTACTCAGAGTGAGATATATGTATGGTGACTGACATAAGGTAATTTTTCTCTAATAATACTGCCTTAAGCAATTTCTGAAGGTTGGTTCAGCATAGACTGAAAGATTCTAAATTATCTCAGCTCACTAAGGGTCTTTGTAAGATTTAATGTAAGGAACTCATTCAAAGATTCTTTCTACATTTTCTTGGTCTTTCTGCTAGCAACACCTTACAGTATCATATTCTAATTAGAGATCCTGTATGGATTACCTAAAGAAATATGAAGAATTTCTCTAAACAACACAATACCAAGATTTATCTACAGCTATGCCAAAAACATGTTTCAAGTGGTTTTGTTTTATCATAGAGTGTACAAGCTCACACCTTTAGGAATAATATTCTAATACTATAATATAAATGCTCTCATTTCATAGGTTAGTTTTCCAAATCAAAATTCCATATTAGGAAAATATCCACACTTCAATAGGAAAGCCTGTCATAAAATTATATGTGGATAGTAATTCTCAAAATGCACACTAGTCTATATTCTGTATTTTAAAAATGTTCCTCTCACACTTTAAGCAGTATTGCACACCTTGGTTTGAGACTAATAGAAACAAAATCTGCATCTATGGAAGTTAACTGATCTAAAGATAACCCTATATTTCAATTTTCAAAAGACTGTTTTGTAATTGCTTCTCAACACTCAGTTTTGTGTACCATCATTGCAATCTGTATTCACTGTATTTATAGGATGCCTGGCATCTTTGATTGTCACAGTGGAAGCAGAGATACATGACTCATTTGCTACTACTTGGAGGAATTCTTAATCAGCTTTGAGAGGTCTTGCTGGATGACCAACCCCTGGTATTCACTTTTTCATACGATTGTGGAAGATGTCATGTTTTTCTTGGTATATGCTCAATCAATAATGAGATAAAATTGTGGTAATATGCAATTTTACATTTAAGACACAATATTTCCTCTGAAGCTTTGAAGCTTCCTTTGAGGTTGAGCTCTCTCTTGTTCTGACACTGTCTTCTGCCAACCCTGCCCCATTTTTCCTTCTACCAATCCATGAACATAGGATGCATTTCCATTTTCTGTATCTCTGCCAATCCCTTTCTTCAGAGATTTAAGTTTGTATTGTAGAATTACTTCAACTCTTTGGTTAGGGTTATTCTAAGATACTTCATTGTCTTTGATGATACTATAAATGATATAAAGTGATCATGGTCTCTTTCTCAGTTTATTGGTTGTTAGTATATTCAAAAGTTTTATTAGTTGTACATTGCTCATAATGCTGATTGTTTCTAGAAGTTTTCTGGTAGAATTTTTGAGATTCCCTTCTATATAGTATCATATCATCTGTAAATAGGAATAATTCAGTTTATTCTTTTTCTATTTGTATGCCTTTAATTTTCTTTTCTTGTCTTATTGCTACAGCTAGTGCTTCTGGAAGTATATTGAAAAAGAATGGAGACAACGGGAAGCCTCATCTCATTTTTTATTTTATTGACATTTTATTTCTTTAAAGTTTTCTCCATTTAGGATAACATTGGCTATGGGTTTATCATATCCAGCCTTTATTATGTATATATCCTGCAATTACAGGATAAAGTCAACTTGATCATGGTGGATGATCCTCTTGGTATGTAACTTTATTTGATTTCCCAGCATTTTACAGAGAATTTTAGTATATATCTTCATCAGGAATTTTACTCTGCAATTTTTTATTTCTATTATTATGGTATCATTACATAGTTTAGTACTGGGTGGTACTGGCTTCATAGAACAAGACTGGGATTTATCCTTTCTTTTGGTTGTTATTGTTGCTATTGCTGTTGTTTTGTTTCTTTTTAAGTTTGAGAAGCATTGATGAAAGTCTGATTTACCAGACTTTCTCTTTGAAAGTCTGGTAAAATTCTGCTGTGAATCTATCTAGGTCTGGGCTTTTTATTGTTGTTGTTTTGTTTTGTTTGTTTGTTTGTTGTTTGGGGGGTTGGAAGACTTTTTATTACTATTTCAATATCCTCATTTGTTATGGGTCTGTTTAGGTTGTTGATCTCTTCTTGGTTTAAAATAATTGATGGGATGAATCAAAAAAGCAACAATCACTTCTTTCAGATTTTCCATCTTCTAAAATACATTTTTATGTATCTCCTTATAATATTCTGTCTACCATAATGTTTCCCTGATCATTTCTAATTATGTTAATTTGGGTCATTTTTTCTTTGGGTTAAGCCAAGAGTCTGTCAATTTTATTTATCATTTATCATCTCTAAACCCAGCTCTTAAAGTCATTGAGTCTTCATTTTGTTTTCTCTTTTCGTATTTCATTAATTTCTACTTTGGTTTATATTTTTTATTGCATCTACTGAGTTTGGATTTGATTTATTGTAGTTTGTCCAGATTAAGTTGAATCATTAAATCATTCATTTTAGTTATTACTGATTTTTCATTTATTTATTTATTTATTTTACATCCCAATCACAGCCCTGTACCCTCCTCTCCTCTCAGTCTCATTCTTACAAGTCACTCCCCTGTTATCTCTCCCTTTCTCCTCAAAGAGGGGAAAGCTCCCTATAAGTTCCAACCTGCCCTGGCAAATCAAGTCTCAGAAGGATTAAGAGCATCCTCTCCCTCTGAAGCCCAATGAGACAGTTCAGCTAGGAGAAGGGAATGCAAAGGCAGGCAACAGAGTCAGAGACATCCTCCACTCTAATTTAATGTAAGTAATTGCTTAAGATTATAAACTTCTCTCTTAGAACTGCTTTTAACATGCCCCAGAGGTTTTGTTGCATTATCCTTAATTCCATGTAGTTCTAGAAATATGTTTATGTCTGTCTTTATCTCTTCTTCATTCAGTAATGAGTCATTTAATATTTATGAACTTATACACTTGCTAGAGTTTTAATTGCTGTTGATTTTAACTTTTATTGCATAATGGTTAGATACGATATATGGAATTATTTCAATTTTTCTGTATTTTAAGGTGTGTTTTGTGTCCCAGATTTGGTCTATTTTAGAGAAGTTTCCATGTATTGCTGAGTAGCATGTATATACCTCAGGGTTGAGGTAGAATGTTCTGTAGTATTTGTTGGGTCTATTTGATGTTTATCCTAAGGTTTCTCTATTTATTTTTTTCTGATAAAATATTTGTTGGATAAAATGTGGTGCTGAATGAATCATCTGCAATTATTAGTTTTGTGTTCATCTATATCTTTAATTTCATTAGTATACTTTTTATGAAATTGAGTGTACTAGAGTTTGGGTATATATATGTTTAGTATTGTGGTATGTTCTTTACTAATTGATCCCTTGATTAGAATGAAGTGGTTTTTTACTTTGATATTAATTACTTGCTTGTATTCTTCATAGTTACTTTGATTTTATAAGGATTTTGTTTTATTTGTTTACATTTTAGAGTCTCTTGGCTGTACTTATTCCTTTCATCAGCTTGGAATAGTTCTTCTAGTATTTTGTTTAGCATTTTTGTTGTTCTAGTGTAAGAATTTTTAGGTTGTTTGGATCATGGAAAGTTTTTCTTTCTCCTTTAACAGCAGATAGCTTTGCTGGGTACAACATTCTAGTTTGGCAGTTGGGGTCTTTTAGAACTTGAAGTTTATTGCTCTAGGCTGTTCTAGTTTTGTAGTTTCCATTGAGAAGTTAGGTGTTATTCTGGTAGTTTTTTCTTATATTTTGTCACTTGCAGCTTTCAATACTTTTACTATATTCTGTGTATTTAGTTGTTGATATGCTATGAGGTATTTCTTTTTTGGTATTGTCTAATTAGGGTTCTGTGTACTTCTTGTATCTATTTGGATGTATCTTGCTTAGTTTGAGGAAGTTTTCTTCTATGATTCTGTTAAAACTCTAGTCCATGCACAAGTTTTGAGACTATTCTTTAATTTTTATTCAATTATATTTTCATTTTAGAGTGCATTCTCATCAATGTTTCTATCATTTTCCTAAACATTTTCAAATCTTGAGTTATCTTCATTATTTCATTCAAGTATATACTTGTATTTTCTTGGACATCATTCAAGTGTTTATGTTACCATGTTGGATTCAATGAGGTGTTTGCTCATGTCTTCTTTAAATTGCCTAAAATTTATATAGTTTATTATTGATTGATATTTTAAATTGTGTGACCTGTGGTTCATCTAAGAATATCTCATTAAAGAACAGTGATAGAGGTCTTGAGAGTTTAGTGGGAGAGATGCTGTTTGGGCCCTTTCTATTCTTTGAATTTTTTTATTTAATCTGGGCATATAGACTTCTTTCTTTAGTTGTGTCTGATGTGATAACTTGGCCATTCTTAGACTAGGCCTGTGCAAGATTTGCACAACTGGCATTGTTGTAGTCAGGTAATGTTAGTAGAAGATCTATTAATTAGACCAAAGAAAGAAGGCTCCCAAACCATGAGTTTATAGTGAGGCCAGGAAAAAGAAACTCTTGGGAGAAGAGGGTTCACAGCCTCAGGTCTGGAGTAAGGCTGTATGGATTTACAGATAACAGAGGATAAAGGAAGAGGAGACAGGAAAGCAGTGACTCACTCAGGAAAAGTGGCTCAAGAACAAAATAAGTTTGTGGATTGTAGGTCTGGAAAAGACTTGTGCAAACCTCTGTTATTGCTAGCCTTATTTCTTCATGCTCTAAGACAAGGGACTGTCTCTGAAATCTCTACATTGCTATGAGATTTGGGATGTCTCTGTAGCCTTCTGCTCTGCCAACATCTGCTCTGGATCCTCTCCACAAGTCAATATGATCTTTGTAAACTTAATTTACTTTTATCCTGTTTAGCAAAACAACTTCTGTGATTGCTATAATTAAAGAATGATAGCTCTGTAAAATATTTTGGGGCCAATTCTATGGCACTGAAGCAGATGAGCTATTATTCCCAATCCACAGGTTCTTAATTAGCACAAAGTAGTGAGCTGTACTTGAAATTCCTCATAGTAAACGCAGAAAGATATTTAATTTTGAACGTTAACTATGTGCTATTGAGGTCTTGCTTACTAAAAACTTTAGGATCTTCAGTCTTGAATTAATTTGCTTATTGATAATTTTTGGTTTTGGATAGAATATACTGAAGCAACTTTATATTTTATTTATAAATCCAGATAGGCATTGCACATATGTACAGTAAATGAGAACTATTGCATCCATGAGGCCATGAATAAGAAAGTTTTAAATTCACTTAAAAAACACTTTTCTGACTAAAAAAGCAACAAATTAATTTCTAGATGGGCAATATGTAAAAGAAATGACTACACTTTAGTCATACAATGCAGATCTTTGTGGTTACAATGTAAGTAAAAATTCTAAAACTATTCAATGTATAGTTGAAACCAAAATACAAAAGAATTGACTAGAATTTATTTTTTAAAAAAATGCTTATAGAATATAACAACACTAAACAAATATGATAAAACATTTTCATGAAGATGATATTTTCAGTCATCAGCCCAAATGTTATCTAATGGCATAGATATAAAATAAATAGGAAAGGTCTTGGAGTCTCAAATATTTGGCTCTAAAAATTGTATTTAAATATCCGCTAAAACTTTGGAAAATTCATAAGATGGAAGAAGTAGAAGGTATTCTATATGAACCAATGATGCTAGTACTTAAATATACTCACTAATTTTGAATGTGGTGTCAGCAAACTGGACCAGAGAATGCATTCTAATAAAAAAATGTATTACCAAAATAAATAAATAAATAAAAACACTATTCATAAAATGTAAAGAAAACATATACTATGAAAAGTTTCTGTTGATATTTTTAAGACAGTAACTGTGTGACTAAGAAATTGGGCCCTTGTTTATACAAAGTCATCTCTGGGGGCTTTTTAAGGCAAAAGTGCTCAGAATCACATTTTAGGGGAATGAATTATGGTAAGGATAGGACTGTTTTACAGGGTGATTGAGAAGAAGAGTAAGTAAGTAGATGTTTAAATAAGAATAAAAAGTTTTGCTGGATTCTGGCAGTCATTGAAGTAGTTTGTCTCAATGTTCCAATGAAAAGTCTACTTCAGACAGAATCCACCACAGTTTCCGAAGACCCCCTAAATTACAGGAAAATATTTATTAAAACATCATTATACAACTATGTAAAAACAATAACACTAAGAAAATAACAAATTATGAAATGCAACTGGTGGAACCAAATCACAAAATCATAAGCCACACTTTTTTTTTGTATTTTCATGAGTATATTTCCTTTTTTTTTTTAGCCACACTTTTTTATTGTATTTTTCTCTCCTGTAATTTGTCTGAATATAAAATCAACCCCAGAATCCTGTGGCGAAGGTAGACTTTAGTCACTTCTGTGACTAAAGAACTAAGGTTGAGGCCAATCCTGAAATACTCATGATTGTTTAGGGAGCTTATGCAAAACCATTTCCCTTCCTACTGAATCTGACAAGAATCTGCATTCTATCTGTACAGCGCAATTAGATGTATCTGTTGCTAGCAAAAGCTCTTTTAGTCTTCCTTTCCAACCCCTGAAAGCACAATGCAAATGAACATAGCATTATATACAGTGAGGTAAACTTTCTAAAACAAATTACTTTCCACAACATTTGGAAAATTATTTTATGGAAAAAATACATGTAATTTTCACTAAAAGGCATGACCCTATGGTTCCTAAAGAATTGGGGAAAAGTCATTAGAAATACAATTGTTAAGATGAGAAAAAAGTTAAAATGAAATAGAATTATTTGGATCTGCATCATAAGAAGAGAATTATGTTCACCCTGCAGATAATAGAACCATTGACACAGAAGACATCTCTAATAAGGACTCCCTTAATGCAGGCCAATGTGACTGCCAATGTGAGAGAGAAAATTAGGCATCTCTTTTTTTGTTTCTCGTTTCAATAATTACATGTCATCAGAAACAATAGGAAAAGAATAACAAAATAGAAGGACAAAACGTTCCTGAGAGGAGAAACTTCTTAGGGAATTTAAAATGTTTCCTAAAATTCTGAATAAGATACAATATTAGGCAAATTCTAGAAAGAATTCAATGTGAAACCTTGAAACGGTCATATATAACTAAAACAAGTACTGGCTGCATCCATGTCTTACTGTAAACTTCAACATAAATTTCAGGAATTTTACTGACAGCTAGTGAGGTTTCTTTATTAGTAGTTGATTTGTCTTGCAAATGGCCTTGATAGACTTCCGTGATGACTATTGTTGGTTCTCATCTTAACTATATCTGGAATTAACTAAAACCCAAAAATGGAGGGTACACCTGTGAGGGGTTCCTGTTTAATTTGAAGTGGGAATGTCTACTTATAATCCTGAACCTTGAAGCAGGACGAGACACATTTAATCCAGATCTAATCTAAGCCATGCCTTCTGCTAGAAGCCTACATAAGGACTTGGAAGAAGGAAGGTTTTGCTCTTTGCTTGCTTGCTCTACTTTTGCTAACAAGTTCATTCCTTCACTGACATTAGAGTATATTTTGGGGGGGCGGATTTCAGTATATACTAAAAACCAGATGAGACATATAGCTTCATGGATTAAGCAACTACTGGGTTCATGAACTTTCCAGTTATAAGAAGCCATTTTTGGATTAGCTGGACTACAGCCTGTCAATCATGTAAGTCATTCGAGTAAATCACACATTTGAAAGTCACGCACATATATGATACAAATTTCAAATGTAAGATGAGTAAACACTGGATGAATCTTATACACCTACCCAGAGAACTGTCAAAAGTAATACAGATAATATGTGCAAGAACATTCAAGAAACTCTAACATATGAGTAATAAAGATTTTATGAAACAGAACAGTACTTAAAAATACGGACACAACCAGAGAAATGGGACTGAATGACAGGTACTACCCAATATCAACACTTATTCTAAAATTAGTACTATATGATATTAGCAAAAAGGAAACAAATCGACTGATTAAACAGAGTAGAGAACATTGAGATAGATCCATATAAATATTGTCAACCAATATTCAACAATGGGCCAAAGGCAAGAAAACAGAACAAAGAGAGGAATTTCAACTCCTGGGACTACAAGTATTCACATACAAAGAAATCAGTCTGCACAAAAAAACCTTGCACTGTTCAAAGAAAAAAATCAACGTGGATCATAGATGTCAATATAAAACTATAAAACTAGAATATAACACAGAGTAAAATTCAGCTGACTCCGCATTTGCTAACAGCATTATGGACATACTACCAAAAGCATAAGCCTTGATACACTAGACTTCACCAAAATTCTAAAATTTTGGTTTATTAAAGTTGGTACTATGATAATTAAAGAAAAAGTTAGAAACTGGAAGAAAATATTTGTAAAATATAAACCTGATATCCAGAATAAAAGAAAGATAAAACTTCAGACAGAACAATTAAAAAAAAAGAGAGACAACACAAATAAGGTGGAGCCCAAAGAATTAACAGCTGTTTCACCAAACGAAATAAGCAAACAGAAAAACAAGGACATAAAAACATGTTCTACAAGATAAGTCGGAATAAGGGCAACACCAAATGCTTCCACAGGTGAGGAGCAGAGGAGCCTCTCATTGGTAGTCACTGAAGCACAGACCCCTGCAGTACATCAGAGCATTTCATGGGAACACCCTAAGTTGCCTTCTTGGAAAACTAAGTAGACTTTTACTTCATAACCCAGAGAAGTGTAAATTTTAGTATTTTTTTTTCAAATTTGTAGAAGTTGTTTACTGTTTAATTTTGACCCTGGATCTCTCTGTGAAGTCCAAACTGGCTTCAGATTTATAATTTTTGAGTACTGGGATTAAAGGGACATGTGTAAAATGTAGAAGGAAATGTCTCAAAATCTCTTTATTTTCATTTCTTTATTTATTAGATATTTTCTTTATTTATATTTCAAATGTTAGCCCCTTCCCTGGTTTCCCCGACAAAGACAAACTATCCCATTCCCCCCTCCACCTGTTCACCAACCCACACACTCCCACTTCCTGGTCCTGGTATTCCCCTGTATTGGGGCATCAAGCCTTCTCAGGACCAAGGGCCTCTCCTCCCTTTGATGTTCAACATGTCCATCCTCTGCTACATATGCAAATGGAGACATGGGTCGCTCTTTGGTTGGTGGTTTAGTACCTGGGAGCTCTGGGGTACTGGTTGGTTCATATTGCTGTTCCTCCTATGGGGCTGCAACTTCCTTCAGCTCCTTCAGTCCTTACTCTGGCACCTCCATTGGGGACCTTGTGTTCAGTCCCATAGTTGGCTGAGAGCATCTGCCTCTGTATTTGTTAGGTACTGGCAGAGGCTCTCAGGAGACAGCTATATCAGGCACCTGTCAGCAAGCACTTGTTGGCATCCACAATAGTGTCTGACTTTGTTGACTGAATACAGGATGGATCCTCAGGTGGGGCAGTCTCTGGATGGTCTTTCCACACTTTGTCTCTGTATCTCCTCCCATGGGCATCATGATCCCACTTGTAAAAAGGACCAAAATATCTTTACTTTGATCTTCCTTTGTCTTGACCTTCATTTGTTCTGTGAATTCTATCTTGGGTATTCCAACATTATGGGCTAATATCCACTTATCAGTGAGAACATACCACGTGTGTTCATTTGTGATTGGGTTATCTCACTCAGGATGATATTTTCCAGTTCCATCCATTTGTCTAAGAATTTCATGAATTCATTGTTTTCAATAGCTGAGTAGTATTTCATTACGTAAATCTACCACATTTTCTATATCCGTTCCTCTGTTGAGGGACATCTGGGTTCTTTCCAGCTTCTGACTATTATAAATATGGCTGCTATGTACACAGTAGAACATGTGTCCTTATTATATGTTGGAGCACCTTCTGGGCATATGCCCAGGAGTGGTATAGCTGGGTCCTCAGGTAGTACTATGTCCAATTTTCTGAGGAACCACCAACTGGATTTCCAAAGTAGTTGTACCAGCTTGCAATCCCACCAGCAGTGGAGAGTGTTCCTCTTTCTCCACATCCTCCCCAGCACCTGCTGTCACCTGAGATTTTGATCTTCTCCATTCTGATTCTTGTGAGGTGGAATCTCAGGGTTGTTTTGATTTGCATTTCCTTAATGATTAAAGATGTAGAACATTTCTTTAGGTGCTTCTCAGCCATTTGGTATTCCTCAGTTGAGAATTCTTTGTTTATCTCTATACCACATTTGTTAGTAGGATTATTTGGTTCACTGGAGTCTAACTTCTTGAGTTCTTTGTATATATTAGATATTAGCCCTCAATTGGATGTAGGTTTGTTAAAGACCAACTTGTTGGTTGCCATTTTGTCCTATTGACAGTGTCCTTTGCCTTACAGAAGCTTAGTAATTTTATGAAGTCCCATCTGTCAATTCTTGATCTTAGAGCATAGGCTGTTGGTGTACTCTTCAGGAAATTTTCCCCTGTGCCCATGTGCTCGAGGTTCTTCCACAGTTTCTTTTCTATTAGTTTCAGTGTATCTGGTTTTATGTGGAGGTCTTTGATTCACTTGGACTTGAGCTTTGCCCAAGGAGATAAGAACGAATCAATTTGCATTTTTTCTACATGTTGACTGCCAGTTGAACCAGCACCATTTGTTGAAAAGGCTATCTTATTTCCACTGGATGGTTTTAGCTCCTTTGCCAAAGATCAAGTGACCATACATATGTGGGCTCATTTCTGGGTCTTCAATTCTGTTCCGTTGATCTACCTGCCTGTCACTGTACTAAAACCATGCAGTTTTTATCACTATTGCTCTGTAATACAACTTGAGGTCAAGGAAGCTGAATCCCCCAGAAGTTCTTTTATTGTTGAGAATAGATTTAGCCATTCTGGTTTTTGGGGTTTTTTTGGGTTTTTTTGTTTTTTGTTTTTTGTTTTTTGTTTTGTTGTTGTTGTTGTTGTTGTTGTTATTCCAGATGAATTTGAGAATTGCTCTTGCTAACTCTATGAAGAATTGAGTTGGAATTTTGATGGGGATTGCATTGAATCTGTATATTGCTTTTGGCAAGATGGCCATTTTTATTATATTAATCCTGCCAATCCATGAGCATAGGAAATCTTTCCATCTTCTGAGGTCTTTTTTTGATTCTTTCTTCAGAGACTTGAAGTTCTTGTCATAGAGATCTTTCACTTGTTTCATTAGAGTCATACCAAGATACTTTACATTGTTTGTGACTATTGTGAATGGAGTTGTTACCCTAATTTCTTTGTCAGCCTGTTTATTCTTTGAGTATAGGAAGGTTACTGAATTGTTTGAGTTTATTTTATATCTTGCCACTTTGCTGAAGTTATTTATCAGCTGCAGGAGTTCTCTGGTGGAGTTTTTGGGGCCACTTAAGTATACTATCATATCATCTGCAAATAGTGATAGTTTGATTTCTTCCTATCCAATTTGAATCCCTTTGACTTCTTTTTGTTGTCTAATTGCTCTAGCTAGAACTTCAAGTACTATATTGAATAGATACAGAGAGTGAGGGCAGCCTTGTCTAGTCTCTGATTTTAGTGGGATTGCTTCAAGTTTCTCTCCATTTAGTTTGATGTTGGCTATTGGTTTGCTGTATATTGCTTTTATTATGTTTAAGTATGGGCCTTGAATTCCTGATCTTTTCTAGACTTTTAACATGAAGGGATGCTGAATTTGGTCAAATGCTTTTCCAGCATCTAGTAAAATAACCAGGTAGTTTTTCTTAGAGTTTGTATATGTAGGGGATCTTGGGTGTATTTGCTACTTTTTGTGCTAGAGCTTTCAGCAAGCTGCTAGTGTATGCTCTCTCCAGTTTCTTTTGGGAGACACTCAGAGCTATGAGTTTTCCTCTTAGGACTGTTTTCATTGTGTCCCATAGGTTTGGGTATATTGTGGCTTCATTTTCCTTAAATTCTAAAAAAAAAAATGTACCTCATGGTACCTTCTCCAAAATTGACCATATAATTGGTCACAAAATAGACCTCAACAGATATAAGAAGATCGAACTAATCCCATGCCTCCTATCAGATCACTATGTAGTTACGGTGGTTTTCAATAGGAACAAAAACCAAAGAACATCCACATACATATGGAAGCTGAACAATGTTCGACTTAATGATAACTTGGTCAAGGAAGAAATAAGGAAAGAAATTAAAGACTTTTTAGAATTTAATCAAAATGAAGGCACAACATACACAAATTTATGGGACATGATGAAAGCTGTGTTAAGAGGAAAACTCATAGCTCTGAGTGCCTCCAAAAAGAAGCTGGAGAGAGCATACACTAGCAGCTTAACAGCACACCTGAAAATTCTAGAACTGAAAGAAGCTAATACACCTAACAGGAGTAGACAGCAGGAAATCATCAAACTCAGGGCTGAAATCTACCAAGTAGAAACAAAAAGAACTATACAAAGAATCAACAAAACCAGGAGCTGGTTCTTTGAGAAAATCAACAAGATAGATAAACCCTTAACCAGATTAACCAGAGGGCACAGAGACAGTATCCAAATTAACAAAATTAGAAATGAAAAGGGAGATACAACAACAGAAACTGAGGAAATTCAAAAAAAAATCATCAGATCCTACTACAAAAGCCTATACTCAACACAACTGGAAAATCTGGAAGAAATGGACAATTTCTTAGACAGATACCACATACCAAAGTTTAATCAGGATCAGAGAGACCATCTAAACAGTTCTGTAACACCTAAAGAAATAGAAGTGGTCATTGAAAGTCTCCCAATCAGAAAAAGCACAGAACCAGATGGTTTTAGTGCAGAATTCTATCAGACCTTCAAAGGAGACTTAACACCAATACTCTTCAAACTATTCCACAAAATAGAAATAGAAGGAACACTACTCAACTCATTCTATTAAGCCACAGTTATACTGATACCAAAACCACATAAAGATCGAACAGAGAACTTCAGATCAATTTCCTTTATGAATATTGATGCAAAAATACTCAATAAAATTCTTGCCAACTTAATCCAAGAACATATCAAAACAATCATTCACCACGATCAAGTAGGCTTCATCCCAGGGATGCAGAGATGATTCAATATACAGAAATCCCTCAATGTAATCCACTACATAAACAAACTCAAAGAAAAAACCTCATGGTCATTTCACTAGATGCTGAAAAAGCATCCGACAAAATTCAGCATCCTTTCATGCTAAAAGTCTTGGAAAGATCAGGAATTCAAGGCCCATATCTAAAAATAGTAAAAGCAATATATAGCAAACCAGTAGCCAACATCAAACTAAATGGAGAGAAACTTGAAGCAATCCCACTAAAATCAGAGACTAGACAAGGCTGCTCTCTATCTCCATATTTCCATATAAATACAGTACTTGAAGTTCTAGCTAGAGCAATTAGACAACAAAAGGTCAAAGGGATACAAATTGGAAAGGAAGAAGTCAAACTATCACTATTTGCAGATGATATGATAATATATTTAAGCAGCCCAAAAAACTCCAGAGTACCCCTACAGCTGATAAACAACTTCAGCAAAGTGGCCGGATATAAAATTAACTCAAAAAAATCAGTAGACTTCCTACACTTAAAGGATAAACAGACTGAGAAAGAAATTAGGGAAATGATACCCTTTATAATAGTCACAAACAACATAAAGTATCTTGGTGTGTCTCTAATCAAACTAGTGAAAGATCTGTATGACAAGAACTTCAAGTCTCTGAAGAAAGAGTCAAAGAAGACCTCAGAAGATACAAAGATCTCCCAAGCTCATGGTTTGGCAGGATTAATATAGTAAAAAGGCCATCTTCCCAAAAGCAAACTACAGATTTAATGTAATCCCCATCAAAATTCCAACTCAATTCTTCATAGAGTTAGAAAGAGCAATTCTCAAATTCATTTGGAATAACAAAAAACGAAGTATAACAAAAACTATTCTCAAGAGTAAAAGAGCTTCTGGGGGAATCAGTATCCCAGACCTCAAGCAGTACAACAGAGCAATAGTGTTAAAAACTGCATGGTATTGGTACAGTGACAGGCAGGTAGATCGATGGAATAGAATTGAAGACCCAGAAATGAACCCACACACCTATCGCCTTGTCACACTTGGTCTTTGACAAATAAGCTAAAACCATCCAGTGGAAAAAAGATAGCCTTTTCAACAAATGGTGATGGTTCAACCGGCAGTCAACATGTAGAAAAATGCAAATTAATTTGTCCTTATCTTCCTGTGAAAAGCTCAAGTCCAAGTGAATCAAAGACCTCCACATAAACCCAGATACACTGAAACTAATAGAAAAGAAACTGGGGAAGAGCCTCGAGCACATGGGCACTGGGGAAAATTTACTGAAGAGAACACCAATAACTTATGCTCTAAGATCAAGAATTGACAAACGGGACCTCATAAAAATACAAATTTTATGTAAGGCAAAGGACACCAACAATAGGACAAAATGGCAACTAACAATTTGGGAAAAGATCTTTACAAATCCTACATCCTATAGCAGGCTAATATCCAAGATATACAAAGAACTCAAGAAGTTAGACTCCAGCGTACCAAATAACCCTATTAAAAATGGGGTGGTATATTTACACAATGGAATACTACTCTACAATTAAAAACAATGAATTCATGAAATTCTTAGGCAAATGGTCAGAACTGGAAAATATCATCCTTAGTGAGGTAACCCAATCACAAAAGAATACCCAAGACACAATTCACATATTAATAGATTTCCAAGAAGATGGAAGGAGAGACCACTGGTCCTGGAAAGACTGGATGTAGGGGAATACCAGGACAGAGAAGTGAGAGGGGGTTGATTGGGGAACAAGGGGAGGGAAGAGGGCTTATGGGACTTTCGGGGAGGGAGGAAACTGGAAAGGGGAAATTATTCAGAAAGTAAATAAAAAAAATATAGAAAATTAAAAAAAATGGGGTACAGAGCTAAACAAAGAATTTTCACCTAAGGAATATCGAATGGCTGAGAAGCACCTAAAGAAATGTTTGACATCCTTAGTCATCAGGGAAATGCAGATCAAAGCAACACTGAGATTTCACCTCACACCAGTCAGAATGGCTAAGATAAAAAACTCAGGAGACAGCAAGTGAGGATGTGGAGAAAGAAGAACACTCCTGCACTGCTGGTAGGGTTGCAAGCTAGTACAACCACTCTGGAAATCTGTTTGGTAGTTCCTCAGAAAACTGGGCATAATACTACTGGAGGACCCTGTTATACTACTCCTGGGGATATACCCAGAGCCTCTCCAGCATGTAATAAGGACACATGTTCCACTATGTTCATAGCAGCCTTATTTATAACAGCCAGAAGCTTGAAAGAACCCAGATGTTCCTCAACAGAGGAATGGATACAGAAAATGTGGTATACTTACACAATGGAATACTATTCAGCTGTTTAAAACAATGAATTCATGAAATTCCTAGGCAAATGAGAGGTACTGGAAAATATCATCCTGAGTGAGGTAACCCAATCACAAAAGAACCCACATGGTATGTAGTCACTGATAAGTGGATATTGGCCCAGAAGCTTGGAATACCCAAGACACAATTTGCATATCAAATGATGCCCAAGAAGGAGGAAGAACAAAGTATGGACACTCTAGGTCCTTCTTAGAAGGGGGAACAAAATACCCAGAGAAGGAGATACAGAGACAAAGTATGGAGCAGAATCTGAGGGAAAGACCATCCAGAGACTACCCCACCTAGGAATCCATCCCATGTACAGTTACAGAACCCAGACACTATTATCAATGCCCATAAGTGCTTGCTGAACAGAGCTATATATAACTTTCACCTAGGAGGCTCTGCTAGTGCATGAAAAATACAGATGGGGACACTCTCAGCTAGCCATCGAACTGAGCACAGGGTCCCCAATGAAGGATCTAGAGAAAGGACCCAAGGACCTGAAGTGCCATAGGAGGAACAACAATATGGGTCACCCAGTACTCCCAGAGCTCCCAGGGACAAAATCATCAACCAAAGAGTACACATGGAGTTACCCATGACTCCAGATGCATATTCAGCAGAGGATGGCCTTGTTGGACATCAAAGGGAGGAGAGGCCCCTGGTTCTGGAAAGACTTGATGCAGCAGTGTAGGGGAATACCAGGACATGGAAGCGGGAGAGGGTTGATTAAGGAATAGGGGGAAGGGAGATGACATGGGATTTTCAGGGAGGGGGGAACCAGGAAAGGGGACAACATTTGAAATGTAAATAAAGAATATATCTAATAAAAAATAATAGTTAAAAGAAACCTTAAAATTGTAGCACAGCCAAAATTCTACTCAGATGGGGACAGGATGGGACAGATATTTCAAATACAGAAGAACTACATATCCTTCCACTATGGAACATAGAGATAAATTCAAGTAGTTGCCACAGCAAATAAAATAGTATAAAATAAAAACAGAGAAAGATAGAATGCAAAACAGATTGTGAGAACAACACTTAAGGAAAATTTTGGCAGTGATAGAATAACTAAGATCAAAATAAGTACAGAAAATACAGAAGAGACGATTTCATTACCTCGGTTTCCTCTCAAGAAGAAAATTGCAATACAATCAATTATATACTTCACAGACTTTGCTGTAAAGCATAACTTTAAATGTCTTTAATTTTGTATTAGCATGGAGGATGAAAAAGAATTTCACCAAGAGAAAGCAGGAAAGAAAGAAGTAGATAATAAAGATTAGTACATCCACATATTTATTAAGATTATCAGATGAACAAAAGTAAATAAACAAATGAATTGGTTATGTTTAAAATAAATATGCCTAAAATACTCCAAATTAAATGTCTAATCCTTACAAGTCATTTCATTTCAATCTAAATTATTTTCTCAGAGAAAATTAAGTTAAAGATATTATCATTTAAAGTTGATTTTTTTAAAAAATCTTCAAATATGTATACCTATTGTGGTTATCATCTGATGATTGTCAACTTGATGGGATTTAGTGCCAGCACAGACAGAGACCTCTGCATGTCTTTGAGGAAGTTTCTAGATTATGCTAATGGAGGTGGAAAGACCCACTTTAAAAGCTAGCAACACCACTCAATGGGCTGGATATTCATTCCTAGATAAAAAGGGGAACTGAACTGAGCTGTGCTCAGTGTTTTTACCATTGTCTGGTTTCTGAAGCAAATTCAAGGCGACCAACTACCTCAGAATCACCATGGCTTTCCTGCCATTCTCAACTGTACCCTCGAACTATAAACTAAAAATATACCCCTATTTCCTTATGCTGTTCAGTCCAGCAACGGGGAAGTAACTGATACAACACCTGAGGCAGAAAACATGAGACAAAGCTACTATACATCTAAAGTTAACAAGGGTTTCATAAAAAGATGAGCAACAGAGGAAGATGTTATTGAAAACACTAAATCCACTTTGCCAAGTCACTGTGTATCCAAAAACTCAAGCCACTTAAAGCTCCTGGTGAAGAAGAAAAGCAGTTAGCTCTTGTAGAAGTGACATGAAGAGCTTGTTAGCCCAACTCTTTAAAACACCAGGGCACCAATTCCTGCTTGTCTTCTCCAGCTCTCAGCTCAGGAGTACTTTTGAGGCCATCCTGGAAAACCTGAGATGTGTCAGTAAGGATGCTGTAGACTGAGAGCTAGGGATCTTCAGGGCTGGTACACATGAGAATCACAGTGTCAACTAAATTGTTCAGTGTTGTCTACATAGCTGTTTAGATTACCTATCTAGGCTTGGAATACTTCTATGTGCAGAGCCACTCCAATTTTATGTATGGGAATCTAAGCCCAGATGGTAATAATTATGCTTCCGTATGTTTTAATGTCTTCCACCAGCATAGATGTACCCTCATGGATTCAGTCACTTTGGCACAGATCTTAGGAATAACTGCTTTCTTAGAAAAAGCTGCTGGTCTTTGTCTGCACTGACATGGGAAGGAAAATCAATACAAGAGTGGGTTATTGGGTCGACTTTCTTCTATAAAAGGTTAATGTTAAGTGTTGTGGGAATGACCATGGCGTGGGTAAAGTACCGGTGGGAACTGGTTCTTCAAGCTATTAAATAAGCATTTATTCATTGGATTTCATCCTCCATTTGATGGAGGCATCAACCACTCATATTTCTAATGCTATTATGTAAATATCTACCAGGCTATTACAGGATCCTAATGTCATTGAGGCTGTGGCTATGGGCTTCTATGATAAAATGAAGGGAGTACTATGGCCCCTTTTTGAGATTTGTCTTTCATTTCCTCATAAAAGTAGTTTACTTCTTCTCACCTGCAGTGAATTTCTCTTTCCCATCACACAAGGAAATAGAGGAATGGAAGGTTCACCCCAGTCAGCCAACAAGTGCTTTTATACCTGTCCACTAAGATAAAAAGACACCCTCCATATACACATACATTGTAGCTGCTTCTGTGAGCATGCACCAGGGCAGAGGAACAAACAAGAGTTACTTCCATGCACATAAATCTATAACATAAGTTATGTGTGAACAACTTGAAACTGACAGATGAGAACGGGGTGTCACCAGGACTGAAGAATAACTGTACTTAACTTAGGTTCTTAGACACACAGCATTTCCATGTCCTCGAGCCCCTCTATTCAGGGAGTCTTTAACAACACTTGCTAATAAACTCTGCTTTTGCCATACTTTGATCTTTTTCTGTCTTTTAATCCCTTAGCTCATAGAAAAAAGAACTCACCAACCCAGTTCATATCAATGGAAGAAAATCCAAGCCAGAAGCCAGAGATAAATAGTGCCAGTTGGGTGAGTGATACTGATTCAAAGCAGGTCATAGTCATGGCTAAACTGTTTCAGAGACATCTCTGAAATCAGAGATGAAGCAGCAATCACAAAGCACTTTGCATGGGAAAGCTCTGGTACAAGCATTTTGGAATACCAATTAGCTTTATGTGAGCAGTGTCCATGACATCATTATAGATGCCGGTAGAATTAATACAAAAAGTGAATGCATTACAATGAACTGGCTCCTCCTCTGCCTAGGGTTGATGCAATATTCCTTTCACTTTCCCACCATATATTTTTAAATACCTTCTTGTGGATAAGCCCTCTTTAAATTATCCAACCTTGAACGAACCATCAACATCTTTAGACTTGGGCTACAACTTCATTGTGGCATGGAGTTCATTTTCATTCCCATGACTGGCAGACTGTCAACACTAACCTCGATACACTTTTTCCCACTTTATTATTGGGAAGATTCCTCTTTGATACAACATCTCAAGAATGAGATTGTCAGTGATAAAATAAAAATGATGGTGCTTCTTCCTCACAGTGCCTCATATATACTGAATGGGAATCGTCCAAGTATAAAAGTAGATTATTAGCCAACAGGTACACAGCATTAACTGTTTTTTCACAATGCCTAATGTGTCTCCTTAATGAGGAGACTGTTGTCTGTGTGTGCAAGCTAGTGCCCACATTTTGAATGGTTTTACAAGCTTCTCTACACTGTGTATTGCATTCATATTTCCCACAGGTACTGTGACTTTGGCTGCCTTGCTCTGGGCTCTTCTGCCTTAGGGACAGATAATAAGTTTTGTACTTGAAAGTGTTGTTTTATGTTATTCTTGAAAAAAGAAAAGCATAACTTTTCATTTTGCCAAATTGGTCATTCTACTTTGCTGGAAAAAAAAACCCTCTAAAGCTTTAGTAAAAATCCATAACAAGCACATAATCTTTCTCTCTGATTGTGTCCAGGAAAGGTCAATATTCAGACTCTTCTCCATAATTCCCCAGCTGTTTATGCAAAAGTCACCACACAGGGCAACACATACTTTTCACTACATATTCATTTTCCATATTCATTAGAAATACAATAGTATGCACTACTTTAAATACTCAGCACTATTTTGAGTTACAGCACTTGCTCTTACGTTACCACTATTTAATTTGCTTCAATTTATTAGTGAATTTTTCTATAGCTGAGACTTGAAATGTTTCCTGAATACCTGTAAATAAAGCAGTGGTCACCAAGAATAGCACTATTAGAAGGCTGTGGGACCTTTAAAGTGATCTGATGGGAGGTGTGGCAGCCATGTGGGATATGCCCACAGAGAAATAGTGAGACTCCAGCCATTAGCCTATTCTCTTTCCCTTCCTGGTGGCTAAGGCAGCAGTTTGACGCAGCCATATGCATCCACAAAAAGTGCTGTCTCACCTTGTACTCCAGTGCAGCAGAGGTAATCATGCATGTTGACCTCTAAAACCACAATCAAACTTTCTTGTTTGTAAAGTTACTGTGTCAGCTACTTTCTGAATTCACAGTAGCTAGCACTAATTGCTTTTGCACTATTGTGGAATTGAAAATGTCCAGTTGTGGATAGAATAATAATAAAGACAAATTGCCATTTATTTTGCAGATTAAATTCTTCTTCATAGCGTTAAGTGCAATCCACCTTATTTTAAATTTACAACTGTCAGCTAAGTGTTAGCAGGGTACATTTTTATGCCATTTATATAATGATTTATAATTAATCTAATTATCTGTGATGGTTTATATATGTTCATCCGAGAGACTGGCACTATTAGAAAGTCTGGCGGTTCCTCAGAAAACTGGGCATGACACTCCCGGAGGATCCAGCTATACCACTCCTGGGCATATACCCAGAGGCTTTACCTGCATGCAATAAGGACACATGCTCCGCTATGTTCATAGCAGCCTTATTTATAATAGCCAGAAGCTGGAAAGAACCCAGATGTCCCTCAACGGAGGAATGGATTCAGAAGATGTGGTATATCTACGCAATGGAATACTACTCAGCAATTAAAAACAATGAATTCACGAAATTCCTAGGCAAATGGTCAGATCTTGAAAATATCATCCTTAGTGAGGTAACCCAATCACAAAAGAACACACATGGTATGCAGTCACTGATAAGGGGATATTAACCCAGAATCTCGGAATACCCTGGACACAATCCGCATATCAATAGATTTCTAAGAAGATGGAAGGAGAGACCCCTGGTCCTGGAAAGACTGGATGTAGGGGAACGCCAGGACAGAGAAACGAGAGGGGGTTGAATGGAGAAAAGAGGGAGGGAAGGGGGCTTATGGGACTTTCGGGGAGGGAGGAAACGGGAAAGGGGAAATGATTTGGAATGTAAATTAAAAAAAATAATAAAATAAATAATAAAAAAAAAGAAAAAAGAAAAAAAAAAAGAAAGTTTGGCCTTGTTGGAGGAAGTGTGTCACTGTGGAGATTGGCTTAGAGATCTTGCTCCTAGATGCCTGAGGATGCCCAGTCATCTCCTGGCTTCCTTTGGATAAAGATGTCAAACCCTCAGCTTCTCCTGCACCATGCCTGCCTGGATGCTGCCATCTTCTGCCTTGATGAAAATGAACTGAACCTCTCTGAACTTGTAAGCCAGCCCCAATTAAATGTCATTTATAAGACTTGTTTTGATCATAGTGTCTGTTCACAGCAGTAAAACCCTAACTAAGACAGAATCACATCTCTAGAAGACTCCCAACAAATCACTCTGTAGGATACCAAGAACTGCAAACTGTGCACCTCCATACCAAAGCAAAAAACAAAACAAAACAAAAAAACCAAATCACTACTGTGCTGATTGGGTTTTGTCAACTGGTCAACTGGATAAAATCTTTGGCATCATTAGAGAAGAGAGAATTTTTACTGAGGGTGTTCCCTTAAGACTTACCTGTAGGCAAGTCTGTTGGATATTGTCTTGATTAATGACTGATACAGGAAGATTCAGAATACTGCACCATCCCTAGGCAGGTGGTCCTGGGTTGTGAAAGAAAGCAGGCTGAGCCAGGTGTGGAAAGCACACCAGTAAGCAGCATTCCACTAGCTCTGATTCAGTTCCTACCTCTGGGGTCTTTGTCAAGACTCTAGGTTGATAAATATTTTCCCCAATACTTCATAATCTTTGTATTTACCAGGGCAAGTGGGAATACAGAGTCAGTCTTCAAAGGCCTCTTGAAAGCTATACCTGGTGATATGGCTTTCTACCCACATTTTGCTAGCTAAAGTAAATTTATGGACAAATGCAACTTTAAAAGTTACAGAGAAGTATAAGCATAGAATTGTAGGAAGAAAGGCAGAATAAAAATGAACCCTGGGGCAAACCCCCTTTGACCATGTGTTGACCCTTACTTAGATAGTCAGTTGTGAATACATGCCTCTAAAAGGAGGTTAATCATTTGTGCGTGCATGCATGTATGTGTGTGAATGTGTGTGTGTCAATCATATGTGTGTGTGTTGACAATGTCCCATTTACCCAAATATTCAACATTCCATAAAGACTATACTTGTATCAACATAATCCTAGCCATATATGTTAAAATTCTGCTGTCATTAAACAGAGACGTCTTTTACTCAAGACTTAGCCTGCATTGTCCTGACACAACAACATGAGCACAGGAGATTAGCAAAGAAATCTGGTCCCAGGGAGGAGCATGTGAGGACAGAGGATGAAAGAATTGCATAAAAGACAACATGAGAGAGGTTGACTAGCAAGGCAGACAACTGATATTTAACACACACGATTTTTAGAGCTATCCACCCTGTGGTCAAAACAAGTGACATTGTCTTTTGGTTTTTGTTTTTGTTTGTTTATTTTTCCTTTTTGCTCCGGCCCTGCTTGCTCCAGCCCCAAGATTTTTTTTATTATATTTAAGTACACTGTAGCTGTTTTCAGACACACCAGAAGAGGGCATCAGATCTCATTACAGATGGTTGTAAGCCACCATGTGGTTGTTGGGATTTGAATTCAGGACCTCTGGAAGAACAGTTGGTTCTCTTAACCTCTGAGTCATCTCTCCAGCACAAGTGACACAAGTGACATTGTTAACCAACTCCCTATTTTTTTTTTTTTTGCTTAAGGTGGCACCTGACATTGAATCCATTGAACCCCCTTCATTTCCAGGTCATGCTTCACATGTGCAGCCTTGGGAGTGCCTGTCTGTGCCTATGGACACTCCAGACAGTAGCATCAAAAGATACAAAATAGGAAATGAAAGGTCAGATTCATTGAATCTGTCTGTACCTATACAAAACTAACCTGTTTAGTTTATCATTTCAGCCCAGAAAAGTCAAGAAACCGTTCATTAGTGCACAAGCATTGCCCAATAGGAGCGCACACATAGTGACATGGGAAGCTCACCAGGCTGTTTGAACATCTCCTTTCATTTGGTTCACATGTAAATGACCCCAGCTGTGGAACTGCTGTTATTAAACGTGTATTATACAGGGAACATTTAAGATATGAAATATACAATGAATAGCTGTTTACCCAGAACATTTAAATCTTACCTTTTGCAGTCTCAGAGTTCATTTATTTTATCCTGAAGGGCTTTGGGTGCATTTTAGGGCTGGGTGCAGCCTGGCCTACCACTTCTGAGAGCTGTGTTTCCATCTAAGCTCTCCCTGCCCTGTATCCTTTCATATGTGCCATACCTGAATTTATATGTTTATGTCTGAAGTCTCCTCCCTTCCAGATGACTTGCTTCCTTTCCTCTTTTTTATTGCAGGCTTTTTTTTCCAATGTCCTATTCATATAAAGTCAAAAACTATCAAAATCTAAAAGCATTTTGCTTTGTTGTTTCCCTTCTAAGAGATGAATGAATCTTTGAAGTATATACATTCCTGAAGTACTTCATTAGAATAACTGCTATTACTTTTACATTGTGTGTTTATCAGTCCCAATAAACAGCCTGATATCAAAGTGATTTCATTGTGATGTAAATTATGATCTGGGTTAGTAGAGTTAGGAGTCCTGCTATCCACTTTGGCTTGTCATTTGTCAAAAGAATAGACACATATATTACAGTAAATAATCTATTTAACAAATGCTCTGTTTAAAAAAAAAAATGTTAACTTGATCCAAGGGTGTTCTTTTGCCTGTAAAGGCAACATTGTTTATGTATAAGTAAGGTAATGAACTGTTTCACAATGGAAAGCTCCTAATCTATAAAGAAAATAGAACTTCTAAGAATACTGAGAAAGTTGTCTCAGAAGCAGTTCTCCAAAACCAGCAAAACTGCACACAGGTGGACCTTGGGAAGTCACCTCTGGTCCTCTCTACTGACCGCTTATCTGTGATCAGTGTGGGGGGAAAAAAAATCATACAATCAACAGAATTCCTTGTGCATTGTTTACTTCTCCAGACTCAACCCTAGATCACATATTTGGATGTGTGTGGCCTCTCTTGCTTTGATTGCTATAAAATCCTAGATATATAGATGATAGATAGATAGATAGATAGATAGATAGATAGATAGATAGATAGATAGATAGATAGACAGACAGACAGATGATAGATATACAGACAGACAGACAGATGATAGATATACAGACAGACAGACAGACAGACATATAACAGACAGGCAGATAGATGATACACAGATAAGGGTAGATGGAGAGATGATAGATATGGAAAGAAGAGTAACTCTTTTGGGAGGATTTAAGAATAACTCATAATAACTTTTAACTAGAAATTTCATCATAAATGAGCAAGCATATTGAATTATTGCAAGTTTGATTAACTTTTATTACACATTAAATATAACTTTCCAAATAAAACCTGAGAATATTGACCTCTATTTCAAGAATGTATAACTTAATTATACTAACTTACTAAGTACCTATTACTTGTAGTATTTTCCTTATTTTCCAGTGTAAGATACCAAATGTTTTATTTATTTCGTCAAATTTAATATCAACATTTACAGAGAGAGAGAGAGAGAACAGAGGGATAACGGAGAGGAAGAGGGAGAGAGGAGAGAGGGAGTGGAGGGAAGAGGAGGGAGAGGTAGAGGGGAGGGGGAAGAAGAGGTGGAAGGAGAGGGGAGGGGAGGGAGAGGGGGAGGGAGACTCATATATATCTGAAGAGCTCACTCTGGTTCAGGAGTCAATTTCATCATTGGCTCAGGCACTAAGGTCAAGAATTAATAAATGGGACCTCGTGAAACTGAAAAACTTCTGTGTGTCAAAGTATACAGTCATTCAGACAAAAATCACAGGCTACAGATTGGGAAAAGAGCTTCACTAAGCCCGCATCCAACAGAGGGCTGATATCCAAAATATATAAAGACCTGAAGAAACTGCATATCAACAAACCAAATAGCTAAATACCATTCTTTTAACTGAAAGACAAATATATTTATACAGTCTGTTTTATTCTTCCATGTATATAACTCTGCAATAGGGCCCTGGACCTCAGCATGACTGGCACCATATTAAAGGCACCATCCTGATCTTAAAATCTAGCACATGTATCCTGCCAAAACAGGAATGAAGACCTAGTCCAAAGATACGGGAGAGATCCTGAGTAAAAAGATCCTAACTCTACTAACCTTGTTTTTTGGCTTCTGTCATTCCTTTTCTTCCTAACTGAAATGTGCCAACCAGAATGTGGCTTTTGTGCATAAAAAATAAAGAGCCATAAGGCTTGTGCCTGCATAATATGGGCAAGTTCCCCATGCAGCTACCTACTGGCAATAAAGGTTTTCTTTTTGGCTTAAGAGTGTCTGGATGGGAGTCTCTGATGGGCTTACCTCACAACATTCTGGACATCCCAGTCTAGAGACTGAGTCACCAGGACACGGGCAGGGGGTTGTCTTAGATCCATTCTGGGGTAGTAGCATGGAAAAAAGACAGTTTCTAGGAGGCTCACACTCTGGGGCACTCCAGGGCCCCATGAACTTCTCCTTCCTGCAGCACTAACCCTCCAGAGGATCCTGGTATAGGAAATTACAGGAAGTCTCCTGAATTTGTCATCTCCAGAGGCAAGTCTGTCTATGGAGCCTTCTGAATAGGACACTTAAAAAGGGATGGAGACAGCCCTAATTCTTGGATGAGATGTCTCTGGACCCCTGGTTTAAATTTCCTTGTGGCCACCTCTGGCTGTCTTTCCTGTGTGCCTGTCTATGTGTCTGTGTTTCTGTCAATTTTGTTGGTTAGGGAAATAAATATAAAATGGGAGGAGATGTGAGAAGTCCCAGGACACTGTGAAGTGCCTATGAAAGCACCTCAAGGAGAGTTTTGAGAATGAGTCTGGCTAGAGTTTAACATTTGGATATTGTCTTGGAATGATCCTGGATACTCACCCCTCTAGTCAGGATTATTTTAGTTTCTTGTTTATTTGCTTATTGTCATGTATGGTTTATTTCAATGACATTTATTCCACTTCTTGTCCCCAAGTTTGGCCTCCAGCCTTTCTGCTTAGAAGGATCAGCATTGAGACAATGCTTTGTTAGTGTTACTCTCTCATCTCTCAGTTTCAGCCAGCTTCTCTTCATTGATCCTGGTGGATCCTTTATCTGGCTGTGTCTACCTGTATTATAGACATCTTTTAGCCCCTAATATTTTCTGACTTCCCTAGTATTTAGAAGAAAATACGCTAGAGCATAAATAATTCCATCGCCCAAGTCAGTTCTGTGTTGGTCATTTTTCACAGTCTTTGAGGCTTGTTTCAACCTTTGAGACAGTTCCTCTCAGCCATCTCTTTGCCTATAGTCTTTGATGACCTTCATACTTTAAGGAACTGTAAAATGGTCAGATGGCATGGATTCTAGAGTTGTGTTTCCTAGAGAAAATGAGAAAAATCTGTGAGTGAAATTCACTGGAGAGACATTTAGAGGAGGAATTCTTCGGTTGTGGAATAGGTGGAGGGTGACTATGGTTTTTATTCAAGAGTGTGCAACCAATCTGGGAGAAAGGGTATCCTCCTGTAGATATAAATAAGTAGCAAGCCCATTTCAGATTCTTAATTTAACTGGAATTTCTGAGTGAAGTCAAGTGTAGGAGGCAGCCACATGCTGTTTAGGAATATTCAGGATGTCCAGTTGCTGTTTCTGTCACCTCTCCTCTTCATGCAGATTTAGACTTACTGACAGAGAATTTAAGAATGAGGAGGCACTCCCTGGGAACTGCTGAGCTCATTAGTCAGTTGGCGAAGTAGGCCTGAGCTGTAGTTTAATTAGCAGCTAAGCTTCTGATGTGAGGTGTTTCTCTCAAGCATCCTGCTGCTCTGAGGCCATAATTCATGTCAAGTGAGCCTCTGGGATGATGTAGAAAGAGAACTTTGGATCCGGACCCACAGATTTATGGTATCTTGAGCAGGTGTAATGAAAATGTAGAGTTTTACATTGTCTCTGTTCTGGGCCACTGGGGATGTCACTCAAGCCATTCACAGCAGAGATGGCTTTGGCAGCTTGATGGCCTTGAGTACCCAGTCTTGGTGGGTAGTTTGCCAATGGTTGGCTGTTTTTCTGGTAAGCTCTGAAGGTACAAGTTAGGCAACCAGGTACCTTTGTTGGACTCTTCTGTTCTCTTATAGCAATAAAATGTAAAGCTCTTTGTTCCAGCAAACTAAGGGTACTAGGAAATGAGCATTTTTATGAAGCCCATTTTACAGATGAGAAAACTAAGAATCAGAGGAGCATTTATAGATAAAAGCATTTATAGATCTTGATCCGGTATACATGTGCAAGTAGGGAGTGTAACTCCCATATCATCAGTGGTGAATGATATATAACATTTTCTATGCAGAGGTTCTCGGGGGAAGAACACTGAGGAGACAATAGAAGGCAATTGTGAGGCAAAACTATTTTGATACCTAGATCTATCTATCATTTACCTATCATCTATCTATCTATCTATCTATCTATCTATCTATCTATCTATCCATCCATCTATCTATCCATCTATCTATCATCTATCTATTATCTATTATGGAAAGTGTCCTTGGGGAATTGTTTACAATGTGGCAGTATTTTTCAATCTTAAAAATATTTATTTATTTATTTTATTGTATAAGTGCTTACTTGTACATATGTACGTATACCATGTGTATGACAGGTGCCTACAGAGGTCAGAAGATGACCTGGAACTGGAGTTACAGATGATTGTGAGCCACCATGTAGATGTTGGTAATCAAACCCAGAGTCCTGTGAAAGAACAAGTGCCCTCCAGCCCCTAGTGTTATATTTTTAAGTTTTTACATTTTTTTGTCAGGTGGAACATAATATTTAGTGGACAAACAGTTTTACTAAGAATGCTATCCTTGTCATCAGCATTAAAAATTGTATACTTTCTAATCACATATTTATTTATAAGCATAATCTAACATCAAAGAGAGGTTGATGGGAAATTAGATAATTTGTTTTGTTATGATTCTCATAAGTGTCATGGGGAAGCACAATCACTACATGTGGACTAACATTCTTCACATTTCTACTGTTTTATTATTCACCTTTGAATAAAACAATTCTGCTACATTTCTCTCCATTTTATTGTTGACAGGTAACTTACAGTCTGTTGTATATGGCATAATGACTTTATTTGCATCTTTCTAAGTCAAACAAGTTGCCATAATTTGCCACAGAAAAATTGCATTTGGGTTGTTTCAGAATGAATTATTTGTTACATACCATCTGCCTAAGTTGTTTATTGAAACTATTTTCAACTTTGAGCTCTTCAAATATACTGCCAGCCCAGACATTTCTCCTGTGCACTAGACCTGAGAGTGAATTAGCAACTTGATTCCTGAGATTATAGTCCTGCCTGTGGTGGATACTGGGATCAATTGTCCAGACCACTGTTTAGGAACAGAGTACCGCTTAACCTCACTGTGTGTAGTGGTGTTCACAGCTGTCAAGCTGTCAGCCCTTCTCTTGGACTGTCATGGCTGGAGAGAGGCATCTCATCTGATCTCGTGCTTTTTCAAGGCCTTCTTCTCCTGATAATCTGGTCAGCATACTCAAGTAAGTACCAGCCTTTCAGGGCAGGGTGAGACTTTCACTGAGTCTGCATTGGCTATTCAACTTCTCCTGCTTGTATTCTCTTTATCCTGAGTTGATTCCAGTGAACTCTGTTCTAATGATTCCAAATGAATACCCATTGCATACTCTACTTCAGAGTCAACTTTCTGGGAAAGTCAATTTGTGATATTGACAAATGTTTAAAATATGCTATGCCTAAAATCTCAACATAGACTCATGGAAGAGGATGAAGACTCTTACTGCATTTGTTAGCCAGACCATGGCATCTCCATTTACCTTCAAGCTGGAGACCCAGTAGTTTTTCTAGATCCCCCTTTCACTATTACTCTCTTTGATTTTTCAGTCACGTTGATTTTTTTCAAATTTATTTCCAAATGTTTTCTCTTCTCTCCATCACTTCTGCTGCTGTGGATTAGATATTCATTTCTTTTGACAAAGGCAGCAGCCTTATGATTTACTATTGGGTCACTTAACTATTATCTCCTCATCGGTGTCCTGCTACATGCCTTTGACATTCCCATGACTGTAAAGATTCCTTACAACAAACACCTTAAACTCCCTGTCCAAGGGTTTGTCCTGGCCCCTGGACCCTAATAGTTTGTGCCAAAGGAAGACAGGTGGTGCTGAAGAGTTAACCCTGTCAGGGTCTGCCTTCATCCATTGATAGAGAAATACTGAGGTGGGTATTTCCTATATGGTCTCCTGGAAGTTACTGGGAATTTGAACATTAATTTGTTACACTTAGTAAGTTTCTTATCAATACCTTTCGTTAATACCCTTCCCTCCCTCTTTATTCCTTTCCTTCCGAAATACTCTTTGATGTCATTGTTCATGTAAACTGGATTCTTAGGGCCTTGCATAAGCCCAGTTTTCTTTAGAAGCAGACCCTAAGACAGATATATGAGTCAGGAAGAGTTAGCTGCTAAATATAAATATGATGATTCCATCATCCTATTTAAAAATTTAGGTGCTAAAGGAGAAATCTTGGTGTCCTTCACAAGATAGCCACGGTCCTTCATGATTAATGGAAGGATCTTTTCTGCTCTACTGAACCGGCAGATCAGGATCACAACTATCTTAAATAACCCAGTCCTCTCTTTCAGATAGAAGCTATGGCCTTAAACTTCCAAAGCTCACAGGACTCCACTAAAAATGTAGGATGCTCCATACATGATTAGTTCAAACATGATTTCACTGGCCAAGAAATACAGTCATTTCTGTGGTAGACACACAAAAATCAGAGCATCCCAGCGAAATTCCATGCTAAATAACCCCACTCTCATCTACTGGAATGAGATGGGAGCTAAAGTATCTCATTAGTTTTCTTTTTTATTGTTATTTATTTATTTATTGGTCACGCCTATCATATACTGGGCCACTATTGCACTAGTAGGCATGACTTATCCGGTGAGTAGGTACTGTAGGTATGTTTCTCAACTCATTGAAATCTGCTTCCTTTTGACATTTTTTTTTAACCATACCCATCAGTGGTTCTTTATATATATATATATATATATATATATATATATATATATATATATTCTTTATTTACATTCCAAATGATTTCCCCGAGAGGGGGGAATCTCATTAGTTTTCTAGCACTAAGTGTTTCTTACATAATGAAGATTAATGAAATTCTAGAGCTCACAGAGAAACAAGCATTTCTTGTTTGTGCCTTTATCTTTGCCCAGATAGAAATGAAAGCCAAAGCTAAAACTACTAAATTTGAAGACAAGGTCAATTGAGAAATGCTGGAGAGGGTCAGGAAATGTGGCTAGAAACTGAAAGGATGAGTTTGAATAGATGGCAGGTACACTTAAAATTTCCAAAGTTCTTGCCCAAGTGTTTGTTGAGCCTTTATGTAATTGTGTGAATATTTTGAGGTGTGTCTTCAAACACACACACACACACACACACATACACGCACACATACACACACACACACACATACACTGACTTCAAAATGATTATTTGACCAGTAGACATAGGTTTTAAATACTGTTCTTCCATGGACCATTTCGTTGTCCTACATTCTGTTTTTTCAGCATGCCTCGGAGATTTGTCCACAGCTATCACAGTGAGGTTTGATTGTTCATGTTTACTTTCTTTCACTGCACTTTAAGAAAAGACCAAATCTATGTTGTTTACTTCTGTGTTGTTAGTACCCATCCCTGTGTCTGACCTGCTAGTTAAATGCCAGTTAAACAATGAATATTCAAAGTAGCATTGGTCTAATATTTGACTTCCATCTTTTCTCATTTTCATTCACAATGCAGCAGACTTTTAACATACTGTAACTAGGGAGAAAACCTGTCTCCCAGATACTTCCTTTTATGAGGGTCTGGCTGGACTTGGTATATGCCTGTGCTTCAATGAGAAAGTGAGCATCTCCCATCTCCAATGTCTCTACCCTTGATCTCTTATGCATTCTATTTTCTGTTAGAGAATAGCTCAAGCTGTGTGAACAATTGTATGAACACACACAACCAACAGTGTATCCAATAGGAGTTAGGGTTGAATAGATTGGTCAAACCCTAAATTTTTATAAAAAAAAAAAAGTCTTCATTTTAAAGCTGATTTTGACTGGAGTTAAAGGAAGTTTTGGTCATATATATATATGAACTGTCCACCCAAACAAACAAATAAAAAAATCTTGCCCATAATCTTTGTTCCTAATATGCCTTAAATCTCTCTCCCGTCTCCCCAAATTATGTGCTTATAGGACAGAAAAGTCTGGAAAAGTGTCTAGGAAATAGACTGATAATCATCTAAGGAAGTATGTATCCTCACATTTCTGAAGTTTCCTTCAGAAAACATCACATGACACAACTGAGTCTCCAAAGAAACCAGAAATTTCTACTTCAGACAAGGAATAGAAAAAATGTCTATACAATCTGTAAATAAATAAATAAATAAATAGCATGAAATGTGATGCTTTTCAATGAGTGTGCTAGGAGTGACTTGTTACACGGCAGTAGCTTACTGACACTATGCTCAAAATATTTTACATTAAAACCACCTTTTGTGAAGAAACAATTCTTTCTCTATTATATTTTTGGTTGTGAGCCTAAAGCCTTTGATGGCTGAGCCATCTCTGCAACCCAAGTCTTTCTCTCTTTGGCAGATGGGTTTAATGAGAAACTGCCTTAGCTTCTTTGTGATAAAATTAGCATAGCTACTGAATAATCTAGTTTAAAATAAGAACCAATCGATATAAAAATAACCTTTAAAAAGCAAATATAAATATTATCTTTGAGGTATATTAGCTAAGAAAACAAGATAAAAAATTCCACATAGAAAATAATTTAAAATTAGGTATTTTTCTTTCATGAATAAAAGTTTTTGATGTGTCTTAGTAGAGGGTAGTAAAAATCCAAAAATCAATTTATTAAAAAAATGGGGTACAGAGCTAAACAAAGAGTTTTCACCTGAAGAATATCTAATGGCTGAGAAGCACCTAAAGAGATGTTCATCATCCTTAGTCATTAGGGAAATGCAAATCAATACAACCCTGAGATTCCATCTCACACCAGTCAGAATGGCTAAGATCAAAAACACAAGAGACAGCAGTTGTTGGCGAGGATGTGGAGAAAGAGGAACACTCCTCCACTGCTGGTGGGATTGCAAGCTGGTACAACCACTATGGAAAGCAGTCTGGTAGTTCCTCAGAAAACTGGGCATGACACTCCCGGAGGATCCGGCTATAACACTCCTGGGCATATACCCAGAGGCTTTACCTACATGCAATAAGGACACATGCTCCACTATGTTCATAGCAGCCTTATTTATAATAGCCAGAAGCTGGAAAGAACCCAGATGTCCCTCAACAGAGGAATGGATTCAGAAGATGTGGTATATTTACACAATGGAATACTACTCTGCAATTAAAAACAATGAACTCACGAAATTCCTAGGCAAATAGAACTTGAAAATATCATCCTTAGTGAGGTAACCCAATCACAAAAGAACACACATGGTATGCAGTCACTGATAAGGGGATATTAACCCAGAATCTCGGAATACCCTAGACACAATTCGCATATCAATAGATTTCCAAGAAGATGGAAGGAGAGACCCCTGGTCCTGGAAAGACTGGATGTAGGGGAATGCCAGGACAGAGAAGTGAGAGGGGGTTGAATGGGGAAAAGAGGGAGGGAAGGGGGCTTGTGGGACTTTCGGGGAGGGAGGAAATGGGAAAGGGGAAATGATTTGGAATGTAAATTAAAAAAAATAAATAAAAGAAAAAAAAGAAAAAAAAAGAATCATTAAATAAATATGAGAAAAAAAACAAACCAATATCAAGAGAGCAACTAGTCAAGAGACTAAAACTCTGAGACCAACTAGATATTGAAACTAGTAGGAAAACATAAATAATTGTGATGTATGTTAAAGACACATACACTTGTGTGGGAAATGATTTGGAATGTAAATAAAAAAACTTAGAAAATTAAAAAAAAAGAATTCCTTTCAAGTGGTTCTTTATTGTTATGCTAATTACACTTGATTCATAAATAAAACATTAAGTTGAGAAGTAATTGGCAAATATGATCTGTTAAGGAACTCTTAGGTGTCATAACTTTGCCCAGTTGGCTGAGTTCTTAATTCTTCATGGTCCTCTGCTGGGCCAAAAAGTTTATTCTCACATTAAAGTAACAGACATTTGCTGAAGAAGGCTAATTTAGCTATATCTTCATACATCTTTAAGCAAATCATCATGAGATCTCCTTGTACATTAACGATCTCAGAGCTCCCTAGATCATAACTTCATATTTTATGTGAGTGGGTCAGAATGCTAATCCAGCTAGAAATGTTAAAAAAAAAAATTAGGCCACCACATTTGAAGCCACTTACAGAAAAAAGCATTATTATTTTACTTTAATCAGAACCTGAGCAGAGGTAAACAGGGTGCACCTGGATAAATCAGTTTTCTGCAACTCTAATTAAGATGGGCCATAGCGCAGCTCAATAAAGGGACCAGGAGTCAGTCTCATACCCAATCTGCTGTCACTGGAGTAAGGTTATTCAAAGATTAAGTGTGTGGAGGGCTGTCCTGTTCATGTTAGAATTTAAAGAAAAGGTTAACACTTGAGTGGTGCTACCTGAAACTGTGAGGTTAAGAGAAGAAACCTACTTAGTACCAGGTCCTGGAACTTACTGCCATCCATTCAGAGAGCTCAAAATTGCAGTTATACTTACTGAAATTGTTCTTCGACATGCCACCTTGAAGACTGGCTTTCTCCTCAATTTTAGGGAGTAAAAACCCAGTGAATGATGTTGACTTCATAGTAGGTAGTATTGTGTCTACTGGGAAACAGAAGCAAGGAATAAAAGGTTCCTACTATATTCCCATTTGAAAGTGTACTGTATTTGCATTGGAGGGAGATATGAAGGACATTAAGTATATGAATTTCTTTGTGTTGCCCGACTCACATGTACCTCAATAAAGGATGCCCCTTACTTCCTTACACTAAAAACTAGGCAGAATGGACAGAGGTTTTGTATAACTTGCCAAAGATTAAACATCTAATAATTGGAAAAACAAGAATTAAAAACCAGTGCAATTACAAATCTCATATTCTCCCCATATAAGACACAATAAAAACCTGAGTAGCATACACTTGTGAGTTTGTACTGTCAGTGAAAAGGGCTATAAGCCTTGAGGTAACTGCCTTTTGAGAAGAGACCATCTCCACCATAAATACATTGTCTAGGCTGGTAGGTCTTTATTCAGTACAGCCATAACACATTCCTTCTGTGTGAAAACAACATGTTAAAAAACAAAATCCAAACTGTATATCAGCTTCCCTTGTTGGAGGTGCATGCATATCAACAGGGGAGAAAGTAGGGATTCTTTTTCAATTTCAGCTTCATGGAGACTAAAAAGATAGCCTCACAGGCAGGAAGAACTAAAGTGGGTTTTTCCCCTTTATGTTTATTCACCACCTATGATACTGCCTCATGTATCATGTGTGTGGTTTTCTTCCATACACAGTAATTTATCAATAGACATGTTGCTGTTATGTTTTATAATCCAGTACTTTCCAAGCTAGTCTGATCATGTTGGGGCCAGTTAAGTGCAATACAGTAAAATCTAGTTCACTTTGTTGCGGTTCAGTTGTGACATCATTCTTTAAGAAAGTCTCCCATACCACAAGGATACCCCCCAGCTTCCAATGCCAAGTGCACTGCTGCTTGTACTTCTGACCAACAAGCTGTGAACTGGGAATCTGATTGCTCCCTTCTCAGCTTATAACTTAGATAGCATGAATCACGGAACTCAGGGGAAAATTACTTATATGTCTAGTTAATTAAGGAAGCAAGAAAGAACACAGATGGCAGACCGATAAAGGATGAATAAGGCTAGGGCAATGGGCCCGTAGCACAGGAGTACCTGCCTCACTGGAGCTGAGACATGCCATTCTCTCAGAACAAGATGATGAGTGAGGTGCTTTCCAACAACCTGGAAGCTTTGTGAATTCCATCTTTCTGGATTTTCTGAAGACTTCATTTAATTATAATTAATTGCACCATTGACCACTGTTGATCATCTAAACCCGTCCCTCTTCTGTACCTAGGGTTTTAGCTGTGTAAAAATTCTAAGAGTCTAGTCATGGTTTTTAGAGATTATCCCCCTTCCTGAAGTTGTCTAAGGTCCTCTAGCCAATCATTTTATTAGCATGCAAAAGACACTAATTACTCCAAAGATTACAAGAAACTAGGACAAAGAACAAATAGATATTTCCACAGGGCTACACATAAAACTCCCTCAGGTAAGTATGGTTTTTCCAGTCCCTTGGGGCTCGCTCAAGTGTGTTGCAGGCCAAAAGTATAATAATAATGAGACATGCAATGAGTGAGGCTGGATTTCCAGGCAGAGGAAGCTTTTAGTTTTCTCAGAAGATCATTCTCATGAAGGGGATTAAAAATAAATCTTTTGCTTCATGCGATTCCTGTCAGCTTAAATGTGCTTTCATGTATGTTCTCATTTTAAATAAACTTCTTTATGGAGCTATAATTTATAAGCTATAAAATGAGTCATCTAACATGTATGATTTAGGGGTTTTGGTGTGTGTGTATGTGTGTGTGTGTGTGTGTGTGTGTATTCACAACTGTGAGACCATTACTGCAAGATAAGTTTAAAATGTTTCATTTTTTTCTTAAAATAAACAGTGTGTCAGATTTCAAAACATATTCTCAGGAGGTGAATATTTAAAATCTTGGTTTTGCTGTTGGGGACAGTATTTCTGTTAGGGTTAAGTGTAGAAGTTTTGTGTGGATACATTCTTTTCTTTTCTTTAGACTCTAGGGTAATAGGCACATATGGTATGTGCCCAAGAGTGAAATTGATGGATGAGTGGTAACTGTTTAACATTCTTTAATGTTAACTACAAAGTTCTTCCAAATTGTTGCAGCATTTTATATTACTGCTAGCACTGGGCATAGTGAGTGAAGGCTCTGTTTTCTCCATGAGCTCAAATGAGATGGTAACTCATTGAGCTTTTTATTGCATTTCAATGACTGAAGGTGTTTGGTGTCTTTTCAAGTGCTTAGTGTTGTTTGTACATCATCTTTACAGAAATGTCTACCCACAACACTTGCCCATTTTTAAGTTGTGCTACATATACTTGTATATTATATATATTATAAAATGTTCTTCATGTATCTCGTGCCTGCTTGTCAGATACATATTTTCAAATATCTTTCATTATGTGCATTGACTTTTCACTCTCTTGATGAGATTCTTTGCACCACAAAAGCATTCTGCTGCTCTGTTGGCTTTATATAAGTTAATCCATTGTTTATGCTGGGCTGTGTCTCACCTTCTGATGTAATGTATAACATTGCGTACCTAAGGTCATATAGATTTGTTCCTAAGGTATTTTCTGTGAGGTATTTTATAATTTCAGCTTTTATATTTAGCTCATGGATGCATTTGAGGCAATTTTTATGGTAGAAGGTGAGGACGTAACTTAACTTCTTCTGTAGTGATATCTATTTTTTGGTACATCACTGGTTGAAACGGTTACACATTTCCTGCTGCATTGCCTTGCCACTCTGGATAATCAAGTGACAGCACTTTCAGGGTTTAAATTTTAATTCTGGTCTTTCTAGTCAGTTCTGTTCTTCTATGTGTTTAATCTTTAGACCAGTGGCATGCTGATTTGAATTCTGAAGGTTAGTTTCAAAAGTCTTCAAATTTGATTCTTTCAGGATTTTTGGACTGTTTCAAATGTCCTGCATTGGTTAAGAATTTCAGAATCTGTTTACCAGTTTTTGGCAAAAAGAAAAGGCAAGTTAAAATTTTGATTGAGGACTGAGTTGGACAAAATTGATCAATGTGAGGAATATTGCCATTTAGACCATATGTTTTCAATCATGAACATTTTCAATCTGTGAACACAAAAACTTTCCCCTTTATTCATGTTTTTTTTTATTTTTTATCTTTTTTAGTTTTCTTTGGAACTGGGCTAGTATTAATTTGAAGATATACAATACTTCTGGACAAATTCTATTGATTTGGAGACGAAGGGGCAGGACTCTCTTTATTTATCTCTGGGCATCCCTACAGTCTGTAAGAAGCTCGGCTGATAATCTTGGGTTTCAGACTCCCTCCTCTCCATCTGCTGTGAGTCTGCCACAAATCAGGATTCCTCTGTTTCTCCCACAAAATTATAAAATTATAAGGGGCTCAGACTCCTGTTTATCAGCTTGCTCAAGGAGACAGATGTCAAATTTTCAACTAATCACTCACAAGTTTTAATTAAGATGCTTCCATGGTGCAGTTTACATACATAAATGCAAAGAACAGTTTAGACTTGCCATCATTTGGTGAATCATTACTCCTTTTTAAAATATTTATTTATTTATTATTTACATTTCAAGTGTTATCCCCTTACCCGGTCTCCCCCCCACACCTCTCAGAAACCTCCTATCCCATTCCCCCTCCCCCTGTTTCTATGAGGGTATTCCTCCACCCCCCACCTACTACCTCCTGTCCCTCCCTCAATTCCCCTATACTGGGGCGTCTATCAAACCTTCATAGGACCAAGGACCTCTCCTCCCATTGATGCGTGACAAGGCAATCCTTTACTACATACGCAGCTGGAACCATGTGTACTCCTTGGTTGATGGCTTAGTTCCTGGGAGCTCTGTGTGTGGGGGGGGTTCTGGTTGGTTGATATTGTTGTTCTTTCTATGAGGTTGCAAATCCCATCAGCTCCTTTAGTTTCTCTAACTCCTCTATTGGGGACCCCACACTCAGTCCAATGGTTGGCTGTGAGCATTCTACTCTGTATTTGTAAGACTCTGGCAGGGCCTCTCAGGAGACAACTATATCAGGCTCCTTTCATCAAGCCGTTGTTAGCATCCACAATAGTGTTGGAGTTTGGTGACTATATCTGGAATAAATTCCCAAGTGTGACAGTCTCTGGATGGCCTTTCCTTCAGTCTCTGCTCTGCACTTTGTTTCCATATTTGCTCCTGTGAGTATTTTGTTCCCCTTTCTAAGAAGGACCAAAGCACTAACACTTTGGTCTTCCTTCTTCTTGAGTTTCATGTGGTCTGTGAATTGTATCTTGGGTATTCGGAGCTTTTGGGCTAAAATCCACTTATCAGTGAGTGCATACCATGTGTGTTCTTTTGTGTTTGGGTTACCTCACTCAGGATATTTTCTAGTTCCATTCATTTGCCATTCTCATTGGTGTAAGGTGGAATCTCAGGGTCTTTTTGATTTGTGTTTCCCTGATGACCAAGGACTTTGAACAACATTTCTTTAAGGGTTTCTCAGTCTTTTGAGATTCCTCCATTATGAATTCTCTGTTTAGCTTTATACCCCATTTTTTAATTCAGTTTTTTGGTTTTTAGAGGTTAGCTTCTTGAGTTCTTTATATATTTTGGATATTAGCCCTATACTGGATGAGGGGTTGGTGAAGATTTTTTTTCCCAATTTGTAGTTTGCTGATTTGGCCTATTGACTATGTTCTTTGCCTTATAGAAGCTTTTCAGTTTCATGAGGTCCCATTTATCAATTCTTGAACTTAAAGCCTGAGCCATTGGGGTTCTGTTCAGGAAATTTCCCCCTGTGCCAATGAGTTTGAGGCTCCTTCCCACTTTCTCTTCTATTAGATTCATTGTATCTGAAGTTTTTTGTGGGGCCACTTGGACTTGAGCTTTGTGCAAGGTGACAAATATGGCTCTATTTTCATTTTTCTACACATCAACAGCCAATTAGACCAGCACCATTGATTGAAGATGCTTTCTTTTTTTCATTGTATATGTTTGGATTCTTTGTCTAAGATCATAAAGATCTTTCACTTCTTTAGTTAGCATTACCCCAAGATATTTTATATCACATATGACTTTTGTGAAGAGTATTGTTTCCCTAGTTTCTTTCTCAGCCTGCTTATAGTTTGTATAAAGGAAAGCTACTGTTTTGTTTGAGTTAATTTTATATCCAGTCACTTTGCTGAAGTTGTTTATCTCTCGTCTTAACTGGCCGGAGAATGTCTGTCTGGAGCCTGCAGCCTGTGTTCCTGGGTTGCTACAGGTCTCCTGGGAGACCTGTAACCCTGGCTGTAGCAGAACTCCTGGGAGGCCTTCAGATTATGGGGTCTTCATGGGGCCAACAGGCCAATGATCTGAGTCAGCAGAATGCTCAGGCCAGAAGGAACCTGTATTTCTTTATATTTATTTACTTCCTGTTTTAATACCTCTGCCTTCTCCTATATCTTCCTGTATATTTGAAGGAATTTATTCATGTCCTCTTTAAAGTCCTCTATCAACTTTATAAGACTGGATTTAAGATCCTCTTCTTGTATTTCAGTTTCATTAGGATATCGAGGATTTGTTGTACCAGAATAGCTGAGTTCTAGTGGTGCCATTTTGCCCTGGGTCTTGTTGATTGTCTTCTTAGGCTTGAATGCTTATGCTGTGGATGGCACACCACCTTGCTTCCAGTGATCTGCTTTCTGTCTCACATCATACTAGATCAGATCTTCATGTGAAGATATTTCTTCCAAACCTTTAAATCTTCCCTAAACCTTGAAGAAAGGATTTGATTTTCTTCTTCTGTCTCTCAATCTGTCCCACAACTCAGGGCATCTATTATTCACTATCATTTGAGTACTGATTTTGTGTCCAAGGAAAAGATATTAATTAGAGCACACACATCTAGAGCTGGGTCTTCTTACTGTCCTGACTTTACAAACACCTCTTTGGATTTCCAATAGCAGAAGTGCTTGTGGCCAAGACTGAGGTCAGAACTATGTCCTACTTGTCCTCCTTCTGAGCAAAAGGAGGTGTGATACAGGAGAATGTGCAATTAGTAAATCTTCGAAGTATAATCCCTGGATCTTTATTTTATAACTGTATTCTTAATTTGTTTACCTATTTGAGCAAGTCATTTTTCAATTGGAAATAATGTAGAGATTGGACAAACGACATTGAAGTTGTCTAATTCTAAGTGTCCTGAGCTCCATAAATGATTTGCTAGATATTTCTAGAACATTACTGTTTAACATAAATCTTTGTGGTCCTGGCAATCTGCTATAACTGACCTGTTCAATATGGCAGCTGCTAGTCTTCTGTAGTTATTTGGCAGTTGGAACGAGGCTAGTGTAACTAAGGGACTCAATTTTTCATTTTGTTGAGTTCTAAATAAGTGCTGTTTGCTTAACATTTATTTACTTGTGTTATTCATGAGTGTATTTATGAGCATGTCATGCCATGGCACACATGCCGAGGTCAATGAGTTATGAAAGTCGGTTCTTTCCTTCTATCCTGAAGGTTCTGGAGCTTGAACTCAGCTCATCAGGCTTGGCAGGAAGGACCTTCCCCACTGACCCATCTCACTGGCCAAATTTTAATTAATTTTAATTGGAAAAAATGTCACTAGGAGTTACTTGTACTGAACAACATAACTCTAGAAATATTAACCAAATAGAGGAAATAATTGCTTCCTTACTACTGTGAGATTAACCAGCTCTTCTGTTGTGTTACTGTTGTAAGAATTAATGAAATCAGAGTTTGAGAATATCAGAGAGTACCTAGTCCATTGTAAATGCAGAATAAAGATTTGTTCTTCTATCAATGTTCCTCTTTTATGAAACTAGTATCTAAAATTTAATTAATAATTAGCTTTTTTGTTGTGATAATGAACAATAGATTTACCAAACTAAGTTATTATCTAATTTGGATCAGTGATTATATTAATAGGGAAACAGGGCTTGGAAGATGTTTGACAAAGTCATAAAGTCCCCTAAACTCAGACTTAAACTTTCTCCTTCTGTGGATACTTTCTTTTCTTTTTCTTCTTTATTCTTCTCTCATACAATGCATCATAACTACGCTGCCTTCCTCCCTCCCCTCCTCCAGTAATCCCCATACCTCCGCTCTCCACCAGATCTTCCATTTCCCTTCAGAAAAAAATAGGCCTCCCAAACTAACATAGCATAACAAGATGCAATAAGACTAGGCATGAGCCCTCATATCAAGGCTAGACAAGGCAACCCAGTAGAGTTCCATGAGGTAGCAAAAGAGTCCGAGACACTTGGTTAGGAGTCCCACAGTAACCTCAAACTAAGAACTGCAGTATGTTTGCAGAAGGCCCAGTGCAGATGTGTGAGATGTGTTCAGTCTGTGGTGGTAAGCGGTTCTTCTTTCAGCACCACTTCCTTTGAGTCTTTAAAGGGTCTCGACCCCTTCTCTGTGGCTTGGTAGTTTTACAATCATTGAAAAGATCTCATTTTACCTCTTGTTAGGTACCTTTCCAACCAAAATAAGATTGCTAATTACATATGCCATTAACCAAATGCAATTCTAACTAATTTACAAAAGTATTATACAGCAGCAATTTTTGAAGAACAAAGTTATATGAAGTACAAGGTCATACTTCAGAAGTTTATCCCTAGGAACCAAGAGGTCTCAGCATTTACTGTGTGGCTGTGAAGTCTACTAAAATCACTGCCTGTTAGGTCGTGTCTAAGAAATATGGGACTTCACCATTTATCTAAATTTCACCAAGTGCTGTAACATCTTCACAGTTCTTCTAGACATCAGGAAAGAAGTGGATGTGTCTGATATGTTCCCTGTCCCTCAAGAAGCTTGCTCTCTCTCTCTCTCTCTCTCTCTCTCTCTCTCTCTCTCTCTCTCTCTCTCTCTGTGTGTGTGTGTGTGTGTGTGTGTGTGTGTGTGTGTGTGTGTGTGTTTTGGTGTTCGCCATTGCTCAGCACACTATGTCTATGACACAAGTTACAGATATCATCTCATCCCAGTTCCCCCGGCGCATCCTGACCTCTCAGTTTCCTCCCACGTGTTCTGTGCTTTAGCCTCATAAAAATATGCTGTGCAGTTTATTTTTTTTACAAAACAAATCATATACTGCAGACTATTTTAGATACAGTCTGCCCTTTATATCGTGGATTGTGCAGACATAAATTCAATTAACCACAGACGGCATATAATCAAGATGCATCTTTTTTTTCTTGTGCTGAAAAATACAATTTAAGGACAATTTTCATGGTATTTAGATTACACTTAGTTGTTATGAATAATCTAGAAAGGATTAAAATATATGGGAGAACATGTACAAGTAATCCAGACATGGTTTAAAGCATATGGGAGATTATGCACAGGCTACATGCAAATATTCCATCTTACATAAAGGATGAGCATCTGCAGATCTGATATCAGAGAGAAAGAGAGAGAGAGAGAGAGAGAGAGAGAGAGAGAGAGAGAGAGAGAGAGAGAGAGAGAGAGAGAGAGGAGATTCTAGAACCATGACCAACCTCCTGTGGATACCAGGGGATAATTAAATAACAATATCTGGTAATAAGACTGGAGGAAGAAAACATTAGTCCTCACCTCCAGATCACTTTGTATTGAAAAGAAATGATTTCTCTCTATTAAAAACATTGTTCAACTTAATTTACTTGTTCAAGAGTTTACAATACTTTTTCTTCATTCACCATGATTATCTTGGATTATACAAAATTAAAATAAAGGATAAAGATGACTCAGTGCTCAATGCACAAACATGAGGTCTTAAGTTCAGACACTCAGCACATAAATTAAAGCTTGGCATAGCAGCATAGCCCTATAATCCAAGCATCTACCACCACTGACAGAGAGGAGTGACAGTTACATTCCGGGAGCAGGCCAGCAAACCAGGCTACTCTAATGTCAGTCTACAGGCTCAATGCAATACCTAGTATAAAAACATAAAGAGGAAAGCAATTGAAAAAGACTTCTGATGCTGAGCTAAGGCCTCTGCATATAAGAGCACAGGTGAATGCACATGCATATACTACAGAGTAGGGAGAAAGAAAGCAATTAGGCTAGCTTATGAGAAATATATAAAATATCCTATTAAATACACAACATATAGCCTAAAATTAAACATTAAAATATAAATATTATAAAAAATATGAATCTATTTTTAGGAGAAAAGAAAAGGGGACTGGAGTTACATTCATTGAACTCATATCTACTGTCCTTATGTGCAAATCATTGCTAAATCTAGGTAATACAAAGACTAAGGCATCATCTGCCACAGATATAACTGTCAGGTAGTAGAGAAGCTATGGCTTACAAATGCATGTTCCAATTGCATTTCTAACAAATGGATTTGATGTTTGAGATGAACACAAAAGTATAAAAAGTATGCCTTTGACAGGGACTCTCCCTCTAGGCTACAACTATTAGTGCTCCAAAAAACAATATGCTCTGTTTTCTTAGGTTTGTATTATAGTTGGAGTAAATGTTATTCACATTATGTAGATGGAAAAGTACAGTGATGGATCAACAGACTATTAACAATATGAGAATAAAGAAAGCTAGAACTTGATCTCAGTATTTGCTGACATCTGATATTCAAAAGGCCATTGGGCAAGATGTGGTAGAGAATGCCTGTCATTCCAGCACTTGGAGGCAGGGACATTATTATCATGAATTCATTGGTTGGTTGAGTCATCCCTGACTACATGAGACCCTTTCAGAAACAAAATCAAAACAAAACCAAAGGACCATAGATGGCTAACCATACTATGCACTAAAGTTTGGCAATTTAAATTTTTTTTCCTGAGTTTTTGATCTTAGCCATTCTGACTGGTATGAGGTCAAATCTCAGGGTTGTTTTGATTTGCATTTCCCTGATGACTAAGGATGTTCAACATTTCTTTAGTGCTTCTCAGCCATATGATATTCCTCAAGTGAAATTCTTTGTTTAGCTCTGTACCCCATTTTTTAATAGGGTTATTTGACTCTCTGGAGTCTAACTTCTTGAGTTCTTTGTATATATTGGATATTGGTCCTCAATTGGATGTAAGTTTGGTAAAGATCTTTTCCCAATTTGTTGGTTGCCATTTTGTCCTATTGACAGTGTCCTTTGCCTTATAGAAACTTTGTAATTTTATGAGGTCCCATTTATCAATTCTTGATCTTAGAGCATAAGCTATTGGTGTTCTGTTCAGGAAATTTTCCCCTGTGCCCATGTGCTCAAGGCTCTTCCCCAGTTTTTTTCTATTAGTTTCAGTGTGTCTGGTTTTATGTGGAGGTCCTTGATCCACTTGGACTTGAGCTTAGTACAAGGAGATAACAATGGATCGATTTGCATTGTTCTGCATGCTGACCTCCAGTTGAACCAGCACCATTTGTTGAAAAGGCTATCATTTTTCCACTGGATGATTTTAGCTTGGAATCTTCCAAACCTAGGCCCCAGGATAGTTAGAACGGAGAAAGAAACACTCTGAGCTCAGCCTAAACTGTATATTCACACAACTTGGGTGTGACTCTCATCTGATCATCTAAGGAAATAAAAGCAACATTTACTGTATTCAAACAGGATCTCTCTGGATCCCAAGCCAGCCATGCTTCTGTTAGATAATCGCTAATCCTCCTCATGTAGGTAAGAAAAAGCCTGCTGATGTCACTTAGTGTGGCTTTTGGACTTACCAATAGAAACTAGAAATCGAAAGTAGAGCTAGACCTGAGTAGATAGCACAGTGCAAACATGTTATGGGTTTAAAAAAAATGACATTTCATATAGGCTCAAAGGTGTGTAGCCTTGACAGCATTTGGTGACTATCATTGTTGACATCAGTACTGTTGGTATCAATGTCTCCTGTGCTATAAGGAGCATCCCTTTTGTGCCCAGTGCAAACAGTTATAGTCTTTGCCAAAATATTCTTGAAATGTACGTAAGGAAATCAATCAACTAAAAATAAATGTCATTTTTACTTGAAATGCATCTCAGGTAAGGAAGAAATCTACTAAATCTTGCCAAAAACAATATCCAGAAGGTTCATCTCTGAAGATTTTTATATAAATGCCAAAGTCAAGAGAGATGTTGGAGTATCTTTAGCTAGAGTGAGATTTCTGCATTATTTATTATCTCATTATGAACCTACATTTTTTAATGAGTTTATTTCTCCTGAGGCCCACTCATCAGAGGGTGTGAAAGAGAAGAGGAGAAGGTCACAAGAAAAATTGCAGGGAATTTGTTCATACTGAATCAAATAAGAAGCCCTGGGAGCAATCTGCTCAGGTGCCTGCTCTCCCCTCTCCCTGCTAAAATAAAGAGCAAGGAATACAAACCTAAATATCCTCCTCACACTTCATAGCTTCATGTTTCAGCATCACTCTTAGGACCATTTTAACCACCAGTTAATGCTCTGAGACATATTTTAGTATTTGTGTCTGAATCCTAAAACAAGATTTCTATTTACAAAGTGAGGAAGGAGGAAATCAGATGCAGTGGGGGGGTGACAGAAGAGTCTAATGGCAAAAAAAAAAAAAGTCATTGCAATACCTTCACATGTCAACATTTAAAAGCTTTATTTAAAAAGTTTTACTGGGCATCACATGCATTTGGAGAAAAGTTCTAACCTCTTCGGTGGTTAAAATAGTCTCTGGTGAATAAAAATCCTACCTTCCTCTAAGTCATTTTCTTAAATTTCACATCAATTCCTCTATCAAATTTGAACATAATTTACATGTTAATCTTCCAAATCTATTCTGGTACCTATCCATCCTGACTTAAACCAATTTCCACTGTGATGTTAATGGAAGTACCATTATTCTAAAAACCTGAGTCCACTAACTTTAAGAACTCTTACTTCCCACATCCAGCTACAAAATTCTGTAGTGTCAACCTGAATGAATGTCACCATATCTTTCAATGATTTTTCCATGAATTCCAATACCACTTGTCTAAGCAGCTTCTAGACAGCCTTGCCTAGACAGACTTTAAATTGTCTAAGTGATCCTAGTTTACTTCCAATCTTATCAAGTAGCACCGGGCAGGCCAGATTAATTTCTCAAGAACAAAAAAAAAAAATCATTGTGTCTAGTTAAAAGGCAAAAGTACCACACACAGCAGTACAGACACAGTAGGTGGCCTTTTTTATAGCCACAATCTGATAATTAAGAAATGCTTTTAGAGACCCTGATTCTACTACTCACAGAGGCAAGAACTTTAGCCAAGTACAGAGACCCTGAGAAAAAGGATTGGGAAGAGAGGTCCTGCCCAGTTAAATCCTAGTTCTTTATAAAAGAAGAGAAAAGTAGAGAAGGAAGCACAAAGAGATAACCATGGAAGAGGGAAATAAGGAGACTCCTGCTCCTCCAATAGGGTAAAATAGCCCTGTAGATAAGAGAAGTTGTATAATACCAAGTATTATACATCTAGGATTCTATGTGCCATCACCAGTGTCATCTAGAGACATTTGTTATTCTACTACTGGAACATTTGCCAGTCTACTTTGAGGGGACCTGGTAGGACTATCCAAAGGAAAGCAATCTTTGATAAAAATCAAACTAATTTTCATATTTTTAGTCAAAACTCTCCTACATTGCCTTATCTAGAAAAAGAAATATATATATATATATATATATATATATATATATATATATATATATATATATATATATCAAGCTTTGTAAACTAAATGTATTTCTACTATGTTTTCACCAACCCTTCAATATGGCCATAGTGTTAGTTCAGCTATTTCATCCTTCTTGCCAAATTAGTTGTCTTAGTTCCAAAGCTACATCTGTGAAGACACACCTGCCACTCCAGCCCCAGCTCTAAGGAGCTGCCTTCCTTCTGTGAACCACCCCATGCTTTTCTTTTGTAGTTATTTTTTTGCACAGCCTTCCTGGTATTACAAGCATCTGTTCATATTCCTCTTTATATCCTATTTGCAGCTTCATTTTAGGAGAAAAGCCCATGGCTCCTTCAAATCTAAAGCCAATCACATGACATACCACTGTAATCTTTGTAACCTGTATATAATAAGAATGCTTGTGCTTTGTTTATGAAATGTATAGTTCTGCTGAGAGATGTTGTTTGGGTATGCATATGTGTAATTCCACAGACCACCATGAGTGATGACTCTGGTTATTTTATTATCAGATCATTGGTCCCTTCTACAGTCAGGAACCAGAAAGACCATTAAGATTCCAGGAACATGATCACATATGGATTAGTCACCATCTCATCAGGAAACAAGTAGCACCCTCTGAAAACATGGCTGGACCATTTAAGAAGGCTGTAGAGTTGAGTTAAGGGAAGATTACAGTACAAAGTGGTAACCCTTTCTCTTGTTCCTTTGTCCCAAAGAGTAGTGATGGAGTCTGCCTATTCCTAAACATAGTGGAATCTTTAGCTGTAACCAAAGGAGAAACCTCTATAGAAACCATGGCTCTAGTCCAGAGACACAGCCCCTGAGAATCTCTAGATTGAGAAGGAGAAGGCAAGAAATAACTACTCTTGCCTCATTTTTAATTTTAATCTTCTAATGATTCCTCCCACTGGCCAGTTCCACTGGAGGCCAGAGCCATGAAAGTAATTAATTCAAATAAAGGAGATCATCATTATTGGAAACCGAGTACAGAGTGTAAAGATGAATAGTGATGCTAGAGGTAAAAATTAAAGGAAAAAAGTCCTTGATGGCATTCTTCCTTTACAGTTCATTTCTATAAAATGAGAAGAGTTAGAAAAAAAAAACACATGCTTGTGCACACACACACACATGCATACACACACACACACAAGATGGCTTTCTTTCTGCGTAGCAGGATGATCACACAGATACACACAACACACATATGATTTCACATCTATATTTCACAGAGTCAAGAGATAAATCCTAAATCATTGGTTGTCTCCACCTCAAGCACAAATTCCTGAAAAAGAGTGTTCCATCAGAAATACAGTTCTCAGTCCCCTGTGATGTGGGGGCCACTGAGCACATGGCTATGACTGTCAAAAGGCCTGTTCAGGTTCTTAGGAGAAAGTGCAGACCACATATCACAGACCTCCCCAAGGAATCTGTAAGGGTCCTCAAAGAGATTATCTCCAAGCAGTGTCTTCATTATATAGGCAGAAACAACAAATTTCTTAGATACAAATTCGTAAGTGGACAATAAATTGGCAGTGAAGGTCGGCCTACTCTCAGGGTTTTATTGTTAATGCCAGTCAGTGTGATGCCCACCCCATTAGGCACTCATGCACTGAACATGTTAACCAATCTGAAGGGAATGTTTTCACTCAGCAACGGAACCTGGAGTTAAAAATGCTCTTGGGCATTGTTTCTGTTTATTTGCCTCAAACTCTGCCTCAGGCTCATTGAACACTGATCAACAAAAGAAGCGTCGCAGAAACAGTTCAAGGCAAAATTCCAAGTTTAGGAAATAGATTGACAATCCTTAAAAAAAACATGGGCCTGAATTTCTGTGTTTACTCTGGAAAGAGCAGGTAAACCTCTTATGATCTCATTGCCTCAAAATGTGCTTAAGCAAGGAATGTTACAGGCATTGGGAGTGCCTTACACTCTAGAGTTCCTTACTCCCAAGTGCTTATGTGGTTAATTAAACACATTGAAAGAGGGAAAAACAAATGGTCCTTCTAGTAGTTAGATCAACTCTGATTTAAAGAACAAGATAATCTGAAACTCTTTGTCCATGTCCTCCTAAGTGGTCATTAGAGAAGAAATTACTTGCTGACTCTATTGTGTAGATACTATCCACATTATCAATTCAATTACCTCCTAATGAAATAAGGTATGCCGAAATCAATACATGCTTTGGCAAGTAGGCTTGGACACAAAATTTGTATCTGCTAATAGTCACAAGACTGACTTAGTCCAGTGTCTTCAGAAAGCAGGACTTGTAAGATAGGTTCCAATCTTACAATATCCTATTTGGGTATTTCAAGACCAAGGCAGGGAGGACAAAAAGGAAAGAAATGACCTAAGTGTGTTGTGATTCATTACCAAGGTGGATTACTGCTCACTAGCTGGGAACTAACAAACAAAGCCAAACTAAGTGTGTTCTACCTTGGCCATGGGAGCTGTTTTAGGAGGGATAAACATATAATCAGAATAGTCCACTGACAGAGAAGTCATCTTGTGTTCATCTTCCTCCCATCTTTCTCATCAGTTCACTGACCAACATGTAACACCTCATACTTCTAAAGTTGATTCCACTGTAGTCACTCTGGAGGTCAGATCCCATGCAGTGAAGTTTGTCTCATATGTTGACATTCTGCAGCACTAGAACAAAGTCTAACTGACTAAGCTACTTGAAACAGCATGAAGTCATCTCACAAGGTGTGTGGGTCAGGGTCCTAGCATGTTTTAGCTGAGTCCTTCTTCTGTTTAGAGTATAATAAGGTAGGAATCAAGCTGTCAGCTGGACACATCCCCATCTGGATGCTCAAGCAGAGGACTATCCTCTTCTGAGTCCCTTGGTTGTGGATTGAGCTGATCTCTTGATGGCTATGACTGAGACTTCAGTTTTATTTGTCTGTTTGCCTACATAGTTTATTCTAGCTTGCTAGTTGTTTGGATCACTCCAGCCCTTGGAGGCTCTTATAGGTCTTGGTTTGCTTCACATCATGGCAGACTTGTTCTTCAAGGTCAGAAGAAGAAATTGCTATCCAATGCTTCATTTTTGCCTAGAGGTTTCTCATTACTGTAGACAACATTTGTGTCCTACTATTTGTATGCATTTGTATTTAACCAGAAAATTTTGTCTTCAAAGCAGTAGATGTGAAAGTATAAGTGTGCATGTGCTTGGGCATGTAGGAGCCTGAGGTATCTTTTCCTACTGTTATCTTTTATTTAGGAGACACAGTCTTACTAATGTCTTGCTCACTAGACTAATATCCAATAAGCACCATGAATCATTTTCCTGTGCACATGAACTCAGAGCGTATGTGTACTAGATGGATGTGGGCAACACACACACACACACACAGTAAAATCAAGCAGTTTTATATAGGTGCACATGAACTCAAATCCTCATTCATACATAGAAATAACATTACTTACTGGGAAGCATATCCTCAATCCAAAAGTAAATTTTAAGAATATTTGTACTTTAAGAGTTGACTAAAAGCTTTGGTGAGTCATATTTTTTTAAATGCAATAACATTTAATGAATACAGACCAACATAAATCCCTATTTCTCCCCCTTCTGTTTCAGGGGAGAACTGAATGAAATTAGATAAATGCACTTAAAAACTTCTTTCAAACACCTAAAAATATTTTTTTGCTCATTAATGCTCTGTTTTTAGTATTGAATTAAAATTCAACGATGAAAAAACTGCTTAGTTTTACTGAGTGTGTGTGTGTGTGTGTGTTGTGTGTGTGTGTGTGTCCACACTCACTAGCATCTAGCAAACATATGCTCTTCAAGTATACACAATTAGAACAAGAAATCCTTATGTTTTCCTTTTTCTCTCACCCAAAGTACAGAACATTACTCACAGCCTTACTTTGAAAAGAATCAGTATACCTTCCAAAATACAAATTCAGAACTTAAAGGAATCATATTTCAGTGGGGAGAGCCACTGTTGTCTCCCCATCCACCTACTCTCCTTATGTGAAATCTGAATTGTTCAACAACTCAGATTCTTTATCAAACTCCCACCTGTGCGATTTGCCCCCTACCTTTGTTATGGTCTGGAAAATGAACACAAAACACTAAAATGAATACATTATAGGAATTATATCTAAAGGCAATATATAACGCAGTAATATTCCTACCAGAGAAAATAAATATACCTTGGTACTCTTCATCTCTAAAGACACTTGCAGAGGTATGCATGGCCTTGAGTCCGCTGGTCCTGGAGTCAGGTTGTTTTCAGGTGCTGCTGGTGCTGCTTGAGGAAGGAGCAGAAAAGATCTTCATGAATAAAAGTTTTGCTGATCTCCTGGGAACCTCAGGAGCGTCCATCTCAGTAGAGTCATATCTGACAGTGGTTTTTTTGTTGGTTGATTGGTTGGTTGGTTGGTTGGTTGGTTGGCTGGTTTGTTTTTTTGTGGTTTTTTTTTTGGATTATTGGTTTTTGTTTAGTTGATTGCTTTGAAATAAAATCTAGTACTCATCTTTAAACATTGGCTACTATATTTCTTTCCTAAAGTTCTATTTATTTACAAATATTTATCTTTTTTTAAATTTTTCTCTTCCAACTTCAAATTTTCAAATTTGTCTTTCATTTAGGTTAGTGTTCAGAAGTCAGTGTGTAATAGTGGCAATATCATTACCCTTTGCAGATCTGTTCCTGGCATTGCTCTTACACAGTATTATCTGTGCCTCCCCATATGTCTCAGGCTTTCCGGTATGCTCTCACTAACTTGTAGCTGCCAGCATCTGTACCCTGTCCTCTGTACATCAGACCTCTTTTCTTTTCAGAACTGTGATCATCCCTGTTGTCTATGTACATGAAAACCTAGAAGTCCCATGAATTCATGATGATCACATTGGAGAATCCACCAGCCAACAGTCCAAAAATAACTACACATATTATTGGAGACTCCTTGTGAATTTGTCAAATTCTTGGTGTCTGCTTCTGCTTCTCCTCAATATGGTAATATCTCCTCCATTTCAAAATTAGGGGCATCTGTATTTTCTAAGCAGAATATAGGATGTTTGATCTTGGTCTTAATGTCTATTGTCTTAATGGCTATTTAATAAAACTAATTCTCAGAGCCAAGGGTAAGATTATATCCACCCAAAGATTTAGAATTGTTTCCACTAAACTTTATGACTTGGGCTATCAAAATGAGCCAAATTTAAGATAGTAAGTTCACTTGAGGGCCAGCCAACATCACTCTTAAATTTTGCAGAACTTTATACTTCCTAGCTCTCTTCAGCACAGGTAATCTCCCTTTAGTTCCCTATGAGTAGACATCAAAAGATATTTAAGTCTGGATCTCCTTGGCTCAGTAGAATGGAGTTTGATTAAGTCAACTTGATCAAGAGACTTATTATAAGTTGTTCCATCTTTATTTGGATATATCTTCATCGCAGAATATTTTTATCATATATATGTGTTTTAAATGTGAAAAACAAGCCAAAAAAGACCACGGACATATCTGTAATCAGAATTGTTTGCTTCTATGGGAACATGTTACTATTTGATATTTTAAGAAACTTAAATTATAGGATAGAAGTTTTGCTCCCCCCCACAAAAAAAATCTAATTATCTATTGAAAACAAGGGCATTCATAAACATAGGGATCTAAGTTGGTCTGTCTGACTCAATAAAAGACATTCTTTTAATCCTTCCCCATGCCAGTAAATTAATGGGATGTATTTCAAACATGGGATACTGTCGAACCTCAGACACCCGGCAGAACAGTAAGCAGCTATGTGACCCATATTTCTACTTTTGTTGAACGATTGTGGCCATGGGTTAATTTTGCCAGCTAATCTTGGGAAATTAGTTCACCTGGAGAACTCCAGGAGCTTCCTTCTAACTTGGAACAGTAGGATGTAGTGAGCACTGTAGTTCAGACATGTTTTCAGTGAAGTGTGTAAGATTGATGGGGTCCTTTTGTGATTACCTCTGATGTTTTCAGAGTACATTTGCCATTCCAGAACTCAAAGCAGCAGTTCTTACTCAGTAAATCATGCCTAGATCTTTCATAATTCACTTTACCAGGGACAAAACTGAACCAGAACCATTATGTGTTTCCACCTGAAAAGCAAAATTGGGCACTTTAATTTTTTATAAAGGCCACACGGAATTTTTCTTATTTTTACTTGATATTTTCTTTATTTACATTTCAAATGTTATCCCCTTTCCTGGTTTCCCCGCTGAAGACACCCTATTCCATTCCTCCCTCCCCCTGTTCACCAATCCACTCACTCCCGCTTACCTGTCCTGGCATTCCCCTATATCAGGACTTCAAGTCTTCTCAGGATCAAAGGCCTCTCCTCCCTTTGATGTTCAATAAGGCCATCCCCTCCTACATATGCAGCTGGAACCATGGGTCCCTCCATGCGTATTCTTTGGTTGGTAGTTAGTCCCTGTGAGTTCTGGGGGTACTGGTTGGTTCATATTGTTGTTCCTCCTATGGGGCTACAAGTTCCTTCAGCTCCTTGGGTCCTTTCTCTAGCTCCTTGATTGAGGACTTTGTGCTCAGTCCAAAGGCTGGCTGAGAACACCCACCTCTGTATTTGCCAGGTACTGGCAGAGGCTCTCAGGACACAGCTATATCAGGCTGTCAGCAAGCGCTTGTTGGCATCCACACTAGTATCTGGATTTCGTAACTGTATATGGGATGAATCCCTAGGTGGGGCATTCTCTGGATGGCCTATCCTTCAGACACTCTGCTCCACGCTTTGTCTCTGTATCTCCTCCCATGGGTATTTTGTTCTGCCTTCTAAGTAGGACCAAAGTATTCATTCTTCATTCTTCCTTCTTGAGCTTCGTTTGGTCTACAAATTGTACCTTGGGTATTCCAACCTTCTGAGCTAATATCCACTTATCAGTGAGTGCATACCACATGTGTTCTTTTGTGAATGGGTTGCCTCATTCAGGATGATATTTTCTAGTTCCATACATTTGCCTAAGAATTTCATGAATTCATTGTTTTTAATAGCTGAGTGGTATTCCATTGTGTAAATGTACCACATTTTCTATATCCATTCCTCTGTTGAGGGACATCTGGGTTTGATCCAGCTGCTGGCTGTACTAAATAAGGTTGCTATGAACATAGTGGAGCCTAATAACATGTTGGAGAATCTTCTGGGTATATGCCCAGGAGTGGTATGGCTGGGTCCTCCGGTAGTACTATGTCCAATTTTCTGAAGGACTGCCAAACTGATTTACAGACTGGTTGTACCAGCTTGCAATCCACCAGCAGTGGAGGAGAGTTCCTCTTTCTCCACATCCTCCCCAGCACCTGCTGTCACCTGAGTTTTTGGTCTTAGCCATTCTGAATGGTATGAGGTGGAGTGTCAAGGTTGACTTGTTTTGGATTTCCCTGACGACTAAGGATGTTGAACAGTTTCTTAGGTGCTTCTCAGCCATTTGGTATTTCAAATTTGAGAAATCTTTGTTTAGCTCTGTACCCCATTTTTAATAGGGTTTTTGGTTCTCTGGAGTCTAACTTGAGTTCTTTGTATATATTGGATATTAGCCCTCTGTCAGATGTAGGGTTGGTAAAGATATTTTCCCAATTTGTTGGTTGCCATTTTGTCCTATGGATAGAGATCTTTGCCTTACATAAACTTTGTAAATTTATGAGATCCCATTTGTCAGTTCTTGATCTTAGAGCATAAGCTGTTGGTGTTCTGTTCAGGAAATTCTCCCCTGTACCCATGTGCTCAAGGCTCTTCCCCACTTTCTTTTCTATTAGTTTTAGTGTGTCTGATTTTATGTGGAGGTCCTCGATCCACATGGACTTGAGCTTTGTACAGGGAGATAAGAATGGATCAATTTGCATTCTTCTGCATGTTGACCTCCAGTTGAACCAGCACCATTGGTTGAAAAGGCTATCTTTTTTCCACTGGATGGTTTTAGCTCCTTTGTCAAAGATCAAGTGACCATAGGTGTGTGGGTTCATTTCTGGGTCTTCAATTCTATTGAATTGATCTACCTGCCTCTCACTGTACCATTATCATGCAGTTTTTATCGCTATTGGCCTGTAGTACAGTTTGAGGTCTGGGATGCTGATTCCACCAGAAGTTCTTTTATTGTTGAGAATAGTTTTAGCCATCCTGGTTTTTTTTTTGTTTGTTTTTTGTTTTTTTGTTTTGTTTTGTTTTGTTTTTTGTTATTCCAGATGAATTTGAGAATTGCTCTTTCTAACTTTATGAAAAACTTAGTTGGAATTTTGATAGGGATTGCATTGAATCTGTAGATTGCTTTTGGCAAGATAGCCATTTTTATTCTATTAATCCTGCCAATCCATGAGCACGGGAGATCTTTCCATCTTCTGAAGTCTTTTTTGATTTTTTTCTTCAGAGACATGAAGTTCTTGTCATGCAGATCTTTCACTTGTTTGGTTAGAGTCACACCAAGATACTTTATATTGTTTGTGACTATTGTGAAGGGTGTCGTTTCCCTAATTTCTTTGTCAGTCTGTTTATCCTATGAGTATAGGAAGGCAACTGATTTGTTTGAGTTTATTTTATATCTGGCCACTTTGTTGAAGTTGTTTATCAGCTGTAGGAGCTCTCTGGTGGAGTTTTAGCTCTTGTTGATTTTTCTCAAAGAACCAGCTCCTGGTTTTGTTGATTATTTGCATAGTTCTTTTTGTTTCTTCTTGATAGATTGTAGCCCTGAGTTTGATTATTTCCTGCCATCTACTCCTCTTAGGTGTACTTGCTTCTTTTTGTTCTAGATCTTTCATGTGTGCTGTTAAACTGCTATTGTATGCTCTCTCCAGTTTCTTTTTGGAGGCACTCAGAGCTGAGTTTTCCTCTTAGCACTGCTTTCATTGTGTCCCATAAGTTTAGGTATGTTGTGCATTCATTTTCATTAAATTCTAAAAAGTCTTTGATTTCTTTCCTTATTTCTTCCTTGATCAAGTTATCATTGAGTAAAGCATTGTTCAGCTTCCATATGTATGTGGGCTTTCTGTTGTTTTTATTGCTATTGAATACCAGGCTTTATCATAGTGATCTGATAGGAGGCATGGGATTATTTCAATCTTCTTATATCAATTGAGGTCTGTTTTGTGACTGATTATATGGTCAATTTTGGAAAATGTACCATGAGGTGCTGAGTAGGAGGTATATTCTTTGGATTTAGGATGAAATGTTTTATAGAGACCTGTTAAATCCATTTGGTCCATGACTTCTGTTAGTTTCACTATGTCTTTGTTTAGTTTGTGTTTCACTGATCAGTCCATTAATGAGAGTGGGATGTTTAAGTCCCCGACAATTACTGTATGAGATGCAATGTGTTCTTTGATCTTAGTAAAGTTTCTTTTATGAATGTGGGTGCCCTTGCATTTTGAGCATAGATGTTCAGAATTGAGAGTTCTTCTTGGTAGTTTTTTCTTTTGATGAGTATGAAGTGTCCTTCCTTATCTTTTTTGATGACTTTGATTGAAAGTCGATTTTATCTGGTATTAGAATGGCTACTCCAGCTTGTTTTCTGGGACCATTTGCTTGGAAAATTGTTTTCCAGACTTTTTCTCTGAGGTAGTGTTTGTCTTTGATACTGGGGTGCATTTCCTGTATGCAGCATAATGCTGGGTCCTGTTTATGTATCCAGTCTGTTAGTCTATGTCTAATTATAGGGGAATTGAGTCCATTGATGTTAAGAAATATTAAGGAATAGTGATCGGTACTTCCTGTTGTTTTTGATGTTATTTTTATGTTTGTGTGACTATCTTCTTTTGGGTTTGTTGAAAGAAGATTAGTTTCTTGCTTGTTCTAGGATGTAGTTTCCCTCCTTGTGTTGGCATTTTACATCTATTATCTTTTGTAGGGTTGGATTTGTGGAAAGATATTGTGTAAATTTGGTTTTGTCATGGAATATCTTGGTTTCTCCATCTGTGGTAATTGAGAGTTTTGCTGGGTATAGAAGTCTGGGCTGGTATTTATGTTCTATTAGGGTCTGTATGAGATCTGCCCAGGATCTTCTAGCTTTCATCGTCTCAGGTGAGAAGTCTGGTGTAATTCTGGTAGGTCTACTTTTATATGTTACTTGACCTTTTTCCCTTACTGCTTTTAATATTCTTTTTTTGTTTAGTAAATTTGGTGTTTTGACTATTATGTGATAGGAAGAATTTTTTTCCTGGACCAATCTATTTGGATTTCTGTAAACTTCATGTATGCTCATGGTCATCTCTTTTTTTAGGTTAGGGAAGTTTCCCTCTACAATTTTGATATTTACTGGCCCTTTAAGTTGGAAATCTTTGCTCTCTTCTATACCTATAATCCTTAGGTTTGGTCTTTTCATTGTATCCTGGATTTCCTGGATGTTTTGGGTTACAAGCTTTTTGCATTTTGCATTTTCCTTGACTGTTGTGTCAATGTTTTCTTTGGTATCTTCTGCACCTGAGATTCTTTCTTCTATCTCTTGTATTCTGTTGTTGATGCTTGCATCTATGACTCCTAATTTCTTTCCTAGGTTTTCTATCTCCAGAGTTGTCTCCCTTTGTGATTTCTTTATTGTTTCTACTTCCATTTTTGGATTCTGGATGGTTTTGTTCAGTTCCTTCACTTGTTTGTTTATGTTTTACTGTAATTCTCTAAGGGATTTTTGTGTTTCCTCTTTAAGTGCTTCGACCTGTTTACCCATGTTCTCCTGTATTTCTTTAAGGGAGTTATTTATGTCCTTCTTGAAGTCCTCTATCAGCATCATGAGATGTGATTTTAAATCTAAATCTTGCTTTTCTAGTGTGTTGGGGTATCCAGGACTTGCTGTTTTGGGAGAACTGGGTTTGGATGATGCCATGTCACCTTGGTATCTGTTGGTAATGTTCTTGGGTTTGCCTTTCACCCTCTAGTAATGTCTGGTATTAGTTGGTCTTGCTGTCTCTGACTATGGGAGACTAGTTCTCTCTGGGAAGAATTTAGGTATGGAGAGCTGTGGTACAGTGTCAGCTCAGGAGTGCAGACAGAAACCAGAAGAATCTTGTCTCAGCTGATCCTTGGTTCCTGTGCCATGATGGCTCTGAGCAGGTCCCTCTTAGGCCAGGAATTTGAAGAGAAGTGGTGGTCTTGCCTGTGCATGCCCACCTGTGCTCTCTTGTGGCAGTATTTGTGTATGTAGCTCTGTGGCCCAAGATCAGCTCTGGGCACAGATGGAAATTGGAAGATTCCTGTCCCAGGCTGCTCCTGTGTTCTTGTGTCCTCAGGTTTCTGGGTGGGTTCCTCTGAGCAACAGGGTTGGTCCTACCGGAGCTCTCCGGCCTGTCAGCACTCCTGGGAGCCTAGCTAGGCCCCTGAGCCACTTGGGTATGGAGCCTTGTGGCAGAGGATGGTCTCAAGCCACAGACAGAAACCGGAAGGCCAACACTGAATTTTCAATTTCCCAATATAGAGCACGTGTATTCATGTGTGTGTGTGTGTGTGTGTGTGTGTGTGTGTGTCCTCTGATCCCCATGCATACTCTGTATGTGCATGTGTGTGCACACATATGCACCTAAATTTTTAAATGTAATCTGAAGTGTGATTGGCCTAAATCAAGGCTTAACTTTAAGCAGTAATTATTGCATTTATAAAATACTCATCTCAATGAGTGTATTTAATTTTATTTCATGAAAATTAAAATTCCTTTAGACACATTGCATGTAGTACAATACCAAAATAATAACTATATAATGTTATAAGATATCTAAATTATTATCCTGCAAGTCAAGGAAACAGTCTATGCTCATGTGTCATGTTGTACTTAATCACATTAATTTCCAATGAGAATTGATGGTTCTGACAAGCAGGCTGATGATCATGTTATTTTCTCAATTTCTTCACTGATGTTGTGCTTGTATAATACCAGGAAAATTTTCCTCAAGGTGATAGAACATGTTTTCTTTGGAATAATAAGAATATTCTTGTCAATGGTATAAACAATTTTCATTATAAAACTGTTCTTCACTCTTCATATAATTCAGAGAAACTTTTCAAAGGTTTTGTTCAATGGCTTCTTAGGGGTATACGTCCTAGAAGTTTTAGTTAAAAGTGAATACAGTTTATGTGTATTGACACAGCTTCTGTTAGTTCTACTTCACATCACTTAAAAGGAAAGGTCTATAAATCAATCACAGGACAAAGATATCAAACAATGAGAAATGTAATGAGTGAGCAGGCTGATGTTTTTGTCTGTACCTTTGAACAAGATGGGTGACTAAAATAAATCAGCAATAATCAGTTGTAATTGCCAAAGTTAACTAGAATGACATTTTTGTGGGACAAAACAACACTCTGTGAGGTTCTGTGTATCCTTTCATGTCTCTCTGGTCTATCTACACAAACCACAGAGATCAATAACTCAGACTTGAAAGTAAAACTTTTAAATCATCTCCCCTCTTACCACTAATCTCCCCTCCTGAGACTTCATTTTTTTCACTTTGCCCCCAATTTTTATCAAAAATATCAGAAAGTTTTAAAGGCTTTGGGGAGTTCAGAGCAAGTCTAGCACAATGCCTGAGTGCCTTAAAGGTGCTATTAGAAATTAAACTAAATTAAATTCATTAACCCAAATGAATGAATGGTTGTTTTAGCCTCCTCTCCATGATTGTTTGTGTTCTGTTGTACCTTTTACCTGCCTGGCCTTTGAGTGTTTGGCAGCACTATTTCAAAACAGAATTAGAAGTTCTGAGCCAGGCAGTCTTATCCCTTCCTTTCCTAAGGAAGATTAGAAATATGTCCAGGACACCTATAAGTATCTCTGGCTTCATTTTTGAAAGTTCTAAAGCCATAGATTTTTCCTTTTGCATTTTATCTCTGCTTGGGCAATGAATCAACCTTCATGAGACCCAAATTTAAAATGTATAGCAATTTTGCCCAAGACTTGTTCCTAAGAGATCCCCAAACAACGTTTTTTAAGTTGTGAAATTTTTATCATTAATGTAACTATGCTGGGCTCACTGTTCTCTGCCAGCATAGGTCTACAGAAATCCCTCTGGAAAAAAGATCTGAGGAGGAAGAGGTTGTCATAGCAACAAGATGCTGATTGAGGAAGTACCTCAAGAATTGGAGGAAGTGCTTGTTTCTCAGTCTTGACAAATGTGCATAGGCAGGGGCATTTGATCACTTCATTGTGCCAGGATATAGTGGCATTGGTTGTAATTAAATAAGACAAAACTGGGTTTATGACAGTCTGTGTTTGAAGCAAGCTATAGGTCAGCTCATTTCTGCCTTGAAAATGAGCAGAAGACAGAGATGTGGCTGTGTGTGCATAATCAGTGCATCATTGGTGGTCCTTTCCATTCCAGTTGGAGGAGTTTTTAAATTTAAATAACTATATATTGAATGAATGGGTCAATATTAGAATACTGCCAGCAAAACTATTATTACCAATGACAAGGGACTGTTAGCACTTAAGTCTATATCAACTATTGTTTAATCAAGAACTTTTCTAGCCACAAAAGATACAGACTAAGGAAACGCCTCTTTCCTCATGAAGCTTACACTTTAATGGGAAAAACAAGCAATAAACAAAAAAATTAAATGTTATGTTACAGAGTAGTTATTCTAAACAGGAAAAATAAGGAAGCACTTAGGTGAGAAATCTCAACAGGGTGTTTAAATTTTCAGGAAAACAGGAATGAAAACCCTCAGTCTAAGGGTACCTTCTAATTCAAGATCTAAAAGAATCAAATTGAAGTGAAAGGCCTACTCTATCTTAGAACTGGCCTTTATTTTTTTAAAAAACAAAAAACTAAAAACAAATAAACAACAACAAAAAAAACAAATACAAAAATCTGAGAACATGGCCCACAGCTAAACCAAAGCTACACCCAAGTACCAGGAAAGACCCTAGCTACTTCCTAGCAACAGTTAATCAAAGTTTAGTCTGATCATTTCAGGTGTACTTTCAGGCAAATTGTGATTGTCTTGCTTCAGCACACCCACCTGTCAGCTTACAATAAACATTCAGTTAGATGCTTGCCAGACTAGACCCCCACCCCTTCACTTATGTCCACTTCCCATAAAACCTTGTCCTGGTGAGAGTTCAGGTCTGCTTCACCAAACCTGCCTTGTGGGTCAGCAGTGAGTAAGCCAAAACACAAGTTTATAATAAGGAGACTCTAATGTGATTGCATCAGAAATGCCTCCTTGGTAGTCTTTTGGGATTCATGAATGCTTCCTGGCACAACAGAAGAATCTGGTCATACATATTTCTTGGACAGATGTATTATTGCAGGAAGAATATATAGCAAGTGGGTAGATTGAAGGCAGGATACAATATACAAGAAAGACTAGAAAAAATAAAAGCAAATGTTAGAGCATCTTCTATGACTTCTCAGGCCCTGTATATACAGAGTATAAATAAAGCAATTCACTGAGGAGTGTTTTTAAGAAATATTAGAATGCATCCATTCCTCTGTTGAGGGACATCTGGGTTCTTTCCAGCTGCTGGCTATTATAAATAAGGTTGCTATGAACATAGTGGAGCATGTGTGCTTATTGCATGCCGGAGAGCCCTCTGGGTACATGCCCAGGAGTGGTATAACAGGGTCCTCCTCTGGGAGTGTCATGCTCAGTTTTCTGAGGAACTGCCAGACTGATTTCCAGAGTAGTTGTACCAGCTTGAAATCCCACCAGCAGTGGAGGAGTGTTCCTCTTTCTCCACATCCTCGCCAACAACTGCTGTCTCCTGAGTTTTTGATCTTAGCCATTCTGACTGGTATGAGGTGAAATCTCAGTGTTGTTTTGATTTGCATTTCCCTAATGACTAAAGATGTTGAGCATTTCTTTAGGTGCTTCTCAGCCATTCAATATTCCTCAGGTGAAAATTCTTTGTTTAGCTCTGTACCCCATTTGTTAATAGGGTTATTTGGCTCTCTGGAGTTTAACTTCTTGAGTTCTTTGTATATACTGTATATTAGCCCTCTGTCGGATGTAGGAATGGATACAGAAAATGTGGTATGCTTACACAATGGAATACTACTCTGCAATTAAAAACAATGGATTCATGAAATTCTTAGGCAAATGGTCAGAACTGGAAAATGCCATCCTTAGTGAGGTAACCCAATCACAAAAGAACACACATGGTATCATTCACTGATAAGTGGATACTAACCCAGAAGCTCGGAATATCCAAGAAACAATTCACATATCAATTGATTCCCAAGAAGAAGGAAGGAGAGGGCCCTGGTCCTGGAAAGACTGGATGTAGCAGTGTAGGAGAATACCAGGACAGAGAAGTGGGAGGGGGTTGACTGGGGAACAGGGGGAGGGAAGAGAGCTTATGGGACTTTCAGGGAGGGGGGAACCAGGAAAGGGGAAATCATTTGGAATGTAAATAAAGAATATAGAAAATTTTAAAAAAAGAAATATTAGAATGACATCATCAGGCAAGTATTTTCAAAGGGCCAGTCTAGGAACCAAAAATATTTAAAATGTATCTATAAGGATATCAAATCACTAAGAATTATTAAAGAGGTCCTACTAAAGACAAAACTGGACACAAAACCGAATAGAGAGAGAATGTATGTGGGACTCAAAGATCATATGTGACTACAAAAAAACAGAAGGGCTAAGGGAGAAACCACACATTAACATTGGATTCAAAGTTGAACATTGCCTTCTCCCTGCTGAACAATGCAAACATTCCCACAGAAAAAGTAAGTATTATTTTATAAAATCCAACCAATGACCTAACTCCAGGTATACAAGCAGCAACAAAAATCTCAGAAAACATGAAAAGCAAAGCCAATGAGAAAGTGATTAGATAAGTTTCCAGACAAAGAATTCAAAAACTGTTTCAAAGTATTATTCAAAGAGATTTTAAATGTCACAAATAAACTACTAAATAATTTCCAAGAAAGCACAGTTTAATTAAATAAGAAACTTAATATAAAATATGACTCTAAAGTTCGATAATGAGATAGATAAGACAAAAAATTCCCAAAATACAGCAAATGAAAGTTTAATAAATCAAATGAATAGCCCGGTGTAATGCCTCCCTAACAGAATGGATCACAAAGAAGACATTATCAGGGCCTGAAGGCAAGGTAGATGGACTAGAAATCTGAAACAATGGCAAAAATAAAATAAGTAAGGTGAATGGATAGAATGTACTGTGATAGGTCTTTTGGGTTCTTTGGAAATGCCAAATCTGGAAGTCATGGTCATAGAGGGGAATGATTTCATGATAAGAGCACAGAAAGATATTTCAATAAAGTCATATCAGAAAATTTCCCAAATCTAGAAAAGAGCTATCCTTCCAGGAGCAAAAGACTTTAAGAATATCAAACATTCAAAAAATAGAAAAGAATCTGAATGCCTCATGATATAGTCAAAGCAAAAATTATATAGAACAAAGAAAGTATATTGAAAGTTACAAAAAAGAAGTGCCAAGTCTTGTACAAAGGCAGGCCCATCAGAATAACAGCAGATTTCTCAACAGAAATTTGAAAAGCCAGAGTCTAGAAATGATGTATTTTAATGGCATCTAAGAGAGAGTAACTTTCAACTCAGACTACTATACCCAGCAAAAATATCTGTCACAATTTAAAGAGAAAGAAAAACTTGAATAAAGCATAAAGGAATTTCTGATCACAAGGCTAGATCTAAAGAAACCACCTTGAGAAATCATTTAGATTGAATAGAAAGATAAATGTAATCATGAAGTTACAGAAAGGAATGAACCATGCTACAAGTAGTTAAGTAAAAGATGAATTGGAAAATCTCAATACAGAACCAACAAAATAGCAAAAGTTATTGCACACATTTGAATAACAATTCTGAATGCTTTTAAATATATTTTACTCATTGTTACTTTGTATACAATGTATACATCCAATGTATACAATGCACACATATATGTGAAATGTGCCTGAGAGGTAGTATAGGTATGTATGTGCCTCAACACACATGTAGAGGTCAGAGGATGGTTTGTTTCTGTAAGATTCTTCCCTTAGTTGCTGTCAGAAATCACACAAAGAATATAAAGTGTCATTTAACAAAGTAACATTCTAGTAAGGCGTAGATGCATCCTTAGTTTACAACATGAACTGACATCTACTGCAAAGGCGCAGCAGCCAAAGCCAAAGTCACCACTGTCCAGTTTTAGGCATGAGGATTCACTTCATCAGAAGTCTAACTTTGTTTTCTCAAACTTTAGCTTTAAAAAAAATGCTCAGATAACCAACTGTGTTGAACAAATGTTCTTTCTGTTTGGGTCCCCAGGTGCCAGAGAAGTCATTAACAATTCCCTTAGAAGTGTTTGGTTAAATACATGATTGCATCTACTTGATAGATTGCAAACTTGTCCTAAATTGCCCAAAAAGCTTCTTTCTGCCTTTACTCTGAAAGTTAATTAGAACAAACCCTCCCCAGATTCTCTGATAGACTTCTGTACTCTCCACTCCAGGTGATGGAGCCTTAATAGAATGCAAAATACTCCCCAGGTGGCCCCCAAAGTTCCAGCTGTCTAATCTCAGATATGGAACCAGGCCAAGGTTCTATAGTTGTTCCTGCCATTTGGATCTGGAGACACTTTGGCAATTTGCAGGCATGGAATGGAGTTCTGACCTAGTTCCTGGTCATTCTGGCTCATCCCAGCTAAGTCTCCATGTTCTCTGTAAAGTAATCTACATTTCATAGATCTGTATATGATAAGAAAAACTATTATCATGTAGTACATAATGCTTAGGAAGTGCACAACTGCTGTTTGATTAATTCCACTCTTTCATCCCAAAGATCAGTTGTAAATGCCTAAGGAGACAGGAAGACAGGTTCCTAATGACAATGGGGACACAGCACCCTGGCAGCACCTACCCAGCTGAGTTCTATCCAATTGACACCTAGGACTATGGATCGAGGGTTGAAGCCTTTTCCCTTGGTGTAAAAACTCTACATTTTTATATGGAAACATGTTCATTTTTAACTCTTAGCTGAAGGTTTTAAAAGCATTGTATGTATACAGCAAAACTGACCTAACAGACCAGTTTCAACTGTGGGCTATAGGCTTGCAAAGCTAACTTTATATCTTTTTCCTTTGTTTATTTCTTCACTCAGAGATAAAAGCAAAAGTAAGGGGAAATGATACCACAAGGTACAAAAGAGTCATTTTAATAGCATGAGCCAGAGACAGGGAGGTTTCACACACCACTGTTAAAGAAGTACCCTTATCAACAGTCTTGCATTACAGACCGTGTATTCCACACACCTGAACTCATCTAGGAAATCATTCTTTCTAAGTATCAACTCACTATATGGAATCACCCTGTGGCCTTTGTAAACCTCGTCCTTCCACTTAGAAGTCCTCATGTTGATGTGTGATATGCCTCTGAGTAGAATCTTCTGGCTTCTTTACTCCTCACCTCTATTCTGTATCTTCAGTTAAGGTTAAGAACCAAGCTAAACAGTTGGTTCTAAACAAAACAAAACTTGCATTGTATACTTACAGAATTAAAAAAGAAAAACTTACAACTAGAAGTCCAGCATGTGGCTCAGAATGCCTCAGGAATTTGTTGTTAATTTTTCCTAGTATGATTCTAGTGCAGGTTGTAAAAAAAATTTTTTTTACAAACTGCTAATGTTCGGGTTATGAAACAGTGACAGTATTTCCTTGAGTTCTTTTTAAAAAAAAAGTAAAAAGGCAGCAGCAACTGTTGGTCTCCAGAGCAAGCTGAAGGAAAATTCACTTCAGTGGAGTTTATTATAATGCAAGGGCCTCAAGTTCACATATGGACCTTGTAATGGGAGGGAGAACATTAGATGTAAATGATATGATAGATGGAGATCTAAGTATGATGAAGCATTAAAGGGAAAGTGAGGCTTCCCTTTAAAGCCTGAAAGGGAGAAAGGGAGCACAATAAGAGGAAGGATGAGTGAGTGAGAGAGATGATAGATAGACTATGATAGAGATATAGATAGATAGATAGATAGATAGATAGATAGATAGATAGATAGATAGATAGATAGATGATAGATAGATAGATAGATAGATAGATAGATAGATAGATAGATAGATAGATAGATAGATAGATAGATAGGAAGGAATGAGTAGTGGTAAAACATAGTTGGGGTAGACCAGAAGCTATTAACTGAGCAATCTTCCTGAGGAATCTCAAACTACTGCCCCAAAAGAAAGATCTGATTTTCATAAACGTTTATAGGTGGCAGGGTGTTTCACATTATGTGATTTAGTTCAGCATATATCAGGGAACATGGTGGTGCTGGAACATAGGTTGTAAGCTATCAGGTCACAGTAAAAGATTCCTGCTTAACTGTCTGTCTTAGAGACAGCTGCAGGGAAGCACTGCCGAATTCAGGATATGAATCAAAGCTGCAGGCCCATGCTCTAAAATATCCTCTTCAGCACATTCAATTGTGTACATTTCTATAAGGCTTTATAATTCTTAAGGTTCTTATGTTTTATTAGTTCTTCAAAAATTTCATAGAATATATTTTGATTATATCCACCTTCAACTCTTCTGAGATTCACTCTATTTCATAACTACCCACCTTTGATGAGCATATAATTCCATATTATAGAATACCAAAGATTCCAAAATATGCTCTCCAGGGCATGGTGGGGCTGGTTTTGGAGTAGAATCTTACTGAGTAGACTTACTAAGGAATATTTTTAAGGAGAAATCAGGTATAGCAGATAATGGGACAATTGTTGGTAGTCAGAGGTCCTTGCCAATTAAAGGAATGCCTGGAAACACCCACATCAGGCCACATTTGTGATGTGAAAAGGCAGTGGCTATTTCTGAGAAAGCCACCTACATACAAGATCTACATTGGGCAGAAGGACATTAAGGATTAGTGGTAATGCTGGTGTATATATAAGAAGGAGTGGACGAACCAAGAAAGATGTTCCATTGAAAGTTTGGAAAAACAGTGCAAACTAGTTCAGCCTCTCAATGCTGTTCATGACAGGGCCTGAGTCTTATTAGTAGAAATAATAGGTTAGAAACAGAGGCAGCACATTTTTATTTTTACTTTTTATTTATTTATTAAATAATTAATTAATTTATTTTTTACACGCCATATTTTACTCTCAACCTCAAACCCCCATCCACCCTCTGACTGTTCCACATTCTGTACCTCCTCCCCTCCCCCTCCCCCGTCTCCATATGGATGTCCCCACCTCCCACCGCCCTGACCTCTAAACTCCCTGGGGCCTCCAGTCTCTTTGAAGGTTAGGTACATCATCTCTGACTGAACCCAGACCTGGCAGTCCTCTACTGTATATATGTTGGGGGCCTCATGTCAGCTGGTGTATGCTGCCTGTTTGGTGGTCCAGAGTTTGAGAGATCTTGGGAGTCATGATTAAATGAGACTGCTGGTCCTCTCACAGGATTGCCCTTCTCCTCAGCTTCTTTCAGTCTTCCCTAATTCAACAAAAGGGGTCAGCTGCTTTTGTCCATTTGTTGGGTACAAATGTCTGCATCTGACTCTTTCAGCTGCTTGTTGGATCTTCTGGAGTGCAGTCATGCTCGGTCCCTTTTTGTGAGCTCTCTATAGCCTTAGTAATAGTGTCAGGACTTGGGACTTCTCCTTGAACTGGATCCCATAAAAAGCTAATAGCCAATATATATAAAGAAAAAATATATATAAAGAACTCAAGAAAGTCGTCACCAAAAAACCCAAACAACCCAATCAAAAAATGGGGTTTAGAACTAAACCCAGATTTCACAACTGAGGAATCTCGAATGTCTGAGAAGCACCTAAAGAAATGTTCAAAGTCCTTAGTGATCAGAGAAATGCAAATCAAAATGACCCTGGGATTCCACCTTACACCAATCAGAATGGCAAAGATCAAAACCACAGGTAACAACACTTATTGGAGATGATGTGGAGAAAGAGGAACACTCCTCCATTGCTAGTGGGATTACAAACTGGTACTTCCTGGAAATCAATCTGGAGCTTTCTCAGAAAATTGGAAATAGATCTACCTGAAGACCCAGCTGTACCACTCCTGGGAATATACCCAAAAGATGCCCCACTATGCCATAGGTGAACGTGTTCCACTATGTTCATATCGGCCTTATTTGTGATAGCCAGAAGCTGGAAACAGCCCAGATGTCCCACAACAGAAGAATGGATACAGAAAATGTGATTCATTTACACAATGGAATACTACTCAGCTATTAAGAATGAGGACATCCAGAGTTTTGCAGGCAAATGGATGGAACTAGAAAATATCATCCTGAGTGAGGTAACTCAGACCCAAATGGACAAGCATGGTATGTTCTCACTAATAAGTGGATATTAAAAAGTACAGAGTACCCAAGATACAGTCCACAGAACTCAAAAAGGTCAACAAGCTGAAGTGCCCAAGTGAGGACCCTCAGTTCCACTTGGGAGGGAGAACAAAGAAATCACAAATGCAGAGGGAGGGAGGGAAAGAGGGAGGGAGGGAGGGAGGGAGGGAGGGAGGGAAGGAGGGACCTGGGAAGGAAAGTGGATCGGAGGAGGGGAAGGAGGGAGTTCGGGAGGGAGGAACTTATTCTGGTATTGGGTGAGGGAAAAGGACTGAGGGCCTGAGGGCCAGCAGAAAGAATGGAAACAGGCAACCTCAGGAGATAGGAGGTTTTGGGGATCCTCCAGAATGCACCAGAGTCCTGGGAGTTGAGAGACTCTCAGGACTCAAAGGGAGGGAGGAACCTTAGATGAAATGCCTGACAATAGGGAGAGGGAACTTATAGAGCCCACCTCCAGCAGGAAGACAGGGCTTCAAATGAGGGAGAGGGGGCCATCCCACAGTCGCAACTCTGACCCATAATTGTAACTCTCTGAAAGAATTACAGGGATGGAAATAGAGAGGAGCCTGAGGAAAAGAAGGTCCAGAGACAGACACAAAGTGAGGCAGCACATTTTAAGAACAAGTAGGAATCTACCTTCAATCTTATAGGGGAGCAGAGGCCTCTGTTTGGGGAGTTTTAAAAATTCTTGAGCATTTTCCTGTTATCTTCCCAGAACAGCATGTTGATTACAGGCTTATGGTTGGTTAGATATATTTGGCCTAGTCAATAGATTCAGCTTACTTATAATTCATGTGCATGCCATATTCTTGTTAAGCATCAAATCATTCCTAAAATGTTTGCTTTCGGCAGATCTCTCAATCAGCATGATTAGCTGAACACCTGTTATATACATGAAGCTAAGACCCTGGGTTATAGTGTGAGAAAGTGGAAATAAAGATACAAATGAATCTGTCCTGTGGCTCATCAGGCCCATCAACTAACGAAAACTGAAAGTGGCAAGTAATCTTAGTCAAAGAAATGTGACACTTCATGAAGCCTTCTGCAGCACACAGTCCTCTGAAGACTTGCACTGTGGGGTTGCTGCCAGGTCATGAAGTCTCCATCAACATGGTTCTTGGAGACTCCGCTGACTCTTACCCCTAAGAATTGGAAGATGTATAACTGAGGAGAACTCTGGATGAATGCATCCTCCCACAACCACTTCCTCGTGGAAGAGACAGGATAGAGTCTTTCCCAACTGACTTGTGTTCTTCCTCAGTGACACCAAAGCAATGCTACTCATGTTCAAAAGAATCTCAGACCTGCATCTGTGAAACGACTCTTCCATTTCACAACAGAAAGGTTAGAAGAGGTAGAGATGTCTAACACTTAGTTTTATTGTCAACTTCACAAACTTTGATGAATGCGAAGAACCGGAAAAAGTTGAAGGCAGAAGACTGTAATCAAATAAACGGGATGGGTGGCATCTCAGATGTTGTTTGCCTGCTTGCTCTTTCAGAAGAATAGCTTTCTTGATCCCCTTGAACTTTGTCTTTCATCTTACCCAGCAGGCGAATTACTGGCTTTGTGTACATGGTTCTTCAATTTTGCCTTTGACAAAGTTCCTCTGGTTTTGAAATAATTTCCTACAATGAGATTCTGTGCCCTTTTCGGAAGGGGGTGTCCTCTGTCAAATCATAGCAGTAGTTATCAAACTAGAACACATCGGAACCCGCTTGTAGAGTTGTCATAAATCAGACTTTTGGGTCCCTTACCAGTAGGTCAGTGGTAGAGGCTGAGAATTTGGCTATCTAGCAAGTGAACTCCCCAGCGATGGGAAGACCGCTGGTCCAGGCCCTGTACCTTGACACTGCAGCTATAAGCCAGAGTGTCAGGACTGAGTGGCTCATCATAGTGAACATGAAGATGGCGTTAGGAAACCACTACAAGGATTTAAGATGCTTATATTTGACTATATTTGAATAAATAGAGTCCTATTTATTCTCTAAACATAAAAAGTTGTCAATAAAAAACAAATAAAAGTTTAAATTTTTAGTAAAAGCCCTTAAGAAAAAATTTTTTAAAGTATAAAACTTTCAGAGTTTGGTTATATTTACCAGGATAAACTAGGGGAAATACACACACATATGCATGCACCCATGCATGCGAACATGAGACCCTGCTTGCTTTCCAAATTAGAGGCCTTCAGAGTGTGCCAGAGAACCACTGTGGTAGGTGATCTCTCACATCCCCTCCAGGTCTACACTCAGTGTGTATGTGTTCAGTGTGAATTCATGAGAAATGGCAGAAAAGATGTGAAGCATCATAAAGGGGCTTTCTGGGCTTACTGTATCCTTTCCTTTGTTCTGATTTTAGACTTGATTAGCCCTGCCAGGTGAGGAATTTGAGGATATCCTTTGCTAACACCCAGCTGCCAAGGTTTGCCTTCCACATCTGTCCAGACTGAACCCCCAGTTGAGGATTCCTGGTTCCAGCTTTTACTAACCCTATCTTTTGCTAATTCTAGGGGAGAGTATCAAGAATAATCCATAAGTCATCATTTGCCTCCTGGAAAACATTTTATCCTATCTTTATTTTTTCCATTAACTCAGGGGAGAGATTGATGGGGCCTCTGGTATTTTATTTTATTTTTTTTTAATTTTATTTTCTAAGTTTTTTTTTATTTACATTCAAAATCATTTCCCCTTTCCCGTTTCCTCCCTCCCCAAAAGTCCCATAAGCCCCCTTCCCTCCCTCTTTTCCCCACTCAACCTCCTCTCGCTTCTCTGTCCTGGCATTCCCCTACATCCAGTCTTTCCAGGACCAGGGGTCTCTCCTTCCATCTTCTTAGAAATCTATTGATATGCAAATTGTGTCTAGGGTATTCTGAGATTCTAGGTTAATATCCCCTTATCAGTGACTGCATACCATGTGTGTTCTTTTGTGATTGGGTTACCTCACTAAGGATGATATTTTCAAGTTCTGACCATTTGCCTAGGAATTTCGTGAATTCATTACTTTTAATTGCAGAGTAGTATTCCATTGTGTAAATATACCACATCTTCTGAATCCATTCCTCCGTTGAGGGACATCTGGGTTCTTTCCAGCTTCTGGCTATTATAAATAAGGCTGCTATGAACATAGTGGAGCATGAACCTCTGGGGGAATCAGTATCCCGAACCTCAAGCTGTACTACAGAGCAATAGTGTTAAAAACCGCATGGTATTGGTACAGTGACAGGCATGTAGATCAATGGAACAGAATTGAAGACCCAGAAATGAATCCACACTCCTATGGTCACTTGATCTTTGACAAAGGAGCTAAAACCATCCAGTGGAAAAAAGATAGCCTTTTCAACAAATGGTGCTGGCTCAACTGGAGGTCAACATGCAGAAGAATGCAAATTGACCCATTCTTATCTCCTTGCACTAAGCTCAATTCCAAGTGGATCAAGGATCTCCACATAAAACCAGACACACTGAAACTAATAGAAAGGAAACTAGGGAAGAACCTTGAACATATGGGCACAGGGGAGAATTTCCTGAATAGAACTCCAATAGCTTATGCTCTAAGATCAAGAATTGACAAATGGGACCTCATTAAATTACAAAGTTTTTGCAAGGCAAAAGACACTGTCAAAAAGACAAAGCGGCAACCAACTAACTGGAAAATGATCTTTACCAATCCTACATCCAACAGAGGGCTAATATCCAATATATACAAAGAACTCAAGAAGTTAAACTCCAGAGAGGCAAGTAACCCTATTAAAAAATGGGGTACAGAGCTAAACAAAGAGTTCTCACCTGAAGAATATCTAATGGCTAAGAAGCACCTAAAGAGATGTTCATCATCCTTAGTCATTAGGGAAATGCAAATCAAAACAACCCTGAGATTCCATCTCACACCAGTCAGAATGGCTAAGATCAAAAACACAAGAGACAGCAGTTGTTGGCGAGGATGTGGAGAAAGAGGAACACTCCTCCACTGCTGGTGGAATTGCAAGCTGGTACAACCACTCTGGAAAGCAGTCTGGCAATTCCTCAGAAAACTGGGCATGACACTCCCGGAGGATCCGGCTATACCACTCCTGGGCATATATCCAGAGGCTTTACCTGCCTCTGGTATTTTAAATAGTTCTAGTCAAAGTCACCATCACCATTTCCTGTCACTGGGCTTAGGGCTAGCTGTTCAGTGTGCCTTAGCTGTGTTCACCTTTCAGCTAATGACCTTATATACTCATAAACTCCCTTAGGTGGGAGCTGAAGACTTTCCCCCTGACAGCTGACATACTCTGCCCTCTCCAGCTACTGTACTTTTTTCTTTCCTTCATAGACCTAAGAGCCTATCATTTCAAAACATTTTTTTATTCTGTATGATGCCTTTTATATACAGCATGTATTATATAATAAGCTGAATGAAGTATATTTGATCAAAGGAACTATCTTTTCATTCTGAAAAAAATACTTTTAATAATTTTGTTCAGCATACAGTGGTGACACATGCTGACAGAGATCAACTATTTTCATGCTTTGTTTTATCTGTTCAAGAGCTAACATAGTGCTTAATATTCAACGCAGTATACCTTTTCCATTTACAGTAAGTCTTCCTGGAAACTTTAGCTTATCCTTCAGTACAAACCCACTACATATTATTAACTCCACAAATTTATAGTTCCATGCTGCAACAGGTTTTAGTGGTTCTTAATAGTTCTGATAGGTCAGCCTCTGGACATGGAGTTTGCTTAGAAAAACCACTGGTGAGTTTTCTGGGCATAGTCCCAACACCATTGCAACTGTTAGTTCAGCGTTTGCTGAAACTCTGTCTGGTTCCCTTGATGAACCGTTGTAGAACTAACCAGGCATTCTCTGAATTTTTACAAATCATTTTTCTTATTGCATAGAGAGTTTAGGGCAAACTTGAGCTGTTTAGGCATAGAAACTAGCTCCAAATCATTTGGAATAAATTAAATAAATTGTTGGTTTCAACTAATAATCATCACTTTCCTTGACCTTGTCTAGAGTCACGGTACATTAAATCAAATAGCTATCTATCCAAGGTTCCACAAGCACAAGAATCTTGACAATGTGAAAGCCTTGTAGCAAATCATAATAATGTTTTATATGTGGATATGATTTTAGTTTGCTTATTTAAGTATATTTGACAAGATATGTAAATCAATTACAATATGTTTGCAGCTACTTTTGAAGGGATACATACTTTGAGGCATAACACTTATATAATTAAGCAAGATTGACAGATATTCATAGAAGGTAATTATTTTATATACTATAAAATGTATGCAGAGGGATTCTGGTCAAAGTTACCACCCGGGGGGGGCGGGGGGAATGGCTTAACCCATACACGAATTTAACAAATCCAGATTCCTTAAATTCCTGTCACCAGTGATCACAAGGATGAATCTGCCAAAGACTGGAACAAAGCAACTAAGCTATAATAATACTTGCTCTTATGTTTTCTAAACATATGCCAAAGACTCCACCTTTTACTACAGAGACTCATCACTGTTCATTGCTCTTCTATGTCACAATAGCCAGGACATGGAAACAGCTTAGATGCCCATCAACTGATGGATGGAAAATGAAAATGTTGAACCTATATTCAATGAAATTTTGTTCATTCTTAAAGAAAAATAAAATTTGCAGGTAAATGAATGGGATTGAAAGTGATAATTATCCTGAGTGAGGTAACCCAGTCTTTGAAAAACAAATGTTCCGTATTCTTACTCATGCAAACTTTAGCATTGAATATATAAATCCAGAAAGCTAGAATGAGACCATTCATGGGAGAAAAAAGGAAGGGGGATAGTAGAACATGGTGATGTGAGGGAAAGGGGAAAATAGTGGGGAGGAAAGTTTACTAGAGAGAGGGGTGGCAATGTGAGGCAGAGGAAAGGATAAGGAGAGAGATAACAAGCATTTAGGATGTTTGAAAAAGGTTTTGTGGAATCCTACTATTTTATAAGCTTGATAGACATGTATATATGTATGTATGTGTATATATATGTATATATATATATCAGACATAGATACATATGTACATACATACATCATATATACATGATAGATACATAGATAGATAGTACATAGATAGTATGGTGGTTTGAATGGAAATGACCCCCATAAGGAGTAGCACCATTAGTAGGTATGGCCATGTTACAGTATGTGTGCCTTTGTTTTGCTTATTAAGAATTGCTGTGGTGGTGGTGGCTCTTCACAGCAATAGAAGCCCTGATTAAGAGACACAGACAGAAGACAGATGATTGATGGGTTTTCCTACTCAGGAAACTAATTATGTTCCTCCCAGAATCCATGCCTTGCCTAATAAAAATCTCAGTGTCAAGTGTAAGATTCCTTACCTAGAGGTGTTGGTCAGAGGTGAGCAATCAAGTCAGTACTGACCGGAAGGTTTCCTCTCTACTTGATAACTTTCATAGAAAAGTTAGCTTTCATAGCTGCAAGTGTGGCGGGCAGTTGGAGAGGTGGCCATTGACATTCTTATCTATCTGTGAGGCCTATGGACTATAATCTGACCAGTATAGCAAGATATGCACATGACTAAAATAGTGGTGTGAAATTATGGGATTAATTAACCATTTTCTAATTGGTTTGGATTTAAGCCAATACCACAAAAGAAAACACATCTTGTACTTCTATCTTACTGCTTCACCATCACCTCCAAGGTCCTGGGCACATCACAGAAGGGCTTGTAAATACTGTAAGAGCTGGACACCAGGGGACCAAGATCAACAGTGTCCTATGGACATGATAAGAGTACTGCATATTAGGACTCACAATAGCTATCATTACCTGCTGAAGACCTTCACAAGATAGAGCCGGTCAATATTCTAATGTGAATGGAAAGAGATTCACAAATCCCTGCTCCTTTCTGAGGAGTGAGGGACAGCTGATGACTTCTAAAGGAAAGAACATCAATGTCCTTTAAGAGTGTGGATCCTGGTAGAGATTAGCCACACTCCAGTGTTCAGACTTACACCCAGGAATATAGCAGTAGCATGTATGGATTCAATGTGCTATTTGAAAAGTAGAGAAAATATAACGGTTTGGGAAGTGTGGTGGTGGCAGATTTGGGAAGATTCAGAGAGAGAAATTGAGGACAAATGTTATAAGAATGTTTATGAAATTTCCTTGAATAATTGAAAAAGAAGAACCTAGACTTCAAGGATTAATCAATGTTTTTGAAAATGTTCATGGTTAGAAACAAGGATGCTCTTCAAGCAGAGCAGCCTCTGAGACAATGGTTTCTAATTCTAGTGTTTGTTATTTTTCCCAAAGATCCTAGGGCTGCAGTACTAATAGGAGTATATATTAATGTGCCATGTCCCTACCTATTGGCTTCAAGTAAATAACAGCTATCCATAAAATGAGGGGGTAGGGGACATGGAGAGTTAGAGGGACATGAAAGAGAAAAACAGACTTCATAGGGCTGTAGATTCACCACTGTGGTCCATGAGTGACTTACAGATACCTGTAGACTCCCACTACAGATGAAGCCATGATGGGGATGTGCAGTGTATTGACTTCCTGCTGCACTCAAGATGATGAAAAGGAACAATAGAGATGTAATTCAATCATGACAGGACAGAGGCCTCTTTGCTGCTTCAGAACCCAGAGCATTTTGAGGGGTTGGGTTGGAACACAAAGGGCTTCACATATATCATGCCCTAGAACGAATTTTGTGGATCTATAATGGCATGGCTTGTTAGAAGGTCCCTATCCAATCACAGATACCTGCCTAGAACACCTCCTACATCATGTTAAAAGGCTTCAGACACACCTGATTGCATCTGCTACCTGCTCAAACAAGCTCAGTGTTATGCCTAAGAATAACAAGATGTATTACAATACTTTTCTGTACTTCTCAAACCATAATTAGTCACTTAATTTTATTAGTGAGAGTTTTTAACAATCATATTTGTCTATATGAAATATGAACTTCAGTGTAGACTTTGGAGACTTACATTTATTTTTATTAAAGATTTCACTGGCTGTAGATTTTGGCATTAAATGGTACATCCTTCATTAGTGCCTACAGAAGCAGAGCTTAAGGATGAAATCCTATTGTGCATCTGTTATTCCAGGGGTATGGAGTGCCTTCTCTTATCAGCACAAGGAAAACAGGACTGGGCAGAGAAACAGAGCCAAACAAGAGTGGGTTCTTAGCTGGAGACCAGCTTCAGTCTAACCCCTGGGGAAACTGTGGGCGAAAGTCACAGCACCAATCTAGTGGTTCATTGAGAGAAGATGGAAGCCCTCATACACACTTGCCAAAGTAGCTAGTGTTAGTGTGTAGTAAGGGAAATCTGTGACAGCTGGCTCCATTCACAGCAGTTAGGACATCTCTATAGGGTATTGACAGTATCCTTTCCTGGCATTTTCGTTGGCGGATGACAACCTGTGAGTGATTCATTCACTAATTGATTTTTCCTACTTCATGTTCCTTTCCTTTTTATCCAGGAGCCAACAATCTCTTATTTTACAAAAAAGGGGGAGGGCTATATTTAAGACTTTAGTGGGCACTTACCATGTCACAACCACTGAACTCTACTCACATAAAATCACAGCATCGTCAGATGCTATGTGAAAACTGAGCCTGACTGTGCACCATCGAATTGTATTTACAAAGATAAACAATGCATATGATCCACAGGCTACTCCTCTCTTCCTCTTGCTTTGTTGCATGTAGTCCTCCTTTTAAGCCCCTATTGTCTCTCTTTCCCAGTTACCCCTTGTAGAATACAATAACAGCATGCCCACTTTCATAACAAGTTCTGTACTTATTCCAAAGGCCTGCAAGAATCCAGGTTTTCTGTTTTGTTCTGTTTTGTTTGGTTTGTTCTGTCTTATCTTCAGTTACCAGTCTCTTTGATTCTACTGATAATGGTTCCTATTTTATCTGACATAGTTGGAACAAGGAGAGCTTATTTCTACCTTGCTCTCCTTCAAGGAGGATCTGAGGATTTCATATAATCAATATTCTGAAAAACATTCAGAACCAGGAGGTAGGGTTTTCTGTGGAGCAGAGATCAATTTGTGTTCCAAGTGCAAGGTTCTTTTATCTCCTCTTTTAAAGATTGCTTTGTTCTCTTACAAACTACTTCTTGTGGCTATTCCAACAAGAACATTCTCAATTCTTTTTTCACTAACAAGAAACTAGGATGGGGTTTCAGAGGCAGAAAAGCAGGGATGGGCACAGCAGAAGTTTCAAAGTTAGTCTTTAAATTTCACAGCTCACTGGCCAGAGTAAGAGATCATATGAATGAGGGCCCAAACTCTGGCTACTAAGAAATGAGCCACTGTGATTAAGGGAGACATCCCTGCTGCGAGGTTAATCTTGGATGCTAACTTGATTAAATTGAGAAGACATGGGAGATTAAAACTGCACACTGCTAGGTGTGAATGTGAAACTGTTTCTAGAGGTGATTAAATGAGAGAAGATCTGTCTTGAATGCTGGCAGCCACTCTCCATAGGCTGAGGGCCTACATGGACTAAAAGGGAGGAAAAAAAGCAAAAACGTTTCAACATGCCTGGAGGAGGATCCACCAAGCTGTGCTATTCTTGGAAGCCAAAGATTGAGACTGTGACTCAGCCCTGTATGTGTAACTTTCCTTAAGTAACTAAAATGTCTAAAGATTAAAATATCTCATACTTTATCAATATAGTCACTTACAGTTTCTACTGTGTATCAGGCTTCTAAGAAAAAAGCAACTGACTCTTAAAAGAGTCAAGCTCTAACCAAATGACTGACTTTGTCTTTTTCAGACACTTAAATTTTTTTTTTTTTAGCTGCAGTCATTTTAATTTTTTTTGTTTCTTTTTTTTTTAATTTACATTCCAAATCACTTCCCCTTTCCCGTTTCCTCCCTCCCCAAAAGTCCCATAAGCCCCCTTCCCTCCCTCTTTTCTCCATTCACCCCCCTCTCGTTACTCTGTCCTGGCGTTCCCCTACATCCAGTCTTTCCAGGACCAGGGGTCTCTCCTTCCATCTTTTTAGAAATCTATTGATATGCGGATTGTGTCCAGGGTATTCCGAGATTCTGGGTCAATATCCCCTTATCAGTGACTGCATACCATGTGTGTTCTTTTGTGATTGGGTTACCTCACTAAGGATGATATTTTCAAGTTCTGACCATTTGCCTAGGAATTTTGTGAATTCATTGTTTTTAATTGCACAGTAGTATTCCATTGTGTAGATATACCACATCTTCTGAATCCATTCCTCCGTTGAGGGACATCTGGGTTCTTTCCAGCTTCTGGCTATTATAAATAAGGCTGCTATGAACATAGTGGAGCATGTGTCCTTATTGCATGTAGGTAAAGTCTCTGGGTATATGCTCAGGAGTGGTATAGCCGGAGTTTTAACTTTTTAATTTTTAAAAAAGAAGCCAGGAAGAGGGAGGAGAGGACACATAAGAGCAATTAATAGGAAGGAGGGAATTATGAACTTATATTTTAAACAGATATTTTCAAGTAAATTAAAATTTAAAAAGAAACAAACCATTGCCCAGGTCTTCATATTAAATCCTGAGGATGGACTTTCAGTTGTGTAGTAAGATTATCACACCCACCTTGGCTATTATACAGTGATAAGCTCTATTTTTATAAATCTATTGAGACATATTAGATTTATTGGAATTTATCTGTATTGTAATCTTACATCATGCCTTCATTATTTTTCCTTGAACACAATTGGCATTCAACCTCACACTGTCCCCCCCTTTATCTATTGCACTAAACGCCTCTTCCTTATGTTTTCTCTCCTCTGTCTTGTATTACCCTTAATATAAAACCACAAATATGTTTTAACAGTCCAGGGTAATCACACAGCCCAACAATAAGCTACGAAAGCTGTCTCTCCTGAAATGAACACAGTCACAGCTTCCTTTGCTTACCCTGTCTGTGATCATTGACTGACAGAATCATGTAATTCTTACTCAACCCTGTATGTTAATCTTGTAAAAAAGAAATGTCTTCTAGAATATGTGACAATGTCATAACTAAATGCCTCATTATGCAGGGATCCCAGCCCATCTCCTACTACAGAAAATCCATGCTTTCTCTCCAACCAGTGGATACACTAAATAGAGTCCTAGGATCTCTCATCAGTGTGGAAGGAATTAATAGGCAATCGACTGTTCATCAGCTACTATTCCCCCAAAAGGTTTGTGGCACCACAAATCTTGCGAAATAATCTTGACAGAAGATAACACAGATTACAGGAAGTTATATTAGGTTTAACAAATGAAAGAAGCCACTTGGCAGAAAAAGACTGGAAGCCGATTGTGCTTCATACAACACAGAGCATGCTCAAGACAAGGCCCAGGTAGGACAAAGGTGAAAGAGGCAGGTGCTACGGGAATGTTACCGAAAGGGTCGTGCATCTTGTGGTCTGGTGCTCACTAGCACCCTTCCTCTTTCAGAGATATGTTTTCCTTACTTAATAAAATGCCTCTACTCTTATTAACCACCAATTCTTTTTTTTTTCCACAGGTAACAGGTTTTACTCCTAATTTTCATAAACACATAAATGTAAATATTTTAGTATATATGTATATATGTGGCAAAATCTAAATAAAATCAGGGAATAATAAAATAATTAATATCAACATTAACCACTCAGTAAGGCAGAAAATTCCTCAAAGATTTCTGGAAATAATATGCTTTTCTTTTTCTTATTTTTTGAAAACAGAAGTAAAAACATTTTATGATAAGATTGAAGATTTACATGGAAAATTATACAGATAAAATGGCAGGCATAAAAATAGTTCTAAGTTGATTGAAAGTGAAATTATAAACATTTTCAGGAAAAATTGAAGTTTTACATGGAAAATATTTCTGATAAAATTCAAGAAATATGTAGAAAAACACGTTAAAATTGACTATTTCATGGAAAACTATACAGATAAAATGGTAGACATAAAAAATCTTTCTAAATTAATTGAAGGTGGAATTAAAAACATTTTGTGATAAAATTAGAGATTTACATGGAAATATTTCTGATAAGATGTAAGAAATATATAGAAAAACATGTTAAAATTGAAGATTATCATGAAAAATAATGCAGATAAAATGGTAGACATAAAAAACATTACTAAATTAATTGAAAGAGGAATTACAAACATTTTTATAAAATCGAAGATTTACAGGAAAAATATTTGTTATTCTATGTCTTTTTATTGGGGAATTGAGTCCATTGATGTTAAAAGATATTAAGGAATAGTGATTGTTGCTTTCTATTATTTTTGATGTTATTTTTATGTTTGTGTGGTTACCTTCTTTTAGGTTTGTTGGAAGAAGATTACTTTCTTGCTATTTCTAGGGTGTAGTTTCCCTCCTTGTGTTGGCATTGTCCATCTATTATCCTTTGTAAATCTGGATTTGTGGGAAGATATTGTGTAAATTTGGTTTTGTCATGGAATATCTTGGTTTCTCCATCTATGGTGATTGAGAGTTTTGCTGGGTATAGTAGTCTGGGCTGGCATTCAGTGTTCTCTTAGGGTCTGTATGAGATCTGCCCAGGATCTTCTAATGTCTTCTAGGATCTTTCATTGTCTATGGTGAGAAGTCTGGTGTAATTCTGATAGGTCTGCCATTGTAAGTTACTTGCCCTTTTCCCCTTACTGCTTTTAATATTCTTTCTTTGTTTATTATATGTGGTGTTTTGATTATTATGTACCAGGAAGACCTTCTGTGCACGGCCTGCCAGGAGAGAGTGATCCCCCAGCAGTTCTTTTACCTCTGAGCCTGGAGGTGAGGTCTCCACCTTCTCTCTGGAGGGGAACAACTAGGAGCACACAGGGCAAATGGTCATTGGAGCAGCTGGGACAGAAGTCTTCTGGTTGCCATTTGCACCAGGGAGCCAGGTGGTTCCACAGCCTGTGCACAGACCCTGCCAGAAAAGAGTTGGTCTCCCAGAAGTACAGACACAGGCTTACAGGTTCACAGGAAAGACAAACTCCAGTCAGAGACAGTAAGATCAACTAACACCAGAGATAAACAGATAGTGAAAGGCAAGCACAAGAACCCTACCAACAGAAACCAAGGCTACTTGGCAACATCAGAACCCAGTTCTCCCACCACAGCAAGTCCCAGATACCCCCACACACCAGAAAAGCAAGAGTTGGATTTAAAATCACATCTCATGATGCTGTTAGAGTACATAAATTAAATTAAAGAAATACAGGAGAACATGGGTCAACAGGTAAAATCCCTTAAAGAGGAATACAAAAACCCCTTAAAGAATTACAGAAAAACACAAACAATCAGTGAAGGAACTGAACAAAACCATCCAGGATCTAAAAATGGAAGTAGAAACAATGAAGAAATCGCAAAAGGAGACAACTCTGGAGATAGAAAACCTTGTAAAGAAATCAGGAGTCATAGATGCAAGAATCAACAACAGATTACAAGAGATAGAAGAAGAATCTCAGGGGATGAAGATACTATAGAAAACATTGACTAATAGTCAAAGAAAATGCAAAATGCAAAAAGGTTCTAACCCATCCAGGAAATCCAGGACACAATGAGAAGACCAAACCTAAGGATTATAGGTATAGATGAGAGTGAAGATTTGCAACTTAAAGGGCCAGTAAACATCTTCAACAAAATTATGGAGGAAAACTTCCCTAACCTAAAGAAAGAGATGCCCATGAACATACAAGAAGCCTACAGAATTCCAAACAGACTGGACTATAACCACCAATTCTTGATCTGGTTCTTTGCCATGGCACACAAGAACCTGGACACTTGGGCAGGTGACCTATGACTCAGATCCACCTATGATAGTATAGGAGTCTGTTATCAGAAGGGCTATTTATACACTGGGTAACCTGACCTTATGAAGAGCCTAAATGCCCTCTTTGTCTCCCTCCCCCACAGCTCTCTCTGTATGTATGTCTGTCTCTCTCTACCTCTGACACTTTTTGTGTGTCTCTCTGTGTATCTCTGTCTCTGTGTCTCTGTTTCTCTGTCTCTCTGTGTCCACCTGGGGCTATATAAAGAGACCTTGTCTCAATAAATAAGTAAGTAAATAAATAAATAAATAGGAACTCATTAAAACTTGAAAGTATTTTTGTTCTTCAAAAGATCTTACTAGATTCCAAAGTGGTAGACCTGTGCTAGGTCTGCCACAGGGGAAGACCCCATTTCCCGGTGCTTTCTAGAGATCCAGCAGCAGTGGGACACTTGGTCAGAAACAGTCCCACCTCTGGAGGCCCAGAGCCAAAGGCTGGGACCCACTACCCAGCAACCATCTAAACCTGCGTTCCCTCTGGATCACCACGCCCCATGCCCCATCCGTCTCCTCTACCCCCCCCCCTTTCTTTGCTGCCTGTCCTGTACATTCCAACTTGGTAGACCTGTGCTAGGTCTGCCACAGGGGAAGACCCCATTTCCCAGTGCTTTCTAGAGATTCAGTAGAAGCGGGGCATTCGAGATCCAGCAGCCACAGGGCATTCAGTCTGTGCCAAGTCTGCATGGGGGAAGCCCACATTTCCTGAGATCCAGCAGCAGCAGGGCATTAGAGAACCAACAGTTTGCAGGACATTCAACCCTTGCCAAGTCTACCATAGGGAAGACCCCATTTCCTGATCCTTCCTAGAAAACCAGCTGTATGCAGGACATTTGAGAGAAAGGGAATCCCAGGAGTACAGATACAGAGACCTGCAGGACATGAAGTAACAGTCAGAGACAGCAACACCAGCTAATACTGGAGGTAACTAGATGCTCAAAGGCAAATGCAAGATCATTGCCAATAGAAACCAAGGCAACATGGCATCATCAGAACCCAGTTCTCCCACAACAGCAAGTTCAGGATATTCTATCACATCAGAAAAGCAAGAGCTGGAGTTAAAATGACATCTCATGATGCTGTTAGAGGAATTCAAGAAGGACATAAATAACTTCCTTAAAGAAATAAATGAGAACATAGGTCTATGGGTAGAAGTCCTTAAAGAAGAATCATAAAAATCCCTTAAAGAAATGAAGGAGAATATGGATCAACAGGTAGAAGCCCTTAAAGAGGAGACAAAAAAATCCCCTAAAGAAATATGGGAAAACATGGGTCAACAGGTAGAAATCCTTAAAGAGGCAATACAAAAATCCCATAGAGAACTATGGGAGAATATGGGTCAACATGCAGAAGCCCTTAAAGAGGAATCACAAAAATCTCTAAAAGAAACACGGAAGAACATGGATCAACAGGTAGAAGCTCTTAAAGAGGAAACACAAAAATCCCTTAAGGAATTCCAGGAAAACACAAACAAACAAGTGAAGGAACTGAACAAAACTATCCAAGATCTAAAAATGGAAGTAGAAACTATAAAGAAATCACAAAGTGAGACGTCTCTGGAGATAGAAAACCTTGGAAAGAATTCAGGAGTCATAGATGCAAGCATCAAAAATAGAATATAAGAGATAGAAGAAAGAATCTCGGATGCTGAAGATTCCATAGAAAACATTGACTCAACAGTCAAATAAAATGCAAAATGCAAAAAGCTGGTAACCCAAAACATCCATGAAATCAAGGACACAATGAGAAGACCCAACCTTAGGATTATAGGTATAGAAAAGAACAAGGATTTACTTCATAAAGGGCCAGTAAACATCTTCAATAAAATTATGGAAGAAAATTTCCCTAACCTAAAGAAAGAGATGCCCATGAATATACTTGAAGCCTATAGAACCCCAAACAGACTGAACCAGAGCAGAATTTCCTCCTGTCACATAATAATCAAAACACCAAATGCACTAAACAAAGAAAGAATATTAAAAGCAGTAAGGGAAAAAGGGCAAGTAACATATAAAGGCAGACCTATCAGAATTACACCAGACTTCTCACCAGAAACTATGAAAGCTAGAAGATCCTGGACAGAGGTCATACAGACCCTAAGAGAACATAAATGTCAGCCCAGACTGCTATAACCAGCAAAACTTTCAATTACCATAGATGAAGAAAACAAGACGTTTCAGGACAAAAGCAAATTTACACAATATCTTTCCACAAATCCAGCTCTACAAAGGATAATAAGTGGAAAATATCAACACAAGGCAGGAAACCACACCATAGAAAAATCAATAAAATAATCTTTCAACAAACCCAATAGAAGATAGCTACACAAACAGAATTTCACCTTTAACAAAGAAAATAACAGTAAGCAACAATCACTTTTCCTTAAAATCTCTTAACATCAATGGTCTCAATTCTCCAATAAAAAGACATAGACTAAAAGACTGGATACATAAGCAGGACCCAACATTTTGCTGCATACAAGAAACCCACCTAAGTAACAAAGGCAATCACTACTTCAGAGTCAAAGGTTGGAAAACAATTTTCCAAGCAAATGGTCCCAAGAAACAAGCTGGAGTAGCCATTCTTATATCGGATAAAATTGACTTTCAACCAAAAGTTGTCAAAGAAGATAAGGAGGGTCACTTCATTCTGGTCAAAGGAAAAGTCTACAAAGATGAGCTCTCAAATCTGAACATCTATGCTCCCAACACAAGGGCACCCACATTCATAAAAGAAGCTTTACTAAAGCTCAAAGGACACATTGCACCCCACACAATAATAGTGGGAGACTTCAACACCCCACTCTCAACAATGGACAAATCATGGAAACAGAAACTAAACAGAGACACAGTAAAACTAACTGAAGTTATGGACCAAATGGATCTAACAGATATTTATAGAACATTCCACCCTAAAGCAAAAGAATATACATTCTTCTCAGCACCTCATGGCACCTTCTCCAAAATTCACCATATAACTGGTCACAAAACAGGCCTCAACAGATACAGAAATATTGAAATTATTCCATGCAACTTATCAGATCACCACGAATTAAGGCTAGTCTTAAGCGCAAACAAAAACAATGGAAAACACACATACACATGGACTTTGAACGATGCTCTTCCCAACGATAGCTTGATCAAAGAAAAAATAAAGAAAGAAAGACTTTTTAGAATTCAATGAAAATGAAGACACATCATACCAAAACATATGGGACACAATGAAAGAAGTGCTAAGAGGAAAACTCATAGCTCTGAATGCCTCCAAAAAGAAAATGGAGAGAGCCTACACTAACAGCTTGACAGAGAACTTGAAAGCTCTAGAACAAAAAGAAGCAATTGCATCCAAGAGGAGTAGGCAGCAGGAAATAATCAAACTCAAGGCTGAAATCAACCAAATAGAAACAAAAAGAACTATACAAAGAATCAACAAAACCAGGAGCTGGTTCTTTGAGAAAATCAACAAGATAGATAAACCCTTAGCCAGACTAACCAGAGGGCAAAGAAGCACCACCCAAATTAATAAAATCATTAATGAAAAAGGAGACATAACAACAGAAACTGGAAATTCAGAAAATCATCAGATCCTACTACAAGAACTTATACTCAACAAAGTTTGAAAATCAGGATGAAATGGACAACTTTCTTGATACATACCAAGTCCAACGTTAAAACAGGATCAGATAAACCATCTAAATAGTCCCATAAGTCCTGAGGAAATAGAAGCAGTCGTTAATAGTCTCTCATCAAAAAAGAGCCCAGGGCCAGATGGGTTTAGCTGGGAATTCTATCAGATCTTCAAAGAAGAGCTAATACCAATACTCTTCAAACTATTCAATGAAATAGAAACTCAAGGAACACTACCCAACTCATTCTATGAAGCCACAATAACACTTATACCTAAACCAAACAAAGACCAAACAAGGAAGGAGAACTTCAGAACAATCTCCCTCATGAACATCGATGCAAAAATTCTCAACAAAATTCTGGCCAACCAAAGTCAAGAATGCATCAAAACTATAATTCACCATGATCTGGTAGGCTTCATCCCAGGGATGCAGGGATGGTTCAATATAAGGAAATCCATCAACATACTCCACTATAGAAACAAACTCAAGGAAAAAACCACATGGTCATTTCATTAGGAGCTGAAAAAGCTTTTGACAAAATCCAGCATCGCTTTATGATAAAAGTCTTGGAGAGAGCGGGAATCCAAGGCCTAAACATAGTGAAAGCAATATACTGCAAACCAGTAGCCAACATCAAATTAAATGGAGAGAGATTCGAAGCAATCCCACTAAAATCAGAGACCAGACAAGGCTGCCCACTCTCTCCCTATCTATTCAATATAGTACTTGAAGTTCTAGCCAGAGTAATCAGACAACAAAAAAAGGTCAAAGGTATACAAATTGGAAAAGAAGTCAAAATATCACTATTTGCAGATGATATGATCGTATACTTAAGCAACCCCAAAACTTCCACCAGAGAACTCCTAAAGCTGATAAACAACTTCAGCAAAGTGGCTGGATATAAAATTAACTCAAGCAAATCAGTATCCTTCCTTTACTCAAAGGATAAGCAAGCTGAGAAAGAAATTAGGGAAATGACATCCTTCACAATAGTCCCAAATAATATTTCATACCTTGGTATGACCCTAACGAAGCAAGTGAAAGATCTCTATGACAAAAACTTCAAGCCTCTGAAGAAAGAAATCAAAGAAAATCTCAGAAGACGGAAAGATCTCCCATATGCATAGATTGGCAGGATCAATATAGTAAAAAAGGCCATCTTGCCAAAAGCAATCTACAGATTCAATGCAATTCCCATCAAAATCTCAAATCAATTCTTCATAGATCTAGAAAGAGCAATTCTCAAATTCATCTGGAATAACAAGAAACCCAGGATAGCAAAAACTATTCTCCACAAGAAAAGATCTCCTGGAGGAATTACCATCCCTGACCTCAAGCTCTACTATAGAGCAATAGTGATAAAAGCTGTTTGGTATTGGTATGGTGACAGGCAGGAAGATGAATGGAATAGAACTGAAGACCCAGATATTAACCCACACATGTATGGTCACTTGATATTTGACAAAGGAGCTAAAAACATCCAGTGGAAAAAAGACAGCATTTTTAACAAATGGTGCTGGATCAACTGGCGGTCAGCATGCAGAAAAATGCTAATCAACCCATTCTTATCTCCTTGTACAAAGCTCAAGTCCAAGTGGATCAAGGACCTACACATAAACCCAGACACCCTGAAGCTTATAGAGGAGAAAGTGGGGAGGAATCTTGAACACATGGGCACAGGAGAAAAGTTCCTGAACAGAACACCAATGGCTTATGCCCTAAGAATAAGAATCGACAGATGGGACCTCATGAAGCTGCAAAGGACATGTAAGACAAAGGACACTGTCAAAAGGACAAAAAGGCAACCAACAAATTGGGAAAAGATCTTTACCAATCCTACAACTGATAGAGAGCTAATATCCAAGGTATACAAAGAACTCAAGAAGTTAGACTCAAGAGAGTCAAATAACCCTATTAAAAATGGGGTACAGAGCTAAACAGGGAATTCTCAAGTGAGAAAACTCGAATGGCTCTAAAGCACCTAAAGAAATGTTCAGCATCCTTAGTTATCAGGGAAATGCAAATCAAAACAACACTGAGATTCCACCTCACACTGGTCAGAATGGCTAAGATGAAAAACTCAGGGCACAGCAGATGCTAGAGAGGATGTGGGGAAAGAGGAACACTTCTCCATTGTTGGTGGGATTGCAAGCTGGTAAAACCACTCTGGAAATCAGTTTGGTGATTCCTCAGAAAATCAGACATAGTACTACCTGAGGACCCAGCTATATCACTCCTGGGTATATATCCAGAAGATGTTCCTACATGTAATAAGGACACATGCTTCACTATGTTCATAGCTGCCTTATGATAATAGCCAGAAGCTGGAAAGAACCCAGATGTCCTTCAACTGAGGCATGGATACAGAAACTGTGGTATATATACACAATGGAGTACTATTCAGCTATTAAAAACAATGAATTCATGAAATTCTTAGGCAAATGGATGGAACTAGAAAGTGTCATCCTGAAAGAGGTAACCCAATCACAAAAGAAAGCACATGGTTTGCACTCACTGATAAGTGGATGTAAGCCGAAAAGCTCAAAATAAACAAGTTACAATTCACAGACCACAGGAAGCTCAAAAGGTGGAGGACTGAAGTGGGGGTGCTTGGGTTCCTCTGAGAAAGGGAACAATACACTTACAGGAGCAATAATGAAGGCAAAGTGTGGAGCAGGGACTGAAGTACAGGCCACTCAGAGACTGCCCTACCTGGGGATTCACCCTATAAACAGTCACCAAACCCCAACACTACTATGGATGACAAGAAGCGCATATCAAAAGGAGCATGCCATGGTTGTTTTCGGAGGGGCCCTGCCATAGCCTTATACATACAGAGGCAGATGCTAGTAGCCAACCATTGGTCTGGGAGTGGGGTCCCCAATGGAGGAGTTGGAGGGCGGTCCAGAGGAGCTGAAGGGGTTTACAGCCCCACAGGAAGAACAAAGATGTTGACCACCCAGATGCCCAAGGACTCCCAAGGACTAAACCAGCAACCAAAGGGTACACATGGTTCCAGCCAAAAATGTGGCAGAGGAATGCCTTGTCGGGCTTCAGTGAGAGGAGTGGTCCTTGGTCAGGTGAAGGCTAAATAGATGCCCCAACAAGGGGAAATTGGGGGGGGGAATGGCAGTGGGTCGGGTGGAGGAGCATATACTTGGAGGCAGGGAGTGGGAGGAGGGGCTGGGGGGCTTTGGGGAGGGGGCGAAACTGGGAAAGGTTTCACCACTTGAAATGTAAATGAAGATTATATTTAATAAAAAAAGGAAAAAGAGATGTTACTAACAAATTTAACTAAAAATATAAATATTGGGAGAAATATTTGCCAAATATCTGTATAATTATTAACTGGAATGCATCTCTCTCCCTCCCTCTTATATGTATTACTCTTTATTTTCAATAATGTACAGTGAAATTATAACAAATATATTTGTTTAAAGGATGATTCTAACAGTTATGGGCAAATAGCCTATAATAGTTTAAATAAATAAAAAGTTAGGTACTTTGCTGATCTCAAGACATAAAAGAGAGAACAAAAAAATCATAATGTTGTAATAAAGAAATAGATCTGTACATATTTGATCAATTAATTTTAACAGTTACTAATTTGATTAATTAGTAGGTGATTATTTTGTGGACTAATTCAACAAAAGATATCAAACAGTTGGATATTTACATGATATAAAAGGTTAGGTTAGCTCTTACAGCACACATAAATGTTGATATTATCTTATAATAATACTACTTTTTTACACATGAATTAATTGCAATAAAACATCAGTATGATCAAAGATTTCATAGGCCTCACCCATAAAGCTTAAGGTTTTGTCAGAAGAAATCATGGGCAACATAATATCAAACTTTCATAGCCTTGGGTCAACAGAAATTCATCCTTTCAGATAAGCCACAATCTGTGAAAGAAAACATTGATAAATGTAATCTTAATAACTGTAAACTCAAGGCCAGGCATGGTGGCATAGGCCTGCTAAATGTCTATGTAGTTGTTAACTGGAATCTAGAACAGAGATTAGCTAATGACTTTGTGTATAGTTTTCTTTGTTGGTAGTCTTTCAAACTAAAGTACTAGAATTGAGTCTCATCATAATTCAGAACTCAGGCTCCATGAGCCTGAAATATTTACTTTCTGAATATTAGTTAATTAATTAACTAATTAATTAATTTACATCCCACATGCTGCCCCCACAGGTCCCTCCCTCTACAAGTTCCTCCCCCATACTCCCCTTCTCTTCACCTAAAGAATGTTTGTCAACACCTGTTAGAAAACTTTTATATGAGGTACAACTAGCAAATTTGTAAGAAGATAATTTAATGTTCAGTGTTCAAAACTGGAAAGATTGTTTGCAGAAAGAACATGTGAATACTAAGCTAAATAAATGCATAAAAATGCCAAATTCATTATTAGAAATATAAAATCTAAAACCATAATGAGTTACCACCAAACACAACAAGAAGGGCTGAAATTAAAAGAACACACTATTACAAGTGCAGGTGAGGATATCATATATCTGGAACTCTCTCATTCTATGCTAGTGAGAGAGAGAAACATTCTCCACTTTGGAAATCAGTGTGCAATCTCTTAAAAAGTTTGCAAAACACCATGACCCCCAAGTTCTATTCTAAATGTTGGTATGGAAATGAAGAAATTCATATTAGCAAATTGTTACCAAAGGCTCATGTCTTCTGATCATTCCTTGATCGCTTCTCTGGACTCATTCTGGCTGAGCAATTGAGTCTTTGAGCTGTATTTTTCTTTTTGCTTATTTGGTGAGATCAATAGTGCTATGTTCCTGAAGGTTGCCACTATTAAGCAAAATAATCCATGTAGATCGTTTTACATGATGTCTAATGCAGAATACATACAATGAAACACAAATTGACTTCATTAATAATCTGTTTGCAGCCTCCACAGGAAGCTCACCATGATCATCTCCCTGACTTTATAACAATGAGACTCTGTCTTCCATCCTTTTCAACTGGACCCCACTCCCTTACTCCACGTGGCTAGCACACTCCTCTCCAATATTCCTGAGTTAATACTTACTAAATCTATGTTTTATCTTTGCTGGACACCCTGGACCGTGTTGGGCAGTCCTCCTGGGGCTGATTTCCCCTTGCAAATACATAAACCATCAGAGTCTCAAGCAATACAGGTCACCTTTTGGCACGAGCTCTATATTTAGTATTGTATTCACTGTCATTATCATTCCAGTGATTTGAAATCAGCAAACCACTGTTTTGTTCCTGACTGAGTTTTCCACTGATACATTATTTTGTAAGATTGACATAATTTCTCCCTCAAGTATTCAGGCAGATATTTATTTGCCTATTAAAAATAGAACACCTTTATAATCATTGTACGCTTTTAACATGTCATTTCAGGTAAATCTATAAATGCAGGGAAAAGATGATTTTTAAACCTGAAAATATAAAACCAGGGGTGGGTTTGACAATACAAGACTGGCATTCAACCCCTCTTCAAGAAAAATAGTTTAATGACTTAAAATCATTCCAGTGGTGTCTCTGTCGTCCATGAACTTGGTGGTGGAGGTACTCAGAGCTGCGGTACTGAAACAGACAAATGGGGATGATGGGTGGGTAGAGATGCCAAGTGTCTGTGGTCCAGAGCCAGTCAAGGGGTCCCCTGTTATTACAGTCTCCCTGAGCTGAGCGGTGACAGTGGAATTAGTGACCAGCATCTTACAGCTATCGTCATCAAGCTCATGATCAGCCTTAAGGCCGTTGTGTGCTCCCTGGACTCAGGATTTTACCACAACTGATATTTGAGAAAATGCTTGGTGCCATGAGAAGGAAGATGTTAATAACATTTTGCAAATGAAGTAAATGAGGCTCAGAAAGGTCATGCTCCAGAAATGTACTTTAGTAACATCTTCAGCTGGTTTTTTCTTTTATCCTGTGAGGGCTTGTCAGTTAGAGGGGAGACTATGTGAGCATTTCTAACCCAATAGCTTTGCAATATGCTGCTAGTCCTCTGCCCTCAAGGCGGCTGAATAGGAACTGTATGACAAGATGGCCTACTTAGGCCATCCTCAGCAGTGAACAGGCTCTAATCTTATCTCTGTGTGCTGTGTGTTGTGAAAACTGCCTGAAGGCACCAATACCATCTGTGGTGGATGGATTCCTTTTCTCACAATCGTCCTCCATTTCAAACGAGGCGATTCAGACATTAAGTCAGTGGGACTTAGAAAATTCAAAACCTCTGACACCCTCTCAGAGTGCAGATGGAATCAGCCCTCTTGACGGTAATCCTAGCCTGAGCCAAAAGGACTAATTACATCAGGGAGGTCACAGGAAGGCAGACTCTGTGTGTTTTAATCCCTATGTGTTCTCCCCTGGCACCCCCATAGCCCCACACATTAACGCATCACCTAGAACCCCCATACTGAGTGCAATCTTCTGATTTCTCCTCATCAACTGTAATCAGGTAACAGTAAATGGCACTTGCTGTTACCCCCGATTGGCCAATATAGTGCCCAGACCACCAGAATAACCTCCTAACTTGACTTTGCAAAGTGCTCTTATTCAACCTTCCTCAAGTTTGAATAAGGTTGGTGTGTGTGTGTGTGTGTGTGTGTGTGTGTGTGTGTGTGTGTGTGCGTGCGTGTAAGGAGGCCAGGAATCTCTCTGCATTCCCCATTTAAAACCCTCCAGTGGTCAGAAACACTCTAAATCTTGATTATGGGTGATCATTTAATCATACGCTTTTTCAAAAGTCATAGGCAATACAGCTAGATTTTGCTATGCATAAACTATGCTTCAACAAACCTGACTTAAAGTTTTAAAAGTTGAAATAGTTTTTCACTTTTAAGAGCCACATCCTCCTCCATAAATGAGGTTGCTATAAGGCAAGATCCCACCAGAACCAGGTCTACAAAGCAAGTTCTAGTACAACTAGGACCACACAGAGAGACTCTGTCTCTGAAAAAAAAAATCTAAGTTTTAATTTAGTCAGATTGACACTATCCTTGCCTGACAACAGGCAAAAGTTTGTGTCAAAATGAGACTTTCAGTTAAATATCATGTCTCCAACTAGGGCATCTGATTGGCTGTCCCAAGAGCTAGGCAAGCATTCTACGTGTGAACGAACTTCCCAGCTCTTTTTACCAGTCTCACTAAGTTGTCTGGGATGATCTTAAACTTTGATACCCTGCCTTCCATGTCTCAGCTTTCTAAGGTTATGAGCCTACATGTCCAAGCTCAGCAAGGTCCTTTTATAATTTTCTCTGCACCTAAAGTTCTCTGTCTAGATGCTTGTGGTAGGAGACTGTTTCTGAAATATTTAGAATGATCTTAACATCAACTAAAAGTATAGCCTACCCCAACTCCTATTACTCATGATATCTGAAATCATACTGCTTATTTATCTGGAGTTCAGTTCCAGGCCACCCACATTATAAAGATCACAACTGCCAGTTACTCAAGTTTTAGGGGACTAGAATACCTCTTCAAACCTCTGAGGATACTGGCATGCACATGCACATACATATATGAACACACACACACACACACACACAATTAAAAATAAGAAGTAGATAAATATTTTAAAATACATGTAGGTAAGTTATACAACAAGATGTTTTGAGGAACATATGTAAGTTGATGACTACAGTCATGTTAATTAACCTCGTTCTCTTCACATCAATTGCCTTAGGAAGCATTCCATATAAAGCACACTTTAATTAGAACATCATGCCATACACAATAATTGTAGACTTACTCACCCTAAGAAATTGCAGCTTGGTGCCTCTAACCATTGTCTTCATTTCTTGCTGACTCCCTGCCCCTGCCTCTGATTTTGTTATATTCCACCTGGAAGTATAACCATGAGATCATCTTTCTACACATGAATTTTTGCCTCTCCGGTGAACAGAGTAATGCCTAGAGTCCATAGTGTTAGGAAAAGGAAGAGCAATGAGGTTGTCCCTTCGGCCTTGTGTCCTGGGTCTATTCCATATTGAGCTGATGGCTCAGAAGGATGCTACATTGTAAACACAGAAGAGGCGCCCAAGTACAGCATTCATGAGCAATGAGAAAGTCAGGACCAAAACAGACAGACACAGCCAGGATGCTCTGGACTGCATTGGAAATTTGATCAGAATCCCACATATATTCGGCAGAGGTGTAGCAGATGCAAGGACTTAACAGTAGATCAGTGTGGGTCTAATCAGGTAGACAGACACTCAATAAATAGTTAGCTAATGTTGAGATTCAGTGAGGCTTGGCTCAAAAGAGACTATCTCCCTTTCTGAGATCATGAAAGAAAAAAATCATCATCTCTGTTTTCTTACTACGGTATCGTTTAGCCAGTGATCTGTAGAGCAAGTTAAGGTTCCTAACCAAGTTGATTTAAAATAAATACCTGCACTTCCCAGAAAGCTTTGTTTTTAAAATACTGTTATGCCCCCCTTTTCCCCTAAAAGCAGTTAATTGAGGCAATTTCTTTTTAATTTAAAAAAGAATACATTTGCCAAGCTAATTCCTTTATAGCAGAGACTAGTCATTTCTTGCCGCCTCTCAGCTATTATTTCCCTTTATTGTTCTGTAGACAAAACAGCACTGCAGAATTTTCCCCAGCATTTCCTCAATTTTGCTCAAAGCTGCTAAATTTTATGGACAATGGTTTTCTTCGTTTGCTACAGAGAAAAGTCCCATGAATTACAAAAATGTGAACATTTTGAATTAGGAAAAGGATTTGCTCGGATCACTTTCTGTGTAGGAAACAGGCTCTCATTCCCTCCCCATTTTCCCTGGCTTTAAAAGCACTGAGTGCTTGGATATTGCCTGGGATTTTTCTCTGTGTATCTCCAAAGACAGTGGCCAGTTTTTTTTTTTTTTTTCAGATTTATAGCCCTCTCATTAGTGATGAGTCAGCTAGCTAGTCCATGTTTAGTTATGTATATCTAAATTCTTTGAGGAAGGCAGTTTATTTCTAGGCTGAAAAACACCTCAAGAACTATAGATGACTTCCTTCAACAAGCAATTGTCAGGCATCTTCAGCTTTGGAATGTGGCCAACCCATATCTTCCTGGGTGACACATTCAACCTGACCAAAATGACATGGTAGACTCTGGATTGGTCTTAGTTTCACAATGTAATCCCAGTCAACAAACCAAAAAGCTGATTTGCAAGGCAAGAGAGCCCCAGACACAAAGTGCTAATTTCCTTTTGCCTTTGCTATGTCTCCTCAGGAGGCTATCCACAGAAGAAGGCAGGGCTGCATGCCCAGAACTGGCCTTGACATTACACTCTGGACAGATTGTATGCTCTGGAACTAAAGCGGTCCCCATTGGTTCAGGACTGAGAATGTAAGATAAACCAGGTCCATGACTTACTGAGCACATCTTATCTTTGTTTTTCAGAAAGGAAAATTATGCTGACAGAGTAAGAATAACCTGGCCATAGCGGGACGAGCAGCCCTGCCTTCTCTGTGTTGATATCGTGCCAACCTCTCCATTTGCAATGAAGAACTTCTGGCCACCCTAAGGGGGAACTAGGCTATGAGTCCTGCGATATTAGCTTCTAGTCTAGTCTCACAGCATATGAAACCCCATATTGACAAATTTCTTTGCAGCTCCTCTATCCTACTGGTAAGACAGAACCAATCAGGCAAAGGTTAGAAATTAAGACTCTGAAGTTGATCTTTATGCTCCATAAAATATGCATCCTGCTTAGGCAAAGTAGAAAAGACCACTCTCAAAAAAAACCTATCCCCCTCTTCCACATCTTTATCACCATCATGACATTCTTATGTCAGGACTCTAGTACTTTTATTGCACATTTGTGGCAGATGCTACAGTGCTGTGAACACAGACATGACCATCTTCCTCCAGCTAAGAACTTGCAGATATGCATGTAAAAAACCTGTGGGGTCATCCTCCCCAGCTTCTTGAAGAAGGGTGAAAAGGACCAACATCGAAAATGATGTTTAACTAGAGATCAGAAAGTACAAAGGTGAGAAGTGTTGAGGGACAGGTTAATTAATGTTGGAGTCATATGTTGATGCTGAGCCAAATCAATAGCCATGGAAGAAACTTGAGCTTCCAGCCGCAGTGATATTAGAGTAAGATATGGCTGTATTCAAAATCTGAGCTGTGAAATGGGGATAAAAGTTTGCCTATCTCCTTAGAATGCAGTAAATCTACTGAGTAACACATAAGGAAGGAAGGCTCTGTATAGTGACATTCTGGGTAAAAATTATCATTGTTATTTTAACCTATGTGCCATAGGATGCTTTCAAAAAGGCCAACATAATCAGGTTAGGCAGTGTGGCAAACACAGTCATACAAAATAAGGCTAAAGGCTGAGAAAACAAAGAATATGTTGGGGCATAAAACCAATTACATTGGCATCCCATGATGCAAAATAAGAACTTGTGGACACTAATTGTAACTATTAAAGGGTCATATGCTTAAATATCAGAGCAAGAAAACCTGGCTCAAGGAAACAGCAATAATATTACATGTTTGAAAAGAACACCAGGCAGTAGGGTGGGATGGCAGTAGACAGGGTTAAGGAAAGGTGCTCTGAAGATAATTTTGTCTTGAGACATTCCTCCTGGACCTACACCTTATCAAAGTGTGAGCCCATGTGCTCCTCTGTGAAGCATCCCCACTCTTTCACATTGATGTGCACTAACAATCTCATGTAGCATTAAGCTTCCCTTCCTTTCATAAGGGCTTGCAGTTTTGATAAGGCTTTTGGAATACCTGCCTCTGAGAGGAAGCATGACTTGAGGGTTAGACTGACACTTCTGGCTTGGATCAGGCTACATAATACCACCTTATAAGCCAAGCAGCCAGGATACAAGGTGAGGGTTATGGGTTGCTTTTCAAAAGAGAGGCTGCCATTCCCACTTCGAGCATAAAGAGGGTTGGAGAAACCATAGCTCTTAGAGTAAGTGAAAGGAAACTTGTAAAACAAAATAAAATCTTCAAGGGCACCTGTACAAAAAAGTCCCCACATCACATATTGTTCTAACCTGTGCCCTACCTTTTGGATAAGATGTTTACTGTCTTTCAGTGTTTAATCTTTGGAGTTCAACATTTTGACTTTTGAATCCTGGACTTGGCTGTTGGTGTTCTTCTCCCTCCCATGTCAGATATGGGAGCCATACTGTTCTTCCCTTTGCTCTTAGGTGTTCATTATCTTTTGTGGTATCATATGATATAATTACCCATAGCATCTAATCCTGTTGTCTTTAAAGATAATATTTCCTCCATTAATCTCTAATATCTGACATATCACATTCACATGCATTCTTTTCCACTACAGTATCATGTCAGTTTACCAATGATTAAAAAGTTTCGCAATTGAACTTCTATCTTATGGCTCAATTTTTCACCTTCCAACAGTACTGAGATC